>OW203678.1:4382500-5007500 GCA_934044485.1 Apeira syringaria
AAAATTGCAGGTGCTTTTACGTAAATAAAGTACTCATCTAATATTAGGGTTAGCGTTGTATGGAGTTATACGAATTTGAATTTAGAATAGGAATTATTTCATTATGAAAAAATTTAGTGAAATTTAGCTAGCTCGCGTGATTAACAGAATTAGCAGTCTGCAGCTAAGACGAAAATGTGCGTTATTAGTGCACTATTATCTGCTGCTGAATGGCAAGGTCGATAATCCCACCACTCTGTCGCGTTGCTCACTTTTTGTGCCAGACCGACAACGTTGTCGGCGCGTGCTGGGCGCTCCAAAGACGCTTATTCTGTGTGTCAAACGTAGTACGCACACAAACATCACAATTCGCTCCTACGGCACAGGCCACAAATCTTCTCAATGCTCTGATTGCTTGGGAAACCAACCTAGATATATTTTGTATAACATTTCCAAAATTTGTTGATTTTTGTATATGTTTTTTAAGCTATAATTTTTAATGTAGTCTAGTTTACTGTGTGTGTTGGCTGAAAGCTGTAAGCGCAGTAAGCATTTGTGTTTAAATAAATAAATTAGGGCCATTGATAGACTCGTTCGGATGGTATTGGTAGAAGTGTGCAGCTGTCGGTAACGGTCTAACTAATAGGCACCCTGCAGCAGTGAAACGCCGCCCCCAGCCCAAAACCAATTGTAGATGTTGTAGTTTAACTTTTTCAATTTCACAGCGGAATTGGCCAGTTCACCTCGCGACCCCTCACTTATTAAAAATGAAACTGCGATAATGGAATGTTTCCACTTGGAATTAAAAACTTTATTGCTCGGTAAATCATCGGAACTGCTATAGATTTGGAGTGCACAGATTTAGGCGGGAAAGTCCTGCTCGAGTTCGCGTTCCTTAAATTATCAACTGCCATTTCGATTGAAGTTAAGAAACAAAAGAAAAACGGCTCGCGTTGAAATTTAAATTAAGAATAATTAGTATTATTTTCTAACGTTTTTATTGAGTACATATTTGTTGGCGCGGCTGCACTCGTTTTATTTAATACTAGCTGCGCCTCGCGGCTTTACCCGCGTGGTGATGATGATGAAAAGTAGCCTTTGTGTTTTTCCGGGACTTGAGGTCTACATACTACATTTCATCAAAATCCGTTTGACTCGCGTTGTGATGAAAATGGATGTAGATGGTGATATTGAAAATAAGCCTATGTGTTAATCCAGCTATCGTCATACCAAATTTCATCCGAATCCGTCTATATATTTGAAGCGATGATAGCTCAGCGAGGGGAGCGTCGCCTGTCAAACTGACGGACGCTGGTTCGATCCCCAACAACAGCTTGAGCTTCCGGTGAAGGTAACACTGTTGTCAAATTCCCAGCATGGTGGTATGGTCCTTTCGAGTACCCGCCTGGCTAGCTACCACCCTTAAGTTTACTACTACTAGTTTGGTATACCTCATATTACGGCTTGACCATTCGCTAAATTTTTGAGTCAATTCAGTTTACTTTTTTGAAAGTCCTATACGTCTAATAAACTTTTTAAAAGTACCACTTATGATAACAGTTCATGAAGGTTAATTCTAAGTAAACATAATTTGAATTCATTTGCTAGTTTATTTTTAAAAAATATTTATGAGCGACCATATTTTCCTTTATCAAATCTCGCAGAAACGACTAATGCGCTTGACTTGTGTGTTACGAAAAAAAGGAGTCAATAGTCTAAAAATTTTTTTACCAAAACATGGACTTCGAGAAGTTATTTCACACTTTGGAGTGTTGAAGTCGGTTCCATTTTTTGGTAACTTTTTCCACCCTTTTCAAGTGACCTTTGCAATTATAATGTCGTCGAGATATGTGTAGCACTTTTCAGTTATTGGTGTGTATCTAACTCAAAAATCGGTTGTGCAATTTTGATGAATAGGATCAAATAGGCAGTTAACAAATAAAAAAAAAAGAATCGTCAAAATCGGTTCACTCAATTGAAAGTTCTGAGGTAACAAACGTTAAGAAAATACAGTCGAATTGAGAACCTCCTCCTTTTTTAAACCGGTTAAACATGTGATTATTTTTTTTCTTTTTAGATCAAGTTTATGTTTGTAATATTTTAAATCAATACGCATAAGTATTTTTCCTCCCCCTCTGCATGTAAACACCCGCGAGCCTCTGTCATGATGTCTGTAATATCATTAAACAATATCATCGGTGAGCCCCAGTCAATGTACCATCTTTAAAACTATACAGCCATGCACAAAACACGTTATTTGCTTCTATTTTGAAGTGACACACTGCCTGGAAGAGACCACTATTGAAAGAAAGAAAAGAAAAAAAGAATAGAAAGAAAGAAATACGTTATCCAACACAAAATACACCATAATGTTTATTGATAATGATCACAAAAAAGTAAAAGAGAAGGCTCATTTCATCATCATCATCTCAGCTATAGGACGCCCACTGCTGGACATATGCCTCCCCCATATAGGGGGATTTGCCAATACTCGCCACGCTTGGCAGGCGGTTTGGCAAGCGCAGTATGGTTTTGATCGTCAGAAGGCGCTGCTGCCCACTTTCTGGTACGTGATCCCTTAGCCGACTCTTACCGCACCCACGGGAAGACATGGGGGAGTACTATTCTAGGCCAGTACCACCACGGCATCAAGGCCCATTTAGTCACTTTTAAATAGTGTTTTATGAATCATATACTTTTTGGTATGTCGTGACAGCCCTGTGCTTTTGTAGGACTGTGACAGCCCTACTTGTTAAAAACAAGATCAGCAACGGGTACTTAGAGAAACTACGCATTCCTATCGATATGGTCATGAAGGAATAAATTCAGACGGCTAGTGAAGTTCTACCATAGATGGCAAAGCGTGGGTTCAAATCTCACTAGTAGCCGATTTTTTCTTTCAAAAATCAGAAAACAGAAAAACGATTTATATGGAGTGTATACAAAAACAGAGTTGGGAAACTCTGCCGCGGCGGCAAAACTGTACGACCTTTGTCAAAGTCCTAATCGAGCAGTTTTTATTCCCAACGGAGCGCATCAATTAGTACCACATGCCACTGGCTTCGGATTTTAGTAGGTGGCGAGGGTAATCCTCACAAGTTATACTAGCGTCATCCAGGGACGGTCGCAGATCTAGGACAGAACTGGAATATTCCAGTTTATTCCGAATTGAAGCGGCAATACCGTTCCGCCGGGTTACGGATACCAATTCGGAAACGATGCTCATAAGGAACTGAAATAGCATGAGAGAGGATACACCACGTAAAAATCCTTATTTATAAGGTCTCGACGGACTAACAATAAGCTGGATAAGTCCGGGATACGGTGTTATTTGACAATCGAACTGTATTTCAATATTGCGTATTTTATTGTTATACAGTAAACGTATTGAACAACGTGAAAGTTTTCGTAAGATCAACCGGCAGATTCGCGCCTCTTTGATAAGGCATCGCTATATTTAATAATTTTTTAAAAAGTTGTTGCTGTTTTCTAAGATCACTGACAACTGGACTAGACGCTACAGGCGTGCTTTCGGCAGCTCAGCAATACTTGAACATGACACTGAAAAAGTCCTTAAGATATTCAATTAGGCAATCTTCTTCTTCTTCTCAGCAATTAGACATCCACAGCTGGACATTGCCTCCCCCATATAGGGAGGATTTGCCAATTCTCGCCACCCTTGGCAGGCGGGTTGGCGAGCGCAGTATGATTTCCGACCCTCAGAAGGCGCTGCTGCCCACCTTCTACGTGATCCCTTAGCCGACTCTTACGGCACCCACGGGAAGTGATGGGGGAGTACTATTCTAAGCCGGTACCACCACGGCACAATTAGGCAATACGTTAACCATAATGATAAACTCGCACATACACACACACACACTGGTGATACCGGTCATACACAGTAGACCTGAGTATTTGATATGAATTTCAGCTTGATACCTCCACGAATTTCTAAGAAAAAGGGTCTATACAGCCGGACAGACAGACAGACGGACAACAAAGTGATCCTATAAGGGTTCCTTTTTTTCCTTTTTAAGTACGGAACCCTAAAAATGATAAAATATTATTTTGTTTTTGGTAAAAAAAAATATTTGCGTGAATCGAAAAAATCAATGGTCCAATTTTCGTAGTTGCCCCATTTTCGTAGACAATAGCTACGAATGCTGTAGCCATTGTCTCTTGCTACGTAAACTTGTAGTGTACTTATTCCATGGACCATTATACTACAAGCTTATACTTATATCGTAATGTGGTTGAATTCTAACGAAACATCTAGACTTTTTAGGGTTCCGTACCCAAAGGAGATGGGACGGAAAACGGGACCCTATCATTAAATCTCACTGTCCGTCCGTCTTTCTGTCTGTCTGTCACCAGGCTGTATCTCATGAGCCGTGATAGTTAGATAGTTGATATTTTCACAGATGATGTATTTCTGTTGCCGCTATAACAACAAATACTAAAAAACAGAACAAAACCAACATTTAAAGGGGCTCCCATACATTAAACGTGATTTTTTTGGCTCGTTTTTGCTCGATATTGATAACGGAAATAGATAGACGCTTTGAAACTTTTATTCATTCATTATGAATTCTTTATGAATTCATTTATTCTTTTATTTATTTATCGAACATACATCTACAGGGTCTACAGCAGGGATGCACAGACTACGGCCCGCGGGCCGCATGCGGCCCGCCGGTCGAATACTGGTGGCCCGCCGACAGCAAAAATAATACTCTCGTACATTCGAAAATATTGAGTTCTATTCCAGAATAAAACCAATAACAAATGTTCGAAAAGTAATTTGAATCTCGCGCGCGCGCTCTATCAATCTTATCGGTGCGCCGTGCATGCGTCGGTAACAGCGGTCGGTAATGTTCGTGCTGATCTCGGTTAAATTCGAGCGAGCGAGATAGCAATAGTCCCAAATTCCCGATAGCTCGCGTAGGTAGATACACGAAGCTTCCAGAGTCGGTTTCGAGATTTCTCCAGACAGTTTTCGACTCTATGCGCGTGGTATAAAAGCCACGCTAACCGCAGCGACCGACAGTTCGGTTTTAATTTGAGTAAAGTGTCGTTAGTTCTAGTGTAGATTTTAACTCGACTAGCCGGTGTCATAATTATAATATATTTTGATCCACATTCAACGTAGATTTCCCGTCAAGTGCCGTGTATAATTGTGTTGTGAAATCGTAAGTAAAACTGTTATTAATTTTATCTACATATTTTATCAATTATTTTTGGTAATTAATTAGGAACTGTAATTGGTAGACATGGGCGTTTTCGTTATATCACCAAAACCGTTACACCGCTCTTTAGTAAGAAAGAGAAGAAACGAATATCAATCCATTCAGTTGTGTGCACGGTTTTGCGTTTTGGTTATATCGTTTGCAGTTTTCATAACGTAGGTATTCTCGCGCGTGTTTTGATATCGTCTCGATAATATAGATATCATAGTTTTTGTAATATCGGTTATGTGCAACCGTCATATCGATATGATACGATATGAAACTCATATCGGTTATTAGTTACGTTTTGATATATCGAACTCATGCCTAGTAATTGGTTTTAGGTGCTGTGGTAATCCTAGTCAGGATTAAAACGCAACATGGACATGCCAGGAACTAGTAAAAAACGTAAGGTTAAAGATGAAAATCGGCAGTTTCAAGAAATTTGGACTGAGAAATACTTTTTTGTATGGTCGCATAACAAAGTCGTTTGTTTAATTTGCAAGAATTCTGTTGCGATTGCAAAGGAATATAATGTAAAAAGGCACTATGAAACGCAGCATCCTACTTTTACGAAGTTTACAGGCGAATTAAGAAAGCAAAAAGTTTTGTCTTTAAAACGGGAGCTTATTGGTCAACAAGCTATGTTTACAAAACCCATTCAAGATACAGAAACAGCTACAGAAGTTAGTTATGAAATTTCTCGAATGATAGCAAAGCGGAGTCGCCCCTTCAATGATGGGGATTTTGTAAAAGAATGCATAGACGAATTATGTCTTTGTCAGATAATATTGCGGAACAATTAAATGAAAAAACTAAGATAATTGATTTTTTTTCATTAGCACTCGACGAATCCACTGATATTAGTTCCACAGCTCAACTTCTTATATTCATACGAGGTGTTACTCAAGATTTTGAAGTCTTCGAAGAGTTATTAGGAATGTGTTCATTGAAAGGTCAAACCAGAGGAGTTGATATACTCAATGTACTTTTGGACGAGTGTTCAAAAACTGATTTGGACTTATCGAAATTATCGGGAGTTTCGACTGACGGTGCTCCTTCGATGATTGGTGTCAATTCTGGGCTAGTTACTTTGTTGAAAAAGCATTTGCAAGAAAAAAACTTAAACGCTGAAGATCTCATGCAGTTTCACTGCATTATACACCAAGAAGCCCTCTGTTCTAAAAAAATTGAATTTGAAAATGTCATGAAAGTGGTAGTTTCGACTGTGAATTTCATAAAATCACGAGGACTCAATCACAGGCAATTCAAACAATTCCTTGATGATGTCTTGAACACACGGCTTCAAGGCAAAAATCAACTGATATCCCAGCTCTACGCACATGTATCATCCTTTCAATGCAAGCTGACACTTTTCAGATCGCAATTGAATTCTGGAAATTACAATCATTTTCCGAATTATAAGAAAATGGCTGAAAAATTCAAAAAAACTGCTATTAATTTCAGTTATGTAAAAAAGCTAGATATTTTGATTCAATCTTTTCAAGACAGATTTTCGGAGTTTAAAACAGTGAAACCTCTGTTGGACATATTTAGCAATCCTTTCACGATTTCAGTTGAAAATGCGCCAGAGTTAATGCAGTTAGAAATTATCGACATTCAGAACGACCAAGATTTACGCAACAAATTCAACGAAGGAGACTTGCTGAACTTTTACCGCTGCATTGATAAAAATACGTACAAAGAGTTGCGCATAAACGCTCTGAAATGTGCAAGCTTATTTGGTTCTACCTATATATGTGAACAAACCTTTTCAATCCTAAATAATAATAAAACAAAAAATCGAAACCGCCTTGCAAATGAAAGTTTGGAAGCAGTTTTACGTGTTGCTACAAGTAAATTTGAGCCAAATATAAAAAAGATTGAAAGCACTATGCAGTGCCACGCTTCAAATTAATAAATTCTTTTTCAATTTGAATACATTATTATCAATTTTTCATTGTCTTTAATTACCTATACTTCTGGTGGCCCACCATCAGTTCATAATTTGCCCGAGTGGCCCCTAGTCTTAATAAGTCTGTGCATCCATGGTCTACAGGGTATTTCCTAAGAAATAAGGTTATCATGTGTGTGTACAAAGCTTTCAATTCTTATACTCTTATACTGGCGGTCGCCATGGCGCAGTGGTCAGTGACAATGACCTCTGTGTCTCCGGGACCCTGCGTTCGAATCCCGGCAGGGGCAAACATTTGTGCGATGAGTGCAGTGTTTGTCCCGGGTCTTGGGTGTATGAAACCCAGTGCGGGGTCTGAGTGTGATATAAAAAAAAAACTTTTCTTAAATCCTGCCACTTCAACGCTGTCCAATATCACGGGGGTTACGTTAGAGGCGACTTATTAAAACGGTCGCTTTAAAATATGTCACGTTAAGGCGACGCCGAGTATAAATAATGCCTCGAAGCGGGATGGGAGCCGTGCGCTGGTGTGGACACGCCCGGGCGCTTTTCCCTGGGACGGCTGGCCTGTATCAATAAACGCAGCGAGGTGAACTTTTATAACATTTTAGATTAAAGGTTCTAAATTTTATTAATATTGAAATAGAGACAAACGTTCTTTTAGTTTTATTAGCTACTAACTGCGCCCCGCGGTTTTACCCGCGTGATCATAATTGATGATGATTATGATGATAAAAAGTTGCCTATATGTTATTCCGGGACTTGAAATATCTACATACCAAATTTCATTCAAATCCGTTCAGCCGTTTTGGCGTGATTCAGTAACAAACATCCATCAATGCATCCATCTAAATTTTCACATTAATAATATATGGGACAACATTCACACAAGGTCTTCAGGTCCCAAACTAGGCAGTGCCTGTACTATGGTAACCTGATGACTGATATATATACTTAAATACATACTTATATTCATATACACACCCAGACACAGGTCAAACAGACATGTTCATACACACAAATGTTTGACCTGTCTGGGAATCGAGCCCGGGACCAGCGCCTCAGAAGGCAGAGTGCTACCAACTGCGCCAACCGGCCAGTCATGTCATGTCATAATATTATTATATTATGTTATATTATATTGGTGAGATGGGATTATTAAAATTAAATTTATTATGATCGAAACTATAGCACAAGCATAACTAATTAACAGCTAACTAATTTTCTCTACTCGATTTCAAGCCGCGTTAGCGTCTATAATGTTCAAGATACATTTAAGGGCCTAACAATAATTTAAAATCAAGCTTTTTACACCTATGCGGAATTTTTAACTAAAATTCCTTTAAAATGAAATTGCTCATAGTTATTCTTATTTTTACTATTATTTACCTATACATAATATTAGGTATTTTGACATTATATCTGTTTATAATCTGTTATACTGTTAGATTAGATTATTTTTATATAATGTGTATTTTGACGTGTATGGAATAAATACCAATAAATTATATGAATATATATGAATAAATTCCCGGAATTCATTCGTTAATGTTTGTATTTTTTTTAAATCTTCACGATAAAATGAATTGTTCAATTTTTGTAGTTCTTTGATTATTCGTGGACTGTAAATTAAATTTTGCAATGGTCGCTGGCCAGGTAATATTTAAAACGATAGTGAGCAGAGAAGTTCTCTTCTTATACTACACACACACAGTTCACACTAATAAAAATTAAAAAAATTAAGACAAAATTTAAAATTTCTGACAATTCCTGTCTGTTTGGTTGCCTGGAAGAAATCGCTTTAAGCGATAAGGCCACCCTTTGTATCACTATATTTATACTTGTTTGTTTTCTCTATGTGTGTGTTTTTCAAATAGTGTGTAAATAAAGAAAATTTCTATCGATCTATCTATATATCTACACAGTTAAGTACATAATAGTAACATTATGTATTGTGTTATCCATGGTCTAACCTATCGCTATACCAAACTTCATCGAAATCGGTATGGCCGTTTGAGCGTGAAGTAACAGAAGTTTTTGATTTATTTGGTTATCCCACGGGAACACTAAATATTTTCGGGATAAAAAGTAGCCAATGTGTTAATCTAGAAGAAGGAGTAACAAACGTACACACATACATACAAACTTTTGCCTTTATAGTATTAGTAGGATTATTTTTAAAGCAGTGTGTGTCTTTGTGAATGTTCGCCCGTTGGGGTACTGCCACCATATCTATTTCTACCGTCAGGCAGTAGTATTTGCATTACTGTGTTCCGGTTTGAAGGGTATGGTTTCCGGTGAAATCACAGGGACATGAGACTTACCAACTTTATATCTCAGGGTGACGGGCACAGTACAGCTCTTTACGAATTTGTGAAATGTCTTTGTCTGTAGGCAGAAGTTACCACTTAACATCCCATGGTCGTATTGCTTGTCCAGTCAACTTATCCCATAAAAAATCTCATCAACTAGAAGTATAACTTATGTTTCTAGCAACACATAAAGCTACTTTTTTCAATTTCAATATATTGAAATTGAAAAAAAAAAGCTTTATGTGTTAGCTTATTTTTCAATCTCAATATATTGTAACCATATATATATTGAAATCGATCAGTGAGAGGTTTTCGAAAATGATTAAAAAATCATTTACGAAAACCTCTAATTGATCAATTTCAATATATATGGTTACAATATAAAACAATATTGCAGTTTGATTGAAGCCAAGAGCGATTCATATAATATAGATAATATTGATCAATCTCTTGAATGAGGCATCTATTTCGCATCACTACGCTATAGAATTATTCCCATAGACGTGTCCTAATGGTCGGCCTTCATACAGCCACGTTTCTATTCGCCGAGATCTGCTGACGGGTTATTTATTTTCCCCTCATTCCCTCCAAGGTAAGGTGAATGATAAATATGGAACAACCGAGGAAGTTCGGAGTCATGGTCAAACGTTTGGCAACGTTTCCGCGTTTTTATATCTCAATCAATGTCATGACAGGGATGACAGGCTGTGAAAGAATATCTGAATATATTATGAATATAATAATATACACTAAAAATATACCACCGCGGTTTTATACAATAGAATATTATTTATTATGTATGTATAAAACACGGGAATTACTCACGTAGTAAATCAGAGGGTTGCGACTATAGTTTCCGGTGTGTGTGTGTGTGGTAGTTTCGACCACATTTGGTGGTCTTTTTTAAGAATAAATACAGGGCGCTTGCGGACGCGGTCCCGGTTCGCCACGTATTCTACTCGAAAAGATCATCGAATGTGGTCGAAACTATAGTCGGAACCCTCTGACTTCGTGCGTACGTTATGCCCAACTTTCATACATTTTTACTATGTCAGAACTACGTCAGTTTTATTAAGCTATTGCATAGCTTCTACTCGCGGGCCTTGAGCGTGGAGACCGAATCCAGAAATTCCGTAACGAAAATAACCTAACACCCTTCACTCCGAGCGGCACAGCGGTGATACTTTTTAGTTTTGCCATCTATCGATGAATAGCAGATTTTTAATGACTTTTTTGAAATATCAAGCTTTTCTGTTTAGTTCAGCAATAAGTTAAGTTCATATTAATAACTGTAAGTTAATAGCATAAGTTGATAAAAAATGCTATGCTATACCGCGGCAGTCTCCGAGTGCCACACGTCTTTTTTCTTAAATTGTGAGTACAGAGTAAATTTTGAGAAGTCTACACATTTTGCCATTTAATGTCAAGCAAAATGGTAGCTTATAATAAAAAGGGCTAAAATTACCCATTACATACTAGGTAGGAAATAGAAACTGAGTTATTATGGGTTTTTAGCGCCGTGAACATTTACATTACACTATATATTACGATTGCGAGAAAATTGATTAATCCAAGACTTGTTTCCTGTAGCCGCAACGCAACGCACTCGTTCTACCAAAGAGATCGCCGCTTCTAGTTCCATTTCCAAAAACGCATGCATGAAACAATCAGGTTGGCTATGGTGATACAAGATGGCGGAGAGATTAGATCATATAATATATGGTTTTACACCAAATGAATGTAAAGGTATTTTTTTTACTATTATTAACACTAATAAAACTATCATTATGATAACTGAAGATCCATTGCCACATTTTAAAAACGTACCCTTCTTATACAGTTTAGATAGGCATTTGGCCACTATCTCACCTGCTGTTAAGTGATGCTGATGAAACAGTCTACAATGAAACACGCTTATGAATGAGGAAGCAAAACGCTTCGTACGACAAGTGGAAACGTTTACCATTTATGGATATCGCATTGCCCTTATTTTGCGAAATCGATTGCTCCAAGTGTCTTTATTAATTTGTATGTAAGCGTTTCTAGGCGCCTGATTAAAATATCGATTTATATCTATTCAACTAGCTGTACCCTGCGGTTCTACCCGCAACAGTGATGATGGTTTTCCAGGGTATAAGGTATCTCCATACCAAATTTCATCCAAATCGGTGTACCCGTTTGAGCTTGAAGAGGTAACAAACATAAACACATACGCACATATAAATACACACACTTACACACATACAAATACACACACTTACACACATACAAATACACACACTTACGCACTAACAAATAGACACACTTACACACATACAAATACACACACTTACACACATACAAATACACACACTTACACACATGCATACAAACTTTTGCATTTATAATTTAGTTGGATATTTCATGAATTACTTTAATTATTTTCGCGACTGTCCAATCATAGTTTAGTTGTGTGCGGGGTTCAATAAGCTAATTCAATTTAGACCAAAGTAAATACCAGCCAGATCCATACTAGTCCCCCGGGCCATGGCAACGTGTGTGTCCAATGGCCGGGGCACGGCCGACCGCGGCCAGGATTTACTCCTCCCCTGCAACGTTACATAAAATTCGATCCCAACCCAAATAATGGCACCTATCATATTACACTACGTCTTTCTTAATAACGCGACCCAGAAGCAGTTTAGGTGAAGCACGTACTCTCTATTATCTAATCGAGGAGATATGGAACCTCTTGAAAAAGTAAATAGGGTGCTTGGTGCGAGAAATATATGAAGTTATTGTGAGTTGCGTGGTTAGTAGACATTTGATTTATATTTTTAAGGATATAATATCTTAACAAGTTCAAGTTTATGATGAAGAAAAGTAATAGTCCTGACTGTGATCAATGCTTCAAGTTAGAAGACGTATACCATGTTTTAGTGGAATGCTCCCGCAACGACGCCTTACGGCGGCAATTATTTGTTTCTGAACATGCTTTCTGGCAGGTAGGTGGTTGCAACGGGGTGCTGTCGCAACCTGACTCTGCGGATGCCAGAAAAGTGTATGCATTGTACCACGCAGTCGTGAAGACTGGGTCTAGTTAATTGTTGTAGCTTATTTTGATTATCAATAAGGGTGTCATATTCTCTAAGAAAACACCCTGTATAAAAAAAAAGGTTATAAATACAATATTGTAATAAAAAAATGAAAAAAAAATGGAACCGACTCAACACTCAAAGGTGTGAAGTAACTTGTCGAAGTCGGTACCATGATAGTTCAAAAGTGACTACTATCAAAATTTTGTGAAGACGGTTCCATTTTTTGGTAATTTTTTTTTTCACCCTTTTAGTGACCTCTTCTACTCACGGGATCAATTGTCATTTGTTCACCGATTTCTCTACCCGCAACTATATTGTCATCGACGTATGCGTAGCACTTTTCAGTTATTGGAGTGTAACCCAAAAAACGCTTGTCCGATTGTGATGAAATTTAAATGGGACCATACGGGAAGCACCATCTTTCAAATAAAAAAGAACGATCACAATCGGTTCATCCAGTCAAAATTTCTGAGGTAACAAGGATTTTTTTTAAAAACATACGCGTAGAATTGAGAACCTCGTCTTTTTTGAAGTCGGTTAAAAAAGGGGCACTTCAGGAGTACCTCTACATCTGTACTCTAAACCGACGCTCTTGTGTGAATAAGGCGAAGGAAGTGACTCGGAATCGTAGCACTTGCCTTTTTTCTTAATTATATAGGCAATTCTTTATTGAATTGTTATAATAAGTTGATTTAGCGCCATCCATCCGATTCCAAGGCAAGCTGAACGACTACAAGGTGGCTAATCAAACTGACGGATACTGGTTCCATCCCTAACTAAGCTTGAGCGTCCGGTGAAGATAACACCGTTATCGAATTCCTAGCATGGTGGTAGGGTACTTTCGAGTACCCTAGCTAGCTACCACCCTCAAGATAGAAAAACCGTCACCAAACAAATAGTGTGTTCAGGCAGCAGTCTTTGAGAGCCAGTGAGCATTCTAGGTCTAGCGTGATAACATCTCCGACCACATTCGTCACTGACCATCAAGTGAGATAGTGGTCAAACGCGATCTATACAGTATAAAAAAACAGTTGTTATAGATACATACGGAAAATACGCTAACGAATACATATGTCAAAACATACTCGAATAAAATAGAAAACTAATAAAGATAAAGTATATGCTCAACATTTATGCTTTGACAAATATGTTAATAGTCTAATAACTCCGATGATAAATACATCTCCGTTGTAATTATTATTAATTTTGTGATTTTATTGACATACATATTTTTATTTTTTTTCTGCTCTAGTAAAACGTCAAATTTTTTTAATTTTTTTTTATTACTATTATAAGTTTGCGTTTGACAACTGTCTCACCTGATGTTAAGTGATGACGTTGTCTAGGATTTAGCACGCAAACCTAGAAGGTACCTATTCACTCGCGATATATATAAATATTACCATAAATATTTGCACGCTGGTGTCCAGCAAAATGTTGTAGATCTGCATTGTACAATAATTAAGCCACCTTTATGTACCAACATTTTATGCAAATAAAACATTCTATTCTATTCTATTCAACTTGAGCATCAAAGAGACTCAAGCTGAATGCGCTCATTAAAAAATAACTTTGCGAAGATTCCCCTCTGCCGGAAATATTCTTCGTTTATGTGAGAGATACGTGAATATAGATAAAAAGTTTAATGTTGTTTGTGGAATAGCCGTGAGACTGTAATGTGCATCGGACTGAGAAACGAGTAGACTGAGTCGGATAGCACTGGCTGCTGCACTGCATAGGGCTGTCAGGGTTTGACACCAATGATGTTTTACTAAAGATGACGTATATTCATACTGCGCGGTGCTCAGATTTTGTTCCTTTACGACATAAACATGCTTACTGCGACAGATAATACGGTACAAATAATATAGAAAAGGATAGCTATATGTTTAGACTTGCGCTCCGTAATCAAAATTACTACATTTGACTTAATTTTGCCGCCTCAGTTTCGCGCGCTTGTGCGACATTTACCTCATATAAACATGTAATATCATTGGTTTGACACTAATTTTAGGCTTATTTTATCCACTTAATCCCACTAATATTATAAATGTGAAAGTTTGGATGGATGAACGGATGTTTGTTATTCAATCATGCCAGAACGGCTCAACGGATCTGGATGAAATTTGGTTTGTAGATAGATTATAGTCTGGAATAGCACATAGGCTACTTTTTATCCCGGTCAAATGTATGGTTCCGGTGGAATAATTAATTTAGCGGGAAAACCGTACTAGTATACTTAACGTGACCATTTATTTTTTTTGCCAGTGCGGGACATTTGCAGAATTATAATTTTTTTTTAAAAGTTATTAGTGTTTTACAAGATTTTTATTATAAAAGACAGAATAACACAAATTAATTAAAGCACTAAACACAAAATACCTAGTTAAATAAGCACGACTTTCTAAACCCCATTAGTGGCGTGAATTTATTTCCCCCAAAGTTGCAGTTCGTGTTGTCTCTTCGAGCGGGAAAAATACATTTTTAATAATCTTTTCAACTGTTTGCAAAAGCGGGACTATGTCGACCTCGCTGGGGACACCGGGACACTCTGCCTGAAAGCGGGACTATCCCGCTCAAAGCGGGACGTATGGTCACGTTAAGTATACTAGCACTACTAGTACTACTAGTGTACTAGTACTACTAGTGTACTAGTACTACTAGTATACTAGTACTACTAGTATATAATATTATAAATGTGAAAGTTACGATGGATGGATGGTATGGAGATAACTCAGCATGATGGTAGGATAATTTTGAGTACCCGCCTGGCTAGCTACCACCCTCAAGTTTAAAAACAGTTTCCAAACACATAGCGTGTTCAGGCAGCAGTCCTTGAGTCTCACAACATGTGTGTGTAATACTTGTATTTAGTATGTTATTAATCCACGGAATGTACACAAAATAAATTTAGGGCATTCGCATTACAAGATGGCTATGTCTAAATATATTCCTAGACATTTTGAGAATACAGTTTTTACGTTTTGAGCGTCGTTATTCGGCATAAGTTAGAACTCATCATCATCCTCTCAGACATAGGACGTCCACAGGTGGACATGTGTCTCACCCATTGATCTCCACAAGAAGCTGTTGTCACCGGCCTGCAACCAGTCTTTTCCGCGATCTTAGTCAGGTCACGACCTATGCTATGATTGCCAGTCCGTGGTCTCCATTCGAGAACAATTCGACCCCAACGGCCATCAGTTCTCTGAGATATGTTCCCTGCCCACTGCCATTTCAACTTACTATAATCCGCTGGGGTATGTCGGTGACTTTCGTTCTTCTTCGGATCTCCTCATTTCTGATTCGATCGCGTAGAGAAGCCCCGAGCAAAACCCTCTCCATAGCTCGTGCGACTTTGAGCCTGCTCACAAGGCCTATTGCCAGAGGCCACGGTTAAAACTCCTAAAATACATATTATAATGACCACGCAAATTGCCCATATCTACATTAATTTCCTTAGTCTATGATAATAAAAACTACCGCTACAACTACAAAAGAAACTTGCACTCGAAATTTACAAGTAAATTACTGTTAAAGTGAAACCTTTTTAATCGTTTTGATAAAGCTGTTTTTTTTATTCCCACTCAGACCCCCGCACTAGGATTCCCTGTGTCGGGGAGGTATGTACACACACAATCACAGCAAACATCTACACTCATCGCACAAATGGTTGCCCCTGCCGGGATTCGAACCCAGGCTCCAGGCGACACAGAAGTCATGTCACTGACACTAACCGCTGCGCCACGGCGACGACCGTCGATTTATATGGTTATCAACCACAATAAGCTAAATTTTAATTCTAAATAATGCACAGTGTTCGTTTTTCATTTAAATCTCACCTCATAACTAAAATAAATATTAAAACCAAATAAGGCATCCATATTTTGCAACAAAAATAAGAACGGGCAGCACTTAACAGAATCAATTAAATGTAAATGTGGCAACCCTACTTGGCTATTTTAAGTGCGCAACAGCGGGTCGTATCTCGACGGCGATACACCGGACTTTCTTCTGATAAAAAGAATATGCAACTCCTTCACGAACACTTGAAATTCTTCCTCTGTGCTAACAAATACAGTTCAAATTCCAATACACAAGGATGTCAAGGTAAGCAATGTGATTCCTAAGAACCGTGGAATGCAGGGAAGAATGGACCTTTGAGGCGGGTCGTACGAGCGACAACAGGGTTAATTTCCTGTGTACAATAAAGGCTATAAGAGCTATCTCCAGCTGTTAATTGAGGACGCGCTGCGGTGTAGATTATGACCTGTTTTTGCCGCCTTCCAGCATAATTACTTTGAGTGCCCAGACTCGAGTCTCTTAAGTCAAAGGCCCAAGTTTTATGGTAACTTGTTAAAATTGTATACGGCTATTTAAATATTAAAATGTGATTATGTTTTTTTGCAAATGTGGTCTCAAAATGGCTTGAGTTGAAAAGTTATCTTTATATTTCTAACAGTTCATAACTCTGTAACTTTTAGACTTTCGCGATTCGAACACATTGTTATATCAAACAGGGCTTGATCGCGATAAAAACATTCAATAATTTATTTACTTCGACGTTTCGACCAAGTTGCGTTTGGTCGTGGTCACGAGAAGACTGGAGAAATGCGGGTGGCAATATCGGCGAGAGCGCGTAGTTTCGCCAACTACCCACTTTTGATATTATTAAAACGGTAAATAAAGTACTAAATGTTTTTTTCGCGATCAAGCCCCGTTTGATTTAATAACAATGAGTTAACGTAAGTTAGCAGCATGCCCAGAATTCTATCAGCATTGCCACGTTAAATTGCAATGCTGATCGATAATTAATTTGTTCAATGAATTAATTCAAATGAATATCCTACTAATATTAAAAACGCTAATGTTTGTATGGATGTTTGTTACTCAATCACGCTCAAACGGCTGAACGGATGTGGATGAAATTGGGTATGTAGATACTTCAGGTGCCGGAATAACACATAGGCTACTTTTATCATCACCATCATCAATCATCACCTTCCCTTCCTTTTTAAGTGAATTCAAAAAAGGAGGAGGTTCTCAATTCGACCCATTTTTAGTATGTTTGTTACCTCAGAACTTTCGACTGGGTGAATCGATTTTGATGATTCTTTTTTTTAATTAAAAGGCTGGTACTTCCTGGTGTGGTCCCATTTAAAAATTGACCCATAAAAATCGTATTTTGAGTTACACTCTAATAACTGAAAAGTGATACATATATAGTGCCACGGCCAATGATGTTTTACTAAAGATGACGTATATTCATACTGCGCGGTGCTCAGATTTTGTTCCTTTACGACATAAACATGCTTACTGCGACAGATAATACGGTACAAATAATATAGAAAAGGATAGCTATGTTGGTATGTATGTGAAATACGCGTCATAATGAAAATTACTACAATTGACTTAATTTTGCCGCCTCAGTTTCCGCGCACTTGTGCCACATCTACCTCATATAAACATATAATATCATTGGCCACGGCATTATAATTACGGGTGAAGACATCGGTAAACATACACAATGACCATTGATCCCGTAATAAGTAAAGGACACTGAAAAGGGTGAAAACAAAAAAGTAACCACAAAATGGAACCGACTTCAACACTCAAAAGTGTGAAATAACTTGTCGAAGTCGGTACCATGAGCACAATATTGTGATTATAGTTACTTTTGTGTGAACTATCATTGCACCGACTTCAACAAGTTGTTACAGGCCCCGCGCTGGCTTAATCTGGCACTGCTTTTGTAATTGGAATGACCGGTTGGCGCAGTTGGTAGCACTCTGCCTTCTAAGCCGCTGGTCCCGGGTTCGATTCCCGGACAGGTCAAACATTTGTGTGCATGAACATGTCTGTTTGACCTGTGTCTGGGTGTATTTAAGTATATATATATCAGTCATCAGATTACCATAGTACAGGCTCTGCCTAGTTTGGGACCTGAAGACCTTGTGTGAATGTAAATAAATAAATAAAAAATAATAATAATAATAATACTCTGGCGAGTATTAGCAAATTCCCCCTATATGGGGGAGGCATACATATGTCAAGCACTGCACTCACTGCAGATTTAGTTTATAATCGTACATGATGATAATGACGAAATGATTTGATGAGGATATTGTAAGCATTTAATAATACTAATCATGTAAATTTCCTCCCCAGGGCGATAGCGGCGTGACATGGCATAGCCCGTGTTTGCCGTGTTCCGCCGTGACACCGCCGTAATTACACGCGGAGTTAATCAACATTGAGCAGCAAGTGTGTAGTCAAACTGATATGGCTGCATATCAGTCTGACTACAGCAGCTACAGCAAGGATCGTGATCAGCTCATGGTTCGGAGTATTCATAGTTGCATCTTATTGCAATTACTCATTCCTTGGTAAAAATTTATTTTCACCCTTTTCAGTGACTTTTGCTACTCACGGGATCAATTGTCATTGTGTCTGAAAACTATCGCGAGTTTCTTCCATAATTGTAATGTAACAAAGAGTAAGAGTAAGAGAGTAATTTTCCAGTGTTTACCACGCGTGAGTCCTAGTCGGTTTGTTACATTACAATTGTCATTGTCTATGTTCAACGATTTCTCGACCCGCAGCTAGTGTCATCTACGTATGCGTGGCACTTAACAGCTTGTCCGAATTTGATGAAATTTAAATAGGGCTACCTCACAGGTACACTCTATCAAACAAAATATATGTTGTATGTATTGCTTTCGGGCTGTTTGGCCGTGGTCTATGTGAAACTTGTGTTCCAGACGTTTCGTCTCCCAGTATCAGAGAAGACGCCGCGAAGGAGAGTTCCACGCTCTTGTCGCCGCTCGGACCTGAACCACTGAAGATGTCGACCGCAGTGATCGACGAAACGTCTGGAACACAAGTTTCACATAGACCACGGCCAAACAGCCCGAAAGCAATACATACAACATGCACCGCCGGCCGTGAAAGTCTTAGAGTTTACAAACAAAATATAGTTTGGAGAATCGGTCCTGGTCACATAAAATTACTATAATGAGCCAAATAAAAAGTTTAGCTTGAAATAGCTTCAAAGCGATGATAACTCAGCGGGGGGAGCTTCGGCTGTCAAACTGACGGACACTGGTGCTATCCGGCCGACAACAGCTTCAACTTCCAGTGAAGGCAACACCGTTATGAAATTCCCAGCATGGTGGTAGGGTACTTTCGAGTACCCGCCTGGCTACCACACTCAAGTTACAAAAACTGTCACCGAACACATCGTGTGTTCAGGCAGCAGTTCTCGAGAGCTAGTGTCGGTCTAGGTATAGCGTGATAACATCTCTGAACACATCGTCACTGACCATCAAGTGAGATAGTGGTCAAACTAGATCTTAACACCGAAACAAATTGTTCCCGTAAACTTTATAGTAGGGGAGCCCACGATGCTAAATGGGGATTTACTCGAGCGTCATAGAGAACTATTGGGTTGCAAAGCTTAGATAATAAGAAGAAAAAAATGTTATATGATATATACCTTTACATCGGTGGGGGAAGCGGCTATAGATTTTTAAATATGTATAAAAAAACTGTTGCGTGGACAACCTCGAGCGCGTCAGATATTGATAGCATCAAATGAGATAGTGGTCAAACTAGATCTTAACACCGAAACAAATTGTTCCCGTAAACATTACGATTGGTTCCCCTAATAAGCGCAATGAGGCCCGAACCCGAACGTCAGTGTCAGTCATGAGAGCGAGCGCGAGGCCGTGGTTCGTGGCTAATTGGCGACTACCGCGGCCCGGTGCGACCCTTTACCGCGGTCGCACGCTACCGCGGGTACTGTCGACAACACAATCCTTCAATCCTGTATCCTTCCTTGTTTGTCTCCGGAATGGTAGGTATAGACACGTTAATATGTATGACTGGTCGGTTGGCGCAGTTGGTAGCACTCTGCCTTCTGAGCCGCTGGTCCCGGGTTCGATTCCCGGACAGGTCAAAGATATGTGTGTATGAACATGTCTGTTTGACCTGCGTCTGGGTGTGTATATGTATATAAGTATATATATAAATGTGTATATAAGTATATATATCAGTCATCAGGTTACCATAGTACAGGCTCTGCCTAGTTTAGGACCTGAAGATCTTGTGTGAATGTTAAAAAAAAAAAAAAAATATTAAGACGCAAGTGTGCGCTATTAATGCATTTTTATGATTTGCTTAATGGGTGCACCGATAATTCCAGCGCGCTTGCTCGGTGGTCGTTGGCGATGCCGGATCGCGTTCGTGAATCGCGGACGTGCTCTGTACGTCGCCTGTTTGCCTGTCCAACGGTACGCACGCTTACCTCACAATTTGCTCCGACATCTATGTCTCTGTTCAATGCCCTGCTTGCTCAGGAATCTGAACTAGACGTATTCTTTAGTAAACCTAAAGAATTTCGTAATCACTGCACTAAATTGTTAACTAAGTTGATAGTAACTATATTATATTCTAATTCTAATTGTTGTTGGCTGGCTGCACGCATTGGTAAATACTGTAAGTGCAGTAACCAATTTTTTTAACAATAAATAAATAATAAATAAATCCATACACATCAAATAAAAAATAAAATAAGTTTAGAAAAGTATTTTTAAATACGCTTTTATAGATAAAAATAAATATGACCACCGTCATCGTTTCAGCCACGAAAGAGAGAAGAGAAGAGGTCAAACATGATAGGTTTATCTTTTCTACTTTAGAAGTTCCTATGGCCACGCTTAGGGGAGGCATATGCTGAGCAGCAAAACAATCTTCGCGAAACTAGTGTCCATGATACATATAAGAAATATGTTTTATATGTTTGTTTATGAAAGGCTTTATTATTATTACTTTAGAACTATCATGGTACCGACTTCAACTAGTTATTTCAAACTTTTGAGTGTTGAAATCAGTTCAATTTTTTGATAAACATTTTTTTTATTAAAATTTCCTATTTCAGATTTGATAGATAGATAGATAGATTAACTCTTTATTGCAAATCATAAAATGTACATTAAAAGTGTATTTTATACTAATTGTAGCTTATGGTTATACAATCGGCGGTCTTATCGCTAAAGCAATCTAGTTGTTACATTTTACATTTTAGTTACAAAGAATACTTTATTTGAACATAGTTTAAATAATAACTAAAATAACGAAAATTTAAAAAAATCTCTTAATTGCGTTTAGTTCGCGACTGTACACATTCTACGTATTTCGTTTCGTCAAACGCGTGTTACGTCATGTCCACGAATGACGTCCCATCACGTCCATCAGTTTACGGATGAGAGAGAAGAGTTATTCCGAAACTGTTTGCTTTGTGCGTGTTCCTGTGTTGATATTCGAATATGGAGTGTCAAGGGGACACTTTATCACTTTATTAGGGCAGTACACTTTGTGTTGAGCACTAGCTGCGCCCTGTGGTATTACCCGTGGTGATGAAAAATGTGGCGATGATAGTCATCGCCACATTTTTCATGCTATAAAATGAGCTTATGACACTTACAAATAACGGGGCTTTCTGTTGGTAAAATGTCACGTTGGCAATGTTGGTAAAAACATCACGACGTAGGTATAACTGAGGTAAAACGCGGGTGAAACCGCGGGCGCAGTTAGTAGTATCATCGATTCTGCTATGAACCTATGACAGCCCCGGGGTAGTGAATATCATCCTTTCATCATATGGTTGGTGGATCGAAATGAAACACAGATATGAAACATAGCGGTAAACCAATGATGTTTTACTAAAGATGACGTATATTCATACTGCGCGGTGCTCAGATTTTGTACCTTTACGACATAAACATGCTTACTGCGACAGATAATACGGTACAAATAATATAGAAAAGGATAGCTATATGTTTAGACTTGCGCTTGAAATACGCGTCATAATGAAAATTACTACAATTGACTTAATTTTGCCGCCTCAGTTTCAGCGCGCTTGTGCCACATCTACCTCATATAAACATATAATATCATTGGGTAAAACTAATATCTATATCAAATTCTGATGTGGTGTTAACGTCCATTCCAGCGCCCATCTAACTAACCATCAAATGATCTAAAAGTTTTAAAATTTGATACCAAAACAAAAACAAAAAAAAAAGTGTGTTTAGGGAGCTCTTCTTCTTAGAGGTGGTAAGAGTCAAATTTTCACAACACTGTCACCGACATTTTGAAGCGATGATAGCTCAGCGGAGGAGCGTCGGCTGTCTAGCTGACGGACACTAGTTCGATCCCTAACAACGGCTTGAGCTTCCGGTGAGGGTTATCACCGTTTCAAATTCCCAGCATAGTGGTAGAGTACTTTCGAGTACCCGTACGGCTACTAAGTACGAGTACACTAGCTACCTCCCCCAAGTTTGAAAAGCTGTCACCAAACACATAGTGTGTCCAGGCAGCAGTCCTTGAGAGCATTTTAAGGCTAGCGTGATTACATCTTCGACCACATCGTCACTGACCATCAAGAGGAATAGTGTCGAAACTAGATCTATACATATAAAAAAGATAATACGAATCATATTCGGACTAAAAAGACGTACATCGGTTAGAGAGTACTTTAAAAAATATAAAATAATGACAGTTATATCCATGTATATTTACTACAGTTTAATAGAAATACATGAAGAGCGGAAATCTCTGATGAAAAACAAAGACATACATAAGTATAATTTAAGATATAACGAAAAACTATTTGTTCCACAAGTAAGATTGACAAAGGTTCAAAAACAAGGAATCTGCAATAAAATATTATTATTTAACAAGCTACCATTGACTATAGCCAAATTAAACACTAGGGACTTTAAAAGAAAATTAAAAAATATTTTTTGAAAACCACCCATTATATTCGTTAAACGAATTTCCTGAAATGCGTCTAAAAGAATATTCATTCATCTCGTAGAATTGTATAATATGTTTTTTATTTTATTTTACTATTAATCCTTACGTTCTTATTTATGTATTATAAGCTTATTATTGTAATTTTGACTTGTCCAGTGTAACGACCATTGTTATAAGGCCAATAAAGATTCTTATTCTTAAAAGAACTTCAAGTGAGACAATATCCAATCGTCTTGAATTTTTTCATATATTCAATGCACTACATACACATTTTTATGTGCTTACAGTCTATTGTAACCTACGTATTTTTGTAATAAATGTAATCTCATTCTTTCTCATTTCAAAAAAAAATATGATTAACTTATATTTTTGCCCGACTGCGAATGAAGGAGAGTTATGTTTTTCGAGTGTATGTATGTATATTTTTTTGGCACGCCCTAGAGCCTAAACGGCTTGTCGTATTTTATGTGAGTGGTCTCAATAGACTCGCTTTAGCCGTGAAAGTGACACTGGATAGTAAAAAATATTTAAAAAAATGATTATTGGCGCCAAGATGTATTCTCAAAAAATTGAATTATTTTCAACATACTTACACCGAGTGTGATATCATATAATACATGTTTGGTTTAGAAAATGCTATTAAAATTGAAATATTATTCAATGAATTTAATAAACATGGCTGATATAAAAATATTGTTTAACACGGGATATGCACCATGATTTAGATTTTGATTGAGTTCCCGATATTTCGGCGCGTCAAAATCTAAATCTAAATCATGGTGCGTATCCCGTGTTAAACAATATTTTTATTGTGAAAAGCCATGAAAGTTTAAAACAATACATGGCTTATATAGACTCAGTCGGGTTTTTTTGTTTCTTTTAAATAATTATTTTGTTTACATTATCAGAAGCCCGCACGTCAAAAAGTTAATTTCCGTGCTACTTTATCTGTTGCCGAACAATTTAAAAAGTATAACAACAGCTATTTCAGGGATCCGTAAAGTATTTTCGATTAACCCACCTATTAAGAAACTTTGGTCCGCATACTCTAAGCAAGGATCAAGAACTCTACTCTCTCCCAAAGTTATTTACAACCGCTTAATCCAAGCCACATCCCTAAGCAATATATGTTTACTCTAAGGACTTTAATTTCTTATTTATAGCGAGCTTAACAAAGTTCTAGGGGATTTGTAAATAAAATAAAACAAATATTGAAAGCGTGAATTACTAATAACTATTATCAGAAATTAGAAATATTTATTGAACAACTGTGTGATAATATAATATAGATGTTACAATTTAAAATAGTTTCAACAGCCTGCCCAGTTTGAGCATTCAATAGTGGTCTATAAGTATTTTATTTCAAACACATATGGTATATGATACAAATATTACAAATTTCACATACTTCCATTAAAAAATAATACTTAATGGCAATTACATAAATTACAGTTGCACCGAGAATAATCATTGAAGAATTCTTTCATATTATAAAAGGTTTTGGAGACCAGCCACGATTTTAATTTACGCCGGAACAGCTCATTGTCTAATACCTTTTTTTATTTATTTATTAACATTCACACAAGGTCTTCAGGTCCCAAACTAGGCAGAGCCTGTACTATGGTAACCTGATGACTGATATATATACTTATATCATTATACACACCCAGACACAGGTCAAACAGACATGTTCATGCACACAAATGTTTGACCTGTCCGGGAATCGAACCCGGGACCAGCGGCTCAGAAGGCAGAGTGCTACCAACTGCGCCAACCGGCCAGTCAGTTAGTTCATTTCAGTTTATTTCACTAGTTATATAGTTATTTAGTTTTTATTTTAGGTAATCTATTGTAAACATTAAGACCCATAACCTATGAACTGTTCCGAAACGTTTTATTATAGTTTCATAATCGGAGGATGTGAGTAACTCACCCTCAACAAACTCCTTCAAAAGCAAATTAAAAAAATAACTTATAGACCAAAGATTCTATAAATTTAATGACCTATTTAAATTAATAAGTGCTGTTACTTAAATAAGTAGTTACATATGCTATGATTCTTATACACATAATTAATTGACTTATTGAATTGTATTGTTGAATTTATTTTGAATTTTAATAATGACTATTGAATTAAAAATAATTGTACGTTATATTTTTCCTTGATGGATTCATTCATTCATAGCAGCAATAAGTCGTCCACTGCTGGACATATGCCTCCCCATGTATGGGGATTTGCCAATACTCGCCACGCTTGGCAGGCGGGTTGGCGAGCGCAGTATGATTTCCTATCCTCAGAAGGCGCTGCTGCCCACCTTCTGGTACATGATCCCTTAGCCGACTCTTACGGCACCCACGGGCACATATGAAATGTTATTAATAAAGTGACTATGACTATGACTAATCTACTTTTTATAATTTTAAGACGTAAGGATCGATGCAAGATGGTAACCTCATGGGCAAAGCGCTCGGGTTTCTTGTACCAATTGTAAGTAATCAGTATTCATACAGTGAATCATAACGATAATCAACAATACCCACAATAAACAAAAAAACATCGTGCTGAGGCTCGTGCCTGCCACCTGGCACGATCATAACTCTCAGACGAACAACTGCAGATCAGCTCGAAACTGTCCCGAGAGTGATTTTCCAGTTAATATCATGTCAGTTCTAGCTGGTTATAAGATAAAAATGATTGAAAAAGCATACGATAGTTTTCAAATTCAAATTATAATTGTCTATTAATCTAAAATTACTACAATGGTAGTGATACTCTGATTCAACTAGGCTAAACTAAAACTGTGTAGTTTTAGTCTTGTTGTCTGTAAGAGTCAAAAGGTACTTATTGTATTTGTGCTAAAATTCAAATTCGTATAACTCCTACCGACGCTATCTCTAATATTAGATGAGGGATTTTAGGGGGCAATAAGTAAGTGATGACTTATCTTACATAAAACTACCCGCAATTTTAATAAAAACATCTAATGCTAGATGTTATTGATAAGTGTCGTACTAATTTGAACTTTATCGTAACCATGTAAGAACTATCTTATATGCCATGATTTTAGTTTAGTTTAGTTGAGAATCACTACCAATGCAAAACTAACTTTAACAATACGATACAACTTAAGAGAAGCCTATCTTTTTGTGCTATCTCAGCAGATATGGCCGTGGAGTGCTCCGTAGAAGTTTCGACAAAGTAAATTAAATATTTCACAGAATTGTGCAAAGAAAGGAACTTAAGATAACGAGGGATTGTTCCCAATCTGAATATTTGAGAAGAGACAACTAATTTCGGCCTCTACGCGGCCCTCTCGATGTTATCTTTTTAAATTACGGGAAGGGAAACAAACGGGACCCTCTGAGGAGGTATTTCAGCTTGATTGAGGTCAAGCGGCCATTGTCTGTCCTGTTGAGGACACGGACCAATCATCGACGCTTCGATTGCGCTGTTAGCTATAAACCATTACGTAGCGCAAAACAACATAAGTAGGTATAGAGCTACAATTTGGTTCCAAAGCGAGTCAAATACTGACCACAATTGGACATAGCTATGCAAACTAGAACCAACCTACGAAAAATCACTTCCCGAGATAGAACTAAGTGTCAAAAGTGGATAGCCTACTTAGGTTTTTTTATTCAAAATAGACAGGCGTTGGACCACTACCTCACCTGATGTTAAGTGATGATGCGGTTTACGACGATTCACGCCTGTATAAACCTGTATTAGGTCAGTATATATAGCTACTTTCAATAATATGAGTAGATTGTCCCAAACAGCATGAGACTCTTTAAAAAATGTAATGACCGTTCGACCACTGTCTCACCTGATATTAAGTGTTGACGCGGTCTGAGATGGAGCACGCTAGCCTATAAGGTAGGTACCTGTTTCTTGCACAAATAAACCATTTAAAAAAAAAATTACAAGAAATTATGAATTAAGGTAGTGCAGCCCAATGGGCGGTCTTATAATCTACATTAAAAGACCGCCTATCTATATACCGCTAATCTATACATCGCATACAGCGATTTCTTCCATACAAACTTTGGATGGACAGTGTCAAAAAAGATTATATAATATACGGTGAATGATGCGATATCAATTTAAAACTATAGATAATAATGCTAATTGTAATCTTAAATACATAAAATAATTAACCTTTTTTGTAAATTCGTAGATTCTATTGGTACCATAAACTCACCAGTTTTGTGGGTGGTTCCGGTTTGCAGAACTACATCCAATTGTTCCACGAATTCCTTTAAATTTGTTCTAGTAAATTTAACCGTGTTTCAGTTCTACCGCGATTCATATGTCCCGAAAAGCTTTTTGCATTAGTATGTACGTAATCTGGCATAAACTCGTGGGACGGCTTTAATTCAAAGTAAATACGGAATTGTGCAACAGGAAAACGACAAAACTACGGATAGAGTTACCGAGTATTTGTGCAGAGAACTATACAGTTTTTGAGAGAACTATACAGTTTTTGAGAGAACTATACAGTGTTTGAGAGAGATATACAGTTTTTGAGAGAACTGTACAGTTTTCGAGAGAACTATACAGTTTTTGCCGATACCAAAAATTGGAAAGATTTATTTTATGCATGAAAATATTCACTATTTCTGGAAAATATACGATAACGCTACACAGAACTGAATATTTTATTAAATGACATGTTTCACAATACAAAACACGCCCCGCGGTTTTACCTGCGTGCTGATGATTGATGATGATGATGATGAAAAGTAGCCTATGTTCTATTCCGGAACCTGAAGTATCTGCATTCCAGAATTCATCCAAATCCGTTTCGCCATCGTTTTGATGGAAAAGGGTGATCATGATGATGATTAAATAAGTCTATATGTTATTCCAGGGTATAAGCTATCTCCATACCAAATATCATCAAACCCATCCAGCCGTTTAGGCGTGAAAGAGTAACAAACATACATTCACACACCATAGTCACAAACTTTCGCATACCTATATAATATTAGTAGGATATTAAAAAGGTAGGTTCTATTCATACTCCTAGTCATAATCGTAATCTATAGTTACATATGTTATAGCAGTCATATGATGCCAAACAAATTGCATACAAATTACTTCAAAATATTTATATTTAATTTCTTAAGGGGTTAAGAGGTGCGAATGACATTACAGGGGGCCTACCACCAACTCTTATAGCAGTATTATTGTAATCTTACTTTGAATTTTCGTACCACAAGGCCACATAAGCAATGTTACTTTAATGTTGTTTAGACTAAGCAGTTTTGTGACGTAAACCTCTATTTCGTTCACTCAAAGCGTACCATGAGCCAGCGCCAACGAAAGCGACAACGCTATATGAAAATATAATGTTGTCTCGCTTGCCCTTATAGCAGGAATGTTTCTTCGTTCATTCTACACGTCACTGAGCGATAATAAAACAATAATGTTTTAAGACGTTCATGGTACGAATCTGAGCATTATTACTTTAAGCTTGAAGTATGACGTTCTTGAAACATGATGGTTTTGTAAAAGTTGATGGTACGGCCCCAGAGGCTCGCGGGTGTTTACAGGCAGAAGGGGCGGGACAAATCCAAATGCGTTTTGATTTAAAATATTACAAAAGCCAAAAAACCCATGGCTTAAATAAAATAATACTTATGACATTTTTAAACTTTTTTAATTAACTTTCTTGACGGTTCAAGCGCATTTGTCGCTACTGCGAGAATTATTGATAACGGAAAACTACAGTCGCTCGAAAATATTTTTACTAATAACTAATTTATTCAAATGAAATCAAATTTTGTTCAATCAGAATTAACCCCCATGGACTGTACTCAATTTTAAAGTTGTAAGTATTGCAAAAAAGGTTTATAAGACATTTAGGACTCTCAATAAAACAAGCTGGAAAGACTCCAAATTCTCTATTTAGCTAATGGTAAAGCCTTAATCTAAATCTGTCGTCCACAGACACATAGTCAAAAGGCACTCGCACTACACGGGCTGGCCCGAAACCTAAGTTGAAAAACTCCACTATTAACTATATATATTTATTTTGACATATGAATTATATGGCCTCTGCCTAACACTTCATAATCCGCTTTATATAATCTTAAGACGTGATGATACATGCAAGTTGTTAACCTGATGGCAAGCGCACGGGTTTGAAGTACCAAATGTAATATCAACAATCACATAATTAAAGAAAATAAATTATATTAATAAAATTAAAATAAACAAAGGAACTTATTATATTTCTACGCTTTTACTACATAATAAAAGTATTCCGTTCATGTTTTTCTATACATGGCTACCAGGAGAACAGAAAAGATGAACACACAATGTAGACAGTACACACATCTCCGCATTCTAATATAGCGTAAGGCTTGCTGCGCTTTGGCAACATAGCTAAGCTTGGAGTTATATAATATCCTATAACTAAATTAACTCGCACGAAATACATACTAGGAGGTAATCTTATACCCTAGTGTCCTCTCAAAATACGTTAAATTAATGTTACACCGGGTACGTCTAAAACATTTCTTCGATCATTTCTTCTTCTTCTTAGTTAATTGTTCCTTCTTCTTTTCTTTGACAATGACAGGTTCCGGCTCGGGCGGTGGTGTAGGTGGAGGTTTCTTATCAGGCCACAGCCTTCGAATGTATTCCACTACCCCTGTGAGAAAGAGATACTTTAATATAGCTACCACCATTATTTTAAAAACATTATTAAGATTGTTTAGGCGGCGTCCATTAATTACGTGAGGTGTTTAGAGGGGGCGGGGGGGGTCAAGCCGAACCTCACCCAAACTCACGTTGGGGAGGGGGTGGTCTCGACAAATGCTCACGTAATTTTTTCCGCAAGGAACATTGGTTCTATACTACGTTCTTAATAATCTTAAGTACAAGTCCTGATTATTCTTGTACGTATTCATTTATTTACATTGCAATATACATTTTTAATTTAAATAATTAAATATATGCATTTTCAAAAGTCTCACGTGAGATTACGGGTGGAGGGAGGGGCCCCAGCAAAATCTCACGACATCTCACCAAGGGGAGAGGGGGGGGGGGGGTCGAACAATCACTAAAAGTACCTCACGTAATTTATGGACGCTCCCCTTATGTTCTGTTGTCTTTTTTTTGTTTTTTAAATCGCTCGTGCGTTCCAGTCAATGAGTTCCTACTGAAAATCAGCGCGAAGGTTGTCGAATCCAACACTCAACACTGAGTAGGGACTCATTTCTGGCATTACTCAACACTACATTATAACTATATTTTTTTTGGTTGCCTGGAAGAAATCGCTTAAAGCGATAAGGCCGCCCTTTGTATCACTGTATTTATATTTGTTTCTTTGTTTTTTTTTATGTGTGTGTTTCTAAAATAGTGTGCAAATAAAGAGTTTTCTATCTATCTATTTAGTATTAAACTTTGATAGGTATTGTTTTTTTGGTTAAATCATAGTATTACTTTGATGTTTTTTCGTCTTTCCATAATGTTTTATGCTTGTAAGTTAATGTAAACGTATTACCTAAACATGCCTTTTTTGTTTTTAAATGTAGTGTTAATGTCGGAAGTAAATAATTTTGTTTCTTTCTTTCTATATACGTATTATAACGACATTTTGGATCCAATATTATTCCCACTAATATTATAAATGAGAAAGTTTGGATGGATGGATGTTTGTTACTCACGCCAGAACGGCTGAATGGATCTGAATTAAATTTGATATGGAGACAGATTACACCCTGGATTAACACAGGTTTATTTTCATCGTCACCATCATCACCGTGTTTCATCACCACGCGGGAAAACACAGAACAAACAAACATACACACATATTTTGTGTTGAGACTCAATCAGTTATAATCACAGGATACAGTATTGAAGTACATATGGAGAACATTTACATAAGCTTTAAGCATGGTTTCTAATGTGACCCAAACTATAGGCACGGGGCTTATACTTTGGGTTCTTTGAGTATAAGTACAGCCTAAAATACAAGGCACATAAACAAATATTAACACGATGATAATCTTCTTCTTCTTCTTCTCAGCAATTAGACATCCACTGCTGGACATATGCCTCCCCCATATTATAGGGGGGATTTGCCAATTCTCGCCACGCTTGGCAGGCGGGTTGGCGAGCGCAGTATGATTTCCGACCCTCAGAAGGCGCTGCTGCCCACCTTCTGGTACGTGATCCCTTAGCCGACTCTTACGGCACCCACGGGAAGAGATGGGGGAGTACTATTCTAAGCCGGTACCACCAGGGCACCACGGCACGATGATAATCTTAAAATTCAAAATGCTAAAAACGAAGGGGAAGAGTTGTCTTCATGTATTGTTCACTCACGTTCAATCGATCTATATATACTGAATGAATGGCAAACATAGCCATAATAAATTTGAGTCTGTGATCACAAAATTTGTGTAATTCTTTTGTAATTGATTTAATGTGTTGTTTACGCATAATTAAAAAAAAAATAGCATTAAGCACTCCTTCTCTATAAGAGTGGGAAATTTCATACTCCTCCGTGCGCGCAAATTTAAAGAGGGGTACAAATTTTTTGCTGCATGCATTATTATTATGATGATAAAAATATTTTTAACAAAAAATGCAACCGACTTCAACACTCAAAAGTGTGAAATAACTTGTTGAAGTCGGTACCATGATAGTTCACGCAAAAGTAACTATCATCACAATATTGTGCTCATGGTACCGACTTCGACAAGTTATTTCACACTTTTGAGTGTTGAAGTCGGTTGCATTTTATGTTAAAAAATATTTTTTTCATCCTTTTCAGTAACCTTTGCTACTCACGGGATCAATTAATTGTCATTGTGTGTTCTGCGATGTCTTCAACCGCGACAATAATATCATCAAGATACGCGTAGCACTTTTCAGTTATTAGAGTATAAATCAAAAACCGCTTGTTCGATTTTGATGATTTAAATGGGACCACCACGGATATACTCTATCTAACAAAAAAAGAATCATCAAAATCGGTTCATAAACGACGAAGTTTTCTGCGAACACACATTAAAAAAATACATTTGTACGGTCGAATTGAGTAACTTCCTTATTTTGAAGTCGGTTAAAAATGAGGAGGAGAGATATTTACTACGTGAGTCATAGTCGATTTGTAGATTATGATAAAAATGAACTTTATTCACCATCAAGGTTCATTGTCTTCCCGCCTTTTTCTGACTTTGGCGCCGGGAAACAGTTTGCCAATCCGTCTAGGAGATCATCGTCGACCCGAACCGCGGCAAACTTCAGTTTTCGCGCCAAATCTCGCACTTCTATGATGGGACCAGTCTCTTTGTGGACTTGTAGCAAGAATATCCTATGGAAAGTATTTAATCCCGCTAATATTATAAATTTAAAAGTTTGGATGGATGTTTCTTTCTCTTTTACGCAAAAACTACGGAACTTGGATGAAATTTGGCATGGAGATAGGTTAGACTCTGGAATAACACATAGGCTACTTTACATTTCGAAAATAGTTGCGGTTTTCATGGGATAAGCAATTCAAAAACCTCTGTTACTCCTTCACACGCAAACGAATGTACCGATTTCGATGAAACTATATGGCTTCCTGGAATCCTGGTCAGATTGTCTATCCACCTTGGAACGAGCTCTTTGGGCGGTCTGAAATCTGACAATTGGTGAGCGTGTTTGGTTATGAACTCCTCTTTGAGAGGAATGCTCGTCCCCAGGGTATTTGAACGTTATGCTATACAAGTCAGATAAACAACCAAACCTAAGGAACATACCCGCACTATATTACTCATTTTTAACAGCTGCCCTGGACCAGGATCCTATTATTAATCCTAACAAGCATGACAGCATTTTCAGTTCTTCTTCTCAGCAATTGCGAATCCACTGCTGGACATATGCCTCCCCCATATAGGAGGGGATTTGCCAATTTTTGCCACGCTTGGCAGGCGGGTTGGCGAGCGCAGTATGATCGCCGATCCTCAGTAGGCACTGCTGCCCACCTACTGGTACGTCGTTCCTTAGCCGACTCTTACGGCACCCACGGGAAGAGATGGGGGAGTACTATTCTAGGCCGGTACCGCCACGGCACGCGCTTTTAGTTACTGAGTTACAACTGTTACAATTTCGACGGTCGCCGTGGCGCAGTGGTCAGTGTCAGTGACATGACTTCTGTGTCTCCGGGACCCTGGGTTCGAATCCCGGCAGGGGCAAACATTTGTGCGATGAGTGTAGATGATTGTCCCGGGTCTTGGTTGTTTGTTTGTTGTGATTGTGTATCTATGCCTCCCGCGACACAGGGAATCCTAGTGCGGGGGTCTGAGTGTGATAAAAAAAAATGACTAACCCAGCGTCAATCTTGCCCTTTCCCTTAGCAGTCACATAGTCGAACCTCTTCATAACTATATCTCGCATGTCCTTTACTGGCAAAACGTAGTCGCGCAACACTTTTCCATGCGTTATAGTGGCGTCGGATCTGTGCTTTAGTGATAATAAGTCCTTTAGAGCCTGCAGAATACCAAATTAATTTCGATTCAACCTTTTGGCTACTACAAAAGAGTAACTAAAAATATATTTCTTTAATATAACAGCACCAAGTATTCATAGATATTTTAAGCAGGTGTTTCGACGATTAGAAACTAAAATATAATAGCGGTGGGAGAGTCGACTGTCAAACTGACGGACGCCGCCGGTTCGATCACAACGCCTTGACCTTCCTGACCATTCCCAGTATGATGGTAGGGTACTTTCGAGTACCTGCCTGGCTAGTTACCACCAAAACTGTTACCAAACACACAGTGTATTCATGCAGCAGTCCTTGAGAGCCATGTAACATTCTAGGTCTAGCTTGATCCTACATTTTTGACCACATAGCCACTTACGATCAAGTGACTGCTCAAACGTATTCGTATCTATATAGATTTTTTTAAAACATTAGTTTAAAGTTTCAACCTTCACAGACCTGTAATCAGAAGTGGTACTTGAGATTGTTAACACATGGCGACACCAGTTATGGTTTAAGTTTAATACCATTAACTTACCTATCTATAAGTAGACGTAGTACCAAGATTTGTAACTAGATGGCACCACACGAATGCCAAATAAATGGTAAGTCGCGCAAGCGTTTGTCGCAAGTCAGTTGATGGACCAATTGTGAAGTTCGGATTAAATTACGTTCTACTCTTGGGTTTGAGCATTTTATTACATTACGAGCACCTAGTCGAAAACGTTACCTATACAGTACGCGAATTGTAAAACACGTCAGTGGATATTCACACTAGTGCAAAAGGTTCACACGTAACGATGACGAAGCATTATGGAAAGCAATTAGCAAAACTCTCGAAAAAGAAACAGAAAATGGACAAACAATTGACAGTGAGACTTGATTATTCAAAACAAAGAAGTAAGGTGAATATTCATTAGCACAATAGAATTATTCACATACATATTCATAACAGAAAAATATTTTCCTGAAGAGGAAAAGGTGTTTGTGTGTATTTATGTAGTTCCGCGTACCGTAGACCAATTGGAATCAGTTTTTATGCCCTTTTTTAGGGTTCCATACCCAAAGGGCAAACGGAACCCTATTACTAAGACGTATCTCATGAACCGTGATAGTCAGTTGACATTTTCACAGATGATGTATTTATGTTGCCCCTATAACAATAAATACTAAAACACAGAATAAAAAAAATATTTAAAGGGGGTCCCATATAGCAGACATGTTTTTTTGCCGTTTTTAGATAATGGTACGGAATCCTTCGTGCGCGAGTCCAACTCGCACTTGGCCGGTTTTTTTTTCTTGTCTTAATCGAGGGTGTCTTTATGTGTGTTTATATAATTATTTTTTTGATTGTGACCAGCAAGTTGAACTTAATGATAATAAACATTTCGTGAAGTAATTATTACTAATGTTTATTTGCTGTGTTACATTTGTTTTCGTATAACGCACACTATTTTATATTTAATAGACAACAAATACATATGGAATTCAACATAATTATTATATCATATATATCATACGAGTAATGGCTATTTTAGAAGGAAACAATTCTTCAAAATTATAGAAAAGGTTCCGGTAAGGTGTACAAAAAAAAAGTGTTAGATAAGAAAAAATAAATGTATGTCTTATTTCTTTTATATGTTTAAGGTATCAAGCGTTTGACTCTACCTCACTTGATGGTTAGGTGACAATTTTATCGATGGTGAAATTACCCTATGGGTTACAATCTCGACTTAATCTCAAATAAGCCTTAACACACTGCGTGTCTTGTGTCAAAATGTCGTTTTGAGTATCCTCAGACTTGACTTACTTGTTGCCGTAATATGCTGCTAAGTACTAAAAACTCATTTATTTAAGTGGTAATTGTAATATGTTTTTTAAATCTTTTTCATTCTAAAGGTTCACTTGTATTGTTTCAGTTATTGCTTCCTGGATGTTTAGCCTTTGGTCTAAATGAAACTTGTGTTCCAGACGTTTCGTCGATCACTGCGGTCGACATCTTCAGTGGTTCAGGTCCGGACGGCGACAAGAGCGTAGAACTCTCCTTCGCGGCGTCTTCTCTGTTACTGATGAACCGGAAGCAGTACATACAACATGTAACACCGGCCGTGAAAGCCTTAGAGTTTACATTACGTTTCAGTTATTGTCTTAAACTATTATGACTGTCCTCTTTTGAGACGTTCAATCGTAACTGTGTTAACTTGAATAAACACATCACATCACACTAATACCATAAATCACATTTTTGTAATGTATGTTTGTTACTCCTTCACGTTCAAACGGCTGCACCGATTTCGATAAAATTCGGTACGGAGATAGGTTAAACCCTGGAATAACACATATACTACTTTTTATCCCGAAAATATTGACTGTTCTTTTGGGATGACACGAAGACACAAACAAGACACGTACCTACAATTCCACCGCGGGAAACGTCGCGGGGTGAAACTAGTAAATAATAATACTTACGAATTTGATAACGATGTTACCTACAACGAAGGGGGGCCGGGGGGTGGGCATCGAACCAGCCATCTCTCAAACCGCAACGCCATTACAGCTAACAAAAAACTACTTACTACGGGAAACTCTTTTGTGACAGGCACGTCTTTCATATACAAATTGTTCAACTTGACACTTGGGTCTGCCATCTTGTCGATCATGGAGAGTGCATCTGCTGGACTCAGAGGGTTGTATGACAGATTCAGGGTATGGAGGCTCTTGGCTCGATGCAGAGTGGAGGTGATCGCCTTCACTGCAGGTGTTGATAGCCTGTTACAGAATGGGATGGTTTTTCAGCTGAATTCAAAATTCAATTATAGCTACACATAAATAAGTGCTATTAAATAGCTGTTTTACGAAAATCACAGAAAGGAATATTGCATTTATTGTTATTAAAACTCTTATTACTTCAGAGACTTCTACGCGTCCGCCAGCTCCCCGTATTCTCCTTTAAAAAGACCACCGAATGTGGTTGTCCTGCTGATACCGACTTCGACAAGTTATTTTACACTTTTGAGTGTTGAAGTCGGTTCCATTTTTTGGTAATTTATTTTTCACCTAATTCAGTGACCTCTACTACTCACGCGATCAATTTTCATTGTTTATGATCACCGATTTCTTCATCCGCAATTATAATGTCGTCCAAGTACACGTAGCACTTTTCAGTTATTGGAGTGTAACTCAAAAACCGCATGGGACCACACGGGAAGCACCAGCTTTCAAAAGAAAAAAAGAATAATCAAAATCGATTCACCCAGTCGAAAGTTCTTAGGCAAAACATAAAAAGAACATATGGGACGAATTGAGAACCTCCTCCGTTTTTTGAAGTGGGTTAAAAATTCTCCTACGCAGCTAAGTATCAATCCTACTAGTATTATAAATGCGAAAGTTTGTGAGTATGGATTTATATTTATTACTCTTTCAAGCTTAAATGGCTAGATGGATTTGGATGAAATTTGGTGTTTGGTATTAGCATAGACGAATATACGTATTAACTAATACCCTTGATTAACACATAAGCTTATTTTCATCATCACCGTTTTTCATCACCACGCGGGCAAAACCGCGGGGCGCAGCTAGTGTAACCTAAAAGCATGTTTTCTACAAATTACCAAAGATACCACATAGTCACTTGATGGTCAGTGACGATGTGGACGAAGAGGCTATCACGCTAGGCCTAGAATGCTTACTGGCCCTCAAGGACTGCTGCCTGAACACACTATGTGTTTGGTGACAGTTTTTCAAACTTGAGGGTGGTAGCTAGCCAGGTGGGTACTCGAAAGTATACCCTACAACCATGCAAAGAGTATAGACTCTCGCCGCGTTAGTGCCCAAACGATATTAAATTCTAAAAACTGGAAGCGTACTTATATGTACATTCAATGAAGTTGATTTTTATTTTTCTACATATTATATGTTTGCGTTTGACAACTGTCTCACCTGATCTTAAGTGATGACGTTGTCTAGGATTTAGCACGCAAACCTAGAAAGTACCTATTCACTCGCGACTTGAAGACTCCAGGATTGTACATATCGGGAAACACAGACTCGGGCAACGAGTTCCATTCCTTGGCAGTACGCATTAAGAAAGTGGAAGCATAACGCTTCGTGCGTATAGGTGGTATATCTACCATATAGCGATGGCGAATTGCCGTACGTCAAGTCGACCGATGATAGAAAGGGGATGGTGGAATCAGATTGTGTAATTCCAGTGCACATTCTCCGAAATGCACCCGATAGAAAACCGATAGGCTTGCTACTCTACGCCGGTGTTCAAGGCTCTGAAGCCTACGTTCCACCAAAGAGTTACAGCCGATGATTCTTTTAAAACGCATTTTTTACTAACATAAGGATTATGTCAAATAAGAAAAGTAAAAGATCTGTTGCGAGCACGGCGCCATTACCTAGTTGAAGGACCACATTAAAGGACAAACAGCAGACATAATGCCAGTTAAAACATAATAAGGAAACGACTAATACCTACCTACACCGTCGATTTCGCTTCCGCGTCACCTGACTCCTCTCTGAATGACAATAAGCGCGAGGATGTCGGTAATAATGCTCACAAGTAGTACAATTTACAATTTATAGCACAACACGAAAATCCGCAAATTAAGGTTTGTCGTGTTAACTCTGTAAATACTGAACATTAAGAACAATATGAGAACATTTTTATTACGTTCGGCGATAATGTTTTATTCCACGTGCGTTCGAGCAGGACTACCACTTATAGCTGCGCCATCCGGTTGTACCCGCGTGGTGATGAAAAACGGTGATGATGAAAATTAGCCTATGTCCAAATCCAGGGTATAAACTATCTCCATAACAAAATTTCATCGAAATCGTTGTAGCCGTTTGAGCGTGAAGAGGTAACAAACATAAACACATACACACACACAAACTTTCGTTTTTATAATATTAGTTTAGTTTTTATTATATAATAGTCTTCTCGTGACCACGACCAATGCAACTTGGTCGAAACGTCGAGGTAAATAAATTACTAAATGTTTTCTCGCGATTAAGCCCCTTTTAATTTAATAACAATGTGTTCGAATCGCGAAAGTCTAAAAATTGCAATTTATAATATTAGTAGGATAAAAAACTAGTACTAGGCGTACCGCGATCGCGTCCGCGAGCGCCCCGTATTCTCCTTGAAAAAGACCACCGAATGTGGTTGAAACTATAGTCGGAACCCTCTGACTTATTACGTGAGTCATTCTTGTGTTTTATACATTAATAATGTGTCAAAACCACGTCAGTTTTAATAACAAAATTATTTACTCATTTTTGTCTTTTAAATCGCTCGTGATGCCATTCAATGAGTTCCTACTGAAAATCAGCGCGAAGGTTGTCAAACCCTCGCATAATGCTGAGTAGACTGATTTCTAGCATTACGTATTTTGTTTCTTTTTTTTTTTTACTGCGCTTCCCATCTCTGAGAGGTTCATTTTCTAGGAGTCTTTTTGTGCGTTCGCGGATAACTTCGTCTTTTAAGAAGCGATTCTGAAGTCTTTTTTTTCGCGTTGGTCCCATTTAAATGACGTTTAATGACGCGAAGGTTTTAACTGTTAGGCAACTTTATATCAAATCCCTTATTATGGCCCAGCACAAATATCCAATCAATGTAGGTATCAATGAGAAACGCCGATGCGATATGGTTTATACTACTGTTGCCAGCAAAACAACGTTTTGTAGAAGATTTTCATGCTGGTTAGGCCCTTATATATATAATAAAATAAATGCTTCCTTAAAAATATCACAAACAGCTAAACATCAGTGCAAAATAAAAATACATAATTTTTTAAATTCGCTAAGCTATGATGACACTGAAATTTTATTAACTGTACTATCATGAGCCGTAATGTTGTAACAAAGTTTGAAAACTAGCTCATAGAATAGATTGACCTGAAGTTTATTACTTCATTAATTGGGCATAACTACTATATAATACAATGTATACGTCCCTCCCCCTAAAAAACACACATTCACGCACACCCCCACATACCACACACACAAACACGCAAAACATTTAAAAACACAAACACAACGCAATCATACATGTATAGTAATATAGGTTTTTATAATTTTATTTCATAGTATATCATTAAGTCAGCTTGATTGCTAATCTCCTTTATTTTCCATTGATAAACTTGATAATGTGTAACTACACTTATACATGTATACATCTGCGAAAAAAAAAAAACATGTTATAATAATAGGAAAATAGTAAATTAGTATTATTAATATTATATAACAGGTCCAGGATTATTTAGCAAAATTAACACTCACTTGAATAGCATTATACTAAAATGATGTTGAAATCGCGCATATACTGTGAACAGAAACATGTTTGTGTAGACGAGGAACGCTCTGCCCTGCCGTCATACAGTGCGAACTAGTGCGGAGGGCAGAATTATGAATCTTTCCATTTTATAACATCAGGTTTTTGTTTCAGATATTGCCATTACTGTAAATATTATATATTTATTATATGTTATAACTAAGTATAATTTTTCTAGTAATAAAAAAAAAAAAAAAAAAAAAAAAAATATCACCAAAATCGTTCAACGGTTTTTCAGTTACACTCCAATAACTGAAAAGTGTTACGTCTATCTGGATAACTTCCTTATCGAAGGTGAAGAAATCGGTGAACATACATAATGACAATTATTGATCCCAGGAGTAGCCAAGGTCACAGAAAAGGGTGAAAATATTTTTTTACTATAGCCGTATAGAACCGACCTCAACACTCAAAGGTGTGAAATCACTTGTCAAAGTCGGTACGGTCGGTATTTTTATAGAATTAAGCATTACCTGTTATTGCTAAGATCCAATACTTGCAACGTCTTCAAACCAACGATATGTTTCAAAGGAGGTCCCGTGGTTAGTGCGTTCCATGAAGCGTTCAACTCTGAGAGAACTTTACTCTCTCCTAGCACTTGAAAGAGATTTTTAGAACCTGGCAAACAAATTGGTGTGCAGTAAAATGGCATATATATGTATATAGAATATAGTAAGGACAACAGAAGTCTGTATGTCTAAAGTTGCCTGCATGTAGCTACGAATAAGTGGCAGCTCGTACTTCTTCTTCTTCTTAAAACTTTTGAAGTGAAAACTTCTGACGTTGTGCACTTTTCTATGGGGAAAAAATGTTAAGCTCGCGTCATGACATTTCGCGTGTATGTCTAAAGTATACCAAGAATTTGCAGCTCGTATTTTGGAGTCTCTTAGGACTCAAAAAAATGTATGGTTAATTAATGTCATGCTAGGCAGAACTTATCTAATTATCTAACCTTTGAATCAGGGTACGGTCACAGCTTATACGAGTATAGATATAACAGCCGGCTCGGTGTGATGTACGACATTTAATTTCACGACCAAAATGCTGACACATATTTGGCTCAACGAAATCAGCATTGCAATTCAACGTGGCAATACTGCTTGCATTCTGGACATGCTACCAGAGCATTTGAGTTATTTATAGGCTGACAAGGAAGAGGCCGTGGTGGTACCGGCCTAGAATAGTACTCCCCATCTCTTCCCGCGGGTACCGTAAGAGTCGGCTAAGGGACTACGTACTAGAAGGTGGGCAGCAGCGCCTTCTGAGGATTGGAAATCATCTTGCGCTCGCCAACCCGCCTGCCAAGCGTGGCGAGTATTGGCAAATCCCCTCTATATGGGGGAGGCGTATGTCCAGCAGTGGACGCACATAGCTGAGAGAATGAAAAAAAGAATTTTATTTTTATAAAGGCATCGGCCCATGGTAAAAAATCACGTGATTTTTCACATGCTCTCCGTGAAATGTCTCATGCTTAGTTCACACCCCGCCACGCTCGCTGTGTGACAAAGCCCTTACGCTCTAGACACGCTCGACAATTGCAATCGCATTATCGAAATCGCGTTGGGGCGAAAATCGCCGGCGACCAACAACCACAATCACCGACCGCACCCTCGAATATCATATACCTAACTATGGAAATGGCAGCATCAGATCGCACATGTTGAAAATAAAACGGCATCGAGTTGAACCCGTGTCCTGTTTAATATTTATGAGAGCAGGCGAGCCGCCGTGGGAATGGAATAGCCAACTAAAACTTTCAAACGTTGAACGTTTTTGAAACGGTTGCTCGCCGTTTTATTGCAACTTTCCGTATGGATCATATAATCTCCCGTAATTATGCAGCTGGAGCACGTTTAGACGGTCAGCTTTGAGTCTGTTTTTTTAATGCCATCATGCTTGCCATCGAGTAATGAAGTTCTTAGAAAGGTATTGGTGAATTTGAAAGCAAGTTCAACGACTTGCATTCAACAATCTTAGGAAAGTTTATAGATTCAGGTGTAACTTTGAGGAAACCCATATCAAAATTATATTTTTTTACTATCTCATTTGATGGTGAGTGACGATATGATCGAACATGTTATAGCGCCTAGAATGATTACTGGCTCTAAAGGACTGCTGCCTGATTACACTATGTTTGGTGATAGTTTTTCAAACTTGAGGGTGGTAGCTAGCCTGTCCGGTACTCGAAAGAACCTTAGCAACGCGCTGGGAATTTGACAGCGGTGTTTTTTTTTACGGAAGCTTAAGTCGTTGGTGCGGATCGAACCAGTGTCCGTCAGTTTGACAGCCGACGCTTCCATCGCTGAGCTATTATCACTTTAAAATATTTAGTGTTAATCCGACGAGTTTCAATATTCCAGTCCTCCTTCGCGCATAAATCGCATGCAGGAAGTATATAATAAAGAAAGAAAGAAAAGACATTTATTTATGACACACAGGTGATGAGAACACAAAGAAAAAAAAAAGAAAAATAACAAAAAGAAAGATATAGTGTAATGTCATAAATTGATCCCCAACTCAGCGTATGCTATATTTTACACCAGCGATCTTCCGTTGGGTCCCAGGTAAAATCGACAAGTTATTTCACACTTTTGAGTGTTGAAGTCGGTTCCATTTTTTTGGTATTTTTTTAACCTTTTCAGTGACCTTCGATACTCTCAGGAGCAATTGTCATTGTGTATGTTCTCCGATGTCTTCACCCGCAACTATAATATCGTCGACGTATGCATAGACGTTTTCAGTTATTGGAGTGTAACTAAAACATCGCTAGTCCGATTTTGATGAAATTTAAATGAGACCACGGAAGTATACTCTGTCAAACAAAATTAGAACCTTCAAAATCGAATCATAAACGAAAAAGTTATCCGCGAACACACATAAAAAACATATATTTCACCGAATTGAGAAACCGTTTCTTTTTGAAGTCGGTTAAAAATAGGGACAGTTAGATTGAAAACGAATACGTCTAGTATGTTACCAATTTTTTAGCCGACTTCAAAAAGGAGTCTCAATTTCAAGTCAATTCGACCGTATATATGTTTTTTTTTTTACGTGAGTTTGCGGATAACTTCGTCGTTTATGAACCGATTTTGAGGATTCTTTTTTTGTTAGATAGAGTACTTCATATAGTATACATATACTTACTTCAGTGGTAGTCCCATTTAAAATTTCACTAAAATCGGATAAGCGGTTTTTAAGTTATACTCCAATAACTAAAAAGTGCTACGCGTATCTTGATGATTATTGTCGCGGTTGAAGACATCGCAGAACACACAATGACAATTAATTAATCCCGTGAGTAGCAAAGGTCACTGAAAAGGGTGTAAATAATTTTTTTTTACAAAAAATGCAACTGACTTTAACACTCAAAAGTGTGAAATAACTTGTCGAAGTCGGTACCATGAGCACAATATTGTGATGATAGTTACTTTTGTGTGAACTATCATGGTAGCGACTGCAACAAGTTATTTCACACTTTAGGGTGTTGAAGTCGGTTGCATTTTTTATTAAAAAATGTTTTCACTCTATGGCTAGCGATAGGTCATTTAAACCTATTAACTTTGTCTAGCAATTTTCTGAGCGTCCACAATAAAGTGTCACAATTGCGAGATGAGGTCAAACGGCAGGGCATTTTGCGAAGAACTGGCACAATTAGGGCGGAATGTCTCGCGCGTAAACTGAATGTGCCTAAATGAGTGTTATTATTCTTATACTTTCTTTGACGACGTTATTTCGGGGGCTTTTATCCGCAAGGGAATGTTAAGAAATAAGACTAATTTCCTTTGGAAAGAAAATGTTGAATCTTCTTGTTTACAAGTAAAATGGTGATATTGAAATATTTTACTGTGTGTAAAGCAATAGCGATTCGTTTAACATGTGGGTAAAGTTGATTTTTGACGTACTAGTAGTGCTTGGTTTGAAACCTGAGCAAGCAAGGGGTGCTAGGTCAAAAGAAAGAAAGAAAGAAAGAAATTTATTTGTAACATTTAAAGCATACAAAAATAACAAAATGTACAATTACAAATGTTACAAATCGGCCCCAACTTAGCAATGCTGATTATAAACCAGCGCTGGTCTTCCGTTGGGAACGGTTCGTGACGTAGAAGAATAATATAATATATAATAATAATATGGGACAACATTCACACAAGGTCTTCAGGTCCCAAACTAGGCAGAGCCTGTACTATGGTAACCTGATGACTGATATACATACAATACATACTCAAAGAGATATGTTCATATACACAAATGTTTGACCTGTCCGGGAATCGAACCGAGGACCAGCGGCTCAGAAGGCAGAGTGCTACCAACTGCGCCAACCGGCCAGTCTAAAAGAAGAACCCTGAGTGTTGCGAAGTTTTTCGCGAACACACAAAACAACATCTTTTTATAATAATTATTATTATGTAAATATTACTGTCATTATTGTTGTGTGCTGAAGCTGTAAATAAGCGATGTCTATGTATATGTCTACATAAAAAAATATAAGTTGGAATTGAGAAACCTTCCCCTTTTTTGATGTCGTTTAAAACCTAACTACGCTTGGTAATCTGTATTACTAGGATTCCATTATGATATACTACTGTATATAAAAAAATGCCATAATTTTTATTTTTCATTAACCAGTTTAGTCGTGATAGGGTCAGTTAGGACTGCTACATAAAAAAACTTCGAAAAATAGCAGCTGACTTCTCATCTCTAGTATGAAAGTTAACGCTTGCTTTTATCTATTGCACTTTCAAGAAATATCTCATCAACATCATCATCATCTCAGCCATAGGGCGTCCACTGCTGGAGATAGGCCTCCCCCATTTATTTCCACAAGGACCGGTTATGAAATATCTAATTGTGTCGAACGACATACGTGCATGCCAAATTGAGTAATATCTTACTTAAATTATAAATGCGAAAGTTTGTGAGTATGGATGTATGTATGTTTATTACTGTGTGTTTGTGATGTGTTATTCCGGGACCTGAAGTATCTAAATACCAGATTTCATCTAAATCCGTCCAGCCGTTTGAGTGTGATTGAGTACCAAACATCCATCCATCCATCCAAACATTCACATTTATAATATTATTGGGATTGGGATGGGATGGGACAAACTTGTTTCAATGACTTACATTTTGGCGAGTACATCTTATTCCAAGATATATCAAGATGTGTAATTGAGTTGTTGAAAGATAATGCTTCGGAAAGCTCTTCGCCTGCTGTTAAACTTAAACTGTTGTAACTCAAGTTTAATCTGGAAACAGAGAGGAAAGAATAATGAAAAAAACACATATACACATATATAGTCTGGCCATAAATACTGTTACATTAAAAAAAATATATTACATTTGAATTTGGAATCTGACATTTTTTGAACATTCATATTCATTGATATTTTTCATTTTGGCGTCAATCATGAACCAAAATACTACGAGTAGAATAATCGTCTATGGCGTCAATACATTGTACAATATTTTGCGATATTAAAATGGAGTGCGGTGATAAAGAGAACCGAATCGCTGTGTGCATTACACAAAGTAGGTATGGAGCCTAATGCAATTATTAAAACTTTCCTTAAGCTTGGTATTAGTAAAATGTTTGTGTACCGGGCTATTAATAGTTACAATGAGACCTCCTCTGTTTGTTACAGAAAAAGATCTGGCAGTTCACGTAGTGTTCGCACGGAAAAGGTGGTCAAAGCAGTAAGGGAAAGAATTCGAAGAAATCCCGTCCTAAAACAAAAGTTTTTATCTCGGTAGATAAAAATAGCACGTAGATCCATGTCGCGTTTTTTTAAAAAAAAACAATCCGTACGATTGGCAGTGAAGAATTTTTTTAAGAATAAGTGCGTGCTTTTATTGATAGGCCTCAACGTGTAAAGGACTGTATTGCAGCCAATGGAGACTTCGAATAAACTTTTTATATTTTAAATTATTTTATATTTGTGTTTTTTTTTAATCACATTCAAGCACTTGGATTCCCTGTATCGCGGGAGGCATGGACACACACAATCACAGCACAGAAACTTCCAAGACCCGGGACAAACATCTACACTCATCGCACAAAATGTTTGCCCCTGCCGGGATTCGAACCCAGGGTCGCGGTGATACAGAAGTCATGTCGATGACACAAACCACTGCGCCACGGGACCGTATTAAACTAACACACTGTAAAAGTAATAAATGTTATTTGCAATAGACATTTTTTTTCTTTGTTTCAGTATTTATGGCAAGACTAGGGATAAAGCTTAAAGGAACAATTCTTCTATATCCTTCGCTACTCACTTGTCATTCACCCTCAATAAGGAAGTAATTCAGATAGACAGAGAATTCAGTTATTGGAGTGTACCTTAAAAACAGCTTGATCGATTTTGACGAAATTTAAATGGAACCACCTCAGAAATATACTCTAACAAACAAACCAAATTTGGGAACTGGTCCACATATAGGTAAGAAATCCGTGAACATACATAAAAAATACATATTACCTCTTCCTTTTTTGAAGTCGCTTAAAAAAAACATTTTATAAATATAATGTAATTTTTTATCGCGTAATAAGTAATAAGTACACTCAGTAAGGCGTAAACATTATTTAAGCTTATTATGAATTTAAAAGGTAAAAAAACTTTTATTCCGACGGCTTTTAGCCGACAAGGAAAACAGCTCACCTTTTAATTACGCCACCTTTCATAATTTGGTGAGCAAGGTACTGGAACCCGTCGTCGCCAATACCGTTTTTGGACAAATCCAACAACTGTATGCTTCGCCTGGCCAGGCGAGCCACAACCAACATTAAACCTTCAGGCCCCAGTCTGTAAATTGAAAATGATTACTGTACCTACATCTAATTATTCACCGTTCGGTGGGTAGTTATGAATACCCCTCGCCCTTCAATGTTGAACTGGAGACGGCTGAAAAAGACTGTACAATATTTTTTTTTTAATTGTTGTAAGCTTTGTTTAACCACTGTCTCACCTGATATTAAGTGTTGACGCGGTCTAAGATGGAGCACGCAAGCCTAGAAGGTACCTCTTCACTCATGACTCAAATTACAAAAAGTACAGTCTTTTCCAGCTGACTTACATACACACATGCATGCAATTGAAAGATGTTTGGTTAAAGTTTAACAGGCACTGCTTAAAAAAAATGCAGAATTAACGCGAAAGCATTAGCAAGATGACAACATTCGCACATTTTTGAGACCAATAATGAAATAAATAAAATTATAAATACATTAACAAGTAGCTACGAGGTTTATTTAAGGTCCCTGAACATTTTCAAGCAATTATTTGTTTGCGTTACAGTGATAACGTCAACAAATGTTTTTATTCACGGAATAGTTAATAGTTCTTCATGAACGCCCCCCATCCCCCCCCCCCCCCCCCCCCCACGCATCGGTTTTCAAAAATGACCTAAGCAATTAGTTAACTTTCGCGTGATCCATTAATAATGTAAGTGACGTCTACTTCTTGTCTTCTTTTTTTTTTTTTTACATATTATAAGTTTGCGTTTGACAACTGTCTCACCTGATGTTAAGTGATGACGTTGTCTAGGATTTAGCACGCAAACCTAGAAGGTACCTATTCACTCGCGACTTGAAGAGTTTTTTTTTTTTCTCTATTATACTATGGAATAGCCGTTCGTGAGACATGTAGCTGCCGAATGTTTAATCTCTATAGGCCAGGGATCGGCAACTTTTTTAGGGTAAATAGTCAAAATTACAATTTACTTAAGTTGCCAGCTGTCAAAAAGCCACAAAGAAAATATTTTCAATATTATAGTGAAATAACGTAAATAAATTTTAATTTTCTACTTCTGACTGAGAAAGAATCGAGACTTCGCTGCGTGGCAGCGCATTTAAGACCCGGGTGTAAGGGGCTGTAAGAAAGACATGGTGCTCGCTCATGGATCAATTGCATGATTTTGAAAGGTGTTGAAAAATGAGGCTCGCGAGCTGCCGACCCCTACTATAGCCGAGAATCATCTATGGAACATACCTGCATCACGGAAGCACAAGATTTTTTTAATTACAAAAATTGCCAAAATGCTTATTTCTATACGTTGATGTCGCAATAGTATCATATTCGTACAGTTGTACAAAAACGATAACTTCCCAGACACAATTTTTAGCCAAAAAAAAATTTTACCCAAAAATTGAACTGACTTCAACACTCAAAAGTCTAAAATAACTTGTTCAAGTCGGTACCATGATAGTTCAAAAGTAACTAATATCGAAATATAGTGCTCATGGTACCGATTTCAACTAGTTATTTCACACTTTTGAGTGTTGAAGAACCTTTGCTACTCACAGGATCAAATTGTTATTGTGTACGTGCACCGATGTCTTCACCTACAACTATAATATCGTCGAGGTTTGAGGAGCACACAAAAAAAGCTTGTTCGACTTTGATGAAATTTTTTCCAAAAAAAAATAATCATTAAAATCCGTTCGTAAACGATGAAGTTATCCGCGAACACACATAAAAGTATATATTTGTACGGTCGAATTGAGTAACTTCCTTGTTTTTTTGAAGTCAGTTAAAAATGACCTGCATCCAGACAGAACGAGCTCTTGCAGAGTGGTGCTATCGCCAATCAGCTGTCCCAGGTGGTAGCACGCATCCTTATTCAAGAAGTTGGATGTCAAGTCCAGCCGTCTGACGTATTGATTGTTCGCTAGCGCCAAGCACATGGCGCGGACTCCTGTCGGGTTCACGCAGTAGTACTAAAAAGAATACACGTATATAGTTTTTTTTTAATTGCGGAGGATGCAAACCAACTTTATTTATATATTTCAATTTAGGTATAGTAGTACGTGTTGGTGTAGAGTATCTGAAAAAAACATCTGAGACCATAAACAATATAAAAACTTCACCAGAAACATTCACAAAAAAAGTTGTAAGGCAAAAGAGGGAAAATTTCAAAAAAATCTAAAAAATAACAAACTTGATAAAAAAAAAATATAATAGTTAATAATAAATAATAAAATATTAAACTAATTATGTAATGTCCGTGAGATATTTACTTGCTTTAAGTTATGAATGCTTTGTTTTTTTTTTTTTTTTACTTTTTATAAGTTTGCGTTTGACAACTGTCTCACCTGATGTTAAGTGATGACGTTGTCTAGGATTTAGCACGCAAACCTAGAAGGTACCTATTCACTCGCGACTATGCTATAATATACATCCAGTTTTGTGGTCTTGAAATAAAAAATAAAAACCAAAATAAACACCGTTTAACCGTCTACTGAATATCCTGATAATGAAATAATAAGGAGATCGCAGGTAATCAATTCTGGTGGCAACGATTCAATGGTACTGTAGATACCTATTTTTATACTGCTCAAAATTCATTTTGAAAAGCATGAAATTCTAATGATTTGTGTAAATTAATTAATTAGTGTAGTAATTCGTTTAAATGTATGTGTAGTATTTAACTGGGACCCAACGGAAGACCAGCGCTGGCTTAAAATCTAGCATATGCTGAGTTGGGGACCAATTTATGACATACACCATATCTGTCTTTTTGTTATTTTTCTTATTTTTTTCTTATTGTGTTCTCATGTGTGTTGCGTGTCATAAATAAATGTAATTTTCTTCTTCTTCTTCTTCTTCTTCTTCTTCTTCTTCTTCTTCTTCTTCTTCTTCTTGTATGATAATTTGAAATGTGTGTCCAGCCATTTATGAGTTTTTGTGGAATATGACTTGTGGAATGGATTTCCAAATGTATTTTTCCAAAAAACCGCACCATGAAAATAAATATACAAGTAATTAATGTGTAATGAGAAGTAAAAAGAATAAGCGCTGCACTATATATGACTGTTAAGGGGTCCTGAGGCCATATGAAGTTTTTTTTTACTATATAAAAAACACAACTATAAATACATAAAAATAAATAATATAATACAATATAAAACAGCATCGTCCGACGATGAGCTATATAGCGTCTAAGGTTAAAAAGATAAGCTTCTCTTTTCTGGCAATTATTTTGCGAAAACAAAGTCAGTTTTATTGACATTATGGTTCCTTTTAGAACAAAATTTATCGTGGTGGTTACGTCGAAATGGTATAAAACACATGCATATAAATTTAACAGTTTTTATTCTAATTCCGCATATTGCAGCACTCCGCATGGTACACTTGCGACAAAGTTATTGCACGAAAGCTAATAGTTCACAGCAGCGTAGAGGTTTTTAATTGGGTCAAAGTAAAACAAGTCTCATTTTGTTTTGAGATGCAATCGCCATACTATCCTCTAAGCACATATTTAATCATTATCAAGACAAATACTGGTCGAACACTAGATAAATATATATACTAATATTATAAAGAGGAATGATTTGATTGTTTGTTTTTTTTTTTTTATTAGATTCATTTTCTTCCTCCGAAGAGTCGAGAAACCTTGCTACAGTTGAGGATTACAATATCTAAGTTTACTTATTTCTACTTTTTTTTTTCTATATTAGCACAATTTGAATTGCTTTGACCTTTACATAAGCTTCTTATTGTACTAGTGTTTCTTGACTGTTTGTTTGTTTGCATTGAATAGGCTCCAACCGAACCGATTTGAAAAAATCTTTCACTGTTGGGAAGCTACACTATGCCCCGGGTGACAGAGTCTATATTATATATTTTTTTAAATCAAAGATCATTATAATTTGAATTTTGAAATTTTTGTTAAATACTGTGCGAAGCCGATGCGGGCCGCTGGTATATAATAATATATACTTTTACTTGTTTTATATCATGCGGCCCATCAGCTTGCTTGCCCTTGATTGAATAAAATAACTGGGTCAATGAAAAACAAGATTCCATTAAAAACACAATCGAGAAAATTAGAGCCAATTCAATATTAAGAATATGCGCGGTTGTTGACTTCGCAAACAAAAGAATAACGATCTAAAATAGGCACCAATTTCTGCTGATTATCTTGAAATTTGTAAACTCTAAAGCTTTCACGGCCGGCGTTGCATGTTGTATGTATTGCTTTCGGGCTGTTTAGCCGTGGTCTATGTGAAACTTGTGTTCCAGACGTTTCGTCGATCACTGCGGTCGACATCTTCAGTGGTTCAAGTCCGAGCGGCGACAAGAGCGTAGAACTCTCCTTCGCGGCGTCTTCTCTGATACTGATACCGCAGTGATCGACGAAACGTCTGGAACACAAGTTTCACATAGACCACGGCCAAACAGCCCGGAAGCAATACATACATCTTGAAATTTGTTCGTAGATACATATAACATTCGAGTAAAAAACACATTTTTGTATTTTGTTGGGCAACAACAATGTTGTTTATTTGAAATAATTACTTCTTAAATTGAAACAGTTGAATTATTTTCACAAAGTCCATAGCTAGCCATAGTTTTATTCAAGCTCAAGATTTGATTCACTGTGAATCAATAGGAAAAAGCTGATTTAGACATTATGAATGAGCGAATTTATATGTATGTATGAAATTTTTAGTTCTAGCAAATCTAAAGGGTTAAACAAAATACATATATTACGCAAAATATTTTTAACCTTAAAAAGTCAACAATACTTTAGGCTGGCCGGTTGGCGCAGTTGGTAGCACTCTGCCTTCTGAGCCGCTGGTCCCGGGTTCGATTCCCGGACAGGTCAAACATTTGTGTGTATGAACATGTCTGTTTGACCTGTGTCTGGGTGTGTATATGTATATAAGTATATTTATCAGTCATCAGGTTACCATATTACAGGCCCTGCCTAGTTTGGGAACTGAAGACCTTGTGTGAAAGCTAAAAAAAAAAACTTGACTTTATTTATACTTTGCGTTATAAAATGGCTAAAAGTAGCTCCAAATAGTTGGATTAGAAATAATTCGCTTATAAAAACAACATAATTCCCAAGATAATTATGTCTTCTGCAACACCGGGTGTCAATTTTTTGTCCGTTTTTTATATTTGTATCCTCTAAAGTGTATATTTTAGCTTAAGAAACCTTTTGTGAGGTGAAAATAAACAATATTTGATTTGAAAAAAAAAAAAAAAAAAAAAATTATCTTATTTATTACAAGCAATTCATAAACAATGCAATAGTAACTGAAATGTAAGCATAAATTTAACTTGGTTTTCTGGCAAAATAACAATTTTAGGTGCTGCATTACTGCAGAAATTAGATCTGAAATTTATGAACGGAATGCAAAACTAGCAAAAACGACGATTCATTAACAATCTATGAGTAATGTGTGTAGGGGAATTGATACTGTTATTTTTATTGATTTCAAACCATTCATGATGTTTTACTAAAGATGACGTATATTCATACTGCGCGGTGCTCAGATTTAGTTCCTTTACAACATAGACATGCTTACTGCGACAGATAATACGGTATAAATAATATAGACAAGGATAGCTATATGCTTGGACTTGCGCTTGAAATACGCGTCGTAATCAAAATTACTACAATTGACTTAATTTTGCCGCCTCAGTTTCCGCGCGCTTGTGCGACATCTACCTCATATAAACATACAATATTGTTTCAAACTATGATTGACATGCTACCGTTTCTCTATATATTTAAATGATTAAGTCTTAAGCTTTCAAGGACAGTAGCACTCTGTGTGAGGGTACGCCCGGGGAAGTAACGGCCACCATATCTATTTCTACCGTCAGGCTGGTTGCACTGTGTTCCGGTTTGAAGGGTATGGTTTCCGGTGAAATTACAGGCACACCCTAAGACATAAAGGATGTCTCAGGGTGACTGGCGCAGTGCAGTTCTGTACGAATTGTATCTGACTATAGGCAGAGGAAGAGACTGGATTAAAACAGCTGATGACAGGACAAAATGGGGGCAACTGGAAGAGGCGTATGACTGAAAAGGGCCATGACATACCTACAATCTGAAATACCTCATAAATGTACAATCCTGGAGTCTTCAAGTCGCGAGTGAATAGGTACCTTCTAGGTTTGCGTGATCCTAGACAACGTCATCACTTAACATCAGGTGAAACAGTTGTCAAACGCTAACTTATAATATGTAAAAAAAAACTACTTGCTAAACATAGTTCTTCTTATATATATTGTTTGTTTTTTAATGTCATGTTAATAAAAAAGCTTATTATTAGATATTATTATAGGCAGAGGTTACCACTCAACATGGCCCCCAGTCCTTTTGCTGTATTTTGATTTAAAAAAAACAATTTTTATTTTCCACACTTGAAAGTCCATACTGTTATAACAAAATATGAATAATCCATATTTTCAATAAAAGTTCAAATTTGAATTAAGTTTTTTTTTTTTTTTTTTTTTTATATATTATAAGTTTGCGTTTGACAACTGTCTCACCTGATGTTAAGTGATGACGTTGTCTAGGATTTAGCACGCAAACCTAGAAGGTACCTATTCACTCGCGACTTGAAGACTCCGGGATTGTACATATCGGGAAACACAGACTCGGGCAACGAGTTCCATTCCTTGGCAGTACGCATTAAGAAAGTGGAAGCATAACGCATAACGTATTTGTGAATTAGGAGTTGACGCTGTCCGAATATTAATTTCAACCGAAACCTTTAAGTCAGTTCCCAGTAGTTGACGTAATTTTCCCGTGAAGAATTATTATAAGCATATAAAAATGAACCTGCGACTTCTTCCCACACTAAACAGCATTAGAAGCTATAAATCAGTTCCTGTAGTGAAGTGTTATTTCACAATTCATAAAGCAGCGGCTTCCAGCAGGCACTTTATAACGCCAGGGGTTAAAGTAGCACCGCCCGTAAGGTACACGAGGCATCACGTAACCCAATAAATAACGTGTGAAATATCAAATATGTCTGAGAGAAAATGCAATTACGACTTTTCAAAGTCGCGCAATAAAAACCCACATATTTTTCACAAAGGGTGGGATTATTTGATTTGGACACGCGAAAGTTGAGCGGATCCAATCGTACATGTGAATATAGACTATGGTGACTAGTATGGTAACCATTTGTCACGTATTGACAGGAAATTTTATGGTCAACGTATATTTTGATAGTTTTGACAGTATTTCAATAGCATTCAGCTATATTGAATTAAATCATCACTTGATAAATTTATTCAAACGACAATTTTTTATTTTACCTCATTTTAAATATATATTTGAATTTACAACAAATTATGTTTAGACCTTCCGCAGAACGTCAACCTTTTTTTACTTTCTATGAACAATATTGATTAGCAATTAAACTTCAAGCTATTCCACTTAAGTATTCTATAATATTTATGGAACCACCGGCATGTGTGCGATTTTATTTAATGATTATAGTTTGGCGTTTGAATATAATATATATATATATAATATAATATATGTAATCTCATGTGCTGGCCAGTGATGAAGCAGTGCCAAAGCAACAGGACGATATCGGGGTAGTCTGTAGTCGGGGTTCATATGCCACTAGTAGCCGATTTTTTCCTTCAAAAGTTTGAACGTAAGTTTCGCCATAACGATAATGCAATAAAACTATAAAACCTTTCTTTTCGTTTGAGGCTCTTTAATGGACCTAAACATGCATAATAATGCACCATACTGCTTGCATTACTACATGCGATGTTTAATAATAAGCATATTGATAATAACAAGAAATAATACATTATTATTATCAGATGGCGTCACTGCAAAGACCAACCTACTTAAATACGAGTATGCCTTGTAATAGGCTAGACGCGTATGTGGACATATGGACGTTCTAGGGCTAAGATGATGACGCCCCCTTATGTGTATGTATGTATATCTAGTCAATCTGTCATATTGACATTTAACATTGCTTTTTTTTTTTTTACATATTATAAGTTTGCGTTTGACAACTGTCTCACCTGATGTTAAGTGATGACGTTGTCCAGGATTTAGCACGCAAACCTAGAAGGTACCTATTCACTCGCGACTTGAAGACTCCAGGATTGTACATATCGGGAAACACAGACTCGGGCAACAAGTTCCATTCCTTGGCAGTACGCATTAAGAAAGTGGAAGCATAACGCTTCGTGCGTGTAGGTGGTATATCTACCATATAGCGATGGCGAATTGCCGTACGTCGAGTCGACCGATGATAGAAAGGGGATGGTGGAATCAGATTGTAGCACAGAAGTTGTTCAAGCCTTGCTAGAATATACTAAAATATGATCGATATACGGTATCGCATTAGTGAATACTAATAAGGTGTATGTAATTTTCTTTTCATGATTAAATGAAAAAAATGAAAAGTAAACTATTTATTGAACGTTTGGTCCCCCTATCCATGGGTACACAAATGCAATAACACTATATCACAGACTAGTGTGTATCGGTTAGAAATAAATATCAAACAGACAGTTGGTGCACTTTGTGCGATGGTTTGATAGGTACGGTTTTTTGTGGATTTGAGAGTATGAGCTAGTTTATTCTGTAACTTTAAAAACTTTTGCAAATGAATAACAACACAGTACCTAAACATGCTCTAAATTACCGAATTTTGGTGTGTTGTAAGCCCTGCTTTGAGTACGGAAAATGACGCGGGGCATTAAGAATTCGTACATTAACATGATAGATAGGCGGTAGCTAGCCAAGCGGGTACTGAAAAACACCCTACAGGGCTACATAGAGGCCATTCAATTGTGGCCATAAGTCCCTCGGTTGTGGTATAATCAAGGGTTTGTAAATAGTTTGTAACAATTTTGTTTGCCTGGCAACGTGTACTGTTTATAATTGTATAACAATGATATTATATGTTTATATGAGGTAGATGTCGCACAAGCGCCCGGAAACTGAGGCGGCAAAATTAAGTCAATTGTAGTAATTTTGATTACGACGCGTATTTGAAGTGCTAGTCTAAACATATAGCTATCCTTGTCCATATTATTTGTACCGTATTAACTGTCGCAGTAAGCATGTTTATGTTGTAAAGGAACACAATCTGAGCACCGCGCAATATGAATATACGTCATCTTTAGTAAAACATCATTGTTGTATAAGTAGACTGCAGCAGCCGGTGACCTTTCAGTCAGCAGCGTACTTTGTATAATATAATATATACATAATAATCTGACGTCTCAAATACCTGTTTCGATACACTCTTAGGTATACGAGAATTGCTCGTTTAAAGGTTAGGTATAGGCATACCTATTCCGATGCGCTTTCAGCGAGATGTCACAAAAGGCATGATACCAATTGAATGAATGAATGAATGAATGAAATATTTATTGACAATAGTACATAAATGTTTTCTATATTAATATAAAATTATATACAGGCTAATGCCTGCGACTTCGTCTGCGTGGTATATGTTGTTTTGTTCGTGGTAATTTCAATTAAAATTTTATAGATCGCAATACCATAGTGCTTCTTTATAGACGACATTCAACTCGTTTCGAAGATTAGCCCGTACAGACAGACAAACAGAGGAATAAATAAATGTTTTCTATATTAATATAATATTATATATAATAAGTATTACGCATGTGTGCAGGAAAATTACCCGTAAATCGATAACCTCATTCAACAGTCCCCTATGGAAGGATTTCACGGGAACCACATTCATTTCCGAGCACAGATCCAAGTATAGCTCCTGGCCATCGTACGGGGGTATTTTCTTGGGCTCTGTAAACAGCTGTGTTTGAACAACCGACCATGACACGGTGATATTGAGGGGAAACTTGGGACTATGAGAGCTGTGAATACGGTTACACACGAAATCTATTATTACCTTGTTATGAATGTATGAAACACGGGAATTACTCACGTAATAAATCAGAGGGTTCCGACTATAGTTTCAACCACATTTGGTGGTCTTTTCCAGGAAGAATACGGGGCGCTAGCGGACGCGGTCGCGGTCGCAGTTAGCCTGTAGTAACCTTGTTGGTTTGAATGCTAGGGACAAACTGGTGTAATCATCATCATCATCATCATTATCATCATCTCAGCCACAGGTCGTCCACAGCCAGATATATTTTGGGGACAGACTGACAGACCTGTGTGTAATCATTTATTCTTTTTAAATGGACAGGATAACAGGAGATGATGTAATTGTATTTTATGAAGCTGATAGCTCAGCGGGAGGACCGTCGGCTGTCAAACTGACGTACACTGGTTTGATCCTCAACAACAGCTTGAGCTTTCGGTGAAGGTAACACCGGATACATCACACCACATCATGATTTTGATTTTGATTGAGTTCCCGATATTCCGCCGCGGTTCCACGCACCATGTCTCTTCGTGATCATTATGATAAGCCATGTAAGTTTAAAACAATACCTGAAGGTAACACCGTTACCAAATTCCCAGCATGGTGGTAGGGTACTTTCGAGTACCCGCCTGGCTAGTTACCACCCTCAAGTATGAAAACTTTCACCAAACACAGTGTGTTCCGGCAGCAGTCTTTGAGAGCCAGTAATCATTCTAGGTCTAGCGTGATAACATATTCGATCACATCGTCACTCTCCATCAAGTGAGATGGTGGTCAAATGCTAGATGCATTTCTACATCTAACGAAAACCTACATTTTATAATTATAGTGTGTGACATTATTCCTCAGGTGGGGTTTGTATCCCGTCTTTAACAAAGCCAACAGCCAAAGATATTGATTTTATGGTATGCTTCATCATCATCTTCTTCTTAGGCATAGGACGTCCACTGCTGGACATATGCCTCCCCCATTGATTCCACAAGGACCGTTTGGAAGCGGCCCGCATCCAGCCCGTGCCTTCGATCTAAGTCAGGTCGTCTGTCCACCTGTTCGGTGGCCGTCCTATGCTGCGCTTGCCAGTCCGTGGTCTCCATTCGAGAACTTTTCGACCCTATCGCCCATCAGTTCTTCGAGCTATGTGCCCTGCCCATTGCTACTTCAACTTGCTAATCCTCTGGGTTATATCAGTGACTTGTGTTCTTATACGGATCTCCTCATTTCTTCGGTATGCTTGGGTAACTAGGTAAGTATTTCATGCTAACCTGGCTCTAATAAAGCTTCCATAATGCCTGGATCTTTAATAGAAGGGTAATTATAGTGCACGTGCCTTAGGACATCACTGTCAGACATACAAATATATTTCCCACATATTTCGCCGCTTCCTGCATCGTACAGACCGGCCAAGAATTGCACGAACTTCGGGCTGTAAGGTGGTATATCGTTATCGAGGATCAAAGACGACCATTCGTTCATAGGAGGCTCCTCTGAAGATGAGAAATCTAGAGGATCATGGAAAATTGTTTCAATCGAAACTGGTTTTATTGAGGAACTGCTGACCGAAAACATTTTTCAATGTTTTAGTATGCTATTTAGAAGTATTTTATAAAATACGTGTTTTTTTCAAATTATTGCTTTTATTTACTCTTTTTGAGATAAGGACTATTTAAATCAATCCATAGACCACCCACTGCAAAACTAATATACGATGCTTCCGCATGACCAATGAGTATGTAATCACGTGGTAATCACCCCGATACGCGCATGACATCAGAAAGTGCAGTGCCATAGACACGAGCACATAGAAGTATGTACTACGTACAACGTAGTACATATTACTTCTATGCACGAGCACGACAAAACACCTGAGAGTAAATTGCATAAACATAGTATGACATAATATTATAGTCCTTCTACGTATATCCTTATTTGAATAAAATTAATCTGTGGTATCATGATAAGGTACTGAGAACTGTACACGAAATAGAGAGATTCTTCCTAGGTGATCTGTAGGTTGTAGGTACTTAGCTATAGTATTCTCTATTACATATATTGATTGACCATAAGTATCTAGGAAACTAATGCTCGTGTTCACTAACGAAGAACAAGGTGACGCCTAGCTAAGTAACTCTTGGTTTAAGCAATGTCCTAAGCAAAACTATTGGTTCCTCTCGACCAAAAAAACAGTATGTACGGCTGAAACTGCAGGGGGTATGTAGTATTAAAAAAGGCAAAGAGGAGACTTCTTTGGGGACTGCCGATGGAAGTAAAAACTATATGGTTTCTAAGCTAATATGGAAAGCGTGCGGTGACGATGACGCGAGTCTCACGCTTTTTTTAAACGACTTCAAAAAAGAAGGTTACTCAATTCGACCGTATATATGTTTTTTTTATGTGTGTTCGCGGATAACTTCATCATTTATTTATTATATATTATTCATTTACCGATTTTGATGATTCTTTTTTTGTTAGATAGAGTATACTTCTGTTATAGTCCCATTAAACTTTCATCAAAATCAGACAAGCGGTTTTTGAGTTATACTCCAATAACTGAAAAGTGCTACGCGTATTTTGATGATATTATTGTCGCGGTTGAAGACATCGACATCCCGTGAGTAGCACAGGTCACTGAAAAGGGTGAAAAAAAAATTTTTTAACAAAAAATGCAACCGACTTCAACACTCAAAAGTGTGAAATAACTTGTCGAAGTCGGTACCATGAGCACATGATATGTGATGATAGTCACTTTTGTGTGAACTATCATGGTACCGACTTCAACAAGTTATTTCACACTTTTGAGTGTTGAAGTCGGTTGCATTATTTGTTAAAAAAATTTTTTCACCCAAAAATACCATATATCTCATGGAAAGCGTGTGCTCACGATGACGCGAGTTTCACGATTTTTGTTCACCCAAAAAGTACACACACATATATACACAGTATATATATACGGACGAGTATGTCACGGAAACCATTCGGTGACGATGACGCGAATTCCACAATTTGACATGACATTCTTCGCCTGCTTAATATAGACTAGAACATCGCTTACATGATGTTTTTAGTTTTTTTTTCTTTTTCTCTAACGGACTAATGCTGTTTGCCTCTACCGGCATTTACAGCTTCACCGGAGGGGGGGCGAGCACATATGGTGCTCCCGGTATTTGTGAGGGCGCAGAAGGCGCACCGCCACCTAGTGGCGGTAGGACGAGGCGACTAGCTCAAGGGCACCACTGAGGTTCGGATTCGACCTCGGCTTGAGCTGTCGCCAGGACAGGGAGTTATCGGATCGACTTGCCCCGGTACCAAAGTGGTCCGTAAGTGGGCCCTAAGGATGTTTGCTCTTTGACTATTTGGAGAGAATCTAACCAGGATGTTTTTGCCTTGAGCTCGCTGTCGAGCTCGGTGTCTGACTGTATCCTCGGTGTCTGACTGTTTTCGGTGTCTGACTGTCTCGGTGTCTGACTGTGGTGTTTTTAGTGATCCAGCATAACATAATGCTTCGTCCACTAATGTAGCTGACCATCAAGTGAGATAGTGGTCAAACGCTAGATCTACACAGTACAAAAAGCTCCAACATATTGAATACCCGGGCATTAAAATGAGTCTTATTGTCGACCGTGTTGCCAAGGATCACGCAACGCCCAGTCGCTGTCGTAACCTTTGATTATGCTTAGATGTAGAAGTGAAAAGAACATTTTTGAAGTACAAACTTTTTTCGCGGCATTGTGCCCTTTTGTATGGGGGACAAATGTTAAACTCGTGTCAGGACAGGTGACACTGATCGAAAATTCGTAAGACGTGCGTGACGTCATCGACGAAGATGGAGGGAGAGTAGATGTAATGTAATATAAATTGTCATGTTTGTGTACGATAGCGCAATAAATGATTCGAATTACTCGCAACCTGAGGAGTACCAAGGAGGTGGCTTCGGTCCACAGCGGATTACCCTGCGACGTATTACTGACCATGACCACCTCTTAATCATCGTCAGTGTTTAGAGAATGAGAAGCGATGCAACTTGTAATAATATATATCTATAATAGGCCCGCTGGTACGATACGAATTACTCTTCTGCAAAATTCAACATTGATTGACTACGTAGGTACGATGTTTTTCTCAGCGACGTTTTCACCAAAAAGGCCAAGCAAGCGGCAATAATTCTAAAAGTTATCTGTGCAAATGGAACATGATTTCAAACAGTCCTCGCGGCAGTGAGAGGCGAGTGTAAAAAGCGGCATGTGACTGGCAATATCGAGAAAAACAAACATTTGCGGAGCCACTCGGTGTACAAACGGCGATGAGTTTTCACGAGACGCTTTCTACGACGTGAAGAAATGTTTGATAACTGAGTCACGTCGTTTTGAGGGCGGGAAGTTAATAATGTGATGTGTAGGAGGTAAAAAAGTTGTTTTGATTTCCACATATATTAATATTGTTGGTAACACAGGACGAGTTCTTTACATTTTATTCCGTGAATACACATCTTCTATCACATCGTCACGGACCGTCGAATGAGAAAGTGGTCAAACGAGCCTCTTGCTAAATTATAATTGTTAAATGACTAAATAAACAGGCTTTTGTATATAGCCAATAGCCGATGCCAATAATTTTTACAAAAAAAGTAGAAATGACAAACAACACTCAAAAGTATGAAATAACTTGTCGAAGGTACCATAATGGGAAAAGCCATGAGAATGTTTTTGTTTTTTTTTTACATATTATAAGTTTGCGTTTGACAACTGTCTCACCTGATGTTAAGTGATGCATGATGTACGCATTGTCCCCGGTTCTTGATAAGTTCAAAGAGGGTTAAAAGCATTCCATTATAGATACAAACATACAGGGTGAACCACTAGGAGCGTGTTATTTAAAAAACTATACCATCCCTCAAGAGACCTGTCGGTTACATAATTCTCTTTCCGATACTAATAAAAAATAATATTTTTCTGGGCCGATGCCTTTATTAAAATAATATACTAAAAACCAATGACAATACTGCAGCTACTACAAAAACATTTCACCAATCCACTAGCTTATGGTCAACCTATAGATAACTCAAATGCTATAGCCCTCTACCAGTTGGCAGCGTGCACAGAATGCTAGCACGATTGCCACGTTGAATTGCAATGCCGATTCGTTGAGCCAAAAATGTGCCAGTATTTTGGTGGGATATGGGAATTAAAATAATTTCCATATTGAACCGTCACAATAATGATCAGGGTGCCAATTATCTTATTTTAAGACAAGCAATTCATAAACAATGCAATAGTAATTCAAATGTAATCATAAATAAACATGATATTCCGCTTAAATAACAATTGCATCTCAATTGAATTGTAGGTAATAAATAGCATTACGTTATAAATTAGATCTGTGTAGCCATTACAAATATACTCCAAGTAGAATAGCATAACAATCAAAAACGACAATTCATTAACAATTTATGAGCAATGGTCTAGTAAAAGTGATACCCAGTATTTAAACTTTCATGAACTCTAGCACTGTTTTCTGAGCTAGTCGCCTCGTCCTCTCCTAGTGGCACAGCACTATTTTCATCAAAATATCGGAAACTCCCACGATAATTTGTTCGTAGGCATACTCAGATAATTTCCATGCAATTACCTAGACATTATTATATTCAAACATTAAATTTTGACAAATAAGTCAGTCGAATCTAATGATAGAAAAATTGAGGTATATGAAACTAGCACCAAAACGACCATGACAAACTGGTCCTGCATAAAATAAAATTGACTATGTCATCTTCTTTGTTAAGACTATCTTATGTATTGATTTTAAATTAAAAAATAGTAAGAGCACTGAGGTACTAATAAAACCTCAGTAAGAGATACAGATTAGGTTTACAGTACATTGACAGGTTTTTAGTAAAACATAGTATATCGGACGCCTTGTCAGTACTACAAAATAAAAAATAAAACAGGCCTAGGACGATTACATTTATCCAAGCAATGATGTTTTACTAAAGATGACGTATATTCTTACTGCGCGGTGCTCAGATTTTGTTCCTTTACGGCATAAACATGCTTACTGCGGCAGATAATACGATACAAATAATATAGAAAAGGATAGCTATATGTTTAGACTTGCGCTTGAAATACGCGTCGTAATGAAAATTACTACAATTGACTTAATTTTGCCGCCTCAGTTTCCGCGCGCTTGTGCGACATCTACCTCATATAAACATATAATATCATTGCATCCAAGCGCCAGCCCAAAGTACTCGTAAAACAGCCATAAATTGACCTCCTTTGAAGAATCAAGATCTGACAGCTCGATAATCCGCAGGCATGAACGTAGAACCAATGTTGAGTGAGAAAAAGAAAAAAATATTCAAATTGACGAATCAAAACACCCGCATATAAATCGTAAAAGCGCGGGCAATGTAAGGAAAAATTAAATCATAAAAATTCTTTGCGATTTCCACATTTCTTCCTTCCAATCCTCCTTTAAACACCTCGCACATCCGGCGCGTGTAAATAAATCACGCGGTGAAACAATGGCGGCGGTGAAAGCGCGGGAAAATCATAAAAACACCATTACAAGACGCGTTAACGAGCCACCGCGATCCTACCGCGGAATGTGGTTAGACCGGGAGATGATGTCTGGCTTATTGATTAAAACAATCAGAATTTAAAAAAGTAGTACTGTGCTACTTTCTAGAGTTCCGTACCCAAAGGGTAAAATGGGACCCCCTCAGAAATAACTGACACGTTTTTTTCTTCTTTTATTTTCAAGTAATTGACTTTGATCACTGTAAGTAAATAAGTTTTAACACAAGAACAAAAAAATGTGGGCGTCAATAAAATGTGACATCGTATGACAAAGGGCGGGGGAAATTATGTGTTGTCATAAAAACAACAAATGTCAAATTCTTGAATTAACACTTTAGCGCCAGTCGATAAGCGACGATGTGATCGAAGATGAAACACACAAACATGTAATTATTGTTTCTCAGAAAACAAAGAAAATCTGTAATTTGTCAAAAGTTTCTTCTCAGTGTAAAGTAGATGTGAAGATGTCAAAATATTAATTTACCTAATTATATCAAATTTTTAATCATATTAATACAATAGCACACTGCCAGCCGGAAGCGAGTTAGATCATTTCAGTTATCTATGGTCTGCCAATAGCTAGTGGATTGCTCAAATGTTATTGTAGTAGCTGCAGTATTGTAATTAGTTATTAGTGTTTTATATTAATGAAAAGGCATCGGCCCACAATAAAAAGTTCACGTGATTTTTCACATGCTCCGTGTGAAATGTTTCATGCTTAGTTCAAAAAAAAGCCTAGCATATAAAAATATATATAATTATATACAATAATCGGCGGAGCAATTGAAACGGCGAAAATATGCTAACGTAGGTAGTGATTACATATTTGAAACGTTTGGGGTCGAGACATTGGGCCCGTGGTAACCTGGAGCTCATCAGATTTTCAAAAATTTATCAGAGCGTTTGATCGATGCGACGCGTGACCAAAATGCTGGCACATATTTGACTCAACGAATCAGCACTGCAATTAAACGTGGATTGCCACGTTTAATTGCAGTGCTGATTCGTTGAGTCAGCAACTGAATAGTCGCTGCTAGCTTTCTGGGCACGCCGCCAGCCGGTAGCGGGTTAGAACATTTGAGTTATCAATAGGCTACCAATAGCTAGTGGATTGCTCAAATGTTATTGTAGTAGCTGCAGTATTGTAATTAGTTATTAGTGTTTTATTTTAATAAAGGCCCACAATTAAAAAAATCACGTGATTTTTCTCATGCTCCGTGTGAAATGTTTCATCATTATGTTTCATGCTTAGTTAAAAAAGAGCCTAGCATATATAAAAAAAATATAATTATATACAAAATTGAACATATTGTGTGACGTCACACAAAGAGAGGGTTTCACAAATGTACAAATGTGACCACCAGAAACGTGACAAGGAGTGACGTAATTCATGGACGGTCCCTAATGTAATAATAACGTAATTGCTTTACTCATAAGCCCCACCGCCACAGGTAATTAAAGCCTCCAGTGTCTCCTTCTCTAAGCTGGATGGCTGGATGGTGCGACCCTGTGCGAAGGATAACTGATGGAATTGAACATTCCGCTTTGATGGGCGACGTCTTTATCATGCGGGAGCGGTAATGGAGTGTTTTATTGTTTATCTATGTGATTTGGCTTATGCCGTGTTGATGATTGGCTGCCGAGCAGTTCTATCTTGTTTTTCTCGTTTTATGTATTTACCGCTGTAACGAATGTTATGGTAATAATTTTATGGTAGGGGTATCTTACTTCTAACATAAAATTATTACGATTATAGATAGTAACATAGATAATTACATAGGCATAAGGAACTTGAGATAATCCAGGTAACATTATATTTTCGCAAGATTATACAAACTAAACTTTTACTAATATCGTAATTATATGTTTTTTTACGTGTGGGTAAAGTCGATTTTTGGCGTGTGTGCTTGAATTGAAATCTGAGCAAGCAAACGGTTCTAGGAAAAAAATACCTTGAGTGTAGCGTAGGTGTCAAAACACGAAACGCTAAAAAACTTCACCCATGAGTGAAACATAACATATTTCAAGACACTAACTAACTAACTCGTTAGTTAGTGAGTTAGTTAGTGTCTTGAAATAAGGAACTTGCAAGGCGCCCAGCGGGAAGCAGAATTCTTTCACAGGAACACGGGATGAAAAGTGTGAAGCTTTTCTTAGGCTTCTTTTAAGTGTCTTCTCTGATTGGTCAACGAGTTGACATTAGCTTTGTCAGGTGCGTTCTCGAATTTAAAAATCGTTTACTTCGTTGTGAAGAAAATAGAATTTTCCCTTAGAGTATTTATATGTAACAAATCGACGAGTAATTTTCCAAAACGAGCGTTTCTTCCGGTGTTATTTTGTTAGTGTAGGTACTAGATTATAAGCCTTTTAATTCCCGCGAATTTCCCAAACACTAAGACAAAATTGCGTTGTAGTTAGTGTTGGTTTCAGTATTTCTCTCTACAAAGTCCAAGCAAAGTTTCACCAAAGGGAATAACGTGATGGAGTTTCTGTCTAAGCTCATAGCTTAGCCCGCCTTTTAGACGCAACAAAACTTAAAGATTGTGTTTTTCTTGTGTGCACCGACGCGACAGTTTGAAGACACAGAAAAGAAAAAAGTTGAAATTGACATAAACAAAAAGTGAGACAGAACGTTCTTTTAACGGTGCGCACAAACTATAATAACCTAACCAATGATATTATAATGTTTATATGAGGTAGGTAGATGTCGACAAGCGCGCGGAAACTGAGGCGGCAAAATTAAGCCAATGGTAGTAATTTTCATTACGACGCGTATTTCAAGCGCAAGTCTAAACATATAGCTATCCTTTTCTATATTATTTGTACCGTATTATCTGTCGCTCTCAGCAAGTTTATGTCGTAAAGGAGCAAAATCTAAGCACCGCGCAGTATGAATATACGTCATGTTTAGTAAAACATCATTGATGCTGACACATACGGTGCGGTACCGATATGAGATTTCACACTATATCATTTAACGGCGAGCTTTTCCCGACATCTTACATAAATAGCGCCTGAAGTTATCTCTTTAAAATATGCTAGGAGTGTATGGGAGAATACAGAGCGATCAAGCATATGTCTAACGTTGAAAATGATCACTGCATAGATAAGTACCCAACTAGTCAGAGTGAGCTGATCGGATGAAGAGCTGCGCGGTTGAGCTGGCTGAGGTCACCAGGGCCTTACTATCAGCTTTGTAAAATCCATTCGGTTCTGAGCAGTTCTAAAACCTTGCTTAAACCGCTTAGTGTAAAGTCATACAATCACCACGGCATCACGCTCCTTTCGGTGAACGGTTTGCACATTGATATCCTCAAAGATGAACGGTTATTGTTGTCTCTGGCCTGTTTAAGTCAGGTTTTAGAACTGCTCGGAACTTGTATTTAAGACCTGCATGTAACGCCATATGAATGCAATAAACTATTGAGTATTGAGTATTGAATGGATTTTACAAAGCTGATAGTGAGGCCCCTGATTCTTACGCGGCACCATTATATACTCCTTGGATGAATTATTCACACATGGTCCTATAATTCCAAAACCTTGGATATTTTATGTAAACATGGGGGATAAACAGTGCAAAAAATATTTTATCTAATCTCATACCGAAGTCTGAAATATAAAGATTTAACAATCAAAAAGAGAACTTGAATGTCAGTCTTTATAGATACAGACAACATAAACCCACTAATATTATAAATGTGAAAGTTTGGATGGATGGATGGATGTTTGTTATTCAATCACGCCAGAAGCGCTGGACGGATTTGGATGAAATTTGGTATGTAGATACTTCAGGCCCCGGAATAACACATGGGCTACTTTTTATCACCATCATCAATCACACGGTAAAACCGCGGAGCGCAGTTAGTTGATTATAATATTGATAAATTCATCATAAATGTCAACAAATCGGGCTTTGAATCGGAAGGTTTTTCACAATTGTCAGAATAATTTATAATTTGATTGGTCAATTGCTTAAAAATAATAAATGTAGGATTTTAATATTTGATTTAAATTTACTAAAAGTATCTTGATTTTCATTTTTTGATGTTAATTTGTTTAATCAGTAACTATTATGAGGCATAGGACGAATAGAACAACAAAATGGACCATAATGAACATGAAATAGAGACAAAAGTATTTATCACTAGTGTAAAATGTTTTGGGCAACTAGTATGTCACTAACTACCTGTCAGTAACTTCACGTGACATTTCTTTTTTTACAAAAAATATCTGAGCCACAAACTATGTAAATTGATCTAAGCTTTTGGAACAGAGTATGTATAGGAATTCAACGAACTCAATTCGTGTATAATCAATAGTCATGGTTATACCAATAAAAATCCTAAACCTTTCTAGACTATGTCATTACCTCCCAAAAATCTAAGCTTTGTATATCTACAATAATTATTTTGCAGGTTGTACTTATTTTAATTCTTAAAAGCACGTTTTTGGAAACATAATTATCGAGAGAATTAAGTAACATTAGTAAACATTGCTTTATACTCAACCAATGTTACTAAATGACCAAAAAACAAAGCGCTATCGTGTACACTTGATTTAGATTTTTTCCTACCACGTGGACTTAGGTTAAGTATCACAATTATATGAAGAAAGAAAGAAGAAAGAAAAGAAAGAAAATTATTTATTACTGACATAAACAACACTACATACAATACATAGATTTATATACATTATGGTTGGACTAAACAAGTAAATAAATAAATAAATATTAGTTAATATAAAAGAAGAAGGGCGCATTTAGGCAAAACATAGACATCATTTATATTTATATATGTATAACTATAACATATAGATCACTACTTAAGTGTAGTATTTGTTTCATTTCCTTCAAATCGTGCTAGGTAAAACTTACGTTCAAATTTTCGGAGGAAAAATTGGTTGCCTGTAAAGTCGGTATACGGGCGAAAGTTTTACGTGACAACGACTTTGAGTGCCTTTCACTTTTTATGTCTGTCTCTCTCGCTCTTAGGCGGGCTAACCATGCCCGAGTGGAAGGGACGCGTGCCTCTCACTCGCTCACATTGTGAGCGCATAACGTGAGCGGAGCGTAACGCAGTTTCTTGAAGTGTCACCCGGCAAACCAATTTATAAGACGTTGTCACGTCAAAAAAAGGTTTGCATGTTACAGGGACTTGTACTCTGAATTCATGGGTTCGAGCAAGTCTCGCTACGAGATGTCTATATTATTATTATTATTATATCTTTCAAAGATATTGCAATTTATTTAATAACCTACGAATATAATAAATGCAAAAGTTTGTGTGTATGTGTGTATGTTTGTTACTTCTTCACGCTCAAACGGCTACACCGATTTCGATGAAATTTGGTATGAAGATTGTTTAAACCCTGGATTAACACAAAGGCTACTTTTATCCCGGAAAAAGTATAGTTCCCGTGGGATAATGTGCTCAGAATGCTAGCAGCATTGCCACGTTGAATTCACACTGTTGATACACAAGTCCGACGTCCAATTTGTAGAATTTATGTAATTCACTTCACCGAATCCCAAATGTTTATTTACGCCCTTCGAGTATTTATTTTTGAAATTTCCACTCAGCGTTAACGCGCAGGAAATTGGGAAAGTCAACGTTGCAACTGAATTATGAAATAATTCGCTCGTGTTATATTCCGATGTGGTTTTATAATAAATTTTACTTTTTTAATTTTCGTAACTGTTTCCATTTGGTACAGTCGTTTGTTTTTGTGGCTTTTTTTTTTTTTTTAAATATTTAAGGATCTTCAGAGAGTACGTAACAAAAATTTACAATTTAATGCGAAAAATATAGGTATAGGTAGTTGATGTACCAACAGCGAAGACCACAGATCAATAACATAAATAATTACATAAAGTCTAACAGAACAAGAAAATAATTAAATTGCTGCTCAAGAGACATTGGACGGTGATGAAGCAAGCATTATATTATATATTGTGTGTTAAGAAGGAAATACTGATTCAGTGTCTACTACCATCACCACCCGACATCTCTAACACTAACTTTTCGAAACTCCTAAAACTCTCCTTAAAAATGATCATTATACAGCTTTATTATACGATACAGTGGCGATCGGAGACCTGAGTTGGTGCGAGAGAAGTGGCTTGTGGCGTAAGCCTGTTATCGGAAAACAAAAAGCAAGATGGCTATGATGTGATGTTTACATACGACACGATATGATGCCTGGGTTTTTGTAAGAGCAAGTCGATGATGAAAGATAACTAACGTTGTTTTAACCTGCGAGAAATGTCGTGAGGCGATGATAGCTCAGCGATGGGAGCGCCGAGCGTGGTGGTTAAACGCAAGCTAATAATATTGTTTTTTAAAAAGCGTCAGCTGTCAAACTGACGGACGCTGGTTCGACCCCACCAACGGCTTGAGCTTGTGGAGAAGTAACACCGTTATCAAATTTCCACTATGGTGGTAGGGTATTTTCGAGTACCCGCCTGGCTAGCTACCACCCTCAAGTTTGAAAAACACATAGTTACCAAACACATAGTGTGTTCAAGTAGCAGTCATTGAGAGCCAGTGAGCATTCTAGGTCTAGCGTGATAACTTCTTCGACCACATATTCACTGACCATCAAGTGAGATAGTAGTCAAACAATCCCTACAGAATGAAAAAAATATTAAGAAATACTATTAACTACGGATAATTTTCATACAGGGTGCGCAATTCAGTTAGCGGATTTAAAAACTTCATACAAATAAGACTACAAAGCATAGGAAAAAAAAATATTATATTTTTAATAAAGTAGACACATGATTTGTATTTTGTTTAAGGGCTACATCGTGAAAATATAAATCTAAATTTTTGTATATCATGTTTTTTACTCTGTAATCTAGGTTTGTTAAATGGGAAAACACCATTAATCGTTATTAAGACGATTAATAAGTAATCTAGGTTTGTTTTTTTTTAAATAGGAAAACACCATAAATAGGAAAATTTCTTTGACACTTTTAAACCAATTTGAAAACATTTTAAACCACCTATGATAATTTTAACATTTTCATGAATCAGTCAATGAAATTTGCTTCAAATCAATCAATTTGTTTTTTTGTGATCAATTGTATCGTATCAAAGCTTGCAAAACAGGGTTTTTAATTTTATTAGATACATTATTTTTTCAACATGAAATGAACGACAAAATGAAATTCATAGCGCCAAAACTGTTTACTTATTATCAGAATTCCCGATACACAAGTAATAATTTTGAATCCATGTAAATGAGCTTTAAAAAGCTTCATCTAATTTAAATGAGATGTGGTAAACTTGTTGCCGACCTTTAGTTCTTCGACCACTAACGCAGTCTTTATTACACTTTTATAATTACTAGCGTTGTCTATTCAACTTGCGAAACACCGTTTTCCGAATACAATAAAATGTTTGCCGAACCAAACCGAACTACTTACTGTTTCCGAACTGTTGAATGAGTTCTTTGGATTTATTCATTGCTTTAAGGAGTTCCTTGTGGAACTGTCGTTTAGTTCACTTCAAATAGTTCGTTACTATTGTGTTGGTTAACTTACTGAAAAGCGTATTCATTAGATGAAAGTATGTGTTATTTTTAACCGACTTCAAAAAAAGGAGGTTCCTCAATTCGACCGTATATGTTTTATGTGTGTTCGCAGATAACTTCTTCGTTTATGAACCGATTTTGATGATTCTTTTTGTAAGATAGAGTATACTTTGGTGGTGGCCCTATTCAACTTTCATCAAAATCGGACAAGCGGTTTTTGAGTTGTACTCCAATAACTGAAAAGTGCTACGCGTATCTTGATCATATTATTGTCTTGGTTGAAGACATCGCAGAACACACAATGACAATTAATTGATCCCGTGAATAGCAAATGGTCACTGAAAAAGGTGAAAAAAAAATGTTTAACAAAAAATACAACCGACTTCAACACTCAAAAGTGTGAAATAACTCTTCGAAGTCGGTACCATGAGCACAATATTGTGATGATAGTTACTTTTGTGTGAACTATCATGGTACCGACTTCAACAAGTTATTTCACACTTTTGAGTGTTGAAGTCGGTTGCATGTTTTGTTAAAATTTTTTTTCCTAAAACTATTAGGATAATATGTTTTTCTCTTGCGTCAAGTAGACAGGCATCTGAATGGCCACAGGACCAACCGCTCTTATATTAGCTATTTCTAACAACTGGATAGACTTCAAACAATGCTGAAAGTCCTCTCATATCAGATATATGACAGCCTATAAAACGTAATAAATAAACATTAACTGAGGGCCAATTATAAAGAAGCATTGCCTAAGTCTGTGTTTCCACATGAATACAATCTGGGCATCTTCAAGTCACGAGTGAACAGGTATCTTCTAGGCAGGCGTGAATCATCGTAGACCGCATCATCACTTAACATCAGGTGAGATAGTGGTCAAACGCCTGCCTATTGTGATTAAAAAATAAAAAAAATAAAAAATAAAAAAAGTAAATGTACGACACCTAGATGTGTGGAGTATAATAATACACCTTTTTATTTCTTGTTGTACAAATAGTTGGTAAACATAATTCAGAACTTGCTTAGATTATGTTAGTACAAGTGTATGTTTTAAAAAATATCTTCTCTCAGCCATGTGCGTCCACTGCTGGACATATGCCTCCCCCATATAGGGGGGATTTGCCAATACTCGCCACGCTTGGCAGGCGGGTTGGCGAGCACAGGATGATTTCCGATCCTCAGAAGGCGCTGCTGCCCCCCTTCTGGTACGTGTTCCTTTAGCCGACTCTTACGGCACCCACGGGAAGAGATGGGGGAGTACTATTCTAGGCCGGTACCACCACGGCACTAAATCTCGGCACTAAAAAAATATAATATTTATAAATTAACAGGAACCCCGGTTTGGGTAAAGACCTCCTCCAAAGATGCCCATTTTTGTCGGTCTTGTGGAGTAATAATATATAAATACAAATAAAGATTAGGTATCTATACATAGATCTATACATATACATTTAGCTTTCAAAAACTTACAACTAAGTCCGTGTTTCAAAATTGTAGAAGTGGTATGAAACCACGAAAGAGAAATCTCTCTCTTCCAATGATGTTTTACTAAAGATGACGTATATTCATACTGCGCGGTGCTAGATTGTGTTCCTTTACGACGTAAACATGCTTACGGCGACAGATAATACGGTACAAATAATATAGAAAAGGATAGCTATATGCTTAGACTTGCGCTTGAAATACGCGTCGTAATCAAAATTACTACAATTGACTTAATTTTGCCGCCTCAGTTTCCGCGCGCTTGTGCGACATCTACCTGATATAAACATATAATACCATTGCTTTCTTCCGTGTATGAAATATATGAATATCGAGTTCACTAGATATATTGTTGAAACATTTGCACGCCTCAATGGCGTTGTGAATTGTTCTCGTTCACTTTTCGAGATGGTTGAAAACTGTATAAAAAGCCACCGTAAACTTTTGACCCACCTCCGAGGCAGGGTGTTTTGTTATCGTTTTTTGACAACTCAGGGATTGACACCCACAGTGAATGTGAGTTTATAAACAAACGTTGAAAATTAATATTATTTTTACTTTCACTACATAATGTAATTACGAACATTTATACTCAGATCAATAATATTCAAATTAATCGTCGTATTTGACAGCTCGTGTAATTAAATGACTTTTTGTTTCGTTCTAATTGGGAAAAATCGTTTTTGCCAATAATGCCACATTCCCAAAACTACCGCTTGTTCAGTTGGAAACTGCCAAAAACGCCAATAGTCCATCTCGAACACGTTTGTAAATAGATACATATTCTTCTGTCCTAGTTGTTGATCAGTGTTTTTCTCGTTAACCTACAGGGGCTACGGAACTTTTCAATTAAGCAAGAAACTTGATTAAACAAAAGCACGCCTCAGTAAGGTAGTTTACTTTGAAATTTCGATTCCTTGTTACAGTTGCACCTTGTTCTAAAAGTTTCAATCTTAAATCTAAATCTTTGTATACCTATGGCACTTTGGAACGTTGCTAATTGTTTTATATATAGTATACCTATATAAAACCTTACAACTATATATATGAAGAATAAGTACGATATAGATATATTAAGTATGTATAATTATATTCATTTATCATATTCGCATTATTATGCTCGGGTTTTCGCTGCGCGATCGAATTAAGAATGAGGAGATCCGTAGAAAGTCACCGACATCGCCCAGCGGGTTAGCAAGTTGATGTGACAGTGGGTAGGGCACATAGCTCGAAGGCTGATGTGGTCGCAATGCTCTCGAATGGAGACCACGGACTGGCAAGCGCAGCATAGGACGGCTACCGACAAGATGAACAGACGACCTAACTAAGATCGCAGGAAAATGCTGGATTCAAGCCGCTTTCAACCGATGGCGCTGCAGAGATCAATTGGATTGATCTCCACGAGGACCGTCTGTGATCTCCATTTAAGAACCTTTTGACTCCAATGGCCATCAGTTCTTCGATCTATGTGCCCTGCGCACTGCCACTTCGTACTTGCTAATCTGCTGGGAAAGGATATCCATAACTGGCCATAGCATCCTATGGCTGAGATGACGATGATGTTGATCCGCTTTCAATTAAACGCTACAGTAATAATTCCGATTCAGTTTATAAATATAATTATTATATTTTAATGTGTATTAATTTATTGTTATTATTTTTTGGAACGCTAACTTATGCTAACCGTCCCAGGTACTGCGGAACCAGCGCAGCAATCGCATTTTGGCTAGGCCTGCAGAACGTCATTGTGATCTTGACATCTTCCCTCATAAATAACTAAAGTTATTCTGCAACTCCACTACCCAACACCCAATACACTGCGCATCTAGGATTATCAGAATTATTTAAATAATTCATTTAAATTAACCGTCACCATAAGCCCTTTATCTTATCCAGACATTGCGACCATTGCGTAAGCATAGAGCGGAGGCTGTATACTCAAAGGCGTAAACCAATCAAAATATTATGTGGTTTAACGTCCTCTGAAGGTAATTTGCTAAACCAATTTATAGAAATTATTTCCAGCGCCACCTAGTATTAATGTAACTAACTGGTAGTTTATTTTTATTTTATTAGGCTCCTCATATTATGTAGATATTTTGATACGAAATGCCTCTCACTTTGAGTGTCAATGTATAATTAGGGTACATTAAAAACGATTTAGTGTCGATGAAAGTAAAGCATTGTAGAAAGATGGAAAAAATGGTATAATATATTTTTATTTTTTAATCTCTTTACAATCTCAAAGTAACGAGTGCGACGAGAGAAAAAATAGTAGTGCCACTCATCAGCTAAAGGAAAGTAAACAGATGGGCCCAAGCCAAATATTTTTAATACCTTTAAAGTGTGTTCGCGTAACACACTTCAGGCACATTCGCGTCAGTTAGGATCTGTTCATGAGAAGAAGGAGACATACGTCAGAGAGGACACACTTTATAAAAATCTGAAAAAATATGCCGTCCTATGCGTTCCCTATAGCAAAAACACATCAAAAAACAAAATAAGACAACATATAAAATAGGGAGCCAAAAAATCTAGATAAAAAACAATGTGACACTTGACTGACATATTTCGAAACGAAGAAGAATAATAAACTTTCTCATCCAAATAAATTCCAACCAACTAGCTGAATATTTTCAATTTTTCAATTTTATCACTAAATCAAAGTAAGCGTGTGTAAAGTTCAATCAAACACTGCCTCAAATCTTTGGATCATCCAACATTAAAGAAGAAACAACATATTTGACTCTAAACTAGGTTAGTACCTAAGAAGATGTGTTCTATTTCTATTTTTTTTTATTTATAATGAATTTGAGTAGTATCATCGCGTTTTTTCGTAGAATGACGGCATCAGCACCTGTTGTTCTTGCGCCAGTTGGCGTTCGCGGCATGAAAGTGCTCGAAAGAGAGAAGTTCTCGCTTAAAATGAAAGTTCCCGTGCTAAAGGTCAAAGACGAAAATTTAGCAAAAATATCTCCATGCTGTAAGCCTTACTATATAAAATTGGAACATTTCAAGCCCGTGCAGAACGCAGAAGATGACAAAGAAATCAAGAAGTATGTTTATTTAAATCCAGGAAAAGTTACAAAGTGGGAAGACATAGCAGAAAATGACCGCACAGCGTTAATGAAACAAGGCATTTTGGAAAGTAATTTGGTATTCAAGGAAACTAAATTTGTCTATGATAATTGGAGTTATGAAACAGTTTTCAAAGCAGTCTTGCCGGAGAATGAAGAAACAGTAAGTGGCTTCTCTCAAATCGGCCATATTATCCATCTCAATTTGCGTAATCAATTACTAGAGTATCGGTCTCTTGTTGGTCAAGTTCTTGTGGACAAAATAAAAACTTGTAGAACAGTAGTTAATAAGAGTAATGTCATTGATAATACATACCGCAACTTCAGTATGGAAGTCATTGCAGGTGAAGAGGATTTCTTAGTAACTGTTATTGAAAACAATTGCAGATTTAAGTTCGATTTTTCAAAAGTATACTGGAACCCAAGGCTCTGTAAAGAACATGAGAGAATTTTAAGTTATTTAAACAAAAATGACATTCTATTTGATGTTTTCTGTGGGGTCGGACCATTTTCAATTCCTGCAGTGAAAAACCAATGCCAAGTATTCGCAAATGACTTAAATCCAGAGTCTTTTAAATGGCTGCAGTACAATGCAGAAAATAACAAGATAAAGAAAAGTTTATTGAAATGCTATAACTTAGATGGAAAAGATTTTATATGTAACCACTTTAAAGATTTCATTTTAGATTATTGTAAAGGTGCTGAGAAAATAGAAGACGGATCAAAAATTCATGTTACCATGAATTTGCCAGCAATGGCTGTAGAATTTCTGAAGTATTTCCGAGGACTTATCAAGGATAAGGATCTTGCTGATGAGTTAAAATGTGACATTATAGTGTATGTATATTGTTTTGTTGGAGATGACTACTTAAAGACAGCGAGAGAATTGGTGAGTTATAACATGGGATGTGACATGAGTGCATATATTTTAGATGTGTTCAGTGTCAGAAAAGTTTCTCCAAAGAAGGAAATGATGCGTGTGACATTTAAGTTAACCAAAGAAATACTCTTTGGTGTGTGCGATTCAAATGATGAACCTCCATTAAAAAAACTCTGTGTTGAAAATTCAGTGTAACCTAATTATGTATGTATACATTTTATTTTTACTAGTAGATATATTAGCTGAATTCAACCAATTAGTAGAATAAGTACTTCACTGATCTGATGTCAGTTCATGGAATTTCATTATGTAGCTATGCCAACAAGCACTCACCATTCTACAAAGCTATGGAAAAAATATACCTATTGTTTTCTTATTGTTTTTTCTATTTTGTCTGCTTATTTAATAATTTGGGGAGCCTGATAATACAGGCTCCCCTAAAACGGAGCTGTTAATAAAATATTGAAGAGTAATTTGGATGTACAGGCGATTGAGAAAATAGCCGTTCAGTTTTGTCAAAAGTTCCTCTGTAATCACAATAAGGTTAAACCTATCCAACAATAATATGTAGTATGGCAGTAGAGCAAAATCAACCTTATTTTTTCATTATGTCAATGAAATGATATTCAATGATAGGTGGAAGACTATATATTTATCTGACTGCACATATATATTATTCTGTTATGTCATAACTCCCTGTTTTTATTCAGACTGGGGGTGATAAGTCCTGCACTAACGTCCCGCTTGGGGTGTATTGTGCCATAACTCCCTTGTTTAAAAACTGATTTGAAGTACATTTTTTTTCATATAAATTGGTGAAGCATTTATTTATATTTTCAAGATGTTGTCATGTTCCATGGATAATGGTTTTATAGTGAGTTAATCTCGTAATGAAACATGTTTTAAAATGAATTCAATTAAGAGTAACATACCATTATTAAAATAAATATATGTATTCCTATATAATATTTATTGTTATCAATAAAATTGATTTCCCAATAAGCTGATTTTTTTTTTCTTTAATATACTAGATTTGATATTTTCATCATGGTGTATTAAAAAATTCTTAATAAAGCATTATCTAAATGTGTTGATTAGCTTTGGTATAAATTGACAAATCAACCTCTGTTCCCACGAGCAAAAGATTTCATCGAAATTCTTCTGAAATGATGACTTGCTGAATCACATGTAAAGATATGCCTATTTAATAGAAACACAATAATTTGAATGATATTTACAATTTTATCTTAATCTGCATAAGTTCAATGTCGCCTATTTGTACAATTATGTTTGCATCTACATGTAACTCTTTATCATAGCATGATAAGAAATACTTATTTTGATAGTCTATATCAAATTCACTGTAATCAAACCATGTGCATCGTCTTTAAGCACAGTTTGTATAAGCAGTGATTGATTGATTGCCATTTAATGTTTATATATTAAGAAATATTTTTTTATGTAAACTCTAAAGCTTTTACGGCCGGCGTTGCATGTTGTATGTATTGCTTCCGGGCTGTTTGGCCGTGGTCTATGTGGTCTCCTCCGCGGCGTCTTCTCTGATACTGATGACTCAGTATCAGAGACGCCGCGGAGGAGAGTTCTACGCTCTTGTCGCCGCTCGGACCTGAACCACTGAAGATGTCGACCGCAGTGATCGACGAAACGTCTGGAACAAAAGTTTCACATAGACTACGGCCAAACAGCCCGGAAGCAATACATACAACAATATTTTTTTAATTAAAATAGAGTCATCACTTGATAATTTGAGCCATAAGAAAAGTTTGAATAACCAAAAAGGCAAGAAAAATTATTTAAGCAAGAAGTTGGTTAAAATGCGTGATATATTATTTGAAACATTTGTACAATTATTCACAAATATTAATTTTGTTGTGTGTAATTTTTAAAATTTCTGTTCAGTAAGCGACTTCTGACACTTATAACAGTGTTTTACATGTATGTAAATGTAACTGAACAAAGATACGTGCATGGCAAATGCTTCAAATTATTGCATGTTTTGGTAGACCAATTAATATTGTGTATTTACAAAATGTATCAACTATTTTCCAAGGTATCAGGAAGAAATTAATTAATTTTTTTTATATATATGATAAATTTGCGTTTGACAACTGTCTCACCTGATGTTAAGTGATGACGTTATCTAGGGTTTATCACGCAAACCTAGAAGGTATCTATTAACTCGCGACTTGAAGACTCCAGGATTGTACATATCGGGAAACACAGACTCGGGCAACAAGTTCCATTCGTTGGTAGTATATATTAAGAAAGTGGAAGCAAAACGCTTCGTACGTATAGGTGGTATATCTACCATATAGCGATGGCGAATTGCCAATTATTATCAACAGTCGACTGTGCCTTCTTTACCTTAACTTAGTGAGTGAGAACTGTACTTTTTCCGGGATATAATTAGCCTATGTGTTATTTCACAGTTTAAGCTATGTCCATACCAAATTTAATCGAAATCGGTACATCTGATGAATCGTGACGGAGTAACAGAGGTTTTTGAATTATTTAGTTATCCCATGGGAACAGCAATTATTTCCGTATGAAAAGTAGCCTATGTGTTATTCCAGGGTCTAACCTATCTCCATACCAAATCTCATCGAAATCGGTGCAGCCATCTGAGCGTGAAGGAGTAACAAACTTTCGCCTTTATAATATTAGTGTGATTCAACCCCGATCTCGGTTGTCGTTAAGAAAGAACGTGGTCGAAAGTCGTGTCACAGAAACCTAGAAATTCGACTGGAAAAAGCTGGTCAGCTGTGTGAAGACACTGGGACATCTGGGGTGATTATGAAGCGAGTCAAGGCCAGCAAAGGCAAATTCTACAGCCCAGTACGTACGCTCTGCTGAATCAGTTTGATATGCTAGCACCAACTTTGAATAGTATCTATTCAACCTTGGTTCGCTTCGTTCCACGCAATTTAGTTAACATTATATCCATCTAAGAATGATCTCTCTAACTGTTACAACAGACGAGATAGCTTGAAGGTATTATATAGATATTTATATGTATACAGATATTTATTTTTAACCGACCGATCAAAAAAAGGAGGAGGTTCTCAAAAAATAGTCTGTATTTTTACATCAAATTTATGTCAATCATTTCTCTTTTCATTAATTTTTTATATCAAAACCAACCACAGTTTAACCAGTGTGAAAATATACTCTCTCTTCACATAAATGGAAAAATACGTAGTTTGTATGGAAATCGAGCCACCTTAAGAACTTATTTTCCAGAAATTTAGTTCAGTTTTAAAAGATGATCACAATTACGTCTTATGTGCTGTTAAAATCATAATTATCATAACATAATCAAACTTAAAACAATGTTTGTATGTACATACCTATATTAAATTAAATGTACTGCAACGCGCGTTTTTGATTCGTAAGTAATATGTACAATCCTGGAGATTTTAAGTACTTTTTATACATTAGAGATTGACTACTACCTCACTTGACGTTCAGTGACGATGTGGTGGATAGTGGAATCAAGCTAGACCTAGAATGTTAACAAGCTCTCAAGGAGCCTGACTGAGCACAATGTGTGTTTAGTGACAGTTTTTTTTATAAATTTCAAGTAGTAGTAAGCCAGGCGGGTAGTAAAATAATAGCTTATTATAATGCTTTTGATAATGATGTGCTTTCTTCAGGAGCTCAAGCCAGAGGTGGAGATCGATCCAGCGCCCATCATATTCATAACCGACGCTTGCATCGCGACCGCTATAGGCTAGCTTCAAAAGTCACATAAAAACAGACAGATTCACACTCACACCCCCGCACTACGATACCTTGTGTCGCGGGAGGCATGGACACACAATGACACCACAATAAACATCCAAGACCCGGGACAAACATCCATCCTCATCACATAAATGTTTGTCCTTGCGGGGATTCGAACCCAGGGCCCCGGGTACCATAAGTCATGCTATTGACGACTGAGTCACGGCGACCGTCCAAGCAACACACCTTGTAAGTTTGTGTGCTACATTTTACAACACATTTTTACTTAGTACCTAATGAAACAAGGTCAAGCTATTAGCTGTTTAAAACTGTATAGAGCCACACAAATTCATCATCATCATCTCAGTCGTAGGACGTCCACTGCTGGACTTAACGGCTTTTCCCATTAATTTCCACAAGGACTGGTTGAAAGCGGCCCGCATCAAGCCTTTTCATGGTGATCTTAGTCAGGTCGTCTGTCAACCTTTTCGGTGGCCGTCCTATGCTGCTCTTGCCAGTCCGTGGTCTTCATTCGGGAATCCTTTGACCCCCAACGGCCATCAATTCTTCGAGCTTTGTGGCCTGCCCTCTGCCACTTCGTCTTGCTAATCCGCTGGACTATGTCGATGACTTGTTTTTTACGGATCTCATTTCTCATTCAATCGCGTAGGGAAACCCCGAGAATAGCCCTCTCCATATATCGCTGTGCTACTTTGAGCCCACTCACAATGCCTATAGTCAGACCAGGTTTCAGTTCCATATGTTATCACTGGTAACACTGTTCGAAGACCTAATCATTAATTACAATATAATAAAATCTAAGTTCAAATATTTGAAGGAAAAAAATCGACTGCTAGTGGGACTTGAACCCAAGACTACAGAATACCGTCCTGTCGCATGTCCTGTCCAACTAAGCTATAGCAGCCCATCCCACTAGGGCCGAATTACTTCCTTCCTTATTAACATCTGCGGGGATGTTATTAGGGGAGTCCCACTAGCAGTCGAATTTTTTCCTTCAAATATTTGAACTTAAGTTCTGCCTAGCATGTTGTTAATGCGATACACAATAAAAACTCTTATAATAAAACTTATTTGAAATATGTATCAAATGGCTTGTATTAATTTGGAGATATTTACATATCATAGTAATAAAAGTTACAAAAACCTAATTAATATGTGCACCTCTTCACTGATACACGAAATTAGAAACGGTTATAAAACAGCAAACAGTACCTACCTTGTAACCATTCTCACTGTCTGTCGAAGTTTCTCCATTCCTTGGACACGTCATTTCAGTTGTACACAGGTGCAAGACCACGTCAGACGTATGTTTTGTATTATATATTTACATAATCCATTAGCGTTACAGAAAATTTATGTATTGTAAATCTTAACTAATATACGGCCAAAATAAATATATACTTTTGAAATTATGAAACAAACGTGTCCATAACATTAATTAGAAAATAAATTGTTAATTAGACCGTTTTTGTTACATTCATTAAAATAGTATGGGATAATGATCTTACAGATAAATAGGTTTTACTATAATTGTATGTTTCAATTGTTTCAGTATATTACAAGCGATGAAGCCCGACTCGAATGTGGTGGAAATGGAGCTTGCAGATATTACTAAAGTTTTGGACGAATCCGAAAATGTAAGTAATGTTTTTATCTAATCTCATACTGAAAGATAAATATTTAAAAATCAAAAACAGAACTATTTAAAAAGTTACATTATGATAGGTAGGTACAGCTCTGCTATGACGACTATCGAAATGTTACTTTTTACCATTAAAGTACAATTTCAGTTGGACCAAGGAGGTTGTAATGCGGTTTCTCTACATGCCTATAGTCTGTGGACGTGGCCCAACACGTGGCCGTGGATTTTGGCGCTAAACGTTTACAAATAAATGCAAACATTTACGTTATGCTGTAATTCTACGTAAATTTATTTATCTATTTTATGAGATCAGATAAAGTGGTGTATGAAACTGCACGTAATTTGGTCTTATTATGATACAGATTCATAAACCACCATTCTTCGTGCAATATCGGTACTCGGCATTTTACAGTTCCGGTTCTCATGATATTCCAATGCTATTAGGTAATGTGAGCATAATTTTCCCATACTCGGTGTGTACTTGTTAAGTTTACACTATTGCAAAAAACAATGGTGTAACTCGACGAGTTTTGAATTAGTCATTTTGTTTACGTAATTCTAGATAATCCGACAATGCTTCACACAATACAAAATAGAAGAGGTGTTCCTGTCGTTCAACGGCGGAAAGGACTGCACCGTACTCCTCGACATCACACTGAATGTACTCCGAAAGTTATACAACAAAGAAGACTTGGGGAAAGAGCTGAAAGTCGTAAGTTCTTCTTGTTTTAGTCATCCAGTACACTTTCATCAGCAACACGCAATTTATTAGAAGCGATGATAGATCAGCTGTGAAAGCGTCGGCTGTCAACCTAATGGACGCCTGTTCGATTCCCACCAACGGATTCAGCATCCAGTGAAGGTAACACCATTATCGAATTCCCTGGCTAGCTACCACGCTCAAGTTTGAAAAACCGTCACCAAACACATAGTGTGTTTAGGTAGCAGTCATTGAGGGCCAGTAAGCATTCTAGGTCTAGCGTGATAACATCTTTGACCACATCGTCACCTCATACGCGTATGGGGAAAAAATGTAAACTCGCGTCAGGACAAGTGACACTGATCGAAAATTCGTAAGACGCGTGACGTCAGCGACGTCGTCGACGAAGACCGAGAGAGAGTAGACATAATGCCATGTTTGTGTACGATAGCTCAATAAATAAATTTTGTATTTTACCACATAAATGAGAATACATACTGATAAAAAAAGGCAATTCGTGCGAAATTAATCCATAACCATTAAAAAATGCACAAGAGTTAATGTTCAAGTTTTCACTTCTGTACCTATACCTATATTCAAGCAAATAAATTATTTTGATTTTAAACTTTCATGGCTTTTCACAATAAAAATATTGTTCAACACGGGATACGCACCATGATTTAGATTTTGATTGAGTTCCCGATATTTCGGCGCGGTTTCACGCACCATGATCACGGAGAGACTGAGTCTCTCCGTGATAGATAGATAGATTAACTCTTTATTGCAAATCATAAAATGTACATTAAAAGTGTATTTTATACTAATTGTAGCTTATGGTTATACAATCGGCCGTCTTATCGCTAAAGCAATCTCTTACAGACAACCTTTGGATGGACAGGATAGATTGAACATTGTGGATGTGATGTGCAACAAGATCTTAAATTTATATAATAAACGTATACATATGCTGAATATTATACAATTAAACAAATATGACATTAATAATACCTAAAACACTATACAATATATAAATACTATATTAATATAAATAAATATATAATAAATAAATAAATAATAACGTAATGGAAAGAAAACTAGCGGATTCAGCGAGTAGAGGACAAGAAATGTTCTTTTAGCATGTTTTTAAAGAGTTGTATGGATGTTGCTTGTTTAATAGTAAGAGGCAAAGCGATCCACAGTTTAGTTGCTCATAGTGGTCATAGTGCACAATATTTTTATTTTTATTGTGATCATAGTGCACAATAAATTTTTTTATTGTGATCATAGTGCACAATATTTTTATTTTTATTGTGATCATAGTGCACAATATTTTTATTTTTATTGTGATCATAGTGCACAATATTTTTATTTTTATTGTGATCATAGTGCACAATATTTTTATTTTTATTGTGATCATAGTGCACAATATTTTTATTTCGATTCTGGCGTCACTCCCGGAGTGCAACCCGTTGTTTTTTTTTTTATTCGTTCAAATTGTAGGTGTACATCAGAACGAAGGACCCGTTTCCAGAGATAGAAACCTTCGTGAAGGACGTTGAGAGACAGTACGGCGTCACGCTGATAGTAACGGAGGGAGAGCTGAGAGTGACGCTGCAGAGACTGCTGGAAGAAGATGAGGGGCTGAAGGCGTGTCTGATGGGCACGAGGCGGACAGACCCCTACAGTGCAGATTTAAACTTTATGCAGGCGAGTTACAGACTATTCAGACTAGAACAGTAATAATTTTCAGCGAAAACCCATAGTTGAAAGGGAATAAAATTAATAGAATTATCGGCTGGATATCAACACTTAAGTTTGGACGCCGTGGCTCAGTGGTCAGTGACGTGACTTCTGTTTCTTCGGGACCCTGGGTTGGAATCCCGGCAGGGGCAAACATTTGTGCGATGAGAGGAGATGTTTGTCTCGGGTGTTTGTGATTGTGTGTATTCATGTCTCCCGCGACACAGGGTATCGTCGTCCCGCATTCACTATCCAACAATTCAGATTAACTAATTGGTAAGAGTAGTTAAACTCACTTATTAGTTACTCTAAATAATAATTGGTTTTCGAACTACATAAAGAACTAGCTGCGCCCTGCGTTTTTACCAGCGTGGTGATGATTGATGATGATGAAAAGTAGCCTATGTGTTATTCCAGGACCTGAAGTATCTGCATACCAGATTTAATCCAAATACGTTTATCAGCGTGGTGATGAAAAAAGGTGATCATTGCGATGTTGAATATAAGTCTATATGTTATTTCAGGGTATAAGCTATCTCCATACTGAATTTCATCAAATACATCCAGCCGTTAAAGCGTGAAAGAGTAACAAACATACATTCACACATCCATAGTCACAACCTTTCGTATATATAATATAGCTGCGCCCCGCGTTTCTACCCGCGTGATGATGGTGATGGCGTGGTATTTTCATAATAAGCCTATCTGTTAATCCAGGGCATAAGCTATGACCATACCGAATTTCATCGAAATCAGTTTAGTCTTTTGTGTGTATGCACACATACAAACTTACAACATACACACAACATTCGCATGTATAGTATTAGTAGGACTACCCACATTAATAATAAAGATGAACTGTTATATTTTTTCTTTTTCGTTTATATCTTTTTAGTTTTTTAGTTTACTTATCAAAATTGTTTCACTTCTTAACTGTCCAATTTGAGAAGTTGTCTCTGCTATTTATAATTAAATTTAGGTTTTTTTATTGCGCAGAAGACGGACCCAAACTGGCCGCAGATAGTACGCGTGTCGCCATTGCTGAACTGGTCCTACCGACACATATGGAGCTACGTCCTGCGCCGGGACGTGCCCTACTGCACACTATACGATCAAGGGTAACTGTGGTCATCTACTTTATTGTTTTTTAACCGACTTCAAAAAAAAAGGTTTTTATTTTATTGGGAATAGGCACCTGATGTTAAGTGATGATGCGGTCTACGATGGAGCACGCCTGCCTAGAAGATACCTATTCACTCGTGACATGAAGATACCCAGGTTGTATGTTTGCGGAAATACAGATTTAGGCAATGAATTACATTCGTTAGCTGTACGCACTATGAATGTGGAAGCAAAACGCTTCGTGCGACAAGTTGGAACGTCCACCATGTATAGATGTCGCGGTGCCGTCTGGTCGTCCTTAGATAGAATGGGGATGGTGGAATCAAATTATGCAACTCCAGAGCGCACTCCCCGAAATATATCTGATAAAAAACCGATAAACTGCAGTTTTGTGCGATAGTGCTGCAAGCTTAGGAGTCTCCTCTCGAACAGAGAGTCGTTGTTGATGAGCCTTTTAGCTCGTCTCTCTATCGACTCAAGAGCCTCGAGTTGGTGCTTGGCCGAGCCGTCCCACAAATGAGAACAGTACTCCATACACGATCGAACCTGTGCTCGAAGGTTACTCAATTCGACCGTGTGTGTACCTATATATATACAGGGTGAACTTTTGAAACTGGCCAGTAAGGGCAGATACCTTAACCGTTATAGTTTCAGAAAAACGCTTTTAGGAGAAATATAAAACAATCCATAATACAAATATAATACAATCCATAAATTTGTAAGATATTCTGAACTGCATTTACAGATTTTGAAAAAAAAGTTGCAGTCAGCAAAAAAATTTTAATATTACACAAATGTTTTTTTTATGTTTTTTCAAACACTTTGTTTTTACATATCCCTCTTGAAAGCATTTTTTTGACGGAATGTTGACCACTATCTCACTTGATGGTCAGATGAGATGTATCCGAAATTGTTATCACGCTAGATCTAGAATGCTTATTTGTTTCAGTGATAAATAAAGTAAAAAATAAGAAAAAGGCTTTTCTTATTTTTTTTATGATTAAAACGAAAAGTCATAAAGTCATTACATATATGACTTTATGACTTTTCGTTTTAATCAATATCACTTACTGACTGGCCGGTTGGCGCAGTTAGTAGCACTCTGCCTTCTGAGCCGCTGGTCCCGGGTTCGATTCCCGGACAGGTCAAACATTTGTGTGTATGAACATGTCTGTTTGACCTGTGTCTGGGTGTGTATATGTATATAAGTATATATATCAGTCATCAGGTTACCATAGTACAGGCTCTGCCTAGTTTGGGACCTGAAGACCTTGTGTGAATGTTGTCCCATATTATTATTATATTATTATTATCTCTTTATTTTATTTTTTTCTTAGGTTTAGTTTTTTTACAGTATAAATATCAATATCAATCAATTATTATTATTATTATTATTACTTATTAACAGGTACACTTCAATAGGCAGCATTTCTAACACACGACCTAACCCAGCATTGGTTTCGAAAGACCGCCGCGGCGATGTTGCATACCTCCCCGCTTGGCGCCTCACAGACGAAAGTTTGGAACGCGCTGGACGCGATGTTACACTTGCGGTTCCCACAAATGGACAAACGTATAGCTCCAGCACTGATAATACTATCATTGGAGATAATACGCGCAATCCCAATATTAATAATACTTCTCTCGGACATACCACGTACAATTCAAATAATAGTACTACAATAGTACATACCCCTACTAATGGCCACACAGTGTATAATTGTATAAAAGGTGACGTAGTATAGTGGTACTTAAAAGTAAATAGACTTATTGCATTGTGATATTTTAATAGCTAATAAATTATTGTGTTATATTTAAGGTTCAGTTTTGCGTAGCACTTTAGGGCTACCGATATAAAACATGTGTTTATTTCGGCTGTAATTATAATCTGGCAACCCTCAAATTATGAGATTGCATTTCACATTTTTTGAGAGTTATCGGAATCATGAACAAAAATAACATGCGATAAGCGGTGCTTCGTTGAACTCTTTAAACAAACTAAATATGAGAAGTATTGTATAGGTAATAATTGAATTGTGTTGCCAATTTAAAAATAAAGGTTTTCTACATTGCTAACCATTAACAGTAATACTTTTCTACCACTATATGTATAGTGAATTTCTAAGAAAATGACGAAAAATGTAAGCCATATGCTTCTAATAAGGTACAATATGGCTTACATTTTTATAAAGTACATATGTACTCTATGAAAATGTAAGCCATATTGTACCTTACATTTTTATAAAATACATATTTACTTTAAAAAATGTAAGCCATATTGTACCTTATTAGAAGCAAAATTAGTGTGGAATTGATAATGTTTTCGATACCATGAAATATACATGTTGTATAGTTTTACTTCAGGGTACCGAAGGATCAACAGGGGCTCTGTTTAAAGCTGACAATAAAAAAACTGAAATAGCGGTCAAACGTACTTAATGGTATAAAAATGTAAGAAAAACTGCAATTAAAACCATGTGTCGAATCCATAAGGCAACCGCCTGTAGAGTCCAATCGCATAATTTTAAAAATTATTTTTAGTTTACGCACTTTCTGAACATATCTGAAAATTGACTTATTAGTATGTTTTTTGAATATGACCCCTGATTGAAGTCAGTTTTTATTGTTAGTAAATTAAGTAATAATTATTTTTACATCACACAATAATGCAAATAATAACAATGCAACATTAACTTTGAAATGCCATTAGATTATTTATTTTACAAATACTGATTTTACCTGATTTATTTATTGAATTTAGAACAATATTATATTTACGTAAGTTATGCTTTCCACTTAATCATATACTTAATTAGATTCTCACTAGATAAATTGTTTAATTTATTTGACACCCAAGGATTATATACTAATTAATATTTTCTATTGTACTTTGCCGCAGGTGAATAGTATATTAAAATTACGTATGAATATAAAAACACCATTATATAAATGAACAATAGATTTTAAGTTGTCAACCTTGTGTTCCAAAATAGGTCAATATTGAGGGCAGTTGAGATATCTCAACTGTGTATAAAGCACGAACAATTTGCGTCAGTCATCGTATCGTAAACGTATAGAAAATTTCCAATTTTTTCTTTTTCCAATGCACGTACTATTCGTACAAACTATCATTTCTCTGTCGCAATTGCAGCAATAAATGTCAGTACCGACCGAGTTAAATTATGTGACGCGGCGATACAACTGCCGCGGTAATGATAACTGCTCCGGTCATAGGCCACGTGATTTATTTCTTAAGACAATAAAGTTCTTATTATTATTATTAAAAAAAAAAAAAAGTTCCAACTGTCAGTTGAAAAACCTTGTAAAATGTGAGTTTCTAATATCTCATGTATAAGTTGCAGCTTCATAACTCCACTCGACAAATAGTGTTACTGTTATTAAAACTTACGTGGTTTTTAATTTATAAATGTTTAAAACACGGTAATTCCTCACGTAGTAAGTCAGAGGTTCCGACTATAGTTTTGACCATATTCAGTGGTCTTTTTCATGGAGAATACTGGGCGCTCACGGTTCGTAGTACTGGGCCGAGTAAAATGCGAACCGCGACCCGAAACTATTGTTTTTTTTTATACTGTATAGATCTAGCGTTTGCCCACTATCACACTTGATGGTCAGTGACGATGTGGTCGAAGATGTTATCTCGCTAGACCTAGAATGCTCACTGGCTCTCAAGGACCACCTAAACCTTATAGTCGGAAACCTCTGACTTACTACGTGAGTAATTACCGTGTTTTACACATTTCATAATAGATTGTTTTCTATTCGACAATGTTCAAATAATGACTACCGTTTCAATAAAATCACAAAAAACTTTGTTTTTTATTTCTATAAAAATAATGTTTATTTACAAGCACTTGTTTAGCTATCACTATGGTGTTACGTTGTGTTATTGGCGTTGTTAGGCTTCACATGTTTCCGGATGAATTCCTGGAATGCTGCCACGTCGGCCGGTTTGTCGTCTGAAATGAAAAGACGGAATATGTATTATACATAATTTATAACAAGCTATTGCATAGCTTCTATCGCGGGCCTTGAGCGTGGAGACCGAATCCAGAAATTCCGTAACGAAAATAACCTAACACCCCCCACTCCGACCGGCACAGCGGTGATACTTTTAAGTTTTGCCATCTATCGATGAATAGCAGAACTTTTAATGACTTTTTTTAAATATCACGCTTGTCTGTTTAGTTCAGCAACTCGCCTCTAGGTGTCATTGTTTGTATCGGCGTTACTGCATAAGTTATTAATATATTAATTGCATAAGTTGATTAAAAATGCTATGCAATAGCTTTACCGCGGCAGTCCCCGAGTGCCACACGTCTTTTTTATGACAAAAATAGGTCAAACAGATTTAACTTGCCTGTATTTTCTAAAGATTTTCCATAATATTATAAAAACTACAATAATTGCTAGTGGTAGTGGTGGGGAAAGTTGAAGGAAAAAGACTTCGCGGCCGATCATCTACCCGTTGGTCAGACCAAGTGACTACCCTCATTGGTCTCACTGTCACAACCGCCTTAAGAGAAGCCGAAAACTGAACGGGTTGGAAAAATATCGTACAAAAAGCTATGAAGGCCTTTCAGGGACACGACCTTCAGCAATGAAGTATACGACTAAGAAGAAGACTATAATTGCTAAAATGGTGCCACCTCAGACGGAAAAATACTCTTTCAAACAAAAATATAATTTTAAAAATCGGTCAATATACGAAAAAAATATACAATGGAACAGAAGTCGGTTAACGAACTGTCTGTCTGTCTGACCCAGTACATTTGCACTGTCAGTTTAATCTTAAATAAATGGAGTTGCATTCCCCTCAAGGCGATTTTGACACTAACCAGTTAGTGTCCGTAAGGGTAAGTTTATACCGAGTCTTGGATGTGGTGATAGTGGTTCATGTCTCCCGCGACAAAGGAAATCGTAGAGCGGGGGTGTGAGTGTGAAAGGGTTGGATTGTCTCCTTACCTTCACCATAACAAATTGAATGATGGAATACATTCAGTCAGGGTTTCCTTATATATAATTAATGGGGAGTATTTTCCACTTTGTTATTAAAACTGACGTGTTTTTGACACATGATGAATGTATAAAACACGGAAGTTACTCACGTAATAAGTCAGAGGGTTCCGACTATAGTAGGTACTAGGCGAATCGCGAGCGCCCCGTATTCTCCTTGAAAAAGACCACCGAATGTGGTTGAAACTATAGTCGGAACCCTCTGACTTATTACGTGAGTAACTCCCGTGTTTTATATATTCATAAAGTATTTTCTACATATCGAGCTGGTCTCCGAGGCAACTGCCCACGTTAACCATTGCATTTAGAGATTGTGTCCCTTAGCAAAAGTCCTTTACAATCTTAGTCCGATTTTATCGCGACTATACATAAAAACTTGCATATATTTGTGCAGATTCGTGTAGTACATACCAAGTTCTGGCTCCTGTTCCGTACCCTCGTCGTCATCGGAGCTCTCGTTGGCGGGATGTTTCAGGTACATGTCGCTAATGTCTCTCCCCATCGGCACTTCCTCTATTAGACTCTTCTTAGGTAATACAGCATCTTCTAAAATGCAATACAAAAATTGGTTGTCTGTAAAGTCGGTTTACGGACGATAGATTTACGTGATAACGTCATAATCATTTATGACTTTGACTTTGACTTCGACTTTGACTTTGACTTTGATTATTTTATGTAATACAAAACTCAGGTGGAAGTTACTATTTTTCATGAGTGTTGCTGGTATTCATCAATTTATAAAACGTTATCACGTCAAAATACTGTAAATATAATTATTACAAAAATATTTAAAATAAATTAAATTTCTTAAGTGTCTTTTTTTACTTTATAGATTTAGTGTTTAGGCACTATCTCACTTGATGGTCAGTGACGATATGGTCGAAGATGTTATCACGTTAGACCTAGATTTTAGATTTTTTATGGGCTAACAAGGACTGCTGCGGGAACACACCATGTGTTTGGCGACAGTTTTTCAGAGGGTGGTAGCTAGCCAGGCGGGTACTCGAAGGTACATGCATAATGTTACATCCTATTATACACGCGAAATTGGGTTTTTATGATTTCATATGCTAAAATTACTGGCCCGATAAACTGGACCCTAGAAAAATTGTGGCTACTTTTTACAACAAAAAAAAAGTTGGATGAGGTGAATGGGCATTTTCCCATCTGGCCACCCCATAGGGGTCGAATTACGTACCTATTTAGATTTTAAAATTTGCAATACTTATAATAATTTTAATAATATAAAGGTAGGTACATATATATTGTGTGTATGGTGCCGTAGTGGTACCGGCCTAGAATAGTACTCCCCCATCTCTTCCCGCGGGTGCCGTAAGAGTCAGCTAAGGGATCACGTACCAGAAGATGGGCAGCAGCGACTTCTGAGGATAGGAAATCATACTGCGCTCGCCAACGCGCCTGCCAAACGGAACGAGTATTGGCAAATCCCCTCTATATGGGGGAGGCATATGTCCAGCAGTGGACATCTTATGGCTGAGATAAATGAAAAACATATATATTTGTGCGTGTGTACGTAGTTGCCATATCAGCAATCAGATTCCAATATGAACAGTGTAAGTTGAATCCATATTTTACTGGAAATAAACTGACACTTGACTCAAACAACTTGTAATGTATGTATGACATTATTCTTACATTTCTTACCACTTTTGTCAGATTTCATTTCTTCTTCTTTCTTTTTCTCCGCTTCCATTTTTTCAGCGCGCATTTTTATCCAATCTGCTTTGTATTCCCTGAAAAATAAAATGGGTTAAAATTATAATGTCATTGTATTACTGAAGCTTATTTTATTTAATTAAGTTTAATATTTTAAAGATAATAAATATTGATAATGTATATTGTGGGTGGACAGACGACCTGACTAAGATCGCAGGCAAGAGCTGGATGCGGGCCGCTTCCAACCGGTCCTTGTGGAAATCAATGGGGGAGGCCTTTGTCCAGCAGTGGACGTCCTATGGCTGAGATGATGATGATGATGATATATTGTCCAATTAGCTTGCGCACCATCTACTGCTTATGATAATGTCGAACCAAATGATGTCTTGTATAGAATAGAATGTTTTATTTGCATAAAATGTAGGTACATAAAGGTGGCTTAATTATTGTACAATGCAGATCTACAACATTTTGCTGGACACCAGCGTGCAAATATTCATGGTAATATTTGTCGTTTAACCAGAGCAGAAAAAAAAAACAATAATTATTTATATCAATAAAATCATAAAATTAACAATAATTGCAACAGATCTCCGTTGAACATTATTAGACTATTAATATATTTGTCAAAGCAAAAATGTTTATGTTATTTTATATTGACGTGATAACGTTTTATAAATTGATGAATACCAGCAACACTCATGAAAAATAGTAACGTTCCGCGTAACGTTCCATCTGAGTTTTGTATTACATAAAATAATCCGTCAAAGTCAGTCAAAGTCAGTCAAATTCAAAGTCATAAATGATTATGACGTTATCACGTAAATCTATCGTCCGTAAACCGACTTTACAGACAACCAATTTTTTTTATCATTTAGATAATCCTTAACTGTATAATAACATTTTTCTGACAATAGTTCGAACAGTTTTCTCTTAATCAAATTAATGTTATTTACGTGTAGGCTATCTGGCAATGTATTGTACACTCGTATTGCCATACAAGATCGCCACGACTGGAAGAGAGGGGAAGAGGCCTATATCCAAGAATGGATCACGAACAGGCCCCCATGATGATGATGATGATTGCCATACAATTAGCATTTTGAGTGGTGACGTTTAGTCGTTGCGGAGGTACGTATAACTTATGCGGATATCTACAATCCCTTCTTATAACTAGGTACTACCTATAGGCGATAAGATCACCCATTATGCTGCCTTTGTGTAAGAGCAGTGGTTTCCAACCAGTGGTCCGCGGACCACTACTGGTCCACAGGAGTTAAAATATGGTCCGCGAACACAAATAATTGCAGCCAATCTAGGATTAGCTCATTGAATTTCTAAATACTAGAGGAACCATTTTGAATGTAAATTTCTTAGGAGTTTTATTTAAAAATCAATAATGAATATTTTCTAATAAATTAATATTTTAAATAATGATACTTCTAAGTTTTGAATTAACTTTATTTTCGGATTGATTTAGTCGTCTTGTACAACGTGGTCCCTGCTGTCAAAAAATAAATCAAAGTGGTCCCTGACATCAGAAATCAGAAATGTTTATTGAATAACTGTGTGATATAAAAATAAAGATGTTACAATTTAAAATAGTTTCAACAGCCTGCCCAGTTTGAGCATTCAATAGTGGTCTTTAACATTATATTTTTTATATACAAATGTTATATTATAAATGTTACAAATTTTACATACTTTACTACTGCTTAATTTTACTAATTATACTACTTAATTTCACATATTTACTTACACACAAAAATTTTATACTTAATCACAATTACATATATTACAGTTGCACCGAGAATAATCATTAAAGAATTATTTTATATTATAGTAGGTTTTGGAGATCAGCCACTTAAAAGGTTGAGAAGCACTGTGTAAGAGTATGTATTAAACCTCTATGTTTATTTTAATGGTAAAAGAGCAATAACCAATTTGCTGGAAATTTCAATTCAAAAGCTCATATTCCCTTTCTTATTATTTAATTTATACCAGTACTTTACGAAAGTCTAGGGTTGATTTGTGTAAAGTAATGTAGGGTTGATTTACGTTAAGTTGTGGGGGGAGATGCACAATGGATCCCACGCAGGATATCAGTGCAGGCGGTATTGCCCCTGCGTAGTATTAGAACATTTAGCAATTTTCCAACACAATGAATTCATTACAACCGTTTTGGAGGTGGAGTCCCCGTGCACCTTATACTTTTATGTTATTGCATTTAATGAAAATATTAAACTTTAACAGTTTTGCCATTTCTAAAGAGTTATACCAATTTGGATTTTATCGAGTTTGAATTGTACAAGATAATTGGGTCACCAAGATAAAGGCTATGCCTAGTTTGGGGCCCATTGAAAAATTTACTATGTAGTTGCATTATTTATCTAATAAAATATTCTTCATTTTTTTTCATTTAACATATTACCTAGTTTTATTTATTTATTACACTCAAACCCCCGCACTAGGATTCTCTGTGTCGCGGGAGGCATGGACACACAAAATCAAGGAAATGAAAAGGGGTCAAACACCTACACAAATGTTTGCCCTTGCCGGGATTCGAACCCGGGGTCCCGGAGACACAGAAGTCATTTCACTGACCACTGAGCCACGGCGTCAAATCATTACAATAGCATTTATTTATTTCTTTATTAAACAAAATCCACAGCTCTTAATTTAACATTTTTGGACAATTAATCTTAACCTACAGCCAATAAAAGGATTTACATTATATAGTAAATAACTATTGCTAGACAGTCATCACTTTCTTTAATTTGTTTTTTTCTAAGTCGCTTGTGCGCATTTATTTTCTCTTTCTGTATATGTTTGTATGTGTGGGGGGGTGTTTCTGTGTGTGTTGTTAGTGTGTGAGGGAGTGCTTATGTAAGTGTCAAAGAAATTGGGTGTGAGTGATTTATCTTAGTGTGCTATGGATAGGTAATTCGGTTATTATACTATGTGTATGGTTGTTGCCCGTACTTTTTATCGATGTGACATTCATTTAGGGTATTGAGAATTACCCGCTTGAATTTTATGTAACTGTGTTGAAATATATCAACCGATGTACATTTTTTAATGATTGCATGAATGCATTAATGATAATGACAGATTTGAGGTTTACATACTTTTCATATTCGTCTGCCGCTTCATCTACCAATTTGAAGAACTCGTCTATGCCCTGGAATAAAGGAAAATATAAGTTTTAGGGTGTGTTTAATTAACATAATACTAGACGGAACTACGTTCAAATTTTTGAAGGTAATAATTCGGCTAATTCTGGGATTTGAAACCAATTTGTATATTTTAATTTAATTATATGTATGATAAAAACGTAAGGAACTTAATGTACTTTAGTTACTAAGGAGGGGGGTGGTGGGTGATTGCAACACAGTTTTTCAAAAAGCTTTCGCGGACGCCATCGTATTTTTCTTCATCATTTGTTAAAGTTCCAATAAAAAATGCATTATCATCATTGATTATTAATATTTCAAACACCGCATGCATTCTCAAATAAGTGATTTCTCTACATAATACAAACTGCAAAAAACTCAATGGACATTTTGCCCTTTAAATATTGTCTTGCATCATGCATGCTTTGTTAATAAAAACTACTTTATAGCCGCCTCTTATACTCCTTCTGTGAGTTGTGAACAAAAACCAAAGCAGAAATACGGTCTTACTTATTCGGCAGCTACTTGCATCGCCTCTTTAGCTCAGTGGTAGAGCACTGGTCTCGTAAACCAGGGGTCGTGAGTTCAATCCTCACAGGAGGCATTCATATTTTACACATTTAATAACTCTTGATATTATTAGTTTGGTTGGCAATTGAGTAAATTTATGTTTGTGGCTTCCAAAAGGTAAAAAAAAGTGTAATGTAAGTGTAAAAGTGTAGGACATATGCATCCCCCATTGTTTTCCACAAGGATTGGTTGGAAGCAGCCCTCATCCAGTTCTTGCCTGCGATCTTAGTCCAGCTTGGAGGTGGCTGTCCTACGCTGCGCTTGCCAGTTCATGGTCTCCATTCGAGAACCTTCCGACCCCAACGGCCCCAACGCCCATCAGTTCTTCGAGCTATGTGCCCTGCCCACTGCCACTTCAAGTTGCTAATCGCTCTTAGAGAAACTCCGAGCATAGCCACAATAACTCGTGCAATTTTGAGCCAGCTCACGAGGCCCATATGAATCTGGTGAGAGACATAACAAACTTCTCTGTGCATGGATCTCTAACTAAACTTTACATCGGAATGAAATAAATGGAATGGCTATAAGCAATAAAAATTATATCCTACTAATATAAATGCGAAAGTTTGTGTGTATGTTTGTTACTTCTTCACGCTCAAACGGCTACACCGATTTCGATGAAATTTGGTTTGGTTGGTTTAAACCCTGGTTTAACACATAGGCTACTTTTATCCCGGAAAAAGTATAGTTCCCGTGGAATAATTGAGGTAGCCGGAAAACCGTAATCCACGCGGGTGTAACTGTGGGGCGCTGCTAGTACATACATATATTCACGCTTCTTTAGTAGGCAGAGACGATTCCAACCCGGCACACTTCTTTTGCTTCATCCACCCTCATCAGATCTTTCATACAGCAGTGTCGGTTTTGAGTATACTGGACCTGGCTCATTTACAGAACTTCTTCGGAACATTCGCCTATGTCCTCTGGCAACAATACCATTCACTTAACCCGGGTACACCTGCTTACTCAATCTTTGTTCGTTCATTCTCTCTACATAACCAAACCATTATACTTTTGACGATCTAATTCAACTCACCTTTTCTTTTTACTTCACATTGAAATTAAATATGGAATCCAATTTAATTGTACATTTTTATATCTTATATATTATTTTGTCTATGTTAGTCTATGGTTAGACAATAAAAATTCATTGCATCTTATGTAGATACTAAAGTACAATAATGTGACACATTAATGCATACTGCCAAGGAATGGAACTCGTTGCCCGAGTCTGTGTTTCCCGATATGTACAATCCTGGAGTCTTCAAGTCGCGAGTGAATAGGTACCCTTTAGGTTTGGGTGCTAAATCCTAGAAAACGTCATCACTTAACATCAGGTGAGACAGTTGTCAAACGCAAACTTATAATATGTAAAAAAATATTTAAAGAGTACTTACTGCCCCAGTATGGGCGCTGACTCCACAACACTTCAAGTCCGTATAAAAGCTGTCTAGGGCCAATGCCATGGAGCGTGTCAAGTTCCCGATGTAGGTGCTCCCTCCCTCAGTCTCTGCACCATCAGCGTCTAATGCTTCTTGGAACGCCTCGAAGTCTCGCATCCATTCAACAGCGTATGCATTGTCTACGACATCAGTCTGAAATCGCAAAAGAATAAGTTAAAAGCAAGTCCCATTAGTTCACATATTTCAGCACTGTTAATCACTTAGAAATGAAATGAATAAATAAATGACGAATTCCTCACTGATCATCAAGTGAGTAAAGTGATCATTCATAATCACTTTACTCACTTGATGGTCAGTGACGAAGTGCTCTAACTTGTTATCACGCTAGATCTAGAATGACCTTATTAAATCGATGCCAGATTGGACTTACATTCGCGTCGGATTTAGTGAAAAATCAAAAGAAAAGTAGTAGAAAATATATTGAGTAATAATCAAAATAGCATAATTATTTATACTGATAGTTCTTACAACGGCGAAAATGTTCGGAACGTGAAATTGATTTAAAAGTAAACTTTTATGCGATGGTGCAATTAGTCATACAATACATATCAAAAAATTGCATAAAAAAACTGGCTAGATCAAATTATGCACTAAACTCAAACCTTTACTACAGACAAAAGCGATTATATCTGCATATTTCGCATATGATACATTCATTGTTAAAATACGACGGGAATGGATCAGATATAAAAAGGGTGTTGAGATCTCAAAAGCAAGCTCTAATGAAGAATACTTGGTCTAAAAAAACGAACTTCATTAAGAAACTGATTTTAAAATTACAAAATCATGACTCTCATATCCTTGTACATCTATAGTTGTCTCATAGAAACCGGAAGCTCATGCCATTGGTGGGGATCGAACCAGCTTCTGTCAGTTTCCACCCGACACCCCCACCACTAAGCTTCTATCTTCTATCATTACTTCAAAATGATGATAGAAGATAATATAGAAGCATACAGTCATGCAATGCTGCAATGCTCTAAATAGTTCTATACTCTAGTTTTTATGCAGAAGACTGACATTTGCATAGCAGCTAAGCATCAATTAATGCTTTTGCTCGAATTTTGTAAAATTCAAATAATTCTTTATTTTTATCTCACAAAAGGTTTCTTAAACTACATATACAATTTAGTGGATACAAATATAAAAACCTAGCTTTGTGAGGGACTGGTGCCTGAAATAGGTTATAAATATAATGTGACACAGGTCACCAGGCTACCTCCCATGGATAGGATAAATATACTGACACCTCACGAATATCATACTCCCATTATAACTACGGACAATGGTAGTGATTCGCTTATTCAACTAAACTAAAATCGTGGATAACTAATTCAGTTCTTATATGGTTATGATATAACCATGGTGGTACCGGCCTAGAATAGTACTCCCCCATCTCTTCCCGCGGGTGCCGTAAGAGTCGGCTAAGGGATCGCGTACCAGAGGGTGGGCAGCAGCGCCTTCTGAGGATGAGAAACCATACTGCGCTCGCCAACCCGCCTGCCAAGCGTGGCGAGTATTGGCAAATCCCCCCTATATGGGGGAGGCATATGTCCAGCAGTGGACTTCCTATGGCTGAGAAGAAGAAGAAGAAGAAGATGGTTATGATAAAGTCTAAATTAGTATGAGACTTACATCTTCGACCACATCGTCACTGACCATCAAGTGAGATAGTGGTCAAACGCTAGATCTATGTATTGAAATGAAATTTCTACATCTAGTTCTAACCATAAAGTAAGAGTTTATAAAATCAAATCAAAAGTTTTATGCGCAAGATACATCATATTCTCACCTTATTCATAACAACAATGAATGGCAGACGAGTCTTGTACAGGATAGAGCATGCATACAGCATGTTGGACATGAATGTCACCGGGGAGACACTTCTCACCGTGTCCATTACATACACTACAATAGTTGGGCATGTGGATGCGAGCGCTTCCGTTACAATTGTTCCTGATGCTGACCATGTGAACACCTCTATTTGACCTGAAAGGAATATATCGAAAAGGTTGTACATCATGCAAGTACCACAACCAAAGGCAATGTTCACTTGTTGTTGAGGATCTGGATATGTTTTTAAATTTGACACCCATGTTCAAGCAAATAAATAATTTTGACTTTGACTTTAATGGATTTTTGAATTTTAAATTATAATCATAATGAGTGTGTTTTAAAAATAATTAATTAGTACAAGGCAAACAGGCACTGCATCTGCGAGCGCCCTGTATTTTCCTTGATAGAGACCACTCAATATGGTAGAAAACTATAGTCCAAACACTGTGACTTATTACATGAGTAATTCCAGTGTTTTGTAAATTCATAAAAATATTTTACCTATTTAAATAATTGCATAATATGTACTGTAAACATATTAGAAAATAATGGTCCCGTTTCTTGCTGCTTATTCTCAGTAGTGGTTTTAGTCATTTTGGAATGAGGCATTAGATTTATTTAATATTTGTTAATTTTCGACATTGAATAAATCATTTTGAATCCTACTTTGACCTCATTCAGAGATTTGCTGTATTTTGCAATCCAATTTTCTTACCTGGAGTATCAATAACACAATATTTATGCTTGTTCCCAGCCTTTTCAATGAGATCTACCACCTGTCCAAACTTCGTAGAAAATAGATTGAGAGCTGTGACAATCCCACCATTGGGCCCGAGGCCATACTGCTTCATTACCTCTTTGTAGTTCACTGTGTCTCTGATATCTGTAAAGTTATAAAATGTGTTTTTAATAATGAGGTTTCTCAATATATGTAATTTAAGGGGCTTTCAATAGCACCTCTATGCCACAGAGGAAAAAAGTTGTGGCTGCAAAAGCAGCCTACAGATTACTTCGATTTGATGTACAGCATCTTTAATGGGAGTCTGCAAACATTTTATTTCTATGGATAATATGGTTTAAGACTTTCATTCCTGAATTGTATATTATACTTTTTCTTTTTTTACAAAAAAATCAGGAAAGAACTTCTGCAAGAAGGCAAGCTTGGGAACATATTGTCCTGAATATGGAAGACAGGTCAAGATGGCGTAGTATCGTCCGCCGAAAAGTGATTCATGGAGGGGGTCACGACCCTCAGCATTGAGGAAAACGACGCGAGGAGGAGGATGGATTATAACAGATGGGGAAAAAAAAATTAGGTTTTTTTCCATTCCTTGATACTACAGGTCTTGTACTTGAATTTTTTTTTATATAAGATAATAAATTAAAACTGGGATACCTATGTTCGCAGGGTATGGAACTTCTCTGCATGCTGGATCTAGGTTTATCAAATATGGTCGGGATCCTTCCACGACTTTGCTTGACAGCCGACGAGTGAACGATGTCTTTCCAGCGCCTGCCATGCCTAATAAAAGTAAAACAAAATTGTTATGAACATGAACAATATACAGACATAGCAGAACCATCATGACCATATTTCCTGAGGGTCAAGTAAAGTGAGCCTAACCTAAAATTATCAGGCACACTGGTTTTCGACTGTCTTCTTCCATAGCTTCAGGTAAAACTTCAGCAGAGGCCATGTTTAGATTAAAAATAAGCAAGTACGGTAGGAAAGTAAACTGAAACTGTCTGGCTGATAATCCCAAAACACAAACAAAAAACCACAAAACAAACGAATCGAATCAAAACAAGACAAGTAGACCAAGCAGTGTTGCTAGTTGCCAGTTTTGATTTGCTAGCTCCACCAACACCGGTCGCATAGTCATAAACCACTGAAATGAAATGAAATTAGGGGAAACCTTTGAATATATATACAGCCTACTAAGTAGGTTTATTTATCTGAGAGGGAAACAGTTAAAAATCGCACCATTTCTTTATGCGTTAGGTGTGTCCAAAATGGACAATTGGCGATTAAGCAGTCTCCGAGGGTACACGCATTCGATTTGAGAATGTGGCAATTGGCAAAAACCATTTTAGAATAGATAGAACGACACAAAACGAACGCCTACAACGTCATGTACACAAGCTGTCAAATGCGATGACTTATTTGAAATAATATTAATGTTTATATACCCGTAAGAACTTACAACTTAACGAGAATTAGATTTTTATAATGAAAGTAGAAAGAGAATATTCGTCATTGTTGACCTTAAATCGATACAACATAATGCGTGAAGGGTGGATTCTTATGATGTAATATAAAAATCCTTAAATTGTTATTTTTGCTGCAATGAATAAATCAGTTCAGTAGTTTATATGTTATTACATGCGCCTATTTCGACATTAGTTTTACACGCCTTTGTTGCAGGCTCCTTGTAATTTTCTGTTAAAAATTATTTAAGCGTTAAGAATAAACTATTTAATCTTTTATTTTGTTTAAATATACATTTTATTAAGCTTTTAACACAGAAGATAGACTGGAATAAAGTAGAAAATAAATAAGACCGTAATTCTTTCAAAACAGAACCTTAGATACAATCTTTTTTAACATTGACAAACTTGCTTACCGATTCCATGTAAGTCGGTGGCGTAATGGCTCAACCATGTCCTGTATTACTGACAGAATTAAATTAAACCTCTAAGTACCAAAACGAAAATATCGTCACAAGCAGGGTGTTGAAACCACCATGAACAGCGGTTTTGTGTGGAAATTCTATTATGTTGATAACACTAGGCACTAGATAGACTGTCAAATATAACAGCTGTCGGTGTCAATTGGTCAACATTCATGCTCGTGTTACCTATAAACCGACTTTAAAAAAGGGCAGTTGTATTTTTTTATTTTGGTTTCCTCAGAACTTTCTACTAGGTGAACCGATTTTTATAATTCTTTTATTTGAAAGCTGGTGCTTCCCGTGTGGTCCCATTTCAAATCCATCGATCGGTCAAGCGGTTTTTAAGTTACACTCCAATAACTGAAAAGTGTGACGTCTACTTGGGCGATGATAATCCGGTGAAGAAATCGGTTAACATACACAATGACAATTGAACTCGTGAGTAGCAAAGGTCACTGAATAGGTTGAAAAACATTTTTAACAAAAAATGGAACCGACTTTAACATTCAAGTGTGCAATAACTTGTCGAAGGTGGTGGTGAACATGGTACCGCATGCGCACAATATTTTCATAATAGTTACTTTTGAACTATCATGGTGCCGACTTCACACGTTACACACTTTTGAGAGTTGAAGGCGGTACAATTAATCATATTTTTTTCTCACTTTGGCTCCGCATTATCTGTTTTGCATTCCTATCATGTCGCAGTTTTTTATAACTTTGGTCATTTTACTAAGTATTGGACCAATTTGGATATTGTACGTTTATTTCTTTAGAACTAGCTGCGCCCCACGGTTTCATCCGCATCGGAGGATTTATACGGATTTTCCGTACAACTTTTTTTAGTTCTATAATTGTTTTGGGGTCTATTGCGTTGATAATGACCTGTAATAATAGTTCTCCACATATATTTTATTATGCCTTAAATTTACTTTATTTTCACACGAGCATTACAGTTTCTCAATTAACCCACACAAGGTTACACTTCAGCTCACTAGTAGTGATGGGTATACCCGGATCGATATTTTTTTTTTTTTTAAGATTATAAGCTTGCGTTTGACCACTGTCGCACCTGATGGTAAGCGACGACGCGGTCTAAGGTGGAGCACGCAAACTTATAAGGAACCTATTCACTCGCGACTTGAAGACTCCGGGGTTGTACATATCGGGAAACACAGACTCAGGCAGTGAGTTCCACTCTCTGGCAGTACGCATTATAAAAGTGGAAGCAAAACGCTTCGTGCGTAACGGTGGTATATCTACCATGTAGCGGTGGCGCATAGTCGTACGTCTGGTTGACCGATAATAGAATGGAGAAGGTGGAATTAAATTGTGTAATTCCAGTGCACATTCGCCGAAATTTAACCGATAGGCAAGCAACTCTACGTCGGTGTTCAAAGCTCTGTAGCCTATGTTCGACCAGGTATATCATTTACTAATTGAAACCGTTTTAAATCTCTACTCATTAAGAAAAGTTTCAGATCATCCGCAAATCCATATCCTATGTAGTTTCTTTTTAAATTAAAACACAATACCTACGCTTAAGCATTTTATTGTTTTACAGAACATATTTACAATATTTACATCACAGATTTGCATTACTCTAAAATTCGAGATATCTATTCAATTAGATTCTTTTTCCAGATTTAGAAACATGATAGGGTAGAGATGTCCCAATTTAGATATTTTCTTCTGTATAATTAGTCTCAATGTGTCAGTGTAAGTGGATGCCGGCTTGCACGTCGAAGGGTCCCGCCAGTGAAGGCCTATAACAAAAAGTAAGGACGTATGTATATATATATATTTTTCTTTTTTTTTTTACTTGTTAACATTCACACAAGGTCTTCAGGTCCCAAACTAGGCAGAGCCTGTGCTATGGTAACCTGATGACTGATATATAAACTTATATACATATAATTAGTTTCCACCAACATCATACAGGGTGTCCCAAAAGTCAACGTCCAACCGAAAACCCAAGCTAGGCCTAGTTGTGGGGGCTCTCAAAAAAAAAGAAAAAAAAATCTATCTCATGTAGTTTCGAAATGACAGTCATTTTTCTTAAATTGACACCCTGTGACGAGTTTACGACTACTGGGGCTACAAATGAGCTCTTTTATAATTTTATTTTTGTGTGGAGTAGTCTTAAGTGATGCTCCTACAAATTCCAATTCATCATTTGCACACAACTTCATTGGAATTTCAGAAAATATCCGTTTTATACCGAACCATGACGTGAAAATGACTACATCACTAAACTTTGACAGTCTGTACTGAAAAAAAAATCTACTATGCAATTTCGGCAAGTGCCCTTAAAAGTTGGCGCATTTAATGGGCTTTCCAAAATGGTATAATACTTACTAAATTATTTCTTAGACGACGAGAAAAAAAAAATTAAGAAAGTCGATATTTAGCTTATTATTAGTTAGTCATAAAACTTTCTCAAAATTATTCTAATATCATCTAGGCGTTCTGTAAGGTGTAATTAAAGAAAGAGACGAAGAAAAGTTAGAGCGGGATAGTGACGCTACTAAAAGAAAGAGACGAAGAAATGTTAGAGCGGGACGGAGAGTGACGCTACTTGGTGTCAGTGAATTTTTGGGATTGTTTAAATAAAAGTCAATTATTAAAAATCGAATGTTTATTTAAATCATATCAAATGTTCAAATTGCTTGCCATCAGCGCGTATGCACGCCCTACACCTTCTTAAAAACGATCGTGTAATCTGGCGGGCGAAACGTCTGGAATTGATGTGATCAGCGGCATCTTGAATTCTCTGACGCAGTTCCTCTAAATTTTCAATTGGTTTTTGGTAAACAATTTCTTTGACCGTTCCCCAATAAAAAAAATCAATAGGATTTAAATCCGGGGAACGGGGGGGCCACGTGATCTGACCGGATCGACCAATCCACCTATTTGGATATTCTTGATTAAGGAATTCTCTCACTGGGCGCGCATAGTGTGCCGGACAGCCATCTTGCTGGAACCACATGTCTCGATAAATGCTAAGTGGCACGTCTTCTAACAAATTGGGTAACTGATGTTGTAAAAAGTCCAAATAAGCTGCCCCATCGAGGTTTTCTGGCAGTTCAAAAGGCCCAATAATGGATCCATTTAAGATCCCAGTCCACATGTTTATTTTAAAGCGGTACTGTGACCTATCTTCGCGCATCAAATGTGGATTTTCGACGCGCCACTCGTGCAAATTATGCAAATTCATGTATCCGTCTTTTTTGAAGGTCGATTCATCAGTCCAAAGAATTTTACGCAAGAATTCTGGATCTGCTCTGTGCCTTTCGAGCATTGATTGACAAAATAAAATCCTGCTAGGATAATCACGGGGTAGCAAAGTTTGTACCCGTTGCATGTGGTACGGATGCAATTCGTTTCTCTTCAGTATCCGATGTGCTGTACTTTTAGGTACCCCCAGACTTTGCTCGATTCCACGTACTGAGATACTCCGGTTCTCTGCAATTGCATTTAGGACATCTTCTTCATAAGGCACGACGGTTCTTCCCACTCTAGTAGCTCGAGTAGGAAGTTGATTTTCTGATAATAAACGGTGCACATTTACAAAAACTCGATGATCTGGGTGACGCTCGGCATTCGGATATCTCTCACGGTAGAGTCGAGCTGCAGCTCTAGCATTGCACCTACATTCCCCATAAATAAGGTGCATGTTTGCATATTCCTCTGCAGAGTACAAGAAAGGCATTTTCTTACAAAAACAGTCCAGGAGAAAGCCAAGTTCGTCAGAAACGGTTCGAAAACAAATCCAAGTCACACGCAATCAAGTCCAGTAAACAGAGCCAAGGTAGATACTTTTCGGGAGCGACGAATTGAATTTTTAAAAACTATTAAATTGAATTAAGTTTATTAGTTATTATATTTAATAATTAATTAATATTAATTCTAAATTACACGTCCGCTTGTAGAGCTGGATACAATACGAATGAATCTAGACACCGGTGGTCCTCGTCACGTTCCCAGCGACGGATGCGATAACATTCTGCTGACAATGCGTCTGGGAGAGTGGCGTGACTCTAGAATGTTCCGAGAAAGGTGTTATGGGAACATAACTCCTCCCCCCTTAGCTCGAAGTTATTGGGAATACGTAGTTTTCCAATAACTTCGCTTACATCTAACGAGTAACTAACAAAATGGGTGGCTGAGGCTGGTTCTCATGTTGATTGACATGTAATTCACTAACCTGCTCTCTTCCACGCCTTACTATAATTATATTCTTATATCTAAGGTAAACTAAATAACTAACACATGATACGATTATTAACACATACAGTACTATAATAGCGACACTGACACTGTTGAGATTTTCACTATATTGCCCATAATCACTTTTATCACTTTTCACACTTTTCTTTAACAGGTAGTTTAGATGCTGTACGTCGGCTAGGTCGATCCCCTTGAGATCGATGGGTTCGGTGTTTGCTATAAGGCTATTTCGCTGCTGTTCGTGGGTGAATACATCAGGTAAGGTCATGATCGGAACGGGATTGTATTCCGTATCCAGTGGGTGATAATGACGTCCGTATATTACGATCTCATCTATTGACACGTCACATGATTCAAGAGTGGTTAGTAAGTATGTTCCTTGCAGGGTATTACGGGTAACATCATGGCTACAAGTCTGAGTAAGTATCTTGTCGTATTTAAAGTACAATATCCAACGGGTTGATCCTATCCTCTGGAGCTTGAGATCCTCTGATAGGACCTTACGCGGAAAGCACCGGGACAGGTTGCGCTGGTACTCCATCAGCTGCTCGATACAGGTCTCAGGGGCATATGGAATAAGGTCATCTTCAGAACATAAGTATTCGTTAGCGGTTATTTCCTGGCATGGACGGGCGGTTGGACGATATTTCTTACCTTCTACTAGCAGGAAAGGATATTCGGGAATAATGACGAAGGTTTGGGAATCGTGTGATACGGGTAAGGGGTACAATTTGAAATAATTATAAGTACTGTTAATAACTAATGGAACATCAATTATAAACCTTATTTCATCATCTTTAAGGTAAGCTCTCACGGAAAATGTTTCTTCAATGTTAATTAAGTTTTGCTCACTAACTGAATACATTAAATTGTCATACTTTGACACTTCATGCAGAATGGTTAAGAGTTCATTCGAATCGATTACAGATTTGTGTAGTACAGATACCTTGCTAAGTGCTAGAGCTGTTTCTAAGTTGTTAAGTTTAATATACAAAGTTCTAAAGTTTGCAATGAACATATTCAGGACGTTAGTTAAGTATGATACGAAGATATACATGTTTTCTCTAGATAGATCTGTCACAATACTTTCTATGCGTTGTAAACGCTCATTCATAACTTTAGTATTTTCATCGATAACTTGAGTAGTGTTAAGGAAGTGGTCCATCATTTCGGATATAAGGGTGATTTTGTTTGAGATGCCCTGTTCTCGAGTCTTAATTTCAGAAATAAGTTTGTCGTATCGTATTGCGTCATCATGATCCAGATTACCGGTAACAATTTTTAAGATAGAGCCGAGGGGATTGATTAGACCGCGTTTGTATCTTTTGGAGGGAATCAATTGTTCTATTTTGTTTAGGGTTTCATCACGAAGGTAATTAACCTGGTTGGTTAATTCTAGAATTTCGTTGATATACGACCTATTCTGACTAATGATCCTCACAAAATCAGAATATTTCTCTACATTATAATTTGTATCTGTAATAATGCCTTTGAGGTTAGTGACCTTAATGATTGACCACTTATTATGTTGCAGGAAAGCACGACCTTGTTTGACCGGTAATATACCTGGGTTTTGTTCAAGTTTTACCACTTGAAGGCCCTGGCTGTGGGGAACTTGGCAGAGGATGATCCTGATCATCGTCGTCCATAGTAGGACATGGCACCACCTGCGGAGGACGTTTAATGTTTTTAATAGGAGTTTTGGTGTATCTCTCGTTTATTTTGACTGGTACAATATTGCGTTCTATTTGTCCAGTGACTATGGCCTTATGGAACTTTGGTTTATCTTTAGATTGTCTTTTGTTTACAGCTTTGGCAAAGACCGTTTGTCCTATGCTTAAATCTGGTCCTGTCTCACCACCACGTTTCTTCACTATCTTTTCCTTAAAGGTATTCATTTTGTCAGAAAGGTGTTTATATAGTTCGTGTGTCCTTTTTTTGTGATCTTTTATTAACTGTTGCCTGTAAGATTTGTCAAAGTCAATATCGAACGCGGAATTAAGTTCTGTATGGCCGAATACGACTTCAAATGGAGTTAGGTCTGTTGCACTATGTATTGTGTTATTATAAGCCATAACGGCGTATGTCATTACGGATGCTGTGTCTGTGTACTTTCTTTCGTACTTGGCTAAGCGATAAATTTCGATTATTGTTGAATGAAAGCGTTCAATCATACCCATTGAACTGGGATTATTGGGTGTTCCTATATGCAGTTGTATCTTATGTAAATCCGTAAGTTCCTTAAGTAGTTCATTATTGAACTCAGTACCCGGGTCACAACTAATTTTGCGTGGGATACCGTAGAATGCAAAGTATTTTAATAAGGCCCTGACTATTTCTGGGGTGGATCTCGATGGTACTTCGATAGCTTGTCCGATTTTGCTAAATGCGTCTATAAGAGTAAGATATTGTTTGGATTCTATTGAAAATGTATCAATGAAGATCTCTTGAAACGGAGCATCATGTGTTTGTGTAAGTTGTAACATCGGTTTTATTGGTTTACGGTCATATTTGGAGGCTCTACATTTTACACAGGCGTTAAGCATTGCCGCTACTGTCTCGTGCATATTTGGCCAGTAATAGCTACGCCTGATCCGTTTAATTGTTTCTGTGATTCCGCGGTGACATGTTTTCCCTTCGTGTATTTTATTAACGATCGCCTTTTGTTCTTTCTCATCTTCTATATATATGACTCGTTGTGTGCACTCGTGGAAATTAACTGTTCCTCTCTTAAATAATGTAATTATGACTTTACTAAAATCTTTGCGATGTTCTTCATTTTCGAAGTAAATGAAGTATTTGGTTTTTGGCTTGATGTACTTCTTTAAGAAGTCTTTTATTAGATCTTCGTTGTGTATGGGTAGGAACACTTCAAGTACTCTTTGATTATTTCTTGATAGATCCTTGACTTGCATATTATTACGGAACCAACTGAATACTAAAATTTGGTTTGGTTTGGTGTCTATTGCTTCGTGTAATATGGGAATACCTAGCGATTCCATATCGTTAGCGGAATGGATTGTCTCTGTGGAATCAGATTCGGATCGTACGGGGTATTGTGTTTGCTCGTTGGGTATATTTGTGTCGTGTATAGATTCGTGACTAACAGAAGCCGTACCTTCAGAATCAGATACTGTTAGAGTCCTTGAGTCATCTGAACGTCGTTTTGTCAAAGTCGCGATTTGTTCTGTCAGTTGTTCTAAATGTTCTTGTAGCTTGTGCTCACTATCGTCAATGTTAACTATCATAGAATCATTGTCGTCGTTTCCTAGTGCATTCAATTGTATACGGGATAGAGCATCGGCGTTCGCATTTTGTTTTCCGTTTTTATGTATTATATCAAAATCGTATTCTAGTAAGCGTAAGCGCCAGCGAGTTAGTTTGCTACTGACTTCTTTAAATTTATTCAACCAAGCAAGAGGCTGGTGATCCGTATATACTGTAAACTTTTTGCCGTATAGGTAAGGTCTAAAATGTTTTGTAGACCAGACTATGGCTAATAATTCTCGCTCAATTGCACTGTATTTTCTCTCTGTGTCTGTTAAGGTCCGGCTAGCGTATGCAACCGGTTTGTCGGATCCAACTGGTCCTTGTGATAGTACGGCGCCAATTGCTACTTCCGAGGCGTCTGTCGTCAGAATAAATGGTTTGGTCATGTCAGGGTATTGTAATATAGGAGCATTCACGAGGAGCTCTTTACACTTTTCAAATGCTTCTATGAACTTATCGTCTGTCACTACTCTTTTGCCCTTCTTAAGGCAAGCGGTCAAAGGTTGCGTGATTTTAGAGAAATCCTTAACAAACCTACGGTAGTAACCGACAAATCCTAAGAACCGTTTGATTTCTGTTTGAGTTTGTGGTATGGGATATTTCAGAACTGCTTGTATTTTGTCGTTGTTCGGTCGGAGTCCGTCTTTGGTCAAAGTATGTCCTAAGTACTGTACTTCCTTGCGTAAAAACTCAGATTTGTCAAGTTGTATTTTGAGGTTAGTTTGTCTAAGTCTGTCAAATACGGCGCGGAGTTTTTGAAGGTGTTCCTGTAAGCCATTTGAGTAAATTAAAATGTCGTCCAAATAGACTAGGCAGTGGATGCCCTGCAGCCCTCTTAAAACGTTATTCATCGTTCTCTGGAAAGTTGCAGGAGCCGTTTTAAGCCCAAAGGGCATACGAAGGAACTCGTAATGTTCGTTTTGTGTAGAGAAGCCTGTCTTCTCTCTATCGCACTCTTCTATTTCAATTTGGTGGTATCCTGATGCTAAATCGAGAGTAGTATAGTAATTACTCTTTCCGAGTTTATCGAACAAGTCACATATGTTTGGGATGGGGTACCTATCATCTACTGTAATCTCGTTAAGTCTTCGATAGTCCACGACCATTCTATATTTAACTTGTCCAGAGGCGTCCATCTTTTTCGGAACCAAATGAACAGGTGCACTCCAAGGCGAATGCGACTCTCTAATGACATTATCTTTAAGCAACTTTTCGACCTGACGTTTGATCTCTTCGGCTTGGGCCGGTGCCTGTCTATAGGGTTTGACGTAAATTGGGTCTTCATTAATTGTCCTAATACGATGTTTTACCTGATTCGTAAAGGTCAGAGGTAAGCTCTCGCAATAAAATATATCCTTATATTCATTGCAAAGTTGTTGAATGGCCTTGCTTTCTTCATCATTAAGGTGGTCTAGTCGTAGTTTGGATAAATTGTCGGTCAAAAGTTCGTCCATTTGTATGTCACTAAAGTCAGAACTGTAATTAACTTCACATATGTCGTTATTAAAGTTCGTTACTGTAAAAGGTGCCGTTATTGTTAGCGTGACGCGGTTTTCTGTAAGGTTTTGTATTACGGTGGTTGCAAAATAGTTTTCACACCGGACTATTGCTGTAGGCATACGTACGCCATCATAGAACTGCTTAAAGTTTAAAATTGCGTCTCCGTTTTCAAAATTTACTGGCAATGTCACTCGATGTTCAGAGCGTGGTTGGATTTCGATGACGTGATCGTCATTATAAATGATGGGTATTTTTGAACACTGTGTTTCTAATGTCTTATCTTTAAGGTTTATGTTAGCTTTGAGCCGTGACATGAGGTCACATCCTATAACCCCGTCGTAACGTCTATCCACATCATACACATAGAATTTATGATAACCATCTTCTTTAAATATGGAGAAGAGTGGAATATTAACGACTTCACTGTGAACGCTGGATGCATGGGTGCTGGTGACCATAAAAGGTTCATAACTTTTTAACATGGCGAAATATTCATTCGCTTTTAGTGGACTCAAAAACGAACGCGTACTTCCAGAGTCTAGCATAAATTTTCCATCGATATCTGATATGTATATGTAAGGGAGTTTTAAGGAAGCATCATAATTTATTTCTATCATTTCGTGCTTGTTGGGTCTACGCTTATGTGAAAATTTTCCACAGCACTACATACATCTTGATTGTGGGGCGCTGAAGGCGTACTATCGTGTGAATCACTTTCGCAGATTTTATTATCAGTGGGGTTGTTGTCGATTATAGGCTCGTCATATGTGTAAAAACCGTCATATGCGTCAGGAGTCATGTCATAGTAACAATCATAAGTCTCATAAGGTTGGTAATATTCTTCATACTGACCTTCCAGTGCATACGTTTCGTTTATGGGTAGCTGTTGAGGTCTCGCTGCTGGAGCAGTCCTCATAGAAACGTCATTGTCATATTTATGACTGACGTAGCCTTGAGGCTGTGGTGGTTTATAGCCAAACTGTCCAGCTTGGGGTCGGAACCCAAACTGGTTTACCGGAGGCCTATATCCAAACTGATTTGTCGGAGGCCTATATCCAAATTGGTTTGGCGGAGGTCTATACCCAAACTGTCCTACCTGAGGTCGGAAACCGAATTGTCCCGTTTGTGGTCTTGGTCCAAATTGTTGTTGAGGGGGCCCACCTGGAACTACCGGTGGTTTGAAACCCATTTGTGCTGGAGGTCGGTATCCAAAGGTACCTACTTGTTGGCGTGCAAATTGTTGGGTTGGTAATTGTTGCCGCACCAGATGCTGACTGGTCTGGTTTGGTATACCAAATTTGAACTGGGTCTGAGGTTGTGGTGCCATAAGTGGCCTAAAGTTAGACTGAGATGGAAACGTTTGAGGTCGATTCTGTAACATTTTGGTGCGTTGATTATATTGTTCTTGAAAATTTACTTCTTCTAGCACGTGTTTTAGTGCATCTTCTAGCGTAGTGGGGTTTTTGATTCTTATAAGTCTCACCATGTGCTCTGGTAGATTATATAGGAACACATTTAGAGAGGTATTGTTGTATATAATTTGTTTAGCTTCTTTTAACTGTGCGGAATGATTTTGATTAACTTTAGATAATAGAACGGCCCGAACGTCCTGTATACGTCCACAAAATTCTAAGAATGTTTCATTAGGCCTAATTTTTAAAGTTTCTAATTCGATGGCTACACACTCCTCGCTTCGTGGGTCACCGAAATGTTGGAGAAGGAGGGCTTTTAATTCATCGTATGTTACGAAGTCGCTTCTTTCGCTAATTAAAGCCGCAGCTTTGCCCGATAGTCTACTCGTCACATATTGCATTAGGAACTCATTTCGCTCCTCGGTGCCTTGATAACGTTGAATGACATACTCACATTTTCTAAGAAATAAATTTAGAACTTTGGTGTCCCCATTAAACTCGGGGATGAGACCTAAAATTTCGCGTGGCACAGTTTGTTGATTTGCCAACAACCGCGGTAAATCAGCGGGCGCTGCTGGGGCTCCAAGTACCCTTTGTTCGTTAGCCATAATTATATAATTCTAGCGGACGTTATACAAATTCTATACCTAATAGTATTCCCTAAGATACTACACTATAACTTATATATATTTCCTTATACTATTCTATTATATGCCTAGCAAAACAACTCTAAGTTAAAGACATATAAGGCTAAGCGCAATGAGATTCGCTTTCGACCTTAACGTAACCTAATGTGCAATTTTATTCACATACAAACTAAGTATAACAGTTTACAAAATTCAGGGAGTTTAGGGCAAGGTAGGAAGTAGAAGGATTTTACTGTACTCACTGTCCAATCGCCGAATAACTCGCCATAATTTTCCGGTCCCCTGTATCGTATTTGTTTGGTTCGAGGATAGCCGCGTAGCACGAATCACTGAGTCTAAGTATAGTCGCACTAACGGATGCCACTCGCGAACTTTCACTTAAATGTTCGGATTATACGAACGCGGACTTCGCGATGGCACGTGCCGGCTATCCTACCGGCTGCGCCAGATACTTTTCGGGAGCGACGAATTGAATTTTTAAAAACTATTAAATTGAATTAAGTTTATTAGTTATTATATTTAATAATTAATTAATATTAATTCTAAATTACACGTCCGCTTGTAGAGCTGGATACAATACGAATGAATCTAGACACCGGTGGTCCTCGTCACGTTCCCAGCGACGGATGCGATAACATTCTGCTGACAATGCGTCTGGGAGAGTGGCGTGACTCTAGAATGTTCCGAGAAAGGTGTTATGGGAACATAACTAGGTTGTAAGCACGAAATAAATACAAACGAATACAAAAAGATGCGCAGTAAACGAAGGCACGAAACGTACTGAATTATTGTACGTATACCACGCTGTTGTATTAGCGTGCTATCTGTTTCACCCACACTAGCCAAAATGTCAATTTCGTCTCGCTCACACATTGTAGAAAGATTCACTGACACCAAGTAGCGTCACTCTCCGTCCCGCTCTAACATTTCTTCGTCTCTTTCTTTTAGTAGCGTCACTATCCCGCTCTAACTTTTCTTCGTCTCTTTCTTTAATTACACCTTACAGAACGCCTAGATGATATTAGAATAATTTTGAGAAAGTTTTATGACTAACTAATAATAAGCTAAATATCGACTTTCTTAATTTTTTTTTTCTCGTCGTCTAAGAAATAATTTAGTAAGTATTATACCATTTTGGAAAGCCCATTAAATGCGCCAACTTTTAAGGGCACTTGCCGAAATTGCATAGTAGATTTTTCTTTCAGTACAGACTGTCAAAGTTTAGTGATGTAGTCATTTTCACGTCATGGTTCGGTATAAAACGGATATTTTCTGAAATTCCAATGAAGTTGTGTGCAAATGATGAATTGGAATTTGTAGGAGCATCACTTAAGACTACTCCACACAAAAATAAAATTATAAAAGAGCTCATTTGTAGCCCCAGTAGTCGTAAACTCGTCACAGGGTGTCAATTTAAGAAAAATGGCTGTCATTTCGAAACTACATGAGATAGATTTTTTTTCTTTTTTTTTGAGAGCCCCCACAACTAGGCCTAGCTTGGGTTTTCGGTTGGACGTTGACTTTTGGGACACCCTGTATATACATTTAAATAGAAGAAAAACTGCTTATCCTACTAATATCCTTTACAATATTACAATTATTGTTATTATATACTCGTATTCATATATTAATTACAATATTATAAATGAAAGTTTGTGTGTAAGTGTGTATGTTTGTTACCTCTTCACGCTCAAACGGTTACACCGATTTCGATTAAATGTGGTATGGAGATAGCTTATACCCTGGATTAACACATAGGCTTACTTTCATCATCACCATCATCACGCGGGTACAGCCGCGGGTCGCCGCTAGTCATGAATATGTTTCAGGTTAGAAAAATATTGGTATAGTTGTGCCGGACACCTGGCAACTACTTTTATGAATTTCGTAGGTTAAAGACGTTTTGGACAGACTGTCAACTAAAACATTAAACTAGTTATAATTAGGCTGTCACGACAGAATCACAGCTGTATGAACTATTTAAAGCAACAATAGAAAAATATTTCATTTAGAAATACTATTTTAGCTGTAGGACAGGATAGCCTTTCCCATAATCTTAACCTACTAATTCAATGATAAAGAAATTAGATCTGTCTCAAGAATGTATATTTTCTTTATAGGTCTTTTTTATTATTTTTTATTGGGAATAGGCAGGCGTTTGACCACTATCTCACCTGATGTTAAGTGATGATGCGGTCTACGATAGAGCACGCCTGCCTAGAAGATACCTATTCACTCGTGACTTGAAGATACCCAGGTCGTATTTTTTCAGAAATACAGAGTTAGGCAATGACTTCCATTCGTTAGCTGTACGCACTAAGAATGTGGAAGCAAAACGCTTCGTGCGACAAGTTGGTCTACATTTAACCATTGTCTAAATTAGTAGTCACTGACGATGATCAAACTTTGAACTAACTAGGACGAGAGGTGTCTGAATACACTGCATAATAGCTGAGTAGCACCTTTCAAACATTATTTGACAGGTGCTACTCCTGTAGCCCAACAAATGTTTAAATTAGAGGCAATGGCGTGGCGGGCTCGAGCAAATGTCTCATCACCATTACTTGGACCACATATCTGCTGCCTTAATTATGATGAGAATGCCATAAACCATAAAACTCTTAGAATAATAAGGGTATGGTGCCATCGCTTGATACGATTGACCGCTTGATCTATTAGTCCTATTAATAGTTCATACAATTAAAGGTAGATGGGGCTAAGAACAACATCCCCTCAGACGTTAAAGGAAGGGATACATTCGGACCGTCAGTGGAGTGCTACCATAGCTTAGTTGGACAAAGCGACAGGACGATATTTTGTAGTCGTGGGTTCAAGGCCAACTGGTAGCGAATTTTTTCCTTCAAATAATTTGAACGTAAGGTCCGCCTAGCATGTTGCTAATGCAATCACACCAATACTATAAATTTGAAAGTTTGGATGGATGTTCGTTACTCAATCACGCTCAAACGGCTGGACGGATTTGGATGAAATTTGGTATGCAGGTGCTTTAGGTCCCGGAATAACACATAGGGTACTTTTCATCATCAATCATCACCACGCAGGTAAAACCGCGGGGCGCACCTAGTGAACCATAAAACTCTTATGAGAATAATTTACCAGTAGAGTCGCAGGTGAATAGCGCCGGTGAAGGTACATTGTCTCGGGTGTAGTTCCACAGGCAATCTCTAATTATCTGCACCAACTGAAATAAAGACAACATTTAGATTACTCATAATTTCCCGACACACATTGAAATTACACAACTATAACAATCAACAATGAAAACAGCTCTTTGTCAGTATAGTTTTTTTTTTTTGACGTGATAACGTTTTATAAATTGATGAATACCAGCAACACTCATGAAAAATAGTAACGTTCCGCGTAACGTTCCACCTGAGTTTTGTATTACATAAAATAATCAAAGTCAAAGTCAAAGTCAGTCAAAGTCAAAGTCGAAGTCATAAATGATTATGACGTTATCACGTAAATCTATCGTCCGTAAACCGACTTTACAGACTACCAATTTTTTTTTAAATCACACTCAGACCCCCGCACTAGGATTCCCTGTATCGCGGGAGGCATGGACACACACAATAACAGCACACAAACATCCAAGACCCGGGACAAACATCTACACTCATCGCACAAATGTTTGCCCCTGCCGGGATTCGAACCCAGGGTCGCGGTGACACAGAAGTCATGTCGATGACACAAACCACTGCGTCACGGGACCGTCGAATAGTTAAGGTGGTAATTTCGCAACATAAGATAACCGGCCACACTAATTCCTGAATGTAGCTTACTATGGGTAAAAAATGAAGGCTTTCTTTTTTTTTTTTTTTTTTTTTTAAGATTATAAGCTTGCGTTTGACCACTGTCTCACCTGATGTTAAGCGACGACGCGGTCTAAGGTGGAGCACGCAAACTTAGAAGGAACCTATTCACTCGCGACTTGAAGACTCCGGGGTTGTACATATCGGGAAACACAGACTCAGGCAGTGAGTTCCACTCTCTGGCAGTACGAGGCTGTTGTAATGTGTATTGGAAAATGTTCAAAATTTAAGGTAAATTTAATAGTAGTTTATGAAACTCTTCATAGTAAGGGCGTTCTTAAAATACGAGTGTTGAATTACACGCATTACACGAAAGTTTTAAAACTAAATTATGTGCAGTTTCATACACTTTATCTAATCTCATAAATAATTTAATTTAGTTTTTATTACATTTTTAAGGTTTTTATTTTAAGTTAGATTATTTAATTGCTATTCTAAATTATTTTTAAATTATGTTAATGTTACCTTGTTAATGTTGTGGATATATATCTCATAAATACATAATGAAATTTACGTAAAATTACTGCATATGTTTGCATTTATTTGTAAACGTTTAGCGCCAAAATCCATTTGATGGTCGCGCATGCGTGTTGTGCCGCATCTACAGATTATGTAGAAAAACTGCATTGCATCCTCCTTGGTCCAGCTAAAGTTGTATCTTACTGGTAAAAAAGTTACATTATGATACACTTGTCCATATGAGATATATATTGTCTATAAAGTCTGTCATTCAAGTTCTGTTTTTTTTTATTTTTTTATCTTTATATTTCAGTATGAGATTAGGTAAACATACTAAGGGATCATCCATTAATCATATAATGCTTTTTTTTCACCAATAGCATGTAAGTAACTATAGCACTTTGATAGTCAGCATGTGATTAGTACTCCTATTAAATTATTATATTACATTATTTTTATTATCTCGTCGCGTTATCTGTAAGGGTCGCTTGTTTTTTCTAGTTCTAAAAGTGAAAACTATTTAAGGCTAAATGTAAACTTGTCATCATGAACCTACAATCGTTTGTGAAATAAAGCTGTTTGTTTTCCATGTAAAATAAAATAAAATAACCACTTGTATACGATACGCGCGTTCAACAGAGGAAAAAACACACGTGATATATCGTGGCACATCCCAGCGTGGGGCGTTACCTCTGTTGCTGTGAGGAGACGCGGCGCGACGAGGTGCAGCAGGTGTGCGAGCGGATGAGGCAGTAACTGTCCCAGCGCCATCGTCGCCACCAGCTCTTCCAGCGCGCGCTGCTCGCTCTCCGTCCCCGCACACTGCGACTCGCGGTCTGACAAAACACACCACGAATGCATTACAAGAAATTTATTATTCTCTTTTTATGGTGGCGAAATCGGCTTCGCACGTTTTACCACCCAGAGGGAGAGTCTTGATGTAAAATCGGTGCATTTCGGTCTTAAATATATATGTCATACCCAAGCTCGCCTTGAGCCGGTGCAGTAGCGTGGCCGCAGTGGCCCGCAGGAGAGTTGACGCGAGGCATAAGGCGGGCCGGGCGGTGGCCGTTCGACGTAACGCCGCGCGGGAAACGGTACAGTTTTCCAACGCAATACGCATGTATAGCTCTCTTTCAATGCTCACTTGCTGCTAAAAAAGAATGAATTAAATGAATAATGAATAATTTAATTTACATACATTACGGTTGAACTAAGTAAATAAATAAAATCTGGTCTGCATGACTCCAATTCCGAACGTCTTGATTTGATCCCATGAATTCTATAAAAAAAAAACGCAGTATAATATTAAGCTGGCATTATCACATATAGAGGCTTTTACGTTATACAGTAAGTTAAACATAAAGCGAACGACATCCCCGGATAGTTACTACTGTTGTGTCTACACTGTGCCCTTTTTGTTGATCAAAGTAGTAACTGCGCAGTCACCATGGCACGTAATGCATGCCTTTGACACAAAAATATATGAAAATAGTACATGCAGTTTTCAGTGTGGTCGCGCGATAACTGCGCAGTCACCATGGCACGTAATGCATGCCTTTGACACAAAAAAATATGAAAATAGTACATGCAGTTTTCAGTGTGGTCGCGCGATAACTGCGCAGTCACCATGGCACGTAATGCATGCCTTTGACACAAAAAAATATGAAAATAGTACATGCAGTTTTCAGTGTGGTCGCGCGATAACTGCGCAGTCACCATGGCACGTAATGCATGCCTTTGACACAAAAAAATATGAAAATAGTACATGCAGTTTTCAGTGTGGTCGCGCGACTTCAAACAAGTTTATCCATCATCTACATGGCGGATAAATCAAATAAAAATGTACTTTTTTTGGGGTCATGCTAGGCCAATAAATTTTGCTCTGAACTACAGCTGTTTGTACACAGTAGGTTTAGAGACAGTAAATCTTGTTGAATATATCAAGTATGTGTTTATTAAAACCTTAGTGAAGTCTTCATCTGGCCAAGGCAGTCCATTGTACATCACATCCGGCGATATCAGCTCTACCAGCAGCAGTGAAAGAGATGTCGCTCCCTCCACTATCCCAGTGTTGCCATCCTGTTACAAAAAAATGTGTGGATTGATTCTAAGATGACAACTTATATCCAATCCATTATTGACTTTCCTCATGAACTTTGGAGCTTAAACTATGCTATGAAGTAAACTTAGTAAACTATGCCTACAAAATATGAGTAGGTATTTTTTTTTTTTTACATATTATAAGTTTGCCTTTGACAACTGGTATAAAATCATGATCATTAATCAATTCTATTCTAAGTAGCCTAATATTTGAATGAACAAAAACATTTACGCACAGAACATAAGCTAGTGTACACCGTGTTGGTGAACTTTTAAATAAATTAAAGAAAACTGATGTGTCTCACCATACAAGACATGAGCGCCGCCATGAGTAGCTCGTTGTTGGGCGTGAGTATGGGGGCGATGTCGTTACTGTCCTCGCTGGCGTGTTTGCGGACGCCCTTGCCGATGATGCCCGCGTGGAACACTGAAGTGTGACTCAGTGTCAGCTGTGTTATCGGACCCTGGGAAGTATTCATGTATTATTGTAGTTTATTAAACTTTTTTTTTTTTTTGACGTGATAACGTTTTATAAATTGATGAATGCCAAAATGAAAAATAGTAACGTTCCGTGCAACGGTGAATGGTCAATGTCAATTTCAATTTCAATGTCAATGTCAATGTCAATGTCAAAGTCAAAGTCATACATGATTATGTCGTTATCACGTAAATCTATCGTCCGTAAACCGACTTTACAGACAACCAATTTTTTATACTATATTATAAGTTTGCGTTTGACAACTGTCTCACCTGATGTTAAGTGATGACGTTATCTAGGATTTAGCACGCAAACCTAGAAGGTACCTATTCACTCGCGACTTGAAGACTCCAGGATTGTACATATTGGGAAACACAGACTCGGGCAACGAGTTATAATAAGTATAACTGTATTATAATAAGGGTTTTTAAAGCTGACGGTCGCCGTGGCGCAGTGGTCGGTCAGTGACATGATTTCTGCCAGATAGCCTACACGTAAAGAACACTAATTTGTTTAAGAGAAAACTGTTCGAACTATTTTGTCAGAAAAATGTTATTATACAGTTAAGGATTATCTAAATGATAAAAATATAAAATGAGGCAAACATTTATGCTTTGACAAATATATTGATAGTCTAATAATGTACATCTCCGTTGTAATTATTATTAATGTTATGATTTTATTGATATAAATAATTATTGTATTTATTATTTCCTGCTCTAGTTAAACGTACAATATTACCATAAATATTTGCACGCTGGTGTCCAGCAAAATGTTGTAGATCTGCATTGTACAATAAATAAGTCACCTTTATGTACCACATTTTATGCAAATAAAACATTCTATTCTGTGTCTCTGGGGATCCTGAGTTCGAATCCCGGCCGGGGCAAACATTTTGGGCGATGAGTGTGAATGTTTGTCCCGGGTCTTGGATGTTTGTGTGCTGTGATTGTGCATGTCCAAGCCTCCCGCGACACAGGTATTCCTAGTGCGGGGGTCTGAGTGTGTATAAAAAAAGCACGAGTGTAAGTTAAAAAAACGCGCCATAGCCGAGTTTCTTTATAGTATTACACGAGTGTTTTAAGACCAAATTATGTGCAGTTTCATACATTTTTTATCTAATCTCATAAAACAGATAATGAAATTTAGGTAAAATTACATCATATAATATTACCGTTGCATTTATTTAAAACGTTTAGCGCCAAAACCCATTTGCGTATCGCGTATATATATTGCGCCGTGTCCACAGATTATATGTGACTGGTTGACTGGCTGGTTGGCGCAGTTGGTAGCACTCTGCCTTCTGAGCCGCTGGTCCCGGGTTCGATTCCCGGACAGGTCAAACATTTGTGTGTATGAACATGTCTGTTTCACCTGTGTCTGGGTGTGTATATGTATATAAGTATATATATATATATATACATAAGTATGTATTTAAGTATATATATCAGTCATCAGGTTACCATAGTACAGGCTCTGCCTAGTTTGGGAGCTGAAGACCTTGTGTGAATGTTGAAAAAAAAAATATATATTATAGAAAAACTGCATTGCAACCTACATTGAACAGGTACCTTCTAAGTTTGCGTGCTACACCTTAGACCGCGTCGTCACTTAATATCAGGTGAGACAGCGGTCAAACGTAAGCTTATAACATTTTAATAACAAGAAAACAGGGACAGACGTCCGCAGGTTTAGTGTCGTTTTACTAATGTATTAACTATAAGCATGGGCGCCGGGCGCAGGGTGCAAGGGGGTGCACTTGCTCCCCCTGGCATAAAAGAAAATACGAAGAATTTCTTTTTATTAATTTACTGTTAAAAAAGTTAAACTGCATAAAAAGTGAAAGCATCTAGGTTGCAGGTAAATTCAGTATCGTTAACCGCGTAAGGAATATTTTTTTTTTATACTGTATAGATCTAGTATTGTTTAAAACTTTCATGGCTTTTCACAATAAAAATATTGTTTAACACGGGATACGCACCATGATTTAGATTTTGATTTTGACGCGCCGAAATATCGGGAACTCAATCAAAATCTAAATCATGATGCATATCCCGTGTTAAACAATATTTTTATTGTATAGATCTAGCGCTTGACCACTATCTCACTTGATGGTCTGTGAAGATGTGGTCGAAGATGTTTATCACGCTAGACCTAGAATGCTCACTGCCTCTCAAGGACTGCTGCCTGAACACACTATGTACTTGGTGACAGTTTTTCAAACTTGAGGTGGTAGCAAGCCAGGAGGGTATTCGAAAGTACCCTACCGCCATGCTGGGAATTTGATAACGGTGTTACCTTCACTGGAAGCTCAAGCTTGTTATGGGGATCAAACCAGTGTCCGTTAGTTTGACAGGCGACGCTGCCCCCGCTGAGCTATCATCGCTTCAAAAATCCTTCAAAGTTCAAAACCGTACATGTTGCATAGACTTTTTTGATGTGTGTGACAGAGATGCAGATGCACCTCCCTGAAAGTAATCCTGGCGGCGCCCCTGACTGTAGATACCTCGCTGCACACTGTCATCAGTGTGAGGTACCTACACAAAACACTGTTGATGAATCATTAATACTCACGTGTTTTTGATTCATATGAATAAGCAAATCATCTTCGTTCCATTCCCTCGCCGAAGATACCGTGTTGGCGACAACACTTCTGCTTCCGAACGCTTTCTCTTCTCTATACATGGCGGTCTCCAAAAGGTCCCGCAGCGCCAAAGCTCGCGCCATCTCGCTGTGAAGGCACAGTTTGCGCAACAGGCGGCAAGCAGTCTGACAACCACGGAGTTTGTCCATGATATCTGAGGATCGAATAAAAAAATATTTGTAACATTTTTTTTTTAAAATAGGTGGAAAACGGGCCGCCTGATGGTAAGCGATCACCGTCGCCTATGGATATCTGTAACACTGGAGGCAGTACAATTCGTTGCCAATCCTTTTGAAGAATCCCATATTGTAGCTATTCAAGAATACCAAGGGAAAAAGCTCGTTCCACCTTTTGCAGGCGACAAAGACAATGTGGATGAGCTTGCAACACATACCTTCTCAGCAATTGGATATGCACTGCCGACATATGCCTCCTCCATATAGGGGGGATTTGCCAATTCACATGGCCCTAATAAGCCGTTTAGCGTGCTTCGCTATTACCTCATGAGCCTCTAGTTGGTACTTAGCTGAGTCGCCCCACAAATGAGAACAGTACTCCATACACGATTGAACCTGTGCTTAATAGAAGTTGAGCAGTTGTTCCGGTGTAAAGAATAAAACATACGGGCAATTACGACCTGCCAAAATAAAAACAACATAGATACTGCGCTTTATACGACTGCGATAATAAATAAGGATAAAATATCAGTTTACCTTTTATATGTAAGCACCGGAAGAAATAATTCACTGATGCTTTCACAAGTTTGATGGTAGCTTCCACACTCGGCAGTGGTCCTTTTGTTCCCGACATATCTACTCTGTCAAGCACCTGGCGGCAAACAGATCAGTTGGTTTTAAAAATAGACTACATACACACATATATTCACGGCTCTTTCCCGTAGGGGTAGGCAGAGACCACAGCCTTCAGTTCGCTACGATCCCAACAAACTTCCTTCGCATCATCAACGCTTATCAAATCTTTCATAAAAGAGCGTCGGTTTAGAGTACTCTTAACCTGGTCTTTTCTTAGAACTTCCTCAAACTGATTTCCAAAAGTTCACTAAAAATATTTTTATAAGAGTAATGTATTTTGCTTACTTTTTTTTAGTTACCCTGTCAATCGAATTCGGTAAAATAAGTGAATGACTGTAAAATTAGTCAATCGAATTCGGTAAAATAAGTGAATGACTGTAAAATTAGTCAATCGAATTCGGTAAAATAATTGAATGACTAAAATTAGTGAATCGAATTTGGCAAAATAAGTGAATGACTGTAAAATTAGTTAATCGAATTCGGCAAAATAAGTGAATGACTGTAAAATTAGTTAATCGAATTCGGCAAAATAAGCGAATGACTGTAAAATTAGTTAATCGAATTCGGCAAAATAAGTGAATGACTGTAAAATGAGTCAATCGAATTCGGCAAAATAAGTGAATGACTGAAAAATTAGTCAATCGAATTTGGCAAAATAAGTGAATGACTGTAAAATTAGTTAATCGAATTCAGCAAAATAGGTGAATGACTGTAAAATTAGTTAAGCATGTTCAGTTCCTTTTAAAAGAAAAATATTTTTATAAATTGTTAAATCAAATAAATAAATAAAATAAAGATTGTAAAAAAAACTATTGAATCTAAAAGAATTACTGTTTACATCCATTCTGTACAGTTTATGCAATAAATGACTTAAATAATGACAGCAACAATAGGGCTGTATAGATTATATAATAACACTAGTTAGTAATGTGTTAATACAGTTATTAATAACCCGATCTTGGCCGAATTCTAAACACCTAAAATATGATATGCAATGAAATTGATACATCATTAGTAGGCCTTCATCTCATTCGGGAATTGTGATCAATTCACAATGTGATGAGGCAGCTGGTCAGCTGTCTCAGCTGTCCAATTGCTGCCGAGAGCCAATTAATATGCTCGGTTTAGCATCATTCTTGAATCACATCGTCACCGACCTTCAAGCGAGATATGCAATTCCAAACTATTCTTTAAAAAATAAGAACGGAATTAATTTTTTTACAAACATATTTTCTCCTTAACATTTTACAAAAAAAGATTAACTTATTACAAAATATGTGTTGGAGTTTCTACTCCAACACTTATTTAAGCTTAAGCCTAAAATTTTTCCTTATATTCAGTATTGGTGCTGCACAAAAATATAAATAGTTCAAAACGTGAAAGCTCACGCGTAAACCTGTAAATATGCATTCTGTCACAAAATTTAATTATTTGATTAATTAATTCGTCGTGTACAATGTCATGTTCAACACAGATGTAGATATAGCAAGAGAACAATTGATGCATACATCGGCTAACGCGTGACAGGTGGACATTTCGTCCAACTGCGTCATGGTGCAGGGCGGGCGGGGGCTGGAGGGGGCGCGCATCAGGGACGTGCACTGCAGCAGGGCGGCGCCCAAGCGTGGGACCGCGGCCTCCACGGCACGACTAATAGGCCGGGTGCGGAGGTGGGACACGCGGTTGGAGTTCTCCCATCTGGCGACAATAGTGAAGACACATTTTTTTCTTTCTATTGGACTCTTTTTTCTGGACTGATTTGATTAGGCCACACAGTCCACCTTAGTAGAGTCTACCCGCGATACAACTAGCCACCAGAAATGGAAAAATATCGCTAAGCGAGCTGCTACCCTGGAAAAGCCAAGTCAGCAAGGATCCCCCACTTGCCATCACTGTAACCATCACTCTCCCAAGAGAGCACGTTGATAGTCGAAACGTTTTGACCTAGATTTCGGGCATGTCGAATCCCCATCATCAGGTATGTTTGCGCTGCCAGCTCGCCGGGATCCGATGATAGTGATCCGACATGCCGGAAACCTAGATCGACATTTTTTGACTATAAACGTGATTAAAGCTGATTTATACACATAAATTCGTGTCAAACTCACGAACGTTTCCAATCAAAAATATTAGCCCCTGCCATCAAGTCTGGCTCACGATACGCTTGTCTTATAGCTACTAGTATCATCATTAGTCCACAGCTGGACATACGCGTCCCATATTGATTTCTACAAGGACGGGATGGCATTGACCCGCATCCCTTATCTGCGATATTAGTCAGGTCAACTGTACACCTTGTCAGTTGCAGAACTATGCTGCAAGATCTTCATTTGAGAACGTTTAGACCCAAATGGTCATTAGTTCTTCGAGCTATGTGCCCTGCCCACTTCCATTTTAACTTTCTAATCCGCTGGGCTATGTCGTTGACTTTCGTTATTTTAAGGATCCCCTCATATCTGATTCGATCACATAGAGAAACCCAGAGCATAGCCCTCTCCAAAGCTTGTTTCGCGACTTTGGCCACAATCCCCACAGTCGGCTACTAGTATAATAATCACAAACTCTATATTTCTATATAGATAGAAATAGATTCTAGATATTTCCGGAGCTCACCTCAATAGCTTGGTGATGTTCAAACAGAAGTGATGCAGGTATGTCTTCTCATCTGGTGCCACAGTACCCTCCACGAAAATCCTCTTCACTTGTGTATCGGAGATCATGGCATCCCTCAGGGCGTATTCTACACCGGTTTTGATGAAATTCTGATATCTATCCGTGTCCATGTTTATATCTGGCGTGTCGTTTGGCGTGTGCATGGTTATCGTGCCGGAGATGATTCTGACGAGCAACGCGAGACTTTTGTCGTCTCTAGAAAACTGCAAGAGGTAGCTTATTGTACTGACGAACTCAGAGGGTAGGTTGTAGCCTGAAAAGAAGAAATAAGAAATAGAAAATAAGAAATAATGTTCGCGTTTGCCTTAATTACTTGTATACTCTAAGAAATGACATACAGAACCCACACTAAGAAAAGTTCTTGTATCGTGGGTGTCTGCTCCCTTCAAGGTTACAAAATTTTATATACATCGGCCTTAACAATATATTTACGAACATAAATGTAAGCAATTATTTATTCAATCTATTTGTGTATGCGTGTCGCATGTGTTGTGTGTGTGTGTGTGTGTGTGTGTGTGTGTGTGTGTGTGTGTGTGTGTGTGTGTGTGTGTGTGTGTGTGTGTGGTGTGTGTGTGGTGTGTGTGTGGTGTGTGTGTGGTGTGAAGGTGTGGTGTGTGTGTGGTGAGGGAATGTGAAGGTTACATACTAAATTTAAAGTTCTCCGGCTAAATATAGGTACCCTCATTTTTATTCGGAGTTTCCTACAATAGAGCCCATAGTAATTTTGGATAAAGAATTTCTAGTGTAAATTATTAAAATAAAGGATTTCATCGTTTATTTGCGGCGGCGAAGTATGAATGTAAGTAATAATTTGTGACGTGTTGAACTCTGGTTGGCATTTCCGTAATGTGACAATGTGTCAAACCTGACTATATGTGCAATGATATTATATGTTTATATGAGGTAGATGTCGCACAAGCGCGTGGAAACTGAGGCGGCAAAATTAAGACAATGGTCGTAATTTTTATTATGACGCGTATTTTAAGCGCAAGTCAGTATAGCTATCCTTTTCTATATTATTTGTACCGTATTATCTGTCGCAGTAAGCATGTTTATGTCGTAAAGGAACAACATCTGAGCACCGCGCAGTATGAATATACGTCATCTTTAGTAAAACATCATTGTATATGAGTAAGATAAGTTCTGTAAAACTGCTTACATTCGTCAGGAATTCTTATTTGGCACTCATCAACTTGTCACATAAAAAAACTAATGCAGATTAAAAACAAATTATTAAGAAACCATTTTGGACCAAAGAACACTCTACTGCTAACGCTCTACTGACAAGCTCATTGCATGACAGATCCTAAATAGTTGTCGGGAATGGAGGGAGGGTTGAATCTGATCCCCTGACTTCATCAATGGGAGTTGCACAAGGCTCGGCTATCTCAAACATCATGTTTTCATTGCTCTTAAATGATTTACCAGATGCAGTGACTTCAGCTGAAACCTTTATGTATGCTGATGACGTGGCTGCCCTTGTCACTGCATCTTCCGTTGATCACTTGGAGCAGAAACTAAATGACACGTGCTTAGAACTTTCCAATTGGTTTCACATTAACGGACTCACTCTTAACTTGGAAAAGACTATATTTTTACATTTCAGTCTTTCTGGCCGGAAAACTAGACCCCTTAGAGTGATGATGAATAGCACACGCCTAGATCAAACCAAAAGTACGACTTTTCTGGGTTTTGTGATAGACACGGGCCTCACATGGGAACAGCATATACACAAACTATGCGGAAAGCTTGCGAGTTCATGCTACGCTCTCAGTAGAGTAGGAAGAGTCGTTTCCATGCAAATAACTCGCACTTGTTATTTTGCCACGCTTCATTCACTGCTTCAATATGGAGCTGATTTATGGGGGCGTGCTGCTGACTGGCAGCGCGCCTTCAGAATGCAGAAGAGAGCTATTCGTGCTATAGTGCGAGTTCGACATAGTGACTCAGTGAAGCCATACTTTAAGCAACTTGGCATTTTAACTTTGCCCTGCATTGTTATACAACAAATAGCAGTATACGCAAGATGCAATATACAGTCTTTTGTTAAGCATAGCGATATCCATTCGTATGACACTCGGAGAGCAAAGAAACTTATAGTTATCAGTAGAACACTGACCAAGTCCTCAAAGATCACTCATGTAATGGCGCCAACAGTATATAATAAGTTGCCGGACAGCATCATTAACGCTCCGAATTTGGTTTGTTTTAAGGCGCGACTGAAGCGCTGGCTTGTCGACAACACGTTTTATAGTTATAAAGAGTTTTTGGATTGGAAGTAGAAAGGAATACAAAAGTATTCCAATTTAGGACTCATTGATATGTTCCAATGTATAATATATTATATTATATATTAATAATTATATTAATCGTCTTTAGATATTTATGTATTTCGATAAAAATACTTTTTTACTGTTAGTTGTAATTTAAGCTTTTACTTATAGTCTACATTTATATAATTTTGACATGTAAACAAATTTTACCCAATAAAAATAACTAAAAAATAAATAACTATGAACGCTCACGACTACGAGATAGAGCTGTGTGAGCGCTGTAAAACATCTGACTGTCATTTAGAGAATCTATCGAAAAATTGGTTATTCTTCACAAAACATTAAAAACGCAATTTAAACTTTCAGAAAAAATTACCCATATAATGCCTATATGGGAGTACGAAAGAGAATAATTTAATATGAATTTAATGTGAAATAACATTTATAGCATTCGCGCTCTTTCACACACTAATCCGCCCCGATTTGCTTAAGAGCGTCAGCACTGTCAGTACTAAATCCATCTCGGAACAGCTAAATGCTTACGTACGAACGTATGCACTGTGAGTGCAAAAAGAAACGCACCCTAGTTCTTTATTCTGTGTACTTACTGACTAATATCAGTATCCTGGCTAACGAGTACCGTTCCAATTGGCTGCCAGTCAGCAACTTTTCTCTAACTATGTTGATTTCTTCGGCCGAGCTCATTATCAGAGGAATGTTTTTGTCCGGGAATAAGCTTTCGTATTCCAGTTTTTGTAGCAGATGTTCTGTAAACATAAAAGTGCAACTTATTTCATTTTAAAGTTGAAATTATTAGAGGGAAATAATCCTGAAAGTAATAGATAACTCAGCGCAAAATTGTAATCTAAGGCAACTGTAAAAAATAGTGCATTTAAGAAACAAAGAAATGAGTAAGGTCTATGAGTAGACTAAGCCAGACTGACAGTCGTAAGCTGCATTTTAAAAATGTTTGAATATTGACATTGTAATCCGTGTATAGTTATGAAAATCCAATTTTCGTTCGTAATCACCATCTCAGCCATAGGAGCTGCGATCTTGGTCAGGTCGTCTTTTCCTCGGTCGTCCTGTACCGCGCTTGCCAATCCGTGGTCTCCATTCGAGAACCTTTCGACCCCAACGGCTATCAGTCTGTCTAACTATATGCCCTGCCCACTACCACTTGGTGCGCGTTCGTTAAAGGTCGTTTGTAGTGGTGATACTATTATAGTGGTGCCCTCACCCAGCAGTTCCCTGCAGAAGGGGTTCGTGTGCGCGTACTTGAGCAGCAGCAGCAGGCAGCGCGCGGGGCCCCGCGCCAGTAGGGCCACCAGCGCCGCGGGGCCTGCGCCCTCCCACGCCGGGCTGTGGCGCTGCGACGCGCAGAGAGCACACAGCCGCTCCATCACCTCGGCTGTCACTGGAATATTCGTGGTTTTAAAATCAACTTCCCCGAACCATCTTCATATCCTCAACAGAAACAGAGTGAGTTAGTATTAGGTATCTCATTGTTCCCTAATATATTGAGTTCTAAATACAGCTATTAAATTTTATCATAACCAAAACTGGACATCCTTCAATTTATCTTTATGATTTTTTATGTTGCTGTCAACAGTCATGAATCAGATTTGAATATAGGTACATATAAATAAAACTTTAATAATAAAAAAATAAAAAAAATATCTTTAAAAAATTGTTAAAAGGGATGAGGAGCAGTCATGTGGATAAAGATTTTTACTTACAAGTTTGTTCAATATCTTGAGTTAGAGCTTTTAAGACTATGTCAGATTTTGAAGCGAGATTTAGTAGATATGGTATCACGTCCCTTTTCTTTTCAGGTTTACTGTCTTCTCTAATGGCTTCCTGAAATCAAGTTAAAATACTCTAGATTCCCATAGATTGAACTGTACTATGATATTGATAAAATATGTACAAAATATCCATTAACTTGTTATTTATTTTGTAACTTACATTAAAAAGATCACGTAGAGCCACCTTAACATGGTAGAGCGCTGGGGGGTGGTTAGCGAGATGTGCCAGAACCGCGCGGGCAGCGTCAGGCCCCAGCGCTAGGGCTCGCGGGGCCACCAGGGCTGGCTCGGCCCTTCCCACCCACCCCACGGCCCAAGAGCACGCCCACGATCCTGGCAATCAAAATATTCATGGCGTCGAGCGTTGTTTGTTCTTTCTAGCGTCAATTATATAAACCCACAGACAATTCATTTTTTGTGTTAGCTGTTACATACTTTTTCATTTTTATTTTGATGTAATTCTAAAATCTGTATGATTCATGGTTTTTGATCTCATTCTTCTTCATGTGTTCTGTGTGTAACCTCAACAAAATATGCCTCTATCAGAAGACCAGTCTGTTACCAGCCAGCATTAAGCTGAGTTTCAAGGTTTATTGCAATAACATTATGCTAGGCGGAACTTAAGCAGAAAAAATTTGGCTACATACCTACTAGCGGAAAACTATCCCCTCAGATTTTAAGGGAAGGAATAAATATGGATGGCCAGTAGAGTGCTACTATAGCTTAGATGGCAAAGCGACAGGACGGTATTCTGTAGTCGTGGGTTCAATACAAAATGTAGCTTATTTTTTTTTCTTTAAAAATTTGAACATAAGCCTCGTTTATTTATTAAGTCAAAGTACACCAACACGGTGTACACCAATACATTTCAAACGGAACAAGCATTATTAAAGAAATTCAGTGTCACAGCTATTCTAGGTGAAAACAGCGTGTGAAAATTTGAGAATCATGCTAAATTGGGTTTATTGCCTATTTCCTCTTTTAATTAATGGACTTAATCAATGTCACTTGTAAATTATATATAAAAAACTGATTCAACAATATCTATCTCGGTGGTTGGTGTCTTCATGGCTGACATCTTTGGGTTAGAGGACTGTTTGTGTACAATTTCTGTCCAGTCACTTCTATTGGCTATTATTATAATTCAACAGCATAAAGCAATGTTATTATGAGTGCTGACAATTATAACATCGGGGAGCAAAGAGCTGACAAACAGAAGCTCTATTAAAAGACTATAAAGCAACTTTTAGTTGTAAACATAAATTAACACATAGATATGTACATAATGCAGGACAAATGTATAAATAACATAACTTTACTTACCTAACATCATGTCTATGCATTTTGCTCTTTCTTCTGCATTCAACAGTGTTAAGTTCTGTGTGGTGATGTCTAGTAGAACCCTGACTGGTTCTGCACTTTGAAGGGCATCTGTGAGAAAAGATTTTAGTACTTTTTACAAGGACTAAAATAAGCAGCCTAGGAACAACTATAAGGTGCAAAGTATTTTATGGTTCATTGCATTAACAGCATGCTAGGCGTAACTGATGTTTTAAAAATTTTTGAAGGAAGTTCAGTCTACTGGTGGAGAGCTTCTATAGCTTAAATGGCAAAGCGACACGACGGTATTAAAAACAATTTTAGGGTCATTACCTAAAAGTAGCTGATTTTTTCCCTCAAAAAATTATAAATCAGCTGTAATCAAATCAAATCAAACTATATTTATTGTCTCACAACTACAGTATTGCCACATAAATAAATACACATAAACACAGAAAAAAAAATCAAAAGGAAACAATACAATAATTGAGGACAAAAGGCGTACACTCAGCATTTGCCGTGCTCACATATAAAGTAAGCAATGCATGTATTTAGTTTGTAGTGATTTATCAGCTCAAAAAGCATGAAAGCAAGATAGCTAAGCCTTAAACTATAGCTTGTCTATAAAGCTTAACTATATAGATAATACATATTCTGCCAGATGTTCCTTAAAAACTTACTAGATACATTTGCTTTTTTGGTAGCAATGTCGATAATCAAACTGATGCACCAAGGAGCGATAAATGGAGCCCATGATGGACCAAGGCTGCTCAACTCAGGTCCAATCATGCTCATACTGTCTAATGAACTATTTATGTTCGGATCATTCTGAAATTATACATGAAACTAGATGAATTCCAGACCTGAACATGAAATCAGTAGACTTATGAAGTCTCAGGATTAAAAAACTCTTTAGGATATAAAATGTTATGTCAGAATTGTCAATGACTCCAAACTCCTAGAGCTTTGAACTCTTCAACATTATTTCGGCATCACAGTCTTACCACTACACTAGCAAACATCGCTAGACAGCTCATCCACTAAAAATTGACTCATTGGAGATACATACAGTGCAGTATATACCCGCAAAATGTAGAATGAGGTACCTCCCTTAGTGTTTCCAAGTAATAATATGGGATTCTTCAAAAGGAAAATTAACCTACTTTTGAAAAGGATTGGCAACATATTGTCATGCTACTGTAATGCTACAGATATCCATAGGCGACAGTGATCATTTGCCATCAGGCTGCCAGTATGCTTGTTTGCCACTTATAATATATAAAAAATAAAGCTTAAATGACATCAAAATTCATACAAGCGAGAGGTAGCTAAGAGAGCTAGGGTATAATATATTCTGTGCATGTTGAAACTATTTTTGATCAACCTATGATTGTACATTTTTTAGCCATGCAACTACCAAACCATCTTTATCTATTTGTAAATGTTGGTCTCACAATCTCACTAATTAAAAGAGTATTCGGTGATAGCATGAGGACGTTTTAACAACATGATCTCTAGATGTAAAAAGCTATAGGAACTCTTTCAAAAAAATTTACATATTATTTTATTCTTAGTGTGTCCAACCTAGTAAGATACATAAATGTATTAAGGTATCAGTAATTAAGTATGAGGGAAATTACTGATAGAGCTGAGATGAGAGAGGGAGAGAGAGATAATGTCTCACATGAAGTAGCACTTGCAATGTTTGTGTACTCTACTCATTAAATCTAAACATTTAAAATCAATGCAACCGAGAATGTGACACCCTCTCTAGGGAGGCGGCCTGGTGAGGCCAACCTATGAGCAATTGATCAAGCTCCATATTATTAGCATATTGTCATAATCATATAACAGATGAGGGTATAAATAACATCTATATTTAGTTCATTCTGCATGGAAATGTGACAAAATCAAAACAAACCATACATGTTTCAATTGCAAAACTTTACAGACTGCCAACTATGGTTAATATCAGAGAGAATTTTACAGGAAGAGTTGGCAACTCTCTTTCCTTCCATTCAACCATGAAACTTTACCTCATAATCACTCTGATTCAGCGACACATTGACGGCATCATGAAAAACCAAACCAAAGTACTCCAAAACCGCATCTCTCGCAGCTGGGAAATTTTTCAGTAGGGTCAATCCAATCTTGGTAAGGTCAGGTGAATTCTGAAAGTTTCTTCGGGATACACCTAAAATAAAGTTGTTAAGGTCTGCCGATAAGGCCATAGGCTTAGTTGGTGGATTCATTTGCACCAATTTCCTCTTCTTCTCAAATTATGGGTTCTTTAACCAATTCCCTCTCGCATAAATTCTGTCTGTTCTGTCCAACAACTAGGTTTCCTTATTCGTTGGTTCTGTCCGGTCTGATCAGTACCCTATTTATAATATTTTGTGTCACTGCAGCATTGCAGTAGAAGTACCGAAACTGACGAACTCGTTTCGCTAAATTTTATGTTCGATTTAATTATTGTTCGTCAAATTAATTCTCATTTATTTACGATGTGCGCACCACAGACTTTCGCTTTCTAATCAGTGTTTCTGATCAGTGCCACAGACGCTAAAGAATGACAGATGACAGACTATTTAGAGATCTGGTCTATGGTGCGCAGTTTTTTCCATACTCCACAAACTATAGATGCTAACATATTCTATCTAATTAGTTTGTGGATTTGTGCTTGTGTGAGTCGAGTAGGTACCGTAGTATGCACAAACCACGAACGTATGCAGTAAGTATTTCATTGAAAACTAGCCATATGAAAGGCATTGTGTGGGGCCGTCATTAATTAACCTCTGTAATTTTCATTTAGAAATAAAGTTAATATTATTAAAGTAGTACTACCTACATCCTTTTCTTGTAGGGTGTCCACGCAAACATTCATCATTATAATCTCAGCCATAGGATGTTCACTGCTGGACATAGGCCTCCCGTATTGATCCACAAGGACCCGATCGACTTAGATCGCAGGTAAGTGATGCAGGCCATGCGAGCGATGCGAGCAGGCCAGCCCTTACCTGCGATCTAAGTCAAGTTGTCTGTTGTCGACGCGGACACGCAGCGATTCGGTTCCGAGTCGCAACAATACGCTGGCAGAATAATCGCTCGTTCGTGGAGATGGTCTGACGATAGAAGCGCGGACTCGTCGCGATTCTCTCGCTCGCGGAGATAGCCTCTAAGCAATGGTTTTCTCCTTTGAACTCGGGTCTCAATACAACGGCGTAGGGTTTGAAAAATATTTTATATTTTATTATGTATAAATTCACACGTGCCGAAAAATACAACAATAAACCTTTTTTCTATTGAAGAATATTAGGAGATAATGAACTAGGAATTTAAACATGCCAAATAATATATTAACCATACTTCAAACTACTAGGTACTAGCCAAATTTCAAATTTCGATTTGAGAATATCAAATTATTATGTTTTCAACAATAAAAAAATCTTAAATTAAAGATTATGATTTTTAAGGAATTTAAAATAAAAAATAAACAGAATTTGCAAATCTATTACCTAATTTTTTTTTAATTTACGTTCTTAGTTTGGCCTTAGAAACTTTTTTAACTCGGTTAATTTTGATCGGAGGAAAAAAGTTATTGGAGTAATCATTTTTAAGTAGAATTTAAAGCTTCATAAATTGTCCGTAGAACTTTGTTGTCTTAGACAACCTAACTCCTTACTTTACCTTTACCTTACTTAATACCTAACTCGAAAAGGGTAAAAGTTACTTTTACCCTTTTCGAGTTAGGTATTACGAAAAGAAAATTTCAAAATTGTTTTTTCAACCCTTGCCGGTGGTTTCAGACCCAAAAATCTTTACACATTATTTTAATATTAATTAATCTACATTATCTATATCAAAAATGCAGGGTATATATAGTGCCGGAATTTTGATTTAAAACTTTATTTGACTGGATTATTCCTGTTGACCGCCGTGGGGTACCGGCATAGAATAGTACCCCCCCATGTCTTCCCGTGGGTGTCGTAAGAGTCGACTAAGGGATCACGCACCAGAAGGATGGGCAGCAGCGCCTTCTGAGACTCACATTTGTACTGCGCTCGCCAACCCGCCTGCCAAGCGTGGCGAGTATTGGCAAACCCCCCCCCTATGAGAGTACAAAATACGACCAGGCCCCCAGTCCCCGGCAGCTCCGCTAAAGCTGGCTCCGGTAGCGGCCAGTGTAACGGTGGAGCAGGGGGTGCGAAGAATCCCCGGCAGACGCACGGCTACCACTCCCTCATTAAACGACCTCTGGCCCTGGTAACACATAACGTAAGAACTTTGTTGGCAGACGAGAGGATCGTCGAGCTGGAAGAAGAAATGAGTAAGTTACACTGGGATATCCTAGGGTTATGTGAAGTCCGTAGAGAGGGTGAGGACACCATAACTCTCAAATCCGGTAACTTGCTCTACTACCGGGAAGGCGACCAAAAGTCCCAAGGTGGTGTCGGATTTCTCGTTCGCAAGTCCCTCGCTAACAACATCATCACCATCGACAGCGTTTCGAGCAGGGTGGCATACCTAATACTCAGAATATCAAGCAGATATTCGTTGAAGGTCATTCAGGTATATGCACCGACCTCGAAACTCGGAACCGATGAGGAGGTAGAGGCTATGTATGAGGACATTAGTAGGGCCATACATACCTCCAAGACCCATTATAATGTTGTTATGGGGGACTTTAACGCAAAGTTGGGCGAAAGAAGTGATGGAGAGTTGAGAGTGGGGCAATTTGGTTATGGACAACGGAACCCTAGGGGACAGAGGCTGGCCGACTTCATGGAGAAAGAGGGACTCTTTATGATGAACTCTTTCTTTCAGAAGCCGCCTCAAAGGAAATGGACCTGGTTGAGCCCCAACGGTTCCACAAGAAATGAGATCGATTTCATCATGACCACCAAGAAACAAATATTCAATGATGTCTCTGTGATCAACATGGTCAAAACCGGTAGTGATCACCGCATGGTAAGAGGCACATTGAATATTAATGTTAAACTTGAGAGGTCCCGTTTGATGAAATCCACGCTCCGACCTCAAAATGTCCATATCCAAAACCCCGAGAGCTTTCAACTTGAGTTATCCAATCGCTTTGCTTGCCTTGAGAACTTTGCGTCGGTGGACGAGACCAACAACAGGTTTGTAGAAACTGTCCACGAAGTGGGGTCTAAGTTCTTTAAGCCCCGCCGTACAAATGGACCTCAAAAACTCTCCAGCCATACCCTCGACCTCATGGCTGAACGACGCTCGTTGCAACTGCAATCATCCGATGATGCTGCGTCATATAGGCAGCTCAATAGACGAATATGGAAATCCTTGCGACACGACATCCGTACCTTTAGTACAAATCGTATTAAAGATACGATCGAACGGAGAAAAGGCTCCAAAGTGTTTGCAAGAGACAGGTCTATTGGGCAAAGCCAGATGACTAAGCTGAAGAGAGATGATGGCAGTATAGCGTCGACCAAAGCAGAGGTGCTTGGAGAGATCGAGAGGTTCTATGGTCAGCTATACACTTCGGTCGCTAAACCTGTTGACAGCTTGGCCAAAGACCCAAGAGCCAAGCTGACCCGGCACTATACCGAAGACATCCCGGACATCAGCCTATACGAGATTAGGATGGCTCTGAAGCAGCTTAAAAACAACAAGGCACCGGGTGACGACGGAATCACATCAGAGCTTCTGAAAGCGGGTGGATCACCGATACTGAAAGTCCTTCAGAAGCTCTTTAATTCCGTTGTCCTCGAAGGGTCAACGCCGGAAGCATGGAACAGAAGCGTAGTGGTGTTGTTCTTTAAGAAGGGTGACAACACATTGCTTAAGAACTACAGACCCATTTCGCTTCTGAGCCATGTTTACAAGCTGTTTTCAAGAGTCATCGCGAATCGTCTCGAACGTAGGCTTGATGACTTCCAGCCTCCCGAACAAGCCGGTTTCCGAAAAGGCTACAGCACCATAGACCACATCCATACGCTGCGGCAAGTTATACAGAAGACCGAAGAGTATAACTTGCCCTTATGTCTAGCGTTTGTGGACTATGAGAAAGCCTTTGATTCGATCGAGACGTGGGCGGTGCTTGAGTCTCTCCAGCGGTGCCGTATTGACCATCGGTATATCGAAGTGCTGAAGTGTTTGTACAATAACGCCACCATGTCGGTCCGAGTACAAGAGCAAATTTCGAGGGCGATTCCATTGCAACGAGGCGTGAGACAGGGAGACGTTATTTCTCCGAAACTGTTCACTGCCGCATTGGAAGACGCCTTCAAGCTCTTGGAATGGCAAGGATTCGGCATCAACATCAACGGCGAGTACATCACTCACCTTCGGTTTGCCGACGATATTGTGGTCATGGCAGAATCCATGGAAGACCTCAGCACGATGCTCGAAGGCCTCAACAGAGTTTCCCTAAGGGTGGGCCTTAAAATGAACATGGACAAGACGAAAATTATGTCAAATGCCCATGTTGCGCCCGCCCCCATATCAATTGGGAACTCGACTCTCAAAGTTGTTGACCATTACATCTACCTAGGACATACAGTCCAATTAGGTAAGTCCAACTTTGAGAAAGAGGCCAATCGTCGAATCCAACTCGGCTGGGCAGCGTTCGGAAAGCTCCGAGACGTCTTCTCGTCCAAAATACCGCAATGCCTGAAAACGAGGGTCTTCGAACAATGTGTGTTACCAGTGATGACTTACGGAACTGAAACGTGGTCTCTGACTATAGGCCTTCTGAACAGGCTCAGAGTCGCACAACGAGCTATGGAGAGGGCTATGCTCGGGGTTTCTCTACGTGATCGAATCAGAAATGAGGAGATCCGTAGAAGAACGAAAGTCACCGACATAGCCCAGCGGATTAGCAAGTTGAAGTGGCAGTGGGCAGGGCATATAGTTCGAAGAACCGATGGCCGTTGGGGCCGAAAGGTTCTCGAATGGAGACCACGGACTGGCAAGCGCAGCATAGGACGGCCACCGACTAGGTGGACAGACGACCTGACTAAGATCGCAGGCAAGGGCTGGATGCGGGCCGCTTCCAACCGGTCCTTGTGGAAATCAATGGGGGAGGCCTTTGTCCAGCAGTGGACGTCCTATGGCTGAGATGATGATGATGATGATGATGATTCCTGTTTACCATCCGCTAAAACAATGGGAAAGTGGTACATTTCTGTATCATTATAGTATCTAGTTAGGTCTATCTTATCTACCCATATTATGAGCTAATAAGAATAAATCAATAACAAAATCTTCTAATCAAAACTGGAAACTAGTAAATGTAGGGTTACAGATAAAAAAAATTATTATTGCTTCTATTTTAAGTAATTCAATATTCATATGGCAATGCTCAGCAAAATAAATTCAAGTTTTATTATTTTCTTGAATTTATCTCAACAAACAATTCTGCTCGATAATTTATGATCGCCCCTGAAACCCCATCACTGTAATCAGTACATTTCTAGCAGGGGCGTTGCGGATATTCGCATCCGCATCCACAAATCTGGAACATTCGCATTGACTCAGACATCTGCTTCCGTCAATGACCTTCTATACACTCGCTATGTATGTATAGCCATGCCATTGGCATCCGTGCGTGATACGGACTTGTGAAGAAAGTGGGCGGGGCCAGAATGCCGCGTGCCGCAAACATGACCGCTAATTGACCAATAGGAAAGGGGCACATTGGTGACAAGATTCCACAGGTTTATGAAGTTAGTTGTGTTTGACGTGAATCCCATTGAGAACCCATGTCACTGTTTGTTTACTGTGTACTGTGTTTATCCACTGTTTGTTTACTGTGTTTACCGATAGTTGATGAATATTTCGATGTCAGTATTGAGAGAAACGTAAAAGTGAAACATGATGATGACTGAGTGAACAGGTGAATAAAAATGTCTCCTCCAATTAAAAGCAGTATCTGGACTTACTTTATATTAGACAAAAATAATCCGGACAAGTCAGAGTGTAAAATATGTAATAAATCTTACTCACGGAAAGGCCGTACTACTACCTCCTTGAAAAGTCACCTAAAATCGATACACCCAGAAGAGTATGGTGTATTCGAAAGCGCGAATAACGAAAATAAGTTGAAGAAAAAGAAAGCTGATGAGGGTATGTTTATTGTTGTAGTTATCAGGTACGAGTTGGATACGATATATATATAAAGACTTTTTGTTTGGGCTATTTTTTTAAAAATAGGTGTAAAATATAGATCTAGCGTGATAACATCTTCTATCACATCGTCACTGACCATCAAATGTGATAGTGGTCAAATGCAAAACCTATAGAAAATAAAAATAAATATGATATTGCAGTAAGTAGTGTTCAGCAGCCATATACACTAGTATATGGCTGCTGAATCAGGGAATAAATAATAGTTTTCTCAATTGGTTAATTTTGACCATTTGTAATTACCATATATGGGTACTTTTGCCTGCAATAAAGTTATTTGAAGTGAAAACTTCTTTAGCGGCGTTGTGCACTTATTTTGGGATGGGTAAAAAATGTTAAACACGCGTCGGGACATGTGACCTGATCGAAAATTCGTAAGACGGAGGGAGAGTAGACCTCCGCCCGGCGCGGCATAGTAGAGGAAGTAATATCCCCCTCTCTTTCTACCGCGCGGCGAAAATGTATGCGTGCTCCTGCTATTTCGTTTATGCGGCACAGGGCGCTTGCGCGAGAGTATGTGTGTGAGTGTGTTTATACTATAGCCTGCTACGCGCATCCACCCACGGATGGTCACTCCTGATGGCTCGACCGTCTGTATACTTGTAAAATTTCTTCTATATAGTGTTTAAAATATGGAAATTGAACAAAGATCATCTATTAATGAAAATAGTGACGAAGAAATAGTGAAAGAAAATGAGTGAGTACTTTATAAAATATACATATGTACCTTCACATTATGTATATACAATATTCGTAATATATTTTTATAACATCACACACATGTGCTGTGTAGGTTTTTAATGTGAGAGGTTGCAACAAAAGCACGGTGGTAAGCGGAAAAATACACGTGCGACAAATTTTAGCGACATATTTGAGGGAAATCGGTTCTTTTTAACCAACTTCAAAATTTCTCAATTCGATTCGTATGTTTTTTTTTTCATAATACATTAAAGCAATACGCGCGTGACTCATTGGTTCTTTATATTAGTATAAATAATACTGGCCACATTGGCTTATCCATTGCTTTGCTAATCGAGTGTAAAAATGTGTATTCCGAATAAAATCATCAAAAATACCTTACCAAACAAATAATTTCAAATAAAATTAAATGAAATAAAATAATAATAAATAATCTTCGTTTTTCAGAGAAATAAAAGAAAAAAAAAGGAAAAGAAATCGGGAATATCAGAGGGCATGGCGTCAGCGTAATAAAGATTTAAAGAAAAAAGATTCGAAGGAAGAAAAAGAAGAAAAAAAAAGAAAAAGACATCGCGATAACCAAAGGGCATATTATCAGCGTACAAAAGGTTTGAAGGAAAATGACAAAAATGTAGAAGAATTGTCCCAAAAGAAATTGGATGATTTGCAAATGTAATTTAATTTAATATTTTAAATATTGTAATAAATATATTAATGGCCCTAATTCTGTTAATCACATAAACTAGCTAAAATTCACTAAATTCTTCAAATTGAAATAGCTCGTACTCTATTTACACTAAAATTCAAATTCGTATAACTCCATACCTACAACGCTCTCACTAATATTAGACGAGTTTTATTCAACTGGTGGCTAATTGCGGGTAGTTTTAGTAGGCACCAATTAAATGGCAACTTAATTTCGCTAAACCTACCCGCAAACTTAATAAATATACTTTAATTTTAGTGATGTTATTGATAAGTCTCATACTAATTTACACTTTATCGTAACCGTATAAGAACTGATTTAGTTTTCCAAAATTTTAGTTCAGTTGAATAAGCGAATCACTACCATGTTATTAATTTATTTCATGATTTCGTTGTTTTTTTTTTCACAGAAAAAGAAAGAAATTGGACAGTAATGATGACCACAAGAATGTTGTGCAATGCAGGACTTCTCAAAATTTAGAAAATGTACAGCTCGAACAAAATCAATTCCTTACCCAGCAATTTCGTATAATATATGAAGAGAGTCACGAATGCCTTACCCCCAAAGTCATTCTACACAGAAACACAGATATTCCAGGTGATGGTAATCCTATCCTACTTCCTAATATTATAAATGCGAAAGTTTATGTGTATGTTTGTTACTTCTTCACGCTCAAACGACTCCTCCGATTTCAATAAAATTTGGTATGGAGATAGCTTATACCCTGGATTAAAACATAGGCTTATTTTAATCATCAACATCACCACCATCGACACCGTTTTTATTTACCACGAGGGTAAAACCGCGGGGCGCAGCTAGTTGTCTATTATATTGTATTTTACTACATCAATGATAGTACTTTTATACTGATAAATAAAGCAATTCGTACGAAATTATTCACTAACTATTCCAAAATATTCAAAAATGCATAACGTTAATGTTCAAGTTCTCACTTCTACCGGCACTCCCGGAGGGCAGCCTGTTGTTTTTTTTTTTTTTTTGAAGTGAAAACTTCTTTAGCTAAGTTATGCACTTTTGTATGGGGAAATAATGTTAAACTCGCGTCATGACATTTCGCGTCAGGACACGTGACACTGATCGCAAAAGTCTTGAGGCGCGTGACGTCGAAAATTCGTAACACGGAGGGAGAGTAGTTGAAAATGTATTACGAATAAGAAACTTTTTCGTTTGTTGGTAGGTATAATACGACCTTTTTGAAGCAGACCGCGCTCACCTCGCTCGCCCGTTTTGATTTTGACTTCATTCTATATTGTATTCTCTATGGCCCTCACTATAGTCATATGTGCAATTACTTTATTACACATTATATGCTATAGTGTTTAATGTGTAGGTACATAAAATCAATAAACTTAAATACCTATTGTTTTGTTTTTGTACGATAGCGCAATAAATGAATATTGTATTTTACCACATAAATGCAAGTTTTCACTTCTGCCGACACTCCCGGAGTGCAACCCGTTTTTTTATTATATTTAATTATATAGATAATTATTCTAAGAGTGCAAACTAGTCCTGGGTCATTGGGTTCACACATTTACTTTGTACCAATGATGTTTTACTAAAGATGACGTATATTCATACCGCGCGGTGCTCAGATTTTGTTCCTTTACGACATAAATGCTTACTGCGACAGACAATACGGTACAAATAATATAGAAAAGGATAACTATATGTTTAGACTTGCGCTTGAAATACGCGTCATAACGAAAATTACTACAATTGACTTAATTTTGCCGCCTTAGTTTCCGCGCGCTTGTGCGACATCTACCTCATATAAACATATCATTGCTTTGTACCCATAATTCGACACAAAGTTATTTGTATTTACCTATTGCATTTATATTGTATTAATTGTATTTATATTATCAATGTATAAAACACGGGAGTTACTCACGTAATAAGTCAGAGGGTTCCGACTATAGTTTCAACCACATTCGGTGGTCTTTTTCAAGGAGAATACGGGGCGCTCGCGGACGCGGTCGCGATTCGCCTAGTACTGCGGGCGGCCGCGCGCAGCGCACGCGATGACAAATGCTGTTGCGGGGAGCGGGGTGCTACTAGCTGCGTCGGTGCATCCCGGTGTGAGTCCTCTTCGTCACTGCAGGTGTCCTCTGGGATGGTGTCGGGAACACTCAGGCACACAGTACTCACTGTATCCTCATCACCGGGCACTTCACACACACTCGTGTACGCTCCACGGAGACATGGCTTCCAGGTTGGTGGCAGAGTCCATCCTCTGTCTCGATTGAAATTAGGGCGCCTTCCTATTTCGATCGCTTCTCTTATCTTTCGTGGCACGTAAAACTTCTCTCGTGCCAACACTTGAGCTTTGTCGAACCGGATATAGTGCCGCGAACCAGAGTCCAGAGAATGTTCTGCCACAGCGGAGCTGATACTTTCCTGATTCTTTATGGAGCGTATGTGTTCAGTGAGCCTCGTCGAGATGTTTCTTCTTGTTTCACCAACGTAGCATTTTCCGCAGTCGCAAGGGATCATGTAAACACCGGGGACACCCAAAGGATCTTGATCTTTGGGTGAGCGAAACAACTGCCTTAATTTCCTGAGGGGACGGAAGATTGTCTTGATGCTGTACCTTCGGCGTAACAAGTTTCCAATACTGTCCGTCACTCCTTTGATATATGGAAGGTAAGCTGCTGCTCTTTCCACCGATGCCGGGCGTGTTTTTGACGACGAATTGGCAACTCGCCAACTCTGTTTCCATTTGTACCCGTTGCTCTCTAGTACCCGTTTGACGTGGCTCAACTCACTTTCGACGTAGTCTGGATCACACAACTTCACTGTCCTGTTTATGAGCGTCCGTGGTACTGAAGCAAGATGCGCTGGGTGGTGTATTTATATTACCTTGCTCAATTGAAGTTGGCGGATAAGCTAGGGGCCATCCCAATACCGTAGTTCTTTTAGACCTCTCAGCCCAAGGGCATCCTATGTGGCTTAACAAATAAATAAATAACGACTACGAACGGCTTCTAAAAGCGGCTTTCCACGATCCGCGATATCGCGGACGGACGAGGACCGACGACGCACCGTAGGAATGGTCTCGTCCGTGGTCCACAGACACGTCTTTGGCGGTGGGCCGAATCCGTTGCGAGTCGGTAACTTCAAAGGTGCTGCGCGAGCTTGTCCGACGCGCTCCGAGCTTGTCCGACGCGCTCCGAGCTCGTCCGACGCCCTCATAGCGCGTCCGTATTAGAACAGACGGCGGCAGGTCAGCACTTATCCATTCGCTTTACTAGATCGTATAATATGGTAATTGCTAATTCATAGCACAGCCACAGCTGCTGCAACGATTCTCTTCACTTCGCATTTTGAAATGAAGACTAATCTAAAGATCTATACAGACTGACACGCACCATCACGGACCGTAGGAAGAGCCCTATCTGCGGTGCGTGGCCGTCCGTGGTCATCGGCCGTGCGTGATGAATTCGCAGAATTACGCATCGTGGGATACGGACTTTCCGCGTCGGCTGGATGTAGTGTAGTAGGTCATCATCTCATCCATTGTTGTCCACTGCTGGACTATGCCTTCCCCATAAAGGGGGGATTTGCAAATACTCGCCACGCTTGGCAGACGGGTTGGCGAGCGCAGTGTGATTCCTGATCCTCAGAAGGCGCTGCTGCCTGCCACCTTATAGTACGTGATCCCTTAGCCGACTCTTACGGCATCCGTTTGAAGAGATGGGTGAGTACTATTCTAGGCCGGTACCACCACGGCGGCACCACGGTGTTTTAGATGTATAGGGTGATTTATAGTATACAGAATAATAATCCCATGAATGGATGGATGTTTGTTACTCAATCACGCTAGAACGGCTGAACAGATCTAAATGAAATTTGGCGCAGAGATAGATTTTAGTCTGGAATAGCACATAAGCTACCTATTTATCCCGGTAAAATGTATGGTTCCCGTGGGGTAAGCAAATAATATAAAGCTTCTTTTACTCCATCACCCTCAAACGGCCGTACCGATTAAGATGAAATGGTTGGAATGAATGGATGAATTGGTATGGAGGTAGGTTAGACTCCCGAATAACACATAGACTACTTTTATCCCGGAAAACATAGTTTCCGCGGGATAATTGAGTTAGTTAAATGATAATTTTAAAATAAACGTTTTAATAATAATTTTGCGGGCCGCTTCCAACAGGTCCTTGTGGAAATCAATGGGGGAGGCCTAAGTCCAGCAGTGGACGTCCTATGGCTGAGATGATGATGATGATGATGATGAATTGAGTTAGCGGGAAAACTATATCTGTCACTATCCGTGTGTCTTATGCTTGCTTGTACATGTTTTAGTGTGAAATAAATAAATTCAAATTGTAATCCACGCGGGTCAAACTGCGGTGCGCTGCTAGTGCTTTAATAAGGCACTTAAAAATTTAAAGCGTAAATTAGCATAAAATATGAATCCATAGACATAAAATAATTGTATAATACTCTGAACTGAATCATATTCGTACTACATGCATAGTCTGTGTTTATGCCGCATGGCCGCAGGCGCGCGCATCGCGTGCGCACGCCGCGCTGTATTGATTTCTCTACCCCACATCACCGACCCATGGCTTGCTACCCAACCCCCTATTGTATACTTATTATAAACTAAGCTACCTATAGCTAGGGTTACTGCCTATCGTAGCGAATGTTCTTGCATAACTAACTGCATTTTATCATCTTATATTATGTACCTACTTAATCATGTCGAAATATTTTAATCAGGCAACTTATTTGATATACAATAATATATTTATGATTAACAATGATGGTACGATGATATAGAGTTATTATTACAAAAAGACATGTAAGTAGATACTAAAATATAATACTTATTATGTAGGGTGGGCCATTTAGTTTATATGAGTCAGTATGGGCAAGGCTGCATCGAGTTCGATGAAATTTCGTATGGAGATGGTTTTGGTTTAGGCCAATGACCTTCTGATCATTGGTTTAAGCCATAGATTAACAGATAGGCTCCTTGTCATCCCTAAAATAATTGCTGTTCCCGTGGGATAAGCAAATAATTCAAAAGCCTCTGTTACCTGTACCGATTTCGATGAAATTTGGTATGGAAATTGGTTAGATCCTGACTGAACACATAGGCTAATTTTATCCAGGAAAATTTATAGTTCCCGTGAGATAATTGAGGTAGCGGGAAAGACGTTATTCACGCGGGTGAAACCGCAGGGCGCTATTAGTTGTTCATAAATCGATCGGGACTTGATCGCGTGAAAAACATTAAGTAATTTATTTACCTCGACGTTTCGACCAAGTTGCATTGGTCGTGGTCACGAGAAGACTGGAGAATGCGGGTGACAATATCGGTGAGTGCGTAGTTTCTTCTATAAGACGAATAAGAATAACTTTATTTGAGTGGTCACAAAGGTTTTAATATAATAACAATCTTAAAGTACTAAATCTAGTTAGTAACACTGATTATACTGAGTAGTGGTTTAGATTCCGGGCTCCACACTAGGATTCCCTGTGTTGTGGAGAACAGTGTCACACAAACATAGATAATAGGTTGCGTTATAAGTGGTGTGTTGACGTAATACAAAGTATAGCTTGAGACAGACTGTGTTAAACGGAGTACACAGTATATTTAGTAGCAGTAGTATACCTTACAATTATTATTAATACAGTATATCGTTGTGATAAAAATAAAGAATATCGTTTATAGATAAACGCTGTTTCTCATGTCACTCAAATCGATGACATTATGCTTCCTAAGAACAGATCATTGTATGTCCTGTAATTTCAGACTTGCCGATACTGACCCATATAAATGGCCCATACTGTGTACTATTCATCGCTATATGGTGTATAGCAATGAATTTTTATGTCTCTTCCCTTCAATCTATTCGGTTGGAAGTCAAAATATAATTGACATGTGAGGTTATGATTATGAATCTAAACGCTGCATGCAGCCGCGTACAAACTTTTTTCCGGAAAATCTTTATCTGAGATGCATCATGAGTATTTGCGCATATAGTCGACTAACTGCGTCCCGCGGTTTCACCCGTATGGTGATGATGATAATTCCTATGACATTCACAAATAAGGCTTTCTATTGGTAAAATATTTTTTTCAAAATCCGTTCTGTTGATCCAGAGATTACCTCCTACAATCTCGCAAACTCACAAGCTTTATCTCTTGATAATATTAGTAAATATAGATGAGTAGAGATTTATCCTGCAGGTAGGTACCTACTCGATAAACATTTTGGTAGTAACAGTATCAGGGTTCCGGACTTCACTCACAAGGAATATTCTCTTGCCGACATGTTCTCAGGACAATAATATTTTAAGCTCCGAGAACTTTTACCGTTTCGTTCGAGTATATAGAGTTCCCGAATCAATCGTACATGATGAAAGTACCTAATATTGATAAGACCTTGTGTTTGTCCAAAGTATCGTTCTCGGTAGGGTGGATTGCTGTGAGCTCGTATCACGCATCAAACTGCAGGTGCCTCATCGTACTGTATCTAGACGAAACAACATAATACTTCATGTGGAATTGTGTTCCACAAACTATAGACAAAATTCTTTCTTTATCAGAGTCTGTATTATTTTTAATTCTAAATACACTGAGTATGTTGATTTGTTTAATGCAAGGTACAACTTCTTCAAAGTCAATGCTTATATCGCATTTTTTAACTAAAAGATAATGTTCTGCAACTGGTTGTAACTGGATTGATTTGCCTATGAATAATTAGATAGATATGATATATATAGATAGAGATAGGAAACACAATTATCTATTTATCAACGTTTTTAGTCATTATATACCTATTGTCTTTTTATTTCTCCTCCATTTTTAATTTTTTTTTCGTTGTATTATATAAAGAAGATTAGATTATATAAGTAACTGGAGAATAGTTTTATAAGTGGAAACTGTATTAGCTTTTTCGTACTACACTAATTATGTCCTACAGACTTATTCATTAAGCTGTTTGTTTTCCATTAAATAAATATCAGTACTTTTAAAAATTAAAATTCATTTAAGTATAACAGACTCATAATAGGAAATTCACAATAAAAAGGCAGATGCGGTATTTATACGCATATCTGAGAGGCAGTGAGCATTCTAGGTCTAGCGTAATAACATCTTCGACCACATCGTCACTGACCATCAAAGTGAGATAGTGGTCAAACGATAGATCTATTCTTTCTTTTCTCAGCCATGTGCGTCCACTGCTGGACGTATGCCTCCCCCATATACGGGGGATTTGCCAATACTCGCCACGCTTGGCAGGCGGGTTGGCGAGCGCAGTATGATTTCCGATCCTCAGAAGGCGCTGCTGCCCACCTCCTGGTACGTTATCCCTTAGCCGACTCTTACGGCACCCACGGGAAGAGATGGGGGAGTACTATTCTAGGCCGGTACCACCACGGCTAGATCTATACAGAATATAAAAAAATCTTATTTTACACATATGGCCCTGCTTGCGAGGTGTCGTTTGCAGCAATGCCTTTGCAGTCAAATCTGCCCGCAATGTTCGCTAGGACGGTGTTGGTATACTTGCCTTGACTCCTCGAACTAGAGAGACGCTTCGTTTTCATAGGAGTGCTTGAGAACATTAAAAAAAAAATCATCTTGAATAAATGTGCGTTTTTTTTCTTTTTCTTTCTTTCTTTCAAATCAGTCAGGGCGCGTTTCGACGAACATCCTCACTTTAGTAACTATTAGTCGCCTCTTTGATTTGCAATTCGGATTCGTAGAGATAGAGAGAGATTTAATTTTGTGAAAGTATAATAATATTAGTAGCGCCCCGCGGTTTCACCCGCGTGGATTACGGTTTTCCCGCTACATCAATTATTCCACGGGAATCATACATTTTACCGGGATGAAAAGTAGCCTGTGTTCTATTCCAGACTATAATTTATTTCTGTCCCAAATTTCATTCAAATCCGTTCAGCCGTTCTGGCGTGATCGAGTAGCAAACATCCATCCAAACTTTCACATTTATAATATTATAGTGGGATTATTTTGCGTGGATAGGTTGATCAGGCGCGTGAACAGGTTGATCAGGCGCGCCTAGGCGGTGCAGGGAAACATTGTTAGGATGTCTTCGGTGAAGGGGAAGCTGAGTGTCGAAGGAACTACTAAATAATTAGTTTAATGAAGCGCAATGTGAAGCGATGATAGTACAGCGGGGGGAGCGTGGGCTGTCAAACTGACGGACACTGGTTCGATCCCCAACAGCTTGAGCTTCCGGTTAAGGTAACATTGTTGTCGAATTCCCCGGTGGTTGGTCCTTTCGAGTACCCGCCTGGCTAGCTACCACCCTCAAGTTTGAAAAACTGCCACCATACACAATTAGTGTGTTCAGGCAACAGTCCTTGAGAGCATTCTAGGTCTAGCGTGATAACATCTTCAACCACATCGTCACTGACGATCAAATGAGATAGTGGTCAAACGCTACATTTAAACAGTATAAAAATGTTTATACGCTTAATTGTATCCCACTAATATTATAAATGTGAAAGTTTGGATGGATGGATGTTTGTTACTCAATCACGCCAGAACGGCTGAACGGATTTGGATGAAATTTGGTATGTAGATACTTCAGGTCCCAGAATAGAACATAGGCTACTTTTTACCATCATCATCATCAATCATCACCACGTGGGTAAAACCGCGGGGCGCAGCTAGTTGTATAATATGGATGCCCATCCATATTATATTTATATTATACAACTAGCTGCACCCCGGCCGGAGATAGCTATGGGTCGCGCTCGTCACGTGTCGGCGCGGGCGGTGAGGCGGGCGCGGGCGGCGGCGGCGCGGCGGGTCCGACGCGGCACCGGCCGCGCTGCGCGGACCGCAGTGCGCACCCCTAGTGTTCATTCCCGCGCACGGAACGCAGGCGCGGACTGTGTCCACGCCGCGCCGCGTCGCCATGCCACGCTCTGGCTTGGATCGATGAGATAAACGCGCACCCCGCTTTTCATTCGACCCAGATCAATACCGATTCCATCGATTTTCTCAGCCGCAGCCGCCGCCGCACACCGTATTCGAGGGTCGCACGCGGTGGTTGCGCGCACTGATTCGTTTTCGGAATAACTTTTGCATTTTGAACTTGAATTTATGTAGGTAGTGTTTGTTGTATTTAGTGACGGTAATATAAAAAGATGTGGGCAAAAGATCGACGGTGGCGTCGATTTCATTGAGCACGGCAGGTAACGTGTATTTTTTTAACCGACTTCCAAAAAAGTGGAGGTTCTCAATTCGACCTGTATGTTTTTTATATATATTTTTGTCACCGACTTTTGCCTGGGTGAACCGAAGTGATCGTTCTTTTTTCATTAACCGACTTCAAAAAAATGAGGAGGTTCTTAATTCGACCCGTATGTTTTTTTTAAAGCTGATGCTTCCCGTGTGGTCCCATTTAAATTTCATCGTAATCGATCAAGCGGATTTTTTTCTATAGCTACATTTCCTCCTATAGTGTATTTACGTCGCAATCTTTGATCGATTTCCTTCGGATATCCATGTTAATTCATAATGAGTTCAAAGGGTTCACTAATAGGCGTAGTATAGTATATCGGTACGTAGTATATCTACCCACCCATTTCATATTTAGAACGTAGAGACAATGAACCTGAGCACACGCAGACGCAGATTTGAAGCGTCCGCGTCTCGACCAAAGGAAATTTTCTCGATGTACCTACTTACCTAAATACCTATACTTTGGAAGTAGAAACGAGTAGGTAAATCGGAAGTGCGTAATTACGAGATGTAACGTCTGGCAACTTCGTTTGTTTTAAGTGAAAACTTCTTTAGGCGCGCTGAGCACTATATTTTCTGGGTAGGAAAGGAGTCTCAATGATTTTTTCACTTCTGTCGTCGTCTGTATTTACTTCGTCGCAATAGTAGAAAAAGTAGACAGTAGAAGCGTTTTCGTTGCGCACACTACACAAAGAACGCTGAATGTCATTATAGATACCGATTCGCCTGATATGTAGAGCTGTATGGATGTATAGAAATATCTAGTCTTGGCCTATACGTGTTTACGCTGCTTTTTAAAATCAGCAATACTGAGTTGGGAACACAGAGAAGCAATATTTTCTCTGTGTTTGGGACCGATTTTTATAATATTAGTAAGTATAGATAAGGAGGAAAGATTTGTTTGTTTGCTTGCATTGACCCTCTTCAATGCAAGCAAACAAACAAATCTTTCCTCTTATTTCTTATCAACTCATACATGGTTAAGGAAACTAGCATGAACGGACATTGGCAGAATTTTGGAAAGTAGCAGCAGAGGCCATGATTTTAAGAAGAAGAAGTCCTCGATCAAATATTGGTCGAGCATGTTTTGGGCGAAGCCGCTGCCGAACCCGAACGCAATGTGCCTGACAAGATAGTAAACAAAAAAACTTAAACAAAAATTAGGAATGTGACGTTAATGGATAAGAACCGATTACATACAAATCGATTTTTCTTAATTCCAAATTAATCGTTTGTCAAAAATCGATTAACATAAATAATCGAAATCTGCGAAAAAATCGTTTTTTTTAAAATTATGTTAAAGTACATACATGTTTTTTATATTCCAATAATACTTATACTAAGAGATGCATATTAAAATAGTATCAGATTAAAATTTATATGAATTTAAAATAACCAATTAAAAACTAAAAGTCAAAGTTTAAAATTTCAAGGAAAGGAATTAGGAAACCAAATAGAATTGACAGCAATAGAATGACACAAATTGTAGTACTAGTAAGACAGCGGGATCTCTTTGTTGCTGTTTTATATTTGTAGTATTACTTCAAGTTTTTAATTCTATCGAATAGTACTTGCATATTGCTTTGGTATTATCCTTCGTTATAAAATACTTTCGCCAGCCACTATTAGGTGTTTTACGCTTAAAATACATTTTTATTGTTTACCAACAACGGCAATAACTTTATGTCACTCACCACTACACTGAAACAACTTTACACGCATACATACATGCCTACAGCCGCCGTTCTTTATTCAACATATACGTAGGAACTTAATTCCAGATTATTCATCCAACGCATAGATGGCGCTGTTTATAAGATCGAAACTTAGGTACCGCAAGATTTTTTCTTCCGCCGCATATCGCCACACGAGCTCGCTTATTAAAATCGATTTAAACACGTAATCTATATAGTCGATTTACATAAAAACCAATTAATATTGCTATAAAAATCGACTATAAGAAAATAATAACCGATTTGAATAAAAATCGATTATTTTATAACATCCCTCCAGATAATAGATGGATAGATATTTCAAAATATCCTAGACAGCCAAATATTTTATTTTGTATTTTAATGGACAAACTAATACATAAATTTATTTCTCTTAGGTGAAAACGAAGACGATGACGACTGGGCGATCAACAGGATGACTTCTTCGGACACATATCAGTTGAAATGGCACTCTCACAGTGCTCATTTGAACGGCTCAGTCGCGGCTTTGCTGCGCTCGGAGCGGTTCACGGACGTCGTGCTATGTACGATGGACGGTTCTCAGATTCCTGCACACAAGTTCATCCTGAGTTCGTGCAGCGTATATCTGAGCAGCCTCTTCGATGGCCAACGCTCTGTAATGCGGATGGGTGGCATGTTATATGTGGTTCTCCCTTCGGAGATCTCCACAAAAGCGTTGAAGATACTCGTGGAGTATATGTATAAAGGTACGTATAATTTAAAACGCTAGGCTTTTAAATGGTTCCATATAAAAAGAGTTAAAGAGAATATAACCTCTGTGATGATCAACGCTCCATAATGCAGATAGGTGGCATGCCACATGAGGTGCTCCCTCTGGAGATCTTCACAAAAGGATTGTAGATACTCATTATGTAGTATGTTTAAAGGTATGGCTAATTCAATCGCTGGACATTGTGGTACCGAATAAAAGCTAAGAGTTAAAGAGAAGGTACCTGCTATTGTAGGAGCTATCGATACCTTTCTTGACCCATTATAAATTACAACTACCAAGTAATCCAGCAGAGTCTAGTTATGATTGCATATATTTTCCTTGTATCAAAATTATGGATTTTTAATATAATGTTACTTTTCTAGGTGAAACAACAGTATCAAATGAGGTGCTAGACACGGTGCTCAAAGCTGGTGAGGTGCTTAAGATCCGAGGGCTATGGCGCCAATTGGAAGAGGCAGGTGGAGACTCAATACCAGCAGAGAAGACAATGCCAGCCAATACTCAAGCTATTGTTAACAAACAGTCCATAGTAAAGAAACCAGAAGAGGTGCAATCTAAGATAACAATGAAGAAAGATGACAAAGTTATAAAATTCAATCCAGTACAAACTCAGGGTGGTGTTACTAGGTAATCTACATAGTAGATAAATTTCTTATTATAAACACTAAATTTTAATATCATTTTCATGCACTCCGTGTCATCAAATTTGTTTTTTTTATGAAGTTGGTAATTTATGTTCATAGCATTTATAGGGGCTTCCATCAGTGAATAATAAATAGCAATTCTACTAACTATTGCTTAATTGATACCATCAAATCCATAGTATATGGATGTGACAAACCAAAATACTATGAGTCATTTTATTAATTAAAAGCGCATTAAAAGCTACTACTTAATATTTCGCACAGATTCAAAAGGCGCTGGGAGAGTGAGAGGATGGGGACTGAAACAAAGCGGTTTTTTATAAATTAAACATGGGGAGGATCAATCAAACTATTATTAAAAGCGGCTTCATTATGTGTCTGTGACTGCACTCATACTATTATGTTTATTGCAATTTACCAATAATTAGGTCTTTGTACTATAGTATATTAAGTTTGATTTTCGTTTCCTCTTATTTATTAAATGTGATGACTTGATCAGTATCGACATCAGATGATGCTTTTTTTCTGGTAATATAAAAATGGTGGTGTATACTTGTTGGGTAGAGTGTGAATAATTCACTATCTTAGTAAAGCCTGTTTTAAGTACCCTAATTATTAAAAAAAATGCTGAAGCATGGGCCACAGGCATTTCAGAATAAAAAGCAATGGGATCTAAAATTCACCACCCTGCTTCACAGTAATTAGCCAAAAGGATCCAGACTTACCATAATAGAAATTTTAAAAAGAATCATATTGCTTTTTTCAGGCCAATGTTCATTGGGCCACCAAAGCTGGTCTTCATCAAAACAACTGAAGGGGGCACGCAGGCTGCTTTACGTCCTGGTACTCCACTAGGTACTAAAGGACAGACAATACTTGTAGCACCCACTCCTGTCACCACGCAAGCCAGCCAGGCTCAAGCCACTGTCACTGCGGCTACACCTTCCAATACAGTCTCGGTAGCAACAGCTACAGTAGCAGATGATACACCGGATGATGCACCTCCTCCTAGGTAAGCAGTATTTAGCCCCTAATCGATTTATACCCTAATCCATATACAAATAAAAAACTCAATGACGTGAGCAAGGACGTAGCATTTCTGGAGAGGTTTTGCATTTAATCCATGAAAAATATTTATTGAAAGTATTTTTAGATGGATCTTTAGTGCAAAGTAGCCTTTATGCCTTTTTTTTTATCTTGTTTCTTCTTAGATGGGTGGGCACTACACATTTCCCTAATCTTCTCAGTACTTACACATATCATAGCCAATCCACAACTTCTGAAGCCTTCCTCGGTAGAGGAAGGCTAACATTATGCACTCAGATCGTAAATAGAAATAAGAAATAAGTTGCTACCTGTTGTATAAAATGTTTTTTATCATAGGTTCCTGAGGAGGCATGCAGTGGAAAGAAAATATGGAAAGAAACAAAAGACTGACACTAGTGTAGAAGGGACTTCTAAAGATAAGAACAAAGAAGATAAACAAAATAATGATGCTGGAAGTGAGTATTTGTAAGATTATTACTGTATGATGTATTCGCTCAATTAGTGTACATTGCATTTTTTTTAAGTTACATCAACATGTCATCTTTATAAAAACAACTTCACAAGAAGTCTTTTACTTCTTATGAAGTTATTTTTATTATAAATCAAGGAAAACCTATTTAACTATTTGTATTATAAAAGTATGATAAAATAGTAATTGCTCAAAACTTAATACTTCCTGTCCATGTTTCAATAGAATCATCACCATCAACTGAGATAATGATCAAGGATGAGCCTGAGTGGGATGCTAGCAGCATCGAAGAAGAGGAACGGTCTATAGCAGAGATGTTCCAACAGGAGATGAATGTCAAATCGGAGCCTATTGACGAGATTGATATAGATGAGGAAGGATTGGTGAGGAGATTTTTAAATATATTAAAGAAATAAAGATTGTTCGGACACTTTGTACTCCATCCACTCTACCACGTCTTTTGTGTATGAGAATCAAGGTGTTATTTGGTCTGTATTTTGGACTAAAAGATTAAAATGCAGTAATTAATTTAACATTGTAAAAACAGCAAAATCCAATTAATTCATTAATATTATATATTTAAAAATGCTCATAAAGTTGTTTTTGCTAATAAGCGTATTTCGTATAATTTACCAATCCACTCAGTATAATTAATTAATGAAAGTAGAATACTATGGCTAAAGTCTGCATAAACTTAAACGAATTATTCCGATTGCTGTTGTTCAATGTCAATCAATAATTTTTATTTTTCATTCATTTATATTGTACCTTAATTTTTAATGTAATATCGTTGTGTTCCAAAACACTTTACTCTTTGTCGATCAATAAATGTCCCATTTGTGAATGGATGTCGGGATGAGGAAGCCCCAAGCGCAGCATTCAGGGCTTCCTTGGGTAGAGTGCATTGTATAGGTAGCATTATAAGCTATACTGATGGCGCAGGTGTACAGCCCGCTGGCGTGCGAGCTGTGCGCGGAGGTGTTCACGGTGCCGGCGGCGTGGGTGCGCCACGTGCAGTCGCACGCGCGCGCCTCCACGCACCACGCGCGGAAACGGAAACTGCGCTCCGCGGTCAGTATACACGCTACACTATACCACACTGCACGACAATACATAGACTACACTGCATTACACTACGCCTAACCAAGCTGCACTACAATACACTAGACTACACTGCACTACGTACACTACGCCAAACCACCCTGCACTACAATACACTAGACTACACTGCACTACGTATACTACGCCACACCACCTTGCACTACAATACACTAGACTACACTGCACTACGTACACTACGCCAAACCACCCTGCACTACAATACACTAGACTACACTGCACTACGTACACTACGCCACACCACCTTGCACTACAATACACTAGACTACACTGCACTACGTACACTACGCCACACCACCCTGCACTACAATACACTAGACTACACTCCATTACACTACGCCTAACCACACTGCACTACAATACACTAGACTACACTCCATTACACTACGCCTAACCACACTGCACTACAATACACTAGACTACACTGCACTACGTACACTAGACTACACTGCACTACGTACACTACGCCACACCACCCTGCACTACAATACACTAGACTACACTGCACTACAATACACTAGACTACACTGCATTACACTACACTGTAGTCTGCACTACACTACTCCATACTACAATATAGTTATTCATAATGCAACTTGTTGCACTTGCCCCTCTTCTTGACACTTCTCCAAGGTACACCATCAGCTAATGATAACCAGTTACAACGTCAAGTTATAATAGTAGCCATGGCTTTTTCTTTAAAAAATGTAATGAATGTTCTGTTTCTATTATTCTATGAGATCGAAATCAGCATTGAGGAGATCGTAGATGAACCTCGTAGAAGTGATTAAATACGACCTAAGTTTGCAGGAAGAGAATGGATGCATGCATTTACAACCAGTGCTTGTTGAGATTATTGGCGGAGACATATGTCCAGCAGTGGACGTCTTACGGCTTACAATATGATGATAAAACATCACCCCCAGTTACATCGTTACATATTTGCGAAGCGATGGATAGCTCAGCAGGGGGAGCGTCGCCTGTCAAACAGACGGACACTGGTTCGATCCCCAACAACAGCTTCTGGTGAAGGTAACACCGTTATCAAATTCCCAGCATGGTGGTTGGGTACTTTCGAATACCCGCCTGGCTAGCTACCACACTCAAGATTGAAAAACTGTCACTAGACACATTGTGTGTTCAAGTAGCAGTCCTTGAGAGCCAGTGAGCATTCTAGATCTAGCGTGATAACTTCTTCGACCACATCTTCACTGACCATCAAGTGAGATAGTGGTCAAACGCTACATCTATACAGTATGAAAAAAAATTTATCGCAAAAATCAAAGAAATAATTACCAAGTTGTAATTGGGATATGTTGTTTCCAGAGTGACGACACAGAGGAAACGATGGCGTTGCTCCGTTGCGACTTGTGCCAGAAACACTTTCCTAACCCCGCCGAGTGGGTGCGCCACATACAGAGCGCTCACACGGAGACAGGTGCGTTTTATTTTATATCTTACTACCCGCGGTTTCACCCGCGTAGATGACGGTTTTCCCGCTTAATTATCCCATGGGAACTATACTTTTCCGGGATAAAAATAGCCTATGTGTTAATCCAGGGCTTAAACTATCTCCATACCAAATTTAATCGAAATCGGTTTAGCCGTTTGAGTGTGAAAAAGTAACAAGCATACACACAAACTTTCGCATTAGTACGATTTGTTTATAGTAAGAGATAGTTTTAGATTTGTTTAATTACATGTGCTCTATGAGAAAATGCCTTTGAAAGTTCGTTTTATCAATATCTGTCATCGGGCCAAAGTAACACAGACAGTGTGATTATATAATGTTGGGTCAGTTGAGCATTCTTTTGTCTGTAAATGCTTTTTTGTATTTTTACTCTATTTGAAAGCTGTATGAAACACTATCTATCAACTATATTGTGTTGGAGGCTGGACTCAAGTTAGGTAATTAATTAAAAATACCTGCATAATTTATTACTGGACAGTGCTTCTAATAAAATTAAATTATTGAAAATCAATAGACTCAAAATTTACTATAAAATTACGCAAAACAGTTAATATTCATTATATGTATTGTAATAGGGGTCATTTATTTTTATAAAAATAGTGGGAAATCTAAGTACACTAACTGATCAACATAGTGATGGAACCATAGAGGTGTTATTGTAATATATAGAGAAGACATGTCACACCTATAATACGCTCCGTTCAACGCACGGCTTCTAGAAGAACGAAGAAACTATTAAGTTACTTAAAACTATGGCCGTATTCAGTTTCTGTCAGTCGACAGTTTAGTCTATGCAAGCAACGAATTATTACAGAATATAGAACGAACTGTGAAAGTACCTGAAATTCCAGCGCTTTTGATCATGTGATCGTGAGATCTTCATGCTTTATATATGCATTTTAAAATGCGTTCTTGCGCTGAATGGTATATGGTCTGATTAGACCATAACAATATTTAAGCGCTGCAGAAATACTTAGTCAAACTATTAACCTTTGCTTAGAACAGCTTCTCTATACGTATTAATGTTGGATCAGCCTTATTTGTAAGGAAAGCCGTTCCTTACGCTTCTGCCGTTTAGAAACATTATGTCCTAGTACACTATGAATAAATAAATTCCGATCAACTTCATGTATTATCCGGCTTTACTCACGTTTATAGTCGAAGTTTCGACCTAGGTTTCGAGCATGTCAATGGTCACCGCGATCTGGCAGCGTAATCTCAGCTGAGGATGGGCATCGGACATGCCCGAAACCTAGGCCGAAACTTTGACTATAAACGTGAGTAAAGCCGAATAATACATCTATATAATAATATGTTAAACTTACAAGAATTTCCGATCAAAAACTTCATGTATGATTTGTACCAAACAGATATGAATAGTAAACTCTAAGGCTTTCACGGCCGGCGTTGCATGTTGTATGTATTGCTTTCGGGCTGTTTGGCCGTGGTCTATGTGAAACTTGTGTTCCAGACGTTTCGTCGATCACTGCGGTCGACATCTTCAGTGGTTCAGGTCCGAGCGGCGACAAGAGCGTAGAACTCTCCTTCGCGGTGTCTTCTCTGAAACTGAACGAATCATCAGTTTCAGAGAAGACACCGCGCGAGCAATACATACAACAGATATGAATAGGTTGTGTATCTTATATTTAGTTTGTCTGTTCCAATTATTCTTTTTTTTTTTAGATCAATAACACCATTCTGCGTAAGTGGTGATTTCAAATAAGTATATGGGTTAAGTTTTTTTTGGGTTCTTAGCATGTTTCTTGATACCTAACCACTGACAATATACAATGTAATTATACTACCATTATCGTAATATTACCCTAATTGCTAACTATATGTAATAAATGTCTTGAAAGCATCTTGATGTTAATATAACTTACTAACATAGCTGAAACCTGATTGTTATGTACGTGGCTTAGACAACCGAACATCTTTAAACGTTATCGTCACGAAAGCAACTCATTCGTAACGCTTCCTAACCTTGCAAGCACCAGCGTACCTTGCTACTGCCATGATAATCACTTCAGTTATGTTCTGATCTCCCATTGCGATGCTTTGCTTGCTTTCGATGCTCAAACAAAGCATCGCAACATGTGATTGTTGTGAGCGGATGCATGCGTTAATTATAATCGCACTGGAAAAAATAATTATAATTAGTTTTCCACCTTAAATTTGACTCCGGTATTCCATATCACTGCTTGGGTGTCCTATCGTTCACATAAGACAGTATTGGAACAATATATAACTTTTGATAATGATAAAAGTGATTCCATAAAAAATATAAACTACCCTCATCTTCTTTTAAAATTTCATTAGCACTTGAAATGCTTTTTCTATACAATAAACTTAAGGTGCAACGGTTTTCATACTATTTGTTTTGTAATTCCTGAGCTTTCTGCTTAGATTTTGAATTGGACACGAATTAACATACCTCTAGTTTCGGTTTTTATTAATGTAATAAGTTACACCAAAAATATTCTGCTGAAAAATAGTATTTCCTAACTAGTAACGTGTAACATTGTTGATTTTTTGTTATATAAACTTAAATAAGAACTACTTCTTCTTGTTTCTGATGGCTTGTGCGGGGGTGCCACAATTTCGCCAATGCCAAGTCACACAGATAGAGTAGAAAATAAGAACGATGTTTATTAAGTCATGTCCAGCCTAAGTGTACTATTCAATAGTGCAATATGATCGGCTCACCATAGATGATTTTGACAGATTTGGTTCTGCTATTTTTAATTTGTCCTTATTGAATCAATCTTGATTCAAGTTTACATTCAGCGACATAGCACGCCATTTCTCGTAGTATGTTAACATCTGACCTGTCAAATCCGTACAAAACCGACATATGCCGAGCATAGGTTCAACATAGACCCAGGCCGCTAGGAACTTAGCAGACTACGGATTTTTGGCGTTGTCTTATTGGCATCGGCTCGGCCTGGCACCGAACTGATACTAAACATGAATTTAGTAGAAGTTTAAACACCCAGTTTAAAAATAATAATAGGAAGATCAGGAATTATACAACAGCTTTGTATGAAAAACGTTTTTAAACTTAAAATTCTTGACATTCTCTTGAAGGCATACAAACCAAAAGAAAAAATATGCGTAGAACTGCAATAACAGAGAGCAATTGTTGATCTCAATTTAGATCATGTCAGGTTCTTTTTGTTTGCATTAAAAAAACTAACAATGGGTCGAAAGTTCTGAGTTGAGTTCTACAATTGCCTCTACGATTCGGTTATATTGTGCGATTATAGTAGCGCATGTCGAAGCGGTAAAAGGGCTTTTTAACCTTCCTAAATGTGTGTCGATGTTCGGTTGTCTAGAATTGGCCATGTCAAACAACAGTGCCCCACCAAAACGTCACAATCGTTTCACAGAGGGCGTGCAAAGTAAAGTTTGTACGCACTGCAAGAAAATGTTCCCGTCTCACGCCTCGATGCTCATACATATGCGCACGCACACCGGTAAGTCATAATATAATATAAAGTAGTTTTTGTAGTTAATCAACTAACCTGTGTTTATAAAAAAAATAACATATAATAAATCCGGCTTAAAATTTGGGGCTTTGCCAGGGGCAAGTAGAAGGCGAGCGGTCTCCGGTCGATCACCCACGCGTTGGATAGACCTTATAAAAGCTGCAGCATAAACCTCCATAGTCCAAAGCACCCGAGACGCTGAAGACCGCAAGATAGAGAGAGATAGAGATAAGTGGAGACGCATCGCAAGGGCTACGTTGTCTAGTTAAAAGGCATAGTCTTCAACCACGACCACTCGGCAAGAGTGGACGACTAAGGAGTTCTTTTTTTTTTTAATATTGTAACCTCACGTTGAGCGACGACGCGGTCTAAGGTAGAGATGCTTACAAAGCATTGCGAAATGAAACATGCATTAAAATCATAAAAAACTAGTGAATCTCACACAATAATGTTCCTTAAGTCAATGCAAACTGGACTGGATTTTATCGAGTTTAAAGAAGTTGTAGGGGTCATATACCATAAACATTTAATGCATACTAGTGCCAATCGATGTTTTAAAAAAGTTTATCCTTAAATTATTATTTGATTGCGTTAACCATGGCCTCTCAGAGGCTGGACTTGTGGAAAATGATCCATGTGTGGAAAGTGTAATCCCGTATAATTATGCTTTTCTCTGGATAGTTGAAACAAAAGATTTTAGAGAGCCGTTAATATGCAACAAAATAAAAAGTTATTGAAAGTAAAGCACCTTTAAGAACTCCGGCATTAATAACTAGTTGATCGCGTAGCCATCTATGACGTCTGTGATCAGTCGTTTTCTGAAAAAGTTCTGTTTCTATCCATGGTCCAGCAAGAACTAATGTCTGTTGTTAGTACAAATGTCTGTTAGAACAAATGTTGATCGCCTAGCCATCTATGACGTCTGTGATCAGTCGTTTTCTGAAGTAGACCAGTTTCTATCCATGGTCCGGCAAGAAAAAATGTCTGTTGTTACAGCAAATGTCTATTGTTAGAACAAATGTCTGTTGTTAGAACAAATGTCTGTTGTTAGAACAAATGTCTGTTGTTAGAACAAATATCTGTTTGTAGAGCAAATGTCTTTAGCTGGTGAGGTACCATTAATGGACGATCAGCTAGTTTCGTCACTGGGATCTTATGAGTATGAGTCTTTGCTATCACACCGAGCCCGCCCATAGATCTCTCAAACTTAGACAAACGTGAGAACGGTACAACTTTACTGAGATGTGTGCTTATCATTTACATTATCCCTTATATTGACATGTTAGGGTATGGTATATTAAATCTATCGATGGAATTGTAGGTGAGCGTCCGTTTGTATGCGGACTGTGCAACAAGGGTTTCAACGTAAAGTCGAATCTCCTGCGGCACTTGCGCACGCTGCACGACGAGTTGATCAGCGCGGCCGAAGTCGATGAGGAAGAGGAGCCCGCTCTCGACCCCGCGCCCGCGCACACCCCGCCCGGGCCTAGCGAGCTCAAGCGGGAAACCTGAGGACGAGGAGGGGGGGCAGGTCAGTGTACTACCATACTACCGTAACAAATACAACGGGGCCATCTACCAAGATGGAAGGAAACCCACCAGGTTAGTATCATTGAGAGGAATGATGGCCGTGATCCACCAGGCTGGCCAAATGAGGGTTAGTGGATAGGTTATTACTACTATTACTTATTACCTATGTCCAGCTGTGGACGTCCTATGGCTGAGATGATGATGATGATGATGATGATGATGGATAGGTTATTAGTGGCCAACTCGATATCGGAGATTTCAGACCGCCTCCGATTAGTAGCTCCGTGTAGTAACGACCGTGGTTCTAAGACAATAATTGGTACCGACGGGGGAATTTGCCGTCCGAAGTATGGAAGCGATCAGTTGAAAATATCACTAGCGTTCACACGTCCAAGGTCACAGCTTACGTTGCTTAACCCAGTTGATTCCTTAGAATCGACCACGACGGTCGCCGTGGCGCAGTGGTTAGTGTCAGTGACATGACTACTGTGTCTCCGGGACCCTGGGTTCGAATCCCGGCCGGGGCAAACATATGTGCGATGAGTGTAGATGTCTGTCCCGGGTCTTGGGTGTTTGTGTGCTGTGATTGTGTGGTTCTATGCCTCCTGCGATACAGGGATTCCTAGTGCGGGGGTCTAAGTGTGATAAAAAAAATTAAACTCTGCTGCAAGCACTTCGCTACTATATATGTCTAAGAATTAACGAAAACCAGAAGAGTGTAGCGCAAGTTCTTAGTATGTAAAAATTATAAAATACAGAATGGGTTAATTTCGCGAAATTAATCACTCCGGTCTATCATGCAACCTCGTTTACGTTTTTTTTATACTGTATAGATCTAGCGTTTGCCCACTATCTCACTTGATGGTCAGTGACGATGTGGTCAGATGTTATCACGCTAGACCTAGAATACTTACTGGCTCTCAAGGACTGCTGCCTGAACACTCTGTGTGTTTGGTGACAGTTTTTCAAACTTGAGGGTGGTAGCTAGCCAGGCGGCTATTCGAAAGTACTCTACCACCATGCTGGGAATTTGATAACGGTGTTACCTTCACCGGAAGCTCAAGCTGTTGTTGGGGATCGGACCACTATCCGTCAGCTTGACAGCCGACGCTCCTCCCGCTGAGCTATCATCGCTTCAAAACTACGTCGTACTACGTTACGTAACCTTTTCGAGACGTGTGTCGCCTCCACACGACGCATCCTCATAAGCTGTTGACTCTTTACTTGTTTTAAGATTCCACTCACAAATGTTTACTAATATGAATTTTATTATTTGTTATATGACTAACACCTTTTTATAATAAATAGTTCTTACACACACATACAGGACGTCCCAGCTGTTTCCCGGAGGGATCGGCAATGATTACGGACTTCCACTTGCCACATTCACACACGTTGCATGCTTCTTTCTCTGCATCAGGTTTTTCACACACGCCTGAGAAATGTTACTAAAACTAACTAACTAGCGTACGTGTGTTGTAATAGGACGAGGCCGCGGACGGGGGCGTGGCCGTCGGTCGGCGTACATGAACGCAATGGCGGACGCGAATCGGCGCGCGAACGAGAAGAAGAAAGGGACGGCGACACCGCCGCACTCCCCCTCTCCCTCTCCCGCGGCCGCCGCCGCCGCCGAGCCGCGCAAGCAGAGCTACTCGCTCTTCCTTAAGCAGCGCGCGGTTCTGTTCTCCGCCAAGAAGTGGAAACAGTGACTCTAGTTTAATTATATTGCAAGACAAACATACACTTTCAAGTATTCAATAGCTGCATGATATCGAAAAATCTTTATTTCCCACTCTAGATCTCGCGTGATTACATCTTCGACCACATCGTCGCTGACCATTAAGTTAAATTGTGGTCAAACGCCTAGTTCTATAAAGTATTAAAAAAATAATCTTTAGTCTAAAATTAATGGATATTTTAATGCCTGAGTTTTGAGAATTTATTATATTTTATAAAGTAAAACTTATTACTTATTATTCCAGTTTGATAAACGTTTAACATAAAGCAAATAGGTAATTAAAATACAGAAAAACAGCGAAAATCTCTAGAAGACAACAACTGTTTTACAGACAAACCTTTGATAAATTTACTCCACATATTGTTTGTACAATAACATCGAGAGATTGTGCAAGTCTGAATCCATTTCTTCAGATAATAAGACAATTTATTGTTTAAACTGGTCCAAATACGTAGAACTTTTCATCAATTGAATGAAAGCAAATCTAAAAACAGGACTACGATAGGTGTGTCGCCTTATGTATTCAATTGTTCACAAATTATAGAATATATAGATATCGGAGATTTCAGACCGCCTCCGACGTGTAATAACGATCGTGGTTCTAAGACAATAATTGGTACCGACGGGGGAACCTGCCGTCCGAAGTATGGAAGCGATCAGTCGAAAATATGACTAGCGTTCACCCGTCCAAGGTCACAGCTTACGTTGCTTAACCCAGTTGATTCCTAATCGACCACGACTGTCGCCGTGGCGCAGTGTTTAGTGTCAGTGACATGAATACTGTATCTCCGGGACCCTGGGTTCGAATCCCGGCCGGGGCAAACATTTGTGCGATGAGTGTAGATGTTTGTCCCGGGTCTTGGGTGTTTGTGTGTCCATGCCTCCCGCGACACAGGGAATCCTAGTGCGAGGGTCCACGTGCGATAAAAAAAATGTCAACCCACGTCAGTTTTAATAACTAAAATATGCATTCTTTAAAAAAAATATCTTTAATACTCGCAATTATGTATAATGAATATTCAAATGTGAATTATATATAAACTCTAAGGCTTTCACGGCCGGCGTTGCATGTTGTATGTATTGCTTCCGGGCTGTTTGGCCGTGCTCTATGTGAAACTTTTGTTCCCTATAAATACACAAGCGACTCAAGACTCCACATCAGTATCAGAGAAGAGGCCGCGAAAGAGAGTTCTACGCTCTTGTCGCCGCTCGGACCTGAACCACTGAAGATGTCGACCCCAGTGATCGACGAAACGTCTGGAACACAAGTTTCACATAGACCACGGCCAAACAGCCCGAAAGCAATACATACAACATGAATTATATATTTAACCTTTTTTGTGCCGTAGAGATGTAATATTCAAAGATTGATGGTTGTCTTGCAATATATTAAATTATTACACCGGAAAATATTGTAAATTATTACAAATTTCCGTCACTGACACCTGCTCCACCCTCCTCATAAATTTTAACCTAGAATCTTATTTGTGGGTAGTTTTATATTAGTTGTTAGTATTAGGTATCTCGTGTAAAATGACAACTAGTCATTATTTTATATATAAACGATACGCTACACATAAGTTTTAATAATTTATTTCTATTACTGTATGTGATGTCTCCTTGTATTTGTTTTGAGAAGTCAAGTTGTTTATTTTAATGTTGTTGTAACCGGTTTTGACTTGATTTGTGCTGAGCTTGTTGTATATTAGTGAAAAGAAACCTTTCTTTAACCACTGGACCCAAATTGATTTTTATTTTTGACGTGATAACGTTTTATAAATTGATGAATACCAGCAACACTCATGAAAAATAGTAACGTTCCGCGTAACGTTCCACCTGAGTTTTGTATTACATAAAATAATCAAAGTCAGTCAGTCAAAGTCAAAGTCAGTCAAAGTCATAAATGATTATGACGTTATCACGTAAATCTATCGTCCGTAAACCGACTTTACAGACAACCAATTTATTTTTTTTTACATCAGAGCCTTACACCGGCTTAGAGTTGCTTGTCTATATCGGTTACATTTCGGCGAATGTGCACTGAAATAACACAATCTTATTCTATCATCGATCAAGCAGACTATGCGCCACCGCTACATATACCACCATTACGCTCGAAGCGTTTTGCTTCCACTTTCATAACGCACACTGCCAGCGAATGGAATTCACTGCCTGAGTTTCCCGATAGGTAAAACACCGGAGTATTCTAGTCGCGAGCGAATTTCTGTGCTACACCTTAGATCGCGTCGTCACTTAACATCAGGTGGGACAGCGGTCAAACGTTAAAAAGATTATAAACGTTAAAAAAGATCGGTGTAATTTGGACTGGCCGGTTGGCGCAGTTAGTAGCACTCTGCCTTCTGAGCCGCTGGTCCCGGGTTCGATTCCCGGTCAGGTCAAACATTTGTGTGTCATCAGTCATCAGGTTACCATAGTACAGGCTCTGCCTAGTTAGGGACCTGAAGACCTTGTATGAATATAATTATATAAATAAAATAAAAAATTGTCATATATGTACACTTAATTCAATAAAACGACTAGTCACAAAATATTTAACTTCATTGGCATTTCTAGCATTACCCATTGGTAAATGCTAGTGTACCAACCAGAAATATATATAGTATATAAAGAAGTTGCTCTATGGTCTGTCTGCTTATTTTGATAACTTAAGAACTCATTTATTTATCTAAAAGGCTTGCATGTATGAAAAGCTGTAAAATAAAAGGTATATACTAGACACCGGCTGGATACACCCAAATCAACTGGCTGTTCAACTGACCCACCGAGACTATATACCTCGCTTGAGAAGAAAATTGGTGCTCCAAAGTGACTAACAACTGAAAGTGCCACTTAATAAAGAAAAGGGGTGATGATCTCGGAGATCACACAAAAAAGTCAAACCACCCACAATACTTCTGAATGTGAATACTGATACACAAAAAAAATGTATTCGTGCGAGGCCAGGCCTGGGTTGGGTCGAATGAAAGGTTACATGCATGTTCGAATCATGTAATTTTCCCCACTTTACATTTCTTTGTACAAATCAAATCATAACCGGACACTTTGTAACTGTAAGTCATAGTACAATAGTAACAATGTAAGAGTAAGTTGGAAACATTGCTGTATCTTATTATCTAGATTTAGGATTTTCTAAGTTTTGTAAGAGGAAAAGAGCACGATATATTTTTCGAAGTGATAAAACTTTTTGGTTCTACATTGTATTTCTACCGTACACTTGATGTTTTAGTCTTAGTTGTAATTGTGTAGATTTTGTGTAATTTCTTTATACTGTACAAAATACTCACGTAAGACATGATTCGATTCACAATTTGTGGTATTCATTTATCAATGTGCAAAACAACTCGGTGGTAAATAAAATTCAAATTTGAGAATATACCTTTATTGCCTTTTTCTATCCAAATGTTTTATCACATTATACTTGTATGTAATACACATAGTGTACAGACATGATGGCAGAAATAAGGGGATGTATTAAACAAGTAAAAAAAAAATTGATGACCTCAAAATTAGCTGTCTTCTTCTTCAATTTTGGGAGCCAAGTAGTAGCGAATGTGTCCGATGTCCGGGATACGGTACTCTACCACCAGCGGTACATCGGCAGACATAGATAGCTGAACCTGAGGATTAAAAAAAAAAAATTGGTTGTCTGTAAAGTCGGTTTACGGACGATAGATTTACGTGATAACGACATAATCATGTATGACTTTGACTTTGAATTTGACTAACTTTGACATTGACATTGACTTTGATTATTTTATGTAATAAAAAACTCAGGTGGAACGTTACGCGGAACGTTACTATTTTTCATTTTGGCATTCATCAATTTATAAAACGTTATCACGTCAAAAAATTGGTTGTCCCTAAAGTCGGTTTACGGACGATAGATTTACGTGATAACGTCATAATCATTTATGACTTTGAATGACTTTGACTTTGATTATTTTATGTAATACAAAACTCAGGTGGAACGTTACGCGGAACGTTACTATTTTTCATGAGTGTTGCTGGTATTCATCAATTTATAAAACGTTATCACGTCAAAATTTGGAATTCAGGTGCGACGCAAATTTTCAAATTCTTACTACGTTCTTCCGAAAAATGTAGTCGGTGACCTTTTGATACACCGATACCAGAATGTTTCAAACAATGCGCCATCACAATCCAAATGGTAACACATGCAGTACTATTAAATTTATGGCATTAAAAAAACTAAATTAAATAAAACTCAAAACAGAAAAGGTCAAATTTTGGCGACTCAAATGATATAAAGTAAGCATTGGTAGTGGTTATCTTGTTCGATTAAACTGAAATTCTGGAAAATAGGTAAGAGAAGTTCTTATATGTAACGAATCACGATAAAGACCAATTCAGTATGACAATTAACAAAAACAATAAATAAAATTAGATTTTATTACAACTGCAGGTTGTTTTAAGTAAAGTAAGTCTAGATATTTGGTGCAGACTAAAACTACCCTGAGGATAGGAAACCATACTGCGCTCGCCAACACGCCTGCCAAGCGTGGCGAGTATTGGCAAATCCCCTATATGGGGAGGCATATGTCCAGCAGTGGACGTCCTATGGCTGCGATGAATGAATGAAAAAATACTACCTGAGATTCGCCAGCAACTAAATAGAGGTTTGTATGGATTTATACAAATTACAATTTTAGCGTAAATAGAATATGATGTTTTATTTTGTAGAGTTTTAGTGAATTTTGTCTAGGTCGAGTGATGTAACTGAATTAGAGCCAATATAAGTGCTTTATTCAAAGAAAATGGAATCCAAGGATTTAACTGTGATTGCCATAGGATTGGATATAAAATCAAATATTATTAAACAACATTCTATGAAAATTAAAAATCAAATAGCTAAACTTAATTTTTATTGTCATATCTACCTGGGGGCTAAGAGAAGTAGCCTTGGTGAAGTAGTTGAGGTACTGGCAAGCGAATGTGAGGGTGACAGGCTCTTCCATTTCTATAACCACAGCTTCCTCTTCTTTGTCGATGGACGCGGTTTGCGCAAGCTTTACGTTGGCTGAGCCGATATCACCGCTCGCGGAGAATTTCACTCCTGAAAAAAAAATTTAAGTTTGTTACCTTAAAAGTAAATCCTGTTCCCCGCTACTTCGCGTGAATTTCTAACGGCAAAGTTATCATGTAATTATATTTAATTCAATAAACAATCAACATTAGGAGGTGGATGGATTAAGCTACTATTTAATTAAATAAATTTATCATTATCATCATCTAAATTTATTATCCAAATCTAGCATTAACCTAACAGTCAAGGATAAAAACATAGTTTTTTTAGGATTACTAACGTGACTGACTTAAAATAAATACATCCAAATGATGTATTTTCAGAATTTAGTGGTTCAGAAACGACACCAGTTATAATACAACTTGACTGCATTTTGTTTTTGACGCAACAAAAGAAGTCCCAGTCCCATGTGTACCTTTTGCTAACCATTATGATTTAGCAAAAAATTTACCAAAAAATGGAACAATGAAAATAACTTATTGAAGATGGTACCATGATACTTCATCATGCATAATATATTATCAAAAAATTTTTGATAATATATTATTATGTATGATGAAGTATCATGGGTACTAAGTTCAAAAAGTTATTTTTATTGGTCCATTTTTTAGTAATTTTTTTGCAAAATCATAATGGTTAGCAAAAGGTACAGGAGATATTTGATTCAATTCCCTCATATCTGTAATGCCCATGCCCATGGCTTCACTTACAGATTTTTTAATCTGACATTTTGTTTTGATTATTTTAACATCTAGACACGCGGTAGGACGTCAAGCCAAGTTGTTGTATGAATTATATAGTTAATAATGTAGATGAGAATTGTCCTCCTTACCCTCCTTAGTGCAGGCGATGACCATAGACTCCCCAAACTGTGAGAGATCGCGACAGATCCGTGCGAACTCGCCGCTGGGCATGCGGATTGTGCAGCTGTATTCAGTCTCGGGGATACCTGCATAATGTAACAACATATATTGTTTATAATTTCTATATAACTTGCAACAAGCATTCACTATACTACATATATACTATATTACTGGCTTGGCGTAGTGACGAAAGTCAAAAGTTGGTCAACGTTGAAAACGTTGAGTGGAAAAGATCCTACAGTAGATCTCAAATGAGATGGACTGACCAAATCCAAGACAAAAGTGAGGGAAAATTAAAACTTCAGGAAGTGCTGCAGATGGCCGCCAATAGAAATAGCTGGAGACAAACCATGAACGCTACCGCAAAGATGTCCTAGTGATCACGACCTTCAGACATGAAGACACCGACCACAGAGTGATAATTATTACTAGCATAAAAGACATAATTCAGTTATTGTACGAACATGTTTATATATTGTTAAGACTACATGGCAAGCATGAAGCTTCTGATCTCATCATAAGTGTGAAGCTCATCCATGAGCTAAAGTGCTGCCACTTCTATTTTATGGTGTCCTCGCTACTGCATTTGAATCTCCACCTCAGACATTAAAATAGGGTCTGACTAGTCTAATAAGTGTGCTTGCAGATTTCTGCTTAGGTATTTGTCTTGTCTAGGATCCTGCCATCAAAGTGATGATAAATAAATATGATTTTCATACCTAAATGTTCCAGATCTAAGTTCATCAGCTTCATCTCATAATCGGAGACCTTCTCCTGGTTGGGGCTCTCAAATTGGAATGTGACAGTGTCAGCATTGTCTTGGGCCTTCATGGTCACAGTGTCTTTGTCACCTGCACATTTCAGGATCTTTGACATGCTGAGAAATAAAAAGTACATATTTCAATTAAGTTGATAGCCAAATTATAAAGCAGAGAATATCTACAAATGAACAAAGGCACCTCAGGGCTTACAACAGATTCATAAGAACTCGCACAACTCGAAACAGCATGTAACCTGATCTTTTTGGCTAGTAGGTAGTGCACACTTAAGGTTTACAGTTTTCCTGCTACCTTAATTGCTCCACGGGAGCTATACTTTCTCTGGGATAAAAATATTCAGTACAACCTATTTCCATACCAGATTACATCAAAATCTTTTTTTTAAAGTTTTTAAGTGAAATGAGTATAATCTGTACAGCTGTTCTAGCGTGAAGGAATAACAGAGGTTTTTGAATTATTTGCATATCCCATGGGAACAGCAATTATTTTCAGGATGAAAAGTCGCGATGTGTTAATTTAGGGTGTAAACTACCTCCATAACAAATATCATCGAAATCGGTGCAGCCGTTTGAGCTGGAAGGAGTAACAAACATACAAAATTAAAAAATCTGTTTCTTTCTTTGAAGTACATAATTATGTAGGTACATTTCTTACATGTAAAATCCTATAATTAAAGATTGTGGAGCATGCAAGTTATCAGACTATAGAAATATGCTACAAAAAAACTTTCGCCTTTATAATATATTAGTGAGATGACGATGTACATAACAGTGTGTAGGCACTGGTAAGCATTTATATTAAAATGTTCGTTACATAAAAAAAATATTTTTACTTGTGACTCTTCTCTCAGTTTGTTTTCTGATTGACAGAGGGAATATGTATTGAGTTACGTTCAAATATTTGAAGGAAATTTTGTACCGAGTTGTGTGGTTATTTACCACTTTTAATGTTAGAAAGCCTTTATGACTTAATGTTTCAGCAATTTTAATTCCATACTCCATGAGTTAAATTCCTATCACAAAAACTTGAATATGGTACTACAGCTGGTTACCTATAACGGTACTATAGGGGGACCTTTCATTTGTACTTTAAAAAACTATTCTGAATTTTTACTCACCTCCCCAGGTTCATTCCCATCGAAATATTTCTGTCGCATCTGTATTTATCAAAGCCATCTGCCCGCAGTGTGAGGGATACTAGTGACACATGTGAATTGTCCATTGCCTAGAAGTAAAATTTTACAAACAAGATAACATGTTGGAAACATTTCTAAAAAGGTGTAGGTTTATTAGTTTTGAACACAGATTTTAACATAAAACACAAACACATTATGTGATTGATGATTAACATGACATCTTTGAGAATATATGATAATTATATTTCAATGAAACAGTAGGCTTAAGAGAAGCCAATGAAGGAAAGTAAATCCATAATACCTCAGCAGTGGGAGCATCGGCTGTCAAATTAATGGATGATGTTTCGACCTGCACCAACAGCTTGAGCTTCCAGTGAAGGTAAAACTTATTGAATTCCCAGCAAGGTAGAAGGGTACTTTCGAGTACCTGCCTGGCTAGCTACCACCCTTAAGTTAAGAAAAACTGTCACTAAACACAGTGTTTTTCAGCAAGCAGACCTTGAGAGCAAGTTACCATTCTGTTTCTAGCGTGATAACATCTTCAACCACATCTGACTGTGACTAAGCATCAAGTGAGATAGTGGTCAAATGCAAGATTTATACAGCATAAAAAAATAAAATAAGAAATAGATTATATTATTGACTTCTATACTTTATGTGTACAATATTATATTCAAAATGTATGGTTTTAAGCTTTCAAACACAAGTTAAATATTACCTGCAATTGGATTCCATTGTCATCACAGTCAAATGTGGCTTGTGTGAGGAGATCTTTGATTGCCTCTAGGACCTTCTTTAAGATTGAGCTTCGGAGTAAGCGCGCTTCAAACATTTTCTGAAACAATAAAAGGTACAAAAATTATAAATGCCTGAATGGAGCAGATTCACCGATTGGATTAAATTCTCAGTTGTTAAATTGTTACTACCAGTTTCAGGTTATCAGGTTTTTCTGTTGGCTTTTTTTGAGAAAAATTTGCATTCCATGAAAATAAAAATATATACTATCATGGCACTGCATAGTTTTCTAGAACAGAAATCAACCACTAAATATTCAGCCAAGCACCTAGCCTACACTCAGTATTAAGCAAAATGACTTTTCAGGGCATCCCCTCAAAAGTAAGTCATTTGAAGTTTGATTACTGATTACAGCAATTACATTATATTGGCATAGCATTGCATATTTCAAGAAAAGAAAACAACATGTAAAACACATGACTCGTAGCCAAAATGTTGAAACTTCAAAGGCAAAACGAAAATTATTAGAACCTGTCATGCTATTGATGAAATTGCGAAAGAGCTACCCTGAAGTAATACCATTTTACTGTGCAATCAATTATGCTATGCTAACTTTTTCTGAACCATCTACCTAGCAACCTGAATGGTGTGGGGAGTGAGGGAGGAACAACCTGTCCTTTTATCCATTATTTACTAGATTGTTTGAGACAATAGTTTCACAGGTACGAGGTAAAGGCAGATACTAAATACAGTCCCAGCTGTAACAGAAGCAAAAACTGGAGTTAGGACTTCAAAACCCCAAGGCCGAGATCATGGTACGGGTGATCATTCAAGCAATCAAAATTGATGAATCAAGGTAAAAATGTATACTTACGAGAATATATTCAAGTTTTCTAACAGAAGTTAACACGAAATCAAGTCGCTACCATACAAATTAATGTAAAAGTAAAATTACAATTGGCTGATTGAGCATTCGCTGGCAAGCAGACAAGCCGGGAAAAATAAGCGCGAAAAGTTGACTTGGACTTGTCTCTCATCCGACTCTCGAAGTTTTTTGTCGTTTTTGGCTTCGCACTTCGCAGGGCCCACATATGAACAGGCGCGATTTACTGTGGATTAAAAGAACGCCTATCGGCGACGACGTTCCAGGTGATTGCCTTGTTAACTATTAGTATCGGAAAAAAAATAATTATGTGTTTTCGATTTAAACGTCAAGATGATGAGATTATAACATTCGATGTCTAACTTCTTAATAAGATCAGAAGTGGCTAGAGTGTTAACTGTTCATTTCAGTCACAGGGATCCTGAATTCGATAATGTGAAAAAAGTAACAAATTTTCTGTAATTAATTGCGTATGAAACGCACTCTGGTGTGCAGCGTTGCCAGCTCTACGTCTTTGTACGTAATCTACATATTTTAGGCCGTTCCTGCCACTCACGTTCTTCATTGCCGAGAGTTACGTATTTTTATCAAACTTTAATTTGTAAAATAACATGAGGCTGAATTAGCATACAAACGATCCATCCGGAATGTAGAACTACATTGTAGTTCATTTAACATAACAATATATATGGAAATAATACTAGGATCAGATGGGCTCGACATTCGATTACTCAGTAGCCATTAGTCATATACATCATTGACAAAATTAACTTACCTATTTTGGCAGCTTAGAAATGTATATAAGCCAGTTCTCTGGACACTTTCAGCTTCAGCTTCAGTTTAGCTTTTGAATTTGCATGAATAGCACCGACAATCGAGCGAACTGAATCCGAACATTGAATTATTATTAGGCTTGATACAGCGATATTAGATCCTCAATACTATGCGTAGTATTGTCGTCAGTATGATGATACGGTGAAAAATTGATGCTATACAATAATTATTATAATACACGGGAGTTACTCACGTAATAAGTCAGAGGGTTCCGACTATAGTTTCAACCACATTCGGTGGTCTTTTTTAAGGAGAATACGGGGCGCTCGCGGACGCGGTTCGCCTAGTACTGATGTCTATACAATGATGTGAAATAAAACCACGGTGCTGATTTTAAATTTAATAATTACATCCTATTTAACAATCTACTTATTTGTAACAACAAAAAATAGATTATTTACAGTGCTTTGATAAAAATAGGGCAATGGCGATGTTAAAAGCGATGAAACGCTTTAATCAAAGAGCTGTACAATTTGATCTTGAGCTTCATAAAGAGGCAAAGTGAGGTTATATTTTTCAACAATACCAGGGGGCACAAATCTTCCCCCGAGGAAGTGTTTCGCGTTTTTTAATATTTCTGGTTTTGCACATAGCTTGGGTGCTGTTAGAGAAATAAGCATAGCTGGGTTTAACACTTTTTCTTCTGTGCCAGGGCCCCTCTCAACATCCCACCCGCTGGGGATATCCACGCTGAAATAGAACAACATATAATATTTATTCATTAATAAAAGTTTTCTTTGTAACTTATTAGCATGTACTGACATACATAGATATCAAAGGTGCATTATACCCAGTATTTTAGTTCTACGAGACCTTTTAAAATTTCATGTGCGATAATAATGGTGGTACATTATATTCTTTCATATCTAAAATGTATCGCGCGTATCTCTTAAACTGAATTAATGTAATCTCATACTAAACTAAATTATAAAGATTAAAAATCAATAACAGAACTTGAATGACAATCTTTATAGACAATATATCGAAATAAATATAAAAAAATCACATTAGGATGCAGCTCTTCTATGACAACTGTATCGAAATGTTAACATTTATTGTTAATTGTTAATATTAACATTTAAAAAATTTAATGTGAATTTGTGGTGTCAATACTTTATACAGGACATAAATTGATAAATATATTTTACCTGCAAACTGGCAAATTAGATTCAATTAAAGCGTCAAGGGCTGGCTTTAACTCCGCCCTCACTGGAGGCTTGAAACTGAATCCAAATAGTGCATCAACCAGCACTTTGTAATCTTGGTTGAGGTTATCAGGTGGTGGCAGCTTGTCGACGATGTTTACGCCAAATTTTTTGCATTGTTCAAGTAGATTTTCATACAGAGGCTTTGGTGTTCGCTTAGGGTAGTATACAGAAACTGTATATCCAAATAACATCATGTGTCTGGCAGCTACTAAGCCATCTCCACCATTGTTACCCGGTCCACAAATTATTAGCGCTGACTTATGTCTGTAAGTAAGTAAGCTTCATGATAATAAAAATTTGGTGTCGGTATTTATTGAATATGATGATTCTATTTAACAATGATACTGAACTATAGCAACGCGTTGCCAGATTCACCGGGCTGTTATAAGTAATTCTAACGTAAAATTTAGTTACTGGTATTTACACTCTATGAGAAGCCTAACTGGTCAATTGGATATTATGCAGGGTGCAATTGAATTCATTAGCATAAATTGAGGGCATAATAATTATACCTTCTTTGTTGAATGATTATAACCGACTTCAAAAAAAGGAGGAAGTTCGGAATTCGACCCGTATGTTTGTTTTCTTATATGTTTTTTACCGCATAACTTTCGACTAGGGAACCGATTTTGATCGGTTTTTTTTAAAGCTGGTACTTCCCGTGTAGTCCCATTTAAATTTCATAAGAATCGGTCAAGCGGTTTTTGAGTTACACTCCGATATCTAAAAAGCACTACTTATCCCTCGACAACATTATAGTTGCGGGTGGAGAAATCGATGAACATAGACAATGACAAATGATCCCGTGAGTAGCGATGGTCACTGAAAAGGGTGACAAAATTGTTTTATCAATAACTCGAACCAACTTTAACACTCAAAAGTATGAAATTACTTGTTGAAGTTGGTACCATGTTCACAATAACATGTTGATAATAGTTACTTTTGAACTATCATGGTACCGACAGGCCCAGTTAGTATGTGTAAGTCACAGAATAAGATTCTCATTTTGTGACTTACAAATACTAACTAGACGACCGGGGCGGCGCAGTGCCGGTGGCTCTTGACACACGTTCGGAAAAGCAACTGCATCTTTTTTTGTCATGCCGGTGCCCACACGGTAACTTCCTTGTTGGCGAAGTCGACCGCCTCCAACGGGCGGGAATGGCCGAGCACTCCTGGTCATTCCCGGACTTCCATTGGGAGGGGCGTGTAGGCCCCGCTGTAAAGGCGGGCGGTCGTCGGCGGGGGACTGGACGTAAAGGCTCTGCCGATCTCTCAGTCCTCCTCCTCACAGATGATGCCGAAGTGCCACTGGGTTATTTAGTGGGTATCCCCCTCATCCCCCGATGGGGGGTATGCATTATTCTCAGCGACAAAAAAAAAGTTGTTGGTATCATCTAGTTTTAACTCTTGGACTATCTGAATCTTATAAGCCTTCAAATGCAAATTATGGTTCAAAATTCGTCGCAAAGTCGTTCTTTTGATGTCCAAAAACTGACTTCTCTTACGTGTTGACTTTTGCGGTTTTTTTTTTTTAAAGATTATAAGCTTGCGTTTGACCACATTCGAAAGGATTTCCCTGAAACGAAGCACGAACACACTCCACAATGTCGGCTGATCTTGCAGAAACGTACGAGCCGTAATTGGTACTGTCGAGCGGTTGTTTCAGACATTCTGATCTATTTCCGTATCTCACAGGCGCTTGGAAATTCACTTAAATTACGTAAACCGTTGATACCAACGACGTTTGTAACGTATATCATTGGCACCAATGAGAGCTTAGCAGTGAGATCTTCGGCTGTTAACTGACGGACGCTGGTTCAAGCCCAACCAACTGATTGAGCTTTCAGTGAAGATTACACCGTTATCGATCTCCTAGCATGGTTTTTTTTTACTGTATAGATCTAGCGTTTGACCACTATCTCACTTGATGGTCAGTGACGATGTAGTCGAAAATGTTATCATGCTAGACCTGGAATGCTCCATCAAGTGGTAGAGTACTTTCAAGTACCTACTGCCTACCAAGCTTAACTTTGAAAATATTATCACCAAACACAATAGTTTATTCAGGCAGTCGTTCCCGTATATCCAGTATAAACATTCTAGGTCTAGTGAGATTTTATTCTCCACATTGTCACTGACCAATAAGTGAGATATTTGCTAATCTACAAGGTATAAAAAACGTCGTTGTGTACGGCTCCATGGCGACTAAATTTCCAGGAATCGGCGCGGCGAATAACATATCCCTCCGCCGCCCCGCGCCACGTGTTTCCGAGGAATTGAAGAATTTAATCGTAAGCACCCTTTATGGCCCACCTGTTCGAAAGTTTTTAAAGGTAATTGACGGTAGCATGTCCACTCATAATTCGATCCATCCATATACAAATGCATGTTTACTTACGTAGAAGGTGAGAACGACTTGGCAACGGCAGCAGCGACGCTGAGACCAGCTAATTCCATCAACTGATCAACACTGAACTTATATTCATTAAATAACTCCTGGTCTAACGCCACGGCTTCGGATTGCGAAAGATATCGCATTGCTCCCGCCCAAGTTTTCATAGGCCTCGCCTGGAACACACAGTAATGTGAACTTATAGGTACATGAGATAATGAGAAAACCGTCACTGAAATTGCTCAAACCACTAAATGAAGGCTGGAATTCGGCACACAGATAGTTATTATGTATGACTTAAACGTCTACTAATGACAGACTTGAAAATGTAACTCCTAAAGTGGTGCTAATGTAACGGGGGTTTTAAATTCTGAAATAAAAGTTAACTAGATAAATAGTTCATTTTATTCATAAGGCCCACTTGTGCCAAGTTAATTAGGTACCTGAGATTGTTGCCAAAATCTAGTACTAAATGACAAATTTGAGGGCATAAATAATTTGTGTGAAAAGAATATCGATTGAGTGATATAGTAAATATATATATATATATATATAGAATAAGCAGCTAGAGCAAAATATTGCTCAGTCGGCGGAGTGTGAGAACGCATTCACTCCCGGTTCAATGTTATTTTTTTATCTTGTGGCCTTCACCGATCTGGGTTATCCTCTCACTCGTCAGTCCCCCAGACAGTTACTTATCTATGAGACAGACAGTAACTTGTATTGTATAGTTGACAGTTTGAGTTGTCTAAGTTTAAACGTAGGATGTGAGGTGTGCCATATCAGCCCTCTGCATGACATTTTTGTTTTTAGCTATACGTTTATTTTTTTATGCGATTGCATGAATACCTACATGCAAATATAATCATTTGCATTTTATTGATTATGTTTCATAACACCAAGAACAATAATTAAATATTACACAGTACTCAAATACAGTTGCGTCGGCACGAAACGATTGATTCGGCCAGCGGCCGGCATCCACGCTGTGGTTTAAAAATCAGATTACTCACTATATTTTAATTATTCACGCTACAAGTCGGTTCAAAATAAGACAATCTCCGTACATGTTTGTGGTGTGATGTCATTTGTAGCATTCTTGTAGCGTGAATACGATGTTCAAGAGAACGAGGTAGTGCAGCGTGTATGCTAACGTCAAATTCAATTGACATCTAACATTTGACGGTGGTGTATTAAAACAGTTTTCAATTTTTAATGTTCAAGGAATAGATGCGTGACTGCGTAACTACGCAGTGTTTTGCTCAGTTTTACTTCACGATTTAAACATAAATCACGATTTCAAACTTCATCAGAATACTTATATTTAGCAAGAATTTACAATCAGCTGATTTCTCTGACATTAGCACACAAAGCAGTTTTTGCAGCGTGTTTATAACGTTCTGTCATTGAATACAATTTTAAACCGGGCGTATTCACTGTGAGCACTCTATTCGAATACTCCAAGAAATAAACCTCACTACTAATAGTATGGAGAACAAAATACTATACATAGGCTAAAACTACTAACTCACCATAAAAAGAATGAAAATAAATAATACCCGAACACTTTTGTAAGAACTTCTCATATAGGAGAAACAAGCTTTAGAATAATTCACGTAACAACTAATTAGACAAATCTTTTTTCTAGATAGATTCCTTCACAAAACAAAAATTGTGTACGTACTCCACAAACTATAGAGATGCTAGCGACGTACTCATTATTACAGTACTTCTCTATGGTACGTACTGTATTGCCTTGAAAATTCTAACCAATTATAACCTTGTTTGATTTTTTTAATCGCTCAGTTGTTTTGGCTAAAGTGTTGGTGTACAATGCTGATTAATTTGATAATAATAATAATAATAATAATAATAATTCTTTATTGGAACTTAAACAATAGAACAAAACTAAAGAAAGCACGATGGTATCTGCGAAAGTTTTTTTGAAAAACTGTGTTGCAAACACCAACGCCCTCCTCCTTAATAAAAAAGTACATTTAGTTCCTTACTTGTATCATACTTCACATTATATTTAAATACTTTATATAAAACAAAGCGAAATCATAAATATTTAGATATTATTTATAGACCAAATAGATTTAATTTTATTTTGACCAGTCATCTCTTTTTTATTTTTGGATGGGTATATGTGAGTGCGTGTGCGCATGTGTGTATAAGTGTGTGTGAGGGTGAGTGTGTGTGTGTGTGGAGGGGGGGGGTAATAAGTATATAAGAGTCATTAGTGTATATGTAGCAATATTGTAATAGTAGTCAAATGGTATAATTCACAAGCTCTTCCGTTTCATCGTATGTTAGTGATTGTAACCAGTCCCTGACTTTTATTTTGCATTGATTAGAGAGAAGTGGGTAGATTTTAATGATTTTATTAATTTTATTATATAGCACACTGCTAATGCAATAATAATGACGACTTGCCATTGATGAGCGATGAGGGACTGACTTACATACCATATCAGATCTGCGTTTAGTCTTCATAAGTTGGGGATCATAATACAGTTCAGAGTGCTTGCGCAAAACTGTTTGCAAAACAAACAGCTGTCTAACTGTAAGGACCTTGTAAAGAGAGTAGAGATCTGTTGTTGGGAATCGACTGGGTTTTTTAAAGAGAACTTTGAGAACTAATCTCTGTGCTCTCTCAAGTTTGAGCATATGTGTTTTGCAGGATCCGCCCCATGCAGCCATGCAATATGCAATAACAGATTGCGCCAATGCAAAGTAAACAGTTTTCAAACATTTAAAGTCAGCTGCATCTCGAAGGTTCTTAAAAACATACACTAGTTGCCTGGTGCGTGATACAGTTGCGTCTATGTGTTCTTTCCAACTCATAGTGCTTCCCACCATAACACCAAGATATTTGATATTAGGAGCTCTATCTATGTGACTACATTGGCAACCTTCAGAAAATGTACTTTGACATGTATGTGCACGGATTTTAAAAGCATCAGAAGGCTGTTTTGAAACTTTATTTACGAAAGTAATAAATTTAGTTTTTTTCAAATTAAGCGTGAGAAGATTTTGGTGAAGCCAGTACATTACAGTTTTCAACGCATTTTCCGAATATCTATGGGCTTCTTCCCAGTTTCGGCCATTTATCACAAGTACAGTATCATCTGCATAGGTAATTATTTTAGTGTTTGGAATATTAAGTGAGCATAATTGATTAATATATAATAGAAACAGTGTAGGTCCAAGAACACTACCCTGGGGCACACCAAACTGTATTGGTTCCTCTTCACTGATAAAGCTATCAATTTTTACACATTGCGAGCGTTGTGTTAGGTAACTACTGAAAATTGAGTAACTAAGGCCTCTAATACCGATGTATTCTAGCTTTTTAAGCAAGATGGGGACAGAAACAGTGTCAAAAGCCTTAGAAAGGTCCAAAAATATGCCAATTACCTTATAATTTTTATCAACGGATCTTACGATTGAATCGGTGAGCTCCATCACAGCATCTTCGGTGGATTTTCCGGTTCGAAAACCATATTGGTTATTGGACAAAAGGTTGTTTTCATTAATGAATTTAATAAGTCTCGAATTTAAAATTTTCTCAAAAATTTTTGATAGGGTTGTTAATACTGAAATAGGTCTATAGTTGTCGACACTGTCTCTGGCCCCGTTCTTGTAAATAGGATGAATAAGAGCTTTTTTGAATACACGAGGAAAAATACCACTATTAAGGCACAAATTAAATAATGTTTTTAGTATAGGGACCAAAATATCTTTAGCTGCTTTGATAAAAGAGGTAGAGATCCCATCCCAACCAACGGCGCAGTTTGATTTGAGGTGAATGATAATGCGTTCGACTTCACCAGAATCCACATTGAACAAAGCCATTGAATTTACCGGCGAATTAACCTCTGTGTTATTATCAAACTCTGGTTTTTGGGGTGAGGTAGTTAAGAAAGTAGCGTGGCAGACAGTCGATGGAGTTGTTATTTTTTCAGCTAAACTTTTTCCTATATTAACAAAAAACTTATTGACGATATTGACACTATTGGAACGGCTATTGGAGAGTTTCAACAATTCTGAGGAGCATGTCTTTTTAGTGTTTAAGTGCGTTATTTGTTTAATGAGCTTCCAAGTGGCTTTTGGATTATTTCCTGCTTTTTGAAATTCACAACGTTCATACTCTCTTTTAGTTTTTTTAAGCAAACGGTTGCAGAAATTGCGATATCGTGAGAATATAAGTTTTAATACTAAGTCATTGGAATTCTTTTTTAGTTTTTGGTACAGCTTGTCTCTGTGTCTTATACACTTGAGGAGGGCCGGAGTAATCCACGGTTTGATGATACGTTTTCTGTTTGGAATAAAAACAGTTCTAGTATGCAATTTGATGATTGATGATAACATGTTAACTAAAACTTCCGCTGCGGATTCTGGTTTAGTACTATTAAGGATAGGAGCAAAATCTTGATTTTCTAAAGCGCACACAGCTGCAGGTATATTTAATTTTTGGGAATAACGATTTGCAGAGGTTGCGAAATGCCGAGTACTACAATATAAAAAAATAGGGGCGTGGTCGGTCACCATTGAATCAAGGACAAGTGAAGTAGCAGAATAAGGGGTCCTAATAATAATATGATCGAGACAATTGTTTAGACGCGTGGGAATTGAGTATGCCGGGAGCATAGCATGTGTTGTAATTGTTGATAAATAATCATCAACAAATGGATCATTGCTATCTTTCGTTATATTTATGTTTATGTCTCCTACAATGATTACAGTTTTAAAGCTACTTACACGGTCGAGAGTAGTATCAAGGCAGTTTATGAAAGTATTTATGCATTTGTAAGAGGGTGAACGATAGATTGCTATTAAAGCTAATTTGTTTGACATTTTAAAGACCAGACAATTTGCTTCCAAGAAGTCAGGTGCTTCAATTAAATATTCCAATCCATCTCTAACATATATAGCCAGACCGTCATTTTGGTTTGTGTAGGTGGTTTTATAAGAGTCAAACCCAGTCAACACTGGAAGAATAGGAGTACTTTTTAACCAACATTCTGAAAGCACAATAATATCGATGGGTTCAGAAATTCTATGCAAAAGAACAATTAGACCATCAAAGTTACAACTAATACTGCGTATATTTAGATGTAGAATTTTAAGATTATCAACAGAGTGAGTATTAAAGTTACGCACATCTTCAGGAGAACAGATGTGTGAAGCTGTGGGAGATATTTGTTCAATCTCGTCTGTAAGTGTTGGTAAGTTATCCATTAAAGGGTATGATAATTAACAGAGGGATTGAAGCAACACAGAGCAATAGTAAAACAGGTAGCGTTGCGTCCAGGCATTCAAAAAACATTGAGAGATGTTTCGGTTCGGCAACAGAAAAGCTATGAGGGTTGTTATGACTACTTGATGTTTTATATGTGAATTTGGTGTGTGTTTTGTGGGTAGATGTAAAATAATGTTTTATGTTTAGTTTGTGAGAGATGTGACAGGTATGTAGACAATCAATAAAGTTACAATTGTTTGATAATTCATCGGAAGAAAAATTAGGTAATCTAAGTGGTAAATATAAGACGATGATAGCAGTCCAGATAATTAATTCGTTTTTAGGTATTTCTTGCATGCGAATATCGTCAGATAAAAAGTACCGTACATATAGACCACAGGTCTAAGTTTATGTGGTTGCGTTCCATATGCAACAATTATAAAAATGTCGCTCACATAATGTATGTATTTTAAGATCGTACGTAGATATTAGGTTTTTAATAGGTAATATAGTCTGTGGTATGAAGCACAGATTGTATAATGTACCTTAGTGAAAATTTGTTTTGACTTTTGCTTTGCTTTACAAAAATGGCCGCGTTTCGAGTATTTAGTCGTAATATACCGTATTTACGACAACAATTCTCCGCGTTATTGGGAAATACATCTCCTTCGGTGAAATTTATCTGTGCAGTTGTAGTTATAGGATACATATTATCGTTTTCTGATGATGTGATCGACGTTCTCAGTGTCACCCCAGGGTATCTATTGCCACCTTCGTTCCAATTGTGGTCCACTTTCACGTTTTGGTTTCTCGAGATACACTTATGGGAAGTGATAATCGACATCATTACAGTAGGACTATGTGGGAAATTAATAGAGCCATTATGGGGTCAAATAGAAATGATGAAGTTTTTTGTTTTGGTGAACATTGGTGTCGCGTTCATGACGAGTTTTTACTATCTGACGATATTCGCATGCACTGGTCTTACCTCGTACCTGTTCGATATTCATGTGCATGGTCTGGCTGGGTATCTAGCTGCTGTGAGTGTGGCAGTGAAGCAGATTATGCCAGACCACTTATTGATAAAGACCCCTTTGGGTAAGCCCTCTTGGTTCAGTATATATATAGTGCCTATTGCTCCGTTAATATGTAAAGTTATAAAGCATATATTGTATAGGTATACTAGTCCAATAATTCTGTATACATTAAGGAACAAATAATTATTTAAAATTGATAGGTGTATGTTGTTAGAGGTTTTAGTACCTAAACATCCAAGCATCACAATTGTGATATCATTGAAATTAAATAACTTTACCCAAGACCACAATCACTATAAATTGTAAAAGAGGTGTCTGCAAGTAATTAAAGCGGTTATTTGCTATTAAATTCATTTTAAGTTGTTTCATTGCAATCTACATGTAGGCAATAATTAAAATTTATGAAATCAGTGGTGCAATCTGTAAATAAAATTAATATATTATAATAAGGAATTCAATTTTATCTTCTTTTTCTGGACTGTATAGGATTGCCACAGTTTTTCTAATCGGGCATGAATAGAAAAAGAAGCATATCTATGAAAAGTATGATCTATCAAAATCTCTATTGATGTAAATACAAAAAAAACAATGATTGGTAAATTAAATAAAATCTATTAGTATGAAGATTTGTAATAAAAATGATCATTTTAGTCTTTGTTCCATGTATTCTTTTCAGCTGTCCTTCAGAGATAGTTAATATTGTAGGTCTAGATCAATTCTATCTCTGGCCACGTTGTCACTGATCACTAAGCGAGATAGTGGTCAAATGCTAGACCTATATGGTATAAAATCATTTTCATATGAGATATATACAGTACATCATTCAACTCATATTCTTCATAAGCAATACTCGAAATATTACTCTAATTCCAGGAAAGTTAACAAATCGATCAATGCCCCTACTTATCCTGATAGCAGCTATTATACTTTGGGCTATTGGAGCTCTAGAAGGCACATATCCGTGCATGTGGGGCAGTGGTACCATTCTGTCCTGGATTTACCTACGTTTCTGGCAGAGACACAGCAGTGGATCTAGAGGAGATATGGCTGACAATTTCAGCTTTGATAAGTAAGTCAAATTCTAATTAATTTAAATAATACAACATGAATGCATGAAGCCATTGGTTCTATTATAGCTATATGTCATAACTAGTACATATACTTATATATATATGTGTATGTGTACATATATATGGCTTTGTCGATTAATAACTGACATACTATCTTCTAGTTTAGCACAACTAGAATATCAAGTGGTTTTCAGATGGTGTTGAATATTTTTAGCATTTGTCTATGTCTCCTTCTTTTGCTGACGTCTATTCCTGCTGTTGCCAGTCCTAATTAATTAGCATGTATTACCACATACTACTTTTATCAAGTGAGAATTTATGTGATGTGAGTTTCACTCAAGGCTCAGTTAAATCAATGGCATAAATGCTGTTATATATTGAAATACATCCTATCCGTTGAGTCAAATATGGCCCAACGTCTCTACCCCATACGGTTCAAAGATGTAACCACTACCTAGATTAGCATATTTTCGCCACTTCAATTGCTCCACCGAATAAGCCGCGGCGCCAGCCCTAACATTTATCTCGGGAAGATGTGACGGCGCCAAAGTGTCAACGCATGTAGCGTCCCACACTAAAGGCCGATCTAACTTCCAGGGAATAAGTGGCATACCGTCAGGTCTTTTACCATTGTCACTCATGAGACCATTTGGTTCAAGAATGGCTGCAAAATTGGGCTGAAAAAACCTGACTAATGATGTCGTTAATGCTAGCATGGCGGGAAATTCGACCAGCCCTTCTGGAACAAGAACTAACCCATGGTGACAGAGTTCATCAACTGCAGTACCACTTCAGTAGTGATGGGTTTTATAGCATTTTGCACCCTAAGTCTAAGCTGGCAGCTAAACGAAAAGCAGACAGGTCTAAAAGATTACCTGTGCTAAAAGAAAGAATTGTCTGTAACCACAAACCAGACTCCCACACAGAAACGGCAAGAATACGAGCACTATCTGCGATGCTAGAACACATATTTAAAAGATTATTCTGTGCTAGATTGCAAAGCGGCCAATCCCACTGTCTACAATGCCAAAGGTTTGGGAATATCAGTGTTTGGGCAAGCCTTTTTCCCAAGCATTCTTGGCTTCGTTCAAGTAAGCTACATCCAAATTGCCTAAAGATGAAAGAGGCAAGAATTTTTTCTACCAATTTGTACATACCATGAACAGAAAACAGGAATGCTGATAACCCAAAACTCGAAAGTTTGAGTATCCCTAGACCTCCCAATCTTCCAGGTAAGGAGGCCTGCAACAAACCTACAAAAAGAGAAAATGATTCAACTAGTATCTGTAAATCCAAAAGAGGCAATGAACAATTTTCTACTAGTTTGATGTACACAACGGAATTGAATTTTTCAATGACCATATCTGTATTTGTGTAAGTATCGCAAACAAAAAGTTGGCACTTTGTAAAATTTAGTTCCAAGCCAATTTGATGAAATTCGTCTATTAGGATTTGTAAGTCATTAAAAACTGTGTTTACCTCGCCTCCTAAAGTTCCGTCATCCAAATACCAAAAGTTTAGTTTCAATTAAAAAAGAGTATTTGGTATGTGGTTGCAGTTTCTTCCCCACGGTGCTGCAGCCAGTGGTGCGCGGCATCCTGGGCCCTCCGCACCGCTGCCTCGTGCGACTCGGCGTGTGCGCTCCGAGCGCGCGCCGTGTCACGTTGGCGCTCAGCCCGCGCGGCGTCACCATCTCCATGCCGGGGGTCGAGCCCCAGGATATGGAGAGGAGACGGTAATTCTATTCAATTATTTATTCAGTTTCAAACATAGTAAAAAATTGCTAACTAGTCTAAAGAGAAAGAAACAAAATTTACAATTCTAGTCAAGTTATGAACGGTTTTGATTCATGACACTTAACCCCTAAAGCTATAATGGGTTTAAAGTATCACTCTAAAAAAACCCATTTAGATAATATATAAATGATTATATGTTATTGTTGATGGTTTACAGACAAATTGCACTTAAAGCTCTAAGTGAGAGATTATCCAAAACGTCCGAGCAGGCACGACAAAAGAACCTATCAACCAAAGTGAACATGGACTCAGTGAGAAAGATACAATCATCACAAGTGATACCTCAGTTCTCTGATCCCGCTCCAAGCCAACCCACATCACCACCGGAAGCTACGTTAGTTGATTTAACAGATGAGCCAGCTCCACCAACCACGAAGCAGTCATGATCCACAAGTCAATTATTAATATAAGGCTTTATAATGAACCAATATTGTTATGGTATAATTATAGTGAATTTATTTGATGAAAGTAAATAATTTGTTTCATGTCACATGAGAGTGGCAAAAAGTAACTACAACCATTGGTGTTCTAAAATGCATTTTTTTTTATTTCTTTCTTGAGTACAGGGACTGAGAAAGGTAACATTTAATTTTTATTGTTTCTCTTATTTTTTACACATATCGAAGTTTGTTAAATTTCTTACTGTTAAGGCACTTTATGTCAAATCTTGATCCTGTCTATGTGATACCAAATGAAGTATTCTTATAAAATATGTAGTCGTTTGTTGATGATGGTGTCAAAATTCAAGGAAATGTGCTCTCTACCTGTCCTGAGAGGACATGGTATGGTGAGGAATGGCAATAAAATCATGTTGATATGCGAGTTTTTCTGTGAATTATGTAGATGTTAGTTAATGGGGAGGAAAAGTCCAACTGTGCACGACCTCTAGCTGAGATGATGATAAATTCAGGATTGTTCAGAATTGTAATTTTGCAAATAGGAACAACAATTAGGATCCACTAATCCTGAAAAATGCAATTTGTGATAATGTTTGTGGTAAAAATATCTGCAGTCCATCTCTCCATCCATCATCTTATAGAAAATGGTCAATCATAATTATTGTTATACCATATGAAATGTTTTTTATCTTTACATTTTTATTTGCAACTATGTACTTACAACTTTACATGACTTTAGTTTGAGTGAACAACGGAGTTTCTATCAATATGTGGCTAACAAAGTACCTACTTAAATAACTCAATTATTCCCCACTAGACATAAATACTAAAATCACACACACAAATTGTAATTATAATAGAAATATAACCTAAAACTGGTGTTTGGTTATAGTTTTATATTAATTGAAATATAAGCTAGGGTCTGAAAATGCAATTGATTAAATATTTTACTTCTGGAAGGCCTATATCAAAAATAATATTATGTTAACTCATGGAAGCCTGTTAAACATGGGGAAAATGGATAGAATCAAGACAGGCTTGTTAATATCCATTTTGCAGATATATTTGTAATGCCAACTTATAGAATGTGGATAGGTACTGTGAGTTATTTATTTACTTTAAAGGGAGACCAACAATATGTTATATAGTTATATTCAATAAGTACTGTTATGCTCAGAACATGCAAGAGAGATTTCGTAAGGAAGTGTACCACGTCTGAAAAATCTTGTCTAAAAATGTATCTTTAATTCAAGTTATGTTCACAAATAACCAGAATCATTGCTTGCTAATTAAAAAATAAACAATCTATTGGAGCGAGCGAACTGATACAACAGCATATACTGTATACCTTAACAATATGTCCCTTATATGATACCTTAACAAGTATGTCAGTTCTAATATATGTTAATTAAACAGTCTGTGGGTACAGATAGACGCACTGCCCTGATTTTGCATTTGTTCATTTCAATGTGGGTGATGAGAGTTTGTGGTTATTATTTATATGTAGTTTAAGTGGCAGAAATAGTGACATTACGATTGGGACAACTGGCGCATAAGATGATATGATGGGTTCTTTGGACCTTACAAAAGTAAAATATTTGTATCATTATGTACACTGGAACCTATTTCATAAAACGACAAATTATAGTGAACCAACAAAATTTGTATGTCAGTCACGAAGGAGCAATATATGGAATATTGCGTAGAGATATTAAGAAATATAAACTTAAATATTTTGTTTTTTATGTACTAAGATTTGTCGTTTTATGAAATAGGGATCATAATTATGTTTGATTATATTCCTTTATCAATCCTAAGTATAGTACTTCCATAATTGTATGATGATACTATTATGGCAGGGCTATTACGGTAGGATGTGTTTAATTTTAAGTAGGTGGGGCAAGTTTAGCGACCTGTACAATTGAAGTAAGAAATAACAATGCTGGTCAAAACTAATTTACTTACCATGGCATATTTTGTAGGTACCTACACTTGAAAAAACTTTTATGTTAATTTTTTTTTTTTTCACACTCATACCCCCGCACTAGGATACCCTGTGTCGCGGGAGGCATAGACACAAACATTCAAGACCCAAGAACATACATCTTTGTTCATCACAGAAATGTTTGCCCCGGCCGGGATTCGAACCTGGGGTCGCGGTTCCAAAGTCAGTGTCGCTGACCACTGAGCCACGACGACCGTCAATTAATCCCAGTGTGTGTATTACAATTGTTTCTTTATTAATGTTTTGTAATTTGAATTACTTATTATAATAAGTAATATTCATTTAAAATTATAATTCTAAATACATGAAACATACTCTTTGTTGATGCTTTGAAAGCTTGCCAAATGAAGATTTCAATTTCTACTAATTTTGGATAATTCTAGAACTTTAACTTTGCCAGGTATTCCTCATTTTATTCCTTGTTGCATATCACAAAATAAAGTCATTGTTTCTTGAACCTTACTGTTCATTGTGACAATGTATATGCAGAACAAAGCATTGTTTCAAGCGAATGTTCATTCCGTGAATTGTTGAGTAAAAAAATCTGTTTATATACTTGACCCTCTACACCTGTCTACAGATTGAATGTTATTGCTAAATATGAATGCATTTTGTTAATTGTATGAATGGCGAGTGATGTAAATATAATTATTGATATTGATTAGTATTAAATAATTTAAAATAAATAATTAATCACTTGTTCTGTTTTAATTTTAATCCTAAAATTATACTATAAGACTTAACATACCTACTTATTGTATGAGAAAACAATTAAAAATTGTAATACATATTTTCAAATATACATTTTATTATACTAATAATTTAATTACATGCAGTAAAATAAGTGCTAATAATAGCTTATTCACAATTCGGCTTAAAATATGCAGTACAATAAAAAATACATAATTATGTACATAACATAGTACATTAATTAACAAATTGGTGGAATTCACATATAAATAATATTCCCATATGGTTTGTAAATTGTAATTAAGAAAATCTTAATCTATTAATTTGAATAGGATATATCAGCCTTTTCTAACAATAGATAATTGTAGCCGTCATTTTTAATTTTTTTTAATCATTAACATTCACACAAGGTCTTCAGGTCACAAACTAAGCAGAGCCTGTGCTATGGTAACCTGATGACTGATATATACATATAGACACCCAGACACAGGTCAAACAGACATGTTCATGCACACGGATGTTTGACCTGTCCGGGAATCGAACCCGGGACCAGTGCCTCAGAAGGCAGAGTGCTACCAACTGCGCCAACCGGCCAGTCATAGCCCTATATTTCGGGAGTTCTTAACAAGAAAAATAAACACTATTGCAACACCAACATAAAAACTTATTACTAAACAATTTTCAATACAATGTGAAACAAAGGGCCTCTTCGCTCATAGCGATCTACTAAACAACCCTTTTTGAGAAGAAAGATTCAGGAATAATGATACATTGACAAACAAGGTTATTAATTTCACTAACAATATGAAGTGACAGGAAAATTATATGCACACAGGACCCTTCTGGTTCGATAAAGGGTCCTGACCCATTATCGAACCAGAGTCCTGAGCGAAAATTGGAGTCTAAGAACCTTACGAAAATTTAGCACACTGTATAAGTGCATGTCGGAGCATGTGAGATAAACAATAGAAGTCGTTAAATGTAACAGATTTGACTGTAGGTTTTGGTAGTACTCGATTTGTTAATAAAGCTAATACAAATGTTTTTTAGAATTCTAGAACTTTTAGGTGTTCCACAGACTCATTTGCCCACCGCGAAACATGTCCAAAGAAACTGACAATGCGACCCTCTACGATGAGAATGCAACTCTGTACGATATTAATAAATATAATATATGCTAAAATGTAAAATACAGCCCCCAGATGATTACCAACACAAAAAAAGAAGACAACGTAAATTGTGTACACAAAATTACATTTCTGTAATGTATTCTATCTTAACAAGCACTGTATTGGATGTTATATACAGCTTTTGTCCATAGCATAAATGTGAATTCTTATAAGCTCAAAACTCACTTGGTGCACAAGCACTCAACCATTGTTATAAATTACTCAACTCATAAAAGACAATGAAATAGAAATAAGCGAAGAACTAGCAAAACATATCTAAGTTTGTACTTAGATGTGATAATCCTTATTGTATCCCAGCATTCAAACGAATCGCATTTGCAACAAAATTCATAGCCAACTATAGATATCTTACACCTTATGCATTATTCGTAATCCTTGACTTTGAGGCAATAGTTAAATATTTTATTTTATTTTTATTTATTAAAAATAGGTGCTTTATATTGTGATTATCACTATAGACTTGGATATAGGATATAGGTATATTAAACCAGTAGGTAGCAGTACATCACTACATAGTATATAAAACAAAGTCGCTTTGTCTGTCCCTATATCCCTATGTATGCTTAAATCTTTAAAACTACGCACGGACTTTGATGCGGTTGTTTTAATAGATAGAGTTATTGAAGAGGAAGGTTTATATGTATAATAACATCCATTAATGACATAGGCTATATATTTTATACCCGTGCGTAGCCGGAGCAGGATGCTAGTATAGCATATGGAAGTGAGACAAAAGATCCTGTGTGAGAGACCACACAACATATTGTATAAATTTTAGTTTGCTACTAAATTATGGTTCTTGATTTTTTTGCACAAAAAATTTAAAACTAAATATCATAGATCGGATATAAACGACAGGGAAGCACGGACAGTAGCTGAAGAAAGTGAAGACAGATGCAGGATAGAATAGTGAGTGGGTGGTGTAACATTCATGAACTTAAGTTATACAACAATTTTAGAGTACAAAATAAATAGTTGTGAGTTTTAGGTTAGTTTTTTTTCAGCCCAACTTGGCTTGCCATCTGTCCAGATTTGTCCTAGTTTACAGGGCGTCCGGGGAGCGTCCGGACGGGGTTTTATTTTTATTTTAGTTGTCCGCTAGGTAACTGAAAAAAAACTTCAGAATTGTCAGGGTTATAAGCTACAAAACCCGGGGTTTCCACTTTTCTTGTCCTGGTAGACAGATTTTAGAGATGGCAACCATAACCCCAACCCACAATATATATGTATATATCTTCTGGTAAACTCACGTTATAGAACATTTAGCATTACACATTTATAGTCACATTTAGCAATCAAATTATCATAACTCACCAGCACACGCAATCACTTATTTTGAATTTATAACACTTATTTTTTAACTTGTCCATGTAAATCTGCACTTCACCAAATTTCTTCACTTTGAAGTCACACACAACAGTTGCACAATATTCAGTCACTTACAAATGATTATGTGCCGAGTAAATAATATTCTGTACACAGTGGTTATTTATCTTTGTCCTGTCGAATGTAATGATACCTCCAATAGAACGACGAGGCGAGCCGTCCCTTGTACCATCACTGAGGTCGACGATACGCGGGCTACCTGAAATGAAAAAAAAAATGTAAAAATAAATATAAATAATATTACAACCCCATTTCATGGGTATGTATGTCTTCAGGCTATCGCGAATAGCATTCTAAGAAAAATGTTTGATGGAAATGTCTATTTAGGTCGACTAACTACTACTTTACTTTTCATGGAAATCTAAATTTTTATCTTGATCGTGCCATCAGGAATAAAATCCTTTCTTATAATGGAAATGCAATCTTATAATGTTAAAAATATATATATATATATCATGGACCATTATACTACAAGAAGACTGAAAAGTGTATTACAAAGTAACTGACTTTCTTAGAGACAAATTTTAAAGATGAAGGTATTGTGTCTTAATGTTTTAAATTATTCATGTTTAATGTTCTCTAGCAATATGTTAAATACTAGATATAAGCCAATAAATAATATTGTATGTTCGAATGGACATAGCTGTTGATACCCCTATAAAACATATTTAAGAACTGAATGTATAACACAGCTAACAGTAAAGAAATCTGAATCTGAAAATCGCCAGAATAAACCTCATAATTCCAGGCTAAATCTAGATAGCGCTACAGGATTAGAAAATTGTATAGTCACCGAACGAGTACCGACTAGATTAACTAATTTTAATGTAACAAACCGACTAGGACTCACGTGGTAAACACTGGAAAATTACTCTAGTCGGTTTGTTACATTACAATTATGGAAGAAACTCGCGATAGTTTTCAGACTTAGATTTACTAAGTAATCAATTTCCATTCTTTAATCGAAAGTTGATTTGATGATGTGACACCCGAGAAGAAAAGAGGGTTGAAGTACCTGTAGTAGTGATGCTGGGACTGCGACCACTGTTGGGGTGCTTGCGTGGGTTGCTGGTAGGAGTCAGGCCAACGCGTCGGGTCTGGAATCGAACCCACGCCTCTCATGCCTACACTGGACGGGATCGCCGTTACACCAGACACGTTCGTAGCCATGTTGCCGCCTGATAAAAATACCATAGTTATTATTGGCACTGATGATTTGCAGGGAGGTGCATCTGCACCTACACATTAAGCTACACACATCAAAAAAATCTAAGCAACGTACGGTTTTGAACTTTTGAACGATAGATAGATAGATAGATTAAATCTTTATTGCAACACCTTCACATAAAAACTTATTACTAGACAATTTTAAAGACAATGTGAAACAATGGGCGGTTTTATCGCTCACAGCGATCTCTTCCAAACAACCCTTTTTGCATAGGAGAATAGAATAGTATACTCTGGCGTTGTTTAATTACATTACATAAAATACTAGAATATAAATGAAATAAATGATAAAGTTACTTAATTTATACATAATATTAAACACCTTAAGACAACATATTTTACAACAGTAACCACCATATTTTATAACTAACAAATTTTTTTATAACTAAAAAAAACGATTTCCCTACACTATTCGTTTCAACAAGGTTATGAACTTGCCACAAAAATTGACAGAAAATAAATTTGGATACCAGCCTAGACGCCTTCAGATTTTATTCAAAGAGTAACATAATAAATAAATATTATTTTCTTTTCTGACAGGGGGGAGCAAGTGCACCCCCTTGCACTCTGTTGCCGGCGCCCATGCTTATATGTAACGTAAATTTGTTCTTAGGAAAGTTTATATCCTACTAGTGGTATAAATGCGAAAGTTTGTGTGTATGTTTGTTATTTCTTCACGCTCAAACGGCTACACTGATTTTGATTAAATTTGGTATGGAGATAGTTGAGACCCTATATTAACACATAAGCTTATTTTCATCATCACAGCGCGGGTAAAACCGCGGGGCGCAGCTAGTGGCTGGTATTTACGTTGTACCTGGTTGTACGTAAGTGGTGGGCGGGGCGGCGTACGGAGCGGGCGCGTAGTACGGTGGCGGCACAGACATCGAGTGCATCACCGGCACTGCCGATACCGCCGGCAATGGCGCTGGGACTGCCTGCGGAGGCTGGCAACGCCAACATTAAGGTGTCATATAAGAAGATGAAAAGCATATTACAAATATTAGAACAGTTATTTTTGTATGCAATGAACTGCAATGCAAGCATACAACTCGCCTGATGGGAAGCGGTTGCCACCCCTTTGGGGATAAAAAATACCCAAAATGTACTTCCCCCACTCCCACCCCCCCTCTCCCACTTAAATTGCTAATTTCTCCCTCACGCTCAAACGGCTACACCGATTGCGATGAAATTTGGTACGCAGATAGGTTAGACCCTGGAATAACACATAAAGTACTTTTACCCCGGAAAAAGTTCCCGTGGGATAATTGAGGTAGCGGGAAAACCGTATCCACGCAGATGAAACCGCGGGGCGCTACTAGTAATCACCTTCACAGTTTCTCGTGACCGCACAACGCGCGAGCCTAGCCCATAAAACTTGTGTAAAATGCAAGATGTGACATTTTTGGTGGCCGTTACAATAAATTGGTGTTATAATTTTGGTGCTCACTTACTATTTTTGGTGCTCAAAAGTATTTTTCTGGTGCTATATTTTACTATATTTAGTGCTCAGTTAAACTTAAGCCAATATTAATTAGCTTATATCAAGTACATTTATCAAATAGCTAGAAAATGTGAAACAATAAAAAATTTGAAACAAAAAGAGGTAATAACGTCCTTTTAAAATTTATCTTTGAGAAAGTCAATCACCTCTCTATCGTCAATCATCTACTGTTTTTGAGAAAGGAAGTTAGACAGATTAATTTTAAATGTATCAACATTCTCCGACTTCCATATTGTTTCAGGTAAGTGATGATGCATCTCAGAACCGCACACACCTTTTCTTGAATATGTTTTTTGTGACTTGGCATTATCAATTTATTTCTACTTTTTGTCATCATCATCATCATCTTAGCCATAGGACGTCCACTGCAGGACATAGGCCTCCCCATTGATTTCCACAAGGACCGGTTGGAAGCGGCTACTTTTTGTACCTTTCCCAAACTCAATGAATAACTATTATCATTGTAAAAGTAAATCATTGTACCCAAAGCTTTAATTAAATGTTTTGAATTTGAATTGAGTATAGCAGAACTAGCAAAAACGACGATTCATTGACAATCTATGAGCAATGTCTTAGTAGAATTGATACCCAGGACAAGGTAAGGACTGCCGTTGTAATTTAAACTTATATGTATTACAAATAAGGAACATTTTCGTTTGTTGGTAGTTTTATATCTATAAAGTCGTTTTGTTAAAATTAGATCTATGTAGCCATTACAATTATACTCCAAATAGAATAGCAAAACTAGAAAAAACTACTATTCATTGAGAATCTATGAGCAATGTGTTAGTAGAATTGATACCCTGTCCATAAGTATTGCAGTGCCACCCAGAGCATTATATAAAAACTTTTATGTGTAAGACACTCACGGGGTAGGAGTAGTTGTAGTAGTGGCAGGTGTCGGGCTGGTCCTGTATGGGCACGGTGATCAGGTTGGTGCTGGGGCGGGGCCTCTCCGGTCCGAGCGCGCCATGCCCGTGCCCGTGGGTGTGCGCGCGCGGGTCGCTGGCGCTGACGGGCATCTATAAACACATATACACAAGCCACTTACAAAAGTACTCAAAACAAAAACCAATAAAGCAACATCTTCGAGCTTACATCTAAAAATATACTCGGGACTTGAAAACTATGTAAAGCATTTCAAACATTCTTGGTCATATAAATTTGATCTCCACATACCCTTTTTAATAACCGACTTCAAAAAAAGGAGGAGGTACTCAATGCAACCAGTATGTTTTTTTATGTTTGTTACCACATAACTTTCGACTAGTTGAATCAATTTTGACCGTTATTTTTTTATCTGAAAGCTGGTGCTTCCCGTATAGTTCCATTTAATTGATTTCCACAAGGACCGGTCGGAAACGGCCCGCATACAGCCCTTGCCAGCGATCTTAGTCAGGTTGTCTGTCCACCTGGTTGGTGGCTTGTGTCCAACGGCTTTTGTGTTAATAGTACTAAAATACTTACAGTAACGGGCTTGACAATGGCAACGGTGGTCTGCTGTGGTTCCACTTCCATTTTGGCTTCATTGTTTCCTGATGAAATATGCCTGTGATTGATGTGAGCTTGGAGATCTCTCTGAAAGAAACATAATGCATAAACCCTTGCTGCAAACGGTGCGGTATAAATTTTAAAGTTTAGAAATAGTTGTATCAGGCAGCAGTCCTTGAGAGCCAGTGAGCATTCTAGATCTAGCATGATAACATCTTCGACCACATCGTCACTGACCATCAAGTGAGATAGTGGTCAATCGCTAGATCTATACAGTATAAAAAAACTGTATACTAGTGGATACATATCCATAACAATGGAAATAACAACCTACAAGTCTAGGCAGTAATGTACAAATATGAAAAAAAAAAAAAAAAAAAAATCTCCAAAACATTGATAATTTTATGTTTATAATTTACCTGTGACAAATAGGTCCTTCTGCAACCAGTGTTGCCATATCTGGTGCCAGAGTGTGTACACATATAAACAGTGCCCAAACCAGTCTGTTCCACTCTAAGTACCTGCAACCCAAAACAATAATGCCAGTTGTAATAAGATAAACATAAAAAAACACTTTATTGCCATAGAATAAAATACATAATAACACAGTCTGAGTAGAAATTTACATAAATATAATTTCTAGGCTATAGGATTAAGCTCAGCATGTGCAGCGTTCAGATTTACATGTGCACGCTGCGCTGTTTTTCAGAATAACCCGCTCGGTTTGATGATATCTGAGAATAAGTATAAAAAAGGGGATTACACAACTAATTGTTCTATAAATTGACGTAATAGTAATATTAGTGGGTGCTAGGACACGAATATATATACTATGGTGTGGAACAAAAACATGCTATATTATATAACATAGGGTCAAGCAAACTCAAAGGATTTGACTCTTTAAAGTTGCAGAACAATGGTAGTGATTTGCTATTTCAACTAATAAAACAGAATAAAATATTTATTTTAAATAACTGCCTAGTGGCTTCATCAGGATAAATATTTTGTTTAATTCATTATTATAGAAAAATTGTAGTATTTCTTTCTGTACTGCCACTTGACATCATCCAGACTTTCATTCTAGTGTTTATAGGAATATAAATATTTAATTTGACAGGAAAACGCATACTTCACCTTTTCTCTACATCTCGGGCAGTGTGTATGGTTAGCTCTGGCACATGACAAACAAAACACATGCTTGCATGGAATCTGAAAATGAAAGAAGTTGCTTCATGTATACTATAAAGCATTTTCTAATATACTTATCTCTCGCTTGCTCAATGAGCAACTGGCTATGTACAGGTTTCCTTATAATATGGAATCAAAATAGATACATAAAATAAGGGAACAAATTAATTGATCACCAGATAAATATAATGTGCACCTAAAAATGAACACTAAATTTAGTAACTGAGCACCACATTTAGTAAGTGGTCACCAAATACGCAGAGTCATGTAGTCTACGACGGAGTCTTGTAGTGTAGGTATGACGACGAGCGAAGCGATGAGGAGTGTTAGGTTTCTTGTGACGACACAAAGCGCGAGCCTAGCCCATAAAACTTCTATAAAATGCAAGATGTGAAATTTTTGGTGGTTGTTATACAATAAATTGGTGTTCGAATTTTGATGCTCATTTACTATTTTTAGTGCTCAAAAGTATTTTTCTCGTGCTATATTTTACTATATTTGGTGATCAGTTAAACATAAGCCATAAAATAATTCACCAACATATCTCAATGGGTTATCTATTTGAAATGGCAGCAGTAAAGGTACATATATACAATGACACAACAAAGACAAACAGGTGCAGTATAGAATGTTCGCTGGTCAGGCATAATGACACCCTGACAAAGATGTTAGAAGTAAATGCATACAGCTTCCAACTGATTCCTGTGAAGATCAATGGGTGAGACCTATGCCAAGTACTGGATGGTCTATACTTGAATTAATAATTATGAAGGTCTAAGGCAGAGCTGGGCAAACTATTCCATTAGGCAGAGCCAGATGTTTTTTTTCAAATCAGCAAGGGCCGTTGTAGTGCATAATAGAGTTCTTTCAAATTCCATTACAATATAATTAAATATTTTCAGGTTACAAATTTAATCTAATTGGATTGTCTTTGATAATTATAATAATGAAATTAAATTATATAACACCTGTTATGATGTCTCTATTTGAAGGTTCAGACTGAGACTACTTTACTTATGAAAGTTTTTTTTATCTCACTCAGCTTTTTTTGTTTTATCCTTTGTTTCAAACAGCCATACACTCTTAATTCAGAAAGGACTTTGAGAGTTTAAAAGTTTATGTGTTCTATTTTTTTTTTTCAAAATTAAAAAATGTGTCAGTTTCTAAATAAACTTTGCGGGCCAGAGTTGGCCAGCAAGCCATACATTAGTATAGGAGAAGATCAAAGAGGTCATTTCAACTTTGATCAGTCATAGATTACAAATTACAAAATGAATGTTAACAAGTTTTTGCTAGTTCTTACCATCCGTCCATAAATCAGTATTGGCTTAAAACAGATATCACAACAGTATATTCTAGGGTTCAACAGCTTTTCTCCAATGAGCGCAGCACGGTGACTCCAGTCCAGTCGAAGCATAGGTTCTGGAGGTCCACGGGTTAATGTAGTGAACACCGGGGCTTCTAGCTGTGATATGTCTGAAGGGACTTCCACTGTTGAAGAGACAGTTACTGTTACAAGATAATTATTTAAAAGAAACAAAAAACCCACCTGTGTCAATATCTGTCATTGTTATTAAATTAATTGAAGAAAATTTACTATTATTAGCATTTCCTATTACAAACTTCAAAAAAACATATAAGTAAGTATATGTACATATATATTCGTAATAAATCCTTTATTTGATACCACACTTTGCATGGCATATTAGCATGTTTAGCTATTAGCATCAAATATAGCATGCCAGTATAATGCTATGTTCTGTTGGAAGGTTGTGATGCTGTCCACTTGTACGTGTATATAATGACACCGCACATCAAAAGTAAAAGAACATAATTACAAATTCAAATGCAGTGCATCATAGACAAGTACAAGTGGACAGCATCATGACCTTCCAACACCTTCTCCCGATGTTCACTCATTTGGAAAAGAGGCATTGTATCTCAAATCTCTATCACAAGAAATAACCGGTTTGGACATAAAAACAAATTTGCATGTTGATAATCAAAGTTCGATTCAACTTGTGAAGTCTGGATCCTTCAACAAAAAGTCGAAGCACATAGACGTGCGACCACCGTACCATTTTATACATGAACACTTCATGCATGGATTAATAAATATTAGCTACTGTCCCACAGAAATTCAGTTAGCTGACGTATTGACAAAAACCATTATCAAATGTAAAGTTTGAAAGGCGTTGTGCAAGATTAATGCATGTATAGAAACATGTCTCTGCAACATGAGTGAACATCAGGAGATGGTGTTGGAAGGTCGTGTTGCTGTCCACTTGTACTTGTCTATGATGCACTGCATTAGAATTTGTAATTATGTTCTTTTACTTTTGATGTGCGGTGTCATTATATAAACAATATGTAATTATGGAAAATTTTCTCAGATACAAGTAAACACAATGTTTTCAAGTATTTATTTAAGTTTTATTTAATTGCTATAGCCACCACTCCACCCTATCATGTTCCAATTTTTGATGGAAAAAATTTGGCTACTGGTGGGATTTGAACCCACGATTACAGCATCGGGTCTTGTCACTTTCTGAATTCTTAGTTGTTTGAAGGTAATGTTTCGCCTAGCATAATGTTACTGCAATAAACCAAAACTTAGTATTACCTAACATTTACTTGCAAATGATTCGTAGAACAGTCAGTCAGTTAGCAGTGTTTACATAGCTCAGGGGCCAAGACTACTTACATTTAGCCGGCTCTGTGGGCTCCGGTTCAGCTTTCGTCAAAATCTCTTCGCTAGGTGTTTCTTCCGGTTCTTGAGAAGTTTCTTCCACTGAACACTCTTCTTCATCACTGGACATAACTTTGAGCACTTTCTTGCCTCTACCGCGTCCACGACCACGGCCTCTGCCACGGCCGCGGCCCCTGCCTCGCCCACGAGTAGTTCTCTTTTCACCATTCATGATTGATCATAAAAATTCTCCTGAGATTCTATTCTAACCTCAAAATAAACCACTTACAACAAGTTAATACAATAAGGACGCTGCCTCATCTAATTAACTTATGAATCGATGCATACATATATCTCCACGATCTAAACGAATACGACAATAAAGTAGAATTTCTGAAATTGCAAAGACCTAATTCAAATTGCAATTAAAAATCTCAGTCTCAACTTCCCGAGCTAGAGCATCAGAAAACAAAAATAAAAATTAGAAATTGTCATTGACGACTTTTGACACATTACATTTACTTGACACGGTGACAACTAGTAGGGATATGAAAAACTAATCAATTAAATATAAATTAATCGAATCGATTTTTTCTTCAACATCAAGTTCTAGTATTATTACTTCTACAATCGAATTTAATTGAATAATTTAAATTTATATAATTATTGTATATATTCGATTTTTACTACTTCACGATTTTTCTTTAAAAGTTATTTGTCGGTGACCCCACAACTTTAAATCCGAAGCCGTGCGAATTCTTAGTGTGATATTTATCGTCAGTAGGCGCTACTAATGCCTAAGCGTATCATAAAGAAATAGGTAACATTTTGTGTGACGAATTTAAAATAGGGTTATAGGTGTTATACAAATTATTATACCTGTTGTGGCATTACGTTAACGCGCCTGTAGCAGTCATAGATGTGGAAAAAAAACAAGCACTAACAGTTATCAAAAGAGCCAGTCAAAATCAAAGTCAGACATCCGATTTTTTTACTCTGTACATAGCCGCACCTCTAATTGGGTTTAAAGAAACCGTTTCAGACCGTTTGGAGAAGCTATGAGGGAGCTTTTCCCAAACTGGCATAGCATAAACAGCGCAACAGTTAACGTGTAAGCACATTTTGGTGCCAGATTCTCCGGCTCAAGCAGGGAGGTTTTTTCAAAAGCTGCATGCCTATTCAGTTTGACTACGAATTTTGTCTTGAATTTTGATGTTTATTATATTAAATTAATAAAGCTGTAATTAACCTAATCCTGGTATATATTTTAAAGTATTCTAAATTTAATTACATAAATTTAGGAATTGTTGATTAAAGTAAATGATTATTTTTAGATTAAAACAGAGTATTTATTAGTCGATTTTTGATGACGAAAAGAATAGTCGATTACATATACATAAATCGATTTTTTACGAAGAATGTCACATCATGACAGTCTAACACCTGTCAATTGGCAATCTATTTACTTTTTCAATTTGGCTTCGCATAGCCTACGCATATATTCAGTGTTTTTATCCAAAATAAAATTATATCCTTTTTAGTTATCTTAACTAGGCAATACAATAATTATAATACTGAAATCCTCACAGAGGCAACAAAATGGTAGGGCCATTGTCTTCAATCAAATTTAATCTGGAAAATCGCAGCAGAAGCAGAATACATGAACCTTTTATACACTCGATACACTGGCTGCGAGCGACATTGAATCGGACTACCGACAAAGGGCTGCTCGAGTTCCCCTACATACCTTGTTATAATGTTTTTAAATGCCTCTAATAGGCTGTGCTTATATATATTTCGTCAGTAAAAGGATGCATTTCTTTTTGCGCTCACAGTCACTGGTTAACCGTTGCTGTATTAAACAATGGAAAATAGAACACAAGAAAATATTTTATTCCGTTAATCACATTTTATTCATCGTTATTATTCCAAATCCATCCAGCTGTTTAGGCGTGCAAGTATAACAAACATACATCCATACTCATAAACGTTCTGTTACACCATGAATATTGGTGATCTAGGGATAAAACTCCAACCAAACTCGCAAAGCGATGTCAGCAATATATTTTCGTATAAATACCGGTTCCCAAAATCACTCAACCTCTTCTGTCTTGGATCATCACAGTGTTCTTTTGGTCTTAAAGCCGTCTTGCTGCCAGTTCAATTACAAATACTAGTGAAGTGCAGGTATTCTTTTGTGTATTGTGTAATTTTACTATATGAAAATAAATAAATGTTTGTGTGTGTGAAAAGTTGTTTTTTTCAACAGTTCGCATATATCATAATATTAGTAGGATTAGGATATTTTTAAATATATCATCAATGTTTCAAAGAAGTCATGTTTTTTATAAATATTAACTGTATAATAATTAGGAGTGACAGTTCGACGGACTCATACTAACATCTATACATTGGTAGAACGACAGGTAACTTTTCCCACCTACAAATAGAAATGACCACATCTAGTTGACAGATATCTAGGTAAATTTGGCATCGCGCTTGACCTTCCAGGTGCGTCGCATCTGAAGACATTATTATGTAGATACCTACTCTGTGCGTCTGGCTAGCTCGTACTCCCTAATCGTTCTAAGGGGTAGCCGAATCCCATTCTTTCTACGAAGAATCCTCAAACACCAGCTTCGTCAGATACACAGATCAAACCCTGTAGTCAATGGTCAGAAAGGTAGCTATAGGTACTCTCGCAGGCTAGAGATGACTACTGTGCTACGAATTTTGTACAATTCGCACCAACCAAATTATCCGAGATAATTTAGCTGAAATTTCAGATTGAATCACAAATATGCAGGAAAAATAGTGATTTGAGCCGATAATGGATAACGATTTATACTATTATACTTGTTGGTAGATCATTTTCATCAATAGTATTGAAAAAAAAACATGTAAATTTTTGTAAAATTTTAATGAGCCAGTCTGAAACGATATAATTTTTCCTCAAATCAGTTTAAAAATGACGAAGTTTTGACGTAACAAATAAGTACTAAGCACTGTACTAAGATTCTGTATCCAGGGATTTGGTTATTTAAGTGATTGGTTCCCAAAAGGCATCCTAACTATTTAACCCACAGATACACTAGTGTTGTAACCTATACCTACTTTAAATATTTCGATTGGCTCTCCTCTCTAGTATGCATATAATCTTAGACGAACATAAAACTCTTTGAAATCATAGCTCTCAGGACATAAAGCGTTCAGTCGTCGTGTCATACGATGTAATAGGCATATTATAATAGAGCACAGCTTGCTGTACAAGTTTTAAATCTTGGTGATTTGTTGGCAGCATTCACTCATCGCGGTCACGGCCGGTTGTCGCACTGGGATGGTCTGAAGGGCTTACGGTATATAACATGAAAAATGTGTATGTAGGTTATGCTACGTTTGCGTTTACCGGGCGTGCATGGTTTGTGGGTCCTCAATGGATAGATGGTATTCAATGTAATTAGAACAAGCACCACATAGCCATTACTGAATGGTAGGACTACCATAATTTCAGTGAATCGAACGACAAAATTGTATAATACAGATATTGCCTGGAAGTATTTTGTTGGGATTGGTCAATGGGTTAAGCATGTTTGCAAAATCGGTTTGAGGGTGAACAAACTATCGCATTTATAATATTAGTAAGATTGGTGTATATGTAGATAGACCAGTAGTTCACCCTATCTGAGACTTTGCCATGTAGGTAGCTACTAGTTTTCCCAGACTTTTTAATGTTATTTGTCTCCAAATTCACACGTGAAGTCTTTTTTGTTATGACAGTGTATAAAAGTCATAAATCATACTGTATCAGACTAAGGGGGTTTACTTCTGCAATTCAAGACTGATTTTTAATTATTCAATCTAATAAAAATCCAAGATTAAGTGCCCATCCACCCGTACAAAAGACATAGAGAAAGAGTAGGTAGAGAACTGAAATTATCTAGAATCATGGATTTAGACTTGTTTGTCAGATCTATGGATTTAAATATAAATGTTCGTGTCTAGAACGAGAATTTGACAGCAACACTTCAGGGGTCTCTTTCGGAATCAACCCGTGTTTCGCCTTATACAAGTGTTACTCTATGGTTTCGTCTCCTTATGTGGCATTTCAGGAGCTGTCTACTCCACTGATTAGAAAGCGAAAGCGGTCTACTCGGCGAAGGTTAAGACGAGAGATGATACCACAAACTAAATTTAATAGAATACTGCGCAGGTGATGCCAAGACACATTTTTTAATCATACTTTTATTTATTTTAAGCCCGCATATCCTCTGCCATTCTAGGTATCTCCTATCTATTGCATGGTTGAAAGTTTCGTAAGTATTCGACATTATTTAGATTTAACTACGAATTAACTTCCGTATAAATCTAAATAATGCATTTTTAAAGCTGCTGTCTAGAGTAGATAGGACTATCTACTCTAGACAGCGGCTTTTTGCAACGCATGCTGAAGAGAGATGAGAGAGGATCCCCGAAGCAGAAAATAAATCACTCCAAGTAAATAGACATCATTGATCTACGCAGCGGATAGGCTTCTCAGCGTTGAATAGGTATTTAGTATCTGCCGTATTAGGATAAGACTTAGATAAGTAGGTAAGATACCTAACTATACTTAGAAACATGATTATTTATGATCGATTGGTCTACGCTACATTAGCCTTGGAATTAAAATGAGCGTAGGGATTCAATTTAAACTATTGTTTTACATTAACTGATAACAGAGTATCCATAATAGGTTTTTTTTCATCAAAACACAGGGAAGAGAAATGGTATATTGGTATATCAGACTGGCAGTTTTTTTAAAATACTGGTTTGATGAAATGCGAGAACTCCTACAACAGAACAATTAGCAATACAGATATCGAAGAAGCAACAAAACTACGGTGTATAGTCCCATACCTACGTAATAATTATCGCAGAACAAATTCAATGCAAACGGAGCTTTCAGCACCATAACTCATCATTCCTTAGAAAAAGGAAAAAGGCAAGAAGGATCATTACGGTCATTCTAGGGAAGAAATAAAAACCTTTTAACAAAACCATGCCCACAACAATTAGTGTCGCAAAGTAGTTACGAGTTCTTCAGGGTATGATCTTAAACCGCCCAACGATGGCGGGCTTACACGAATACATACACAGACAAAAGGTTGCTTTAGCCGTCATATATTTATCTTAACTCTGATCTCTACTTAGTTTAAAAATTTATTATTAGTTTGATGTTTAACGTTTCAGATGAGGTGGATTCCTGATCCGGAAAGACGTTATCTCTGAAAAACACTCTTATTTAACTTTTGTTATTAACTCTACTCTTATTTAACTATATTCGCTTTAATCAATTCGTTGAATACTGATGTCCTTGGGTTGTTTTAAGCATCCCCCTCACCCCTCTATCGTTCTACGCACAACCGCATCAGGGGCACTTGTGGTTGTTCCAGAGACAACAAAGAGTGAGCCTTACAGCACAGGACCAATTGATCCGCAGTCCTATGTTCAAATCAAATAAGTTTATTTGCAAATGTTGGGAATATATTGGGAATGCATACAGGAAAACGTTTTCCTGCATGCATTGGCATGGATCAGTAACTCCCGTCTTGTGTAAATGGTAGAGTACCTACTAGTGGACGACGATAGTATCGTTGTAGTTGAATTGGAAAGGCCTTTCATTGTAGGTAATCCAAATTATGGTGGTTTTTCTACGTATAGAAATACATTTCACCAACCAGCACCCTTAAAAAGTGGTTCAGTTTTTAGTTAAATGTGCGGTGCCTTTTCTGTTTCTTGGTCTGAGTATACCTCAAGGCCTATATCTGAAGTGTCATACCATGCGGCATGCGTACTCATTTCATAAGCACGTGATCAATCTCCTTTACAGATTATATAAATGCGTGATCATGCATACTAGTTAATAAGCAGAAATAATATCGTTTACATTTAGAAAACTTTTCCATGATTTGCCCAATCGACACATTTAAATGGCGCTTGTATTTTTAATGATATACTGTGTTATTTCAGTTCTGTTATCGGCTTCCTGTTGCGCAAATTCCGTATTTTCTTCCTCATTTTCAGCATATTTATTGAAATAACCTCAGTTTCAAAACTATTGCGACTGTTGAATATCGATGGCGATGTAAAAATAAATATTGGCAAACATTTTCCACTTCCCTGAACTAAAAGAGTTTTTGCAGTGACGTCTGTTCGTTTTCCTAAAACTCCCAATTTCTTTAGCTTCGCTGTCAGTAGTATATACATATACATCTCACCTTGGCACTTTGCATAATTTGTACTACGGTAGTATTATTAGTATCATTGTCCGCTAGATCATAAAATATTTTACGCGCAAAGGACCTCTTTTTAACCGACTTCAAAAAATATTTTAGCGCAAAGTACCTCTTTTTAACCGACTTCAAAAAAAAGGAGTGGGTTCTCAATTCGACCCGTATGTTTTTTTTTTCAATTTCTTTAGCTTCTCTGTCAGTAGTATATACATATACATCTCACCTTGGCACTCGCGTAATTTGTACTACGGTAGTATTATTAGTATCATTGTCCGCTGGATCATAATATATTTTACGCGCAAAGTACCTCTTTAGAACCGACTTAAAAAAAAGGAGGAGGTTCTCCCTCGTAATTATTTGTTGTATAATATAAACCATAAACCCGTAAGTTTTTTTGTGTTTTTTTTTATTTGTGTTTGTTACCGCATAACTTCCGACTGGGTGAACCGATTTTGATTGTTTTTGTTTGAAAGCTGGTGCTTCCCGTGTAGTCCTATTTAAATTTTATCAAAATCGGACAAGCACTTTTTGAGTTACAAGTCAAAAACTGAAAAATACCTACACGATATTATAGTAGCGGGTGAAGACATCGGTGAACATACCTACACCACAATGACAATTGATCCCATGAGTAAAAAGGTCACTAACAAGAGTGAAAAAAAAAATTCTCCAAAAACTGGAACCGACTTCAACACTCAAAAGTATGAAATAACTTGTCGAAGTCGGTACCATGGGCACAATATTTTGATATCAGTTACTTTTGAACTATCATGGTACCGACTTCAACAAGTTATTTCATACTTTTGAGTGTTGAAGTCGGTTCCATTTTTTGGTAAAAAATTTTTTGTCTGTAGTTGTACTAGAGCTCGTTGCCTCGTCCACGTGTTTGATGCGTGACTTAAATTTAGGCTAAAATTAAAACGATCGTTGCCTTTTATTACCTTGATATTTTTTTAACTACATGTGGCTTGGAGGAATGACGTGCGTACTATGGCAAATGGCCCGAAAGCCGACAATACTAGTTGTTAGCTCATCTCTAACTTTCTAGCGTTATTTATCGAGTAAATGTTCACAGATAATTAATGGTACGTTGGTGCGAAGATAGATACGTTATTGGTGGTACAGGCACAGACCACTATAAAGTCATAGAATAGCACCTAGTATTGCACCGTAAGACAATTGAACTCAGTACAAAGCTCAGATAAATGTAATAATAATAATAATATGGGACAACATTCATACAAGGTCTCGGTCCCAAACTAGGCAGAACCTGTACTATGGTAAACTGATGACTGATATATATTTATATACATATACACACCCAAACACAGGTCAAACAGACATGTTCATACACACAAATGTTTGACCTGTCCGGGAATCGAACCCGTATACATGTATATATGTACTCGTATACTCAAAGGTACAAAGTTTTATGTTTTTTTTAGTTAGTTTTATTCATTTACCGTAATACAAATTGTGACATAAACAATTGACCATCTACCCTATTGCTCATATCAATTGGCGAGTAATTTCATTTTTGTTCTGTTTCGTTTTTATGGCATTGTATTCATATAGTTTAGGATTTATTAAATTGTTCTAATGTAGGTACGTACTGTTATATTATTTTATTTTAACATGATTCGTGTGCTATGCCTATTTTGGGGAAGACACTGTCTGCTGCAACACAGTGTTATACTAAAGCAGCAGGCAGGGCTTTCAATGTGTATTTTGTTTTAATTTTTCTGTGAATAAAGACATTTGTATTTGTATTCTTTTTTTTTTTATTTTATTTTTTTCTTTTTTTTATTATACTCATACTCCCGCACTAGGATTCCCTGTATCTCGGGAGGCTGGACACACACTAGACTAACACTAGATCTGTAAAGTACAAAATATAAACAACAGATTTATCCCACTATCCCTCTAATATTGTAAAGTTTGGATGGATGGATGGATGTTTGTTACTCAATCACGCCAAAACGGCTGTACGGATCTGAATGAAATTTGGCACAGAGATAGGTTATAGTGTGCCTATGTGCTGTTCCAGAGAACAGCACATAGGCACACAGCACATACTTTTTATCCTGGTAAAATGTATGATTCCCAGAGAATAATTGATGTAGCGGGAAAACTGTAATCCACGCGGATGAAGCCGCGGGGCTCTACTAGTTATACATAAAAAGGTCAATCCCGCTTATGTGGCTATTTGTTAAGGAATATTTAATTTGTTGATTCTAAAAATGTAGTCTATCGTTTAAAAACATAGTAACTCGGTGATAAAAAGTAAGTAAAGTAGGGTAGTGGTGTCTGTAGCGGAGAATATAGAATAGCAACACCTGCATGTAGAGTGGGACGGTGCAGTGCCCTCCTTTCACCTTCAGCGGCGGATGCGCCACCGCGTCTGCGGAACCCTGAACCCGTTTGTGACCTAGCCTTACCTCAGTCAGCATACATTGTATAGGCACTCTCTATGTAAGTATACAAACTTATCAGAGAGCCTGTTCGTTGCGATGCGCGACCGAAATGCTGGCACATATTTGGCTCAACAAATCAGCAGTGTAATTCAAGTGATGTAATCTTTCTAGAATTCTGTGTACGCTGCCTGGGGCCTTACTATCAGCTTTGTAAAATCCATTCAAGTTCCGAGCAGTTCTAAAACCTGGCTTAAACATGCCAGAGACAACAATAACCGTTCACCTTTGAGAATATCAATGATCGAACCGTTCACAATGCCGTGGTGATGGTATGACTTTACACTAAGCAGTTTAAGCCAGGTTTAGCAACTGCTCGGAACTGGAATGGATTTTACAAAGCTGATAATAAAGCCCCTGGTCGCGAGATGGAACGTTTACGCCATATAGAAGGATGGAGAATATTTAAAACATGTGTAATTGTTTCGCATTTTAAACGGTATGTGTTGTAAATGTATGACTAAATCCCACTAATGTCACAAATGTGAAAGTTTGGATAGATGGATGTTTGTTACTCAATCACGCCAGAACAGCTGAACGGATTAGCACGAAATTTGTCCCGGTCCCGGAATAACATATATACTACTTTTCATCATCATCATCGATCATCACCTCCTCCTCCTTAAGTCGTACTCCCCATGTCTGAGGGTCGTGACCTCCTCCCTCTATGACCCTTTTCCGAATGGTGTCACGCCATCTTCCCCGATTCCCGGCGATATGTATTGCATCGTGGACAGATGTTTCCAAAGTGGTGCGGATTTGATCAGACCAACGCATCGGGTTGCGACCTCGAGCTCTTTTGCCGTTTACTTTGCCAGTGACCATGAGTTTCTCCAGGTTGTCAACTTCCTTTCTGGCAATATGTCCAAAGTACTCGAGGATTCTTTTGAGACAGGTGGTTGACAGCCTGGTCGTGATCTTCAGCTTTCTGAGTATGGATGCATTGGTTTGATGTGCTTTCCAAGGTATTCGCAGCATTTTTCGCCAACACCACATTTCAAAGGCATCGAAATCATCACCACGCGGGTGAAAACACGAGGCGCATAGTACATAGTAAGGGCCGCCCTACTTAAATAAAAACCTGTCTATTGTATAAACACAAGTAGAAATATTATAATACGACGGGCGGCCTTATCTCTTACAGCGATTTCTTCCAGTCCACCAAACACATGACTTTTTCATAAATTTTAAGGGGTGGCGATTAGCCGCAATTACTACACTTACATAACACGCATTCTTTAAATATTATTATTATATATATATATATATAACTACTGAATTGTAGTTTAATTAGTCATTATTATTTCAGTAGGTATACAAAATAGATAGATACTGAGTACTAGTAAATATAATATAAAGATATACTTCCCTACAGCTCTGTCCAAGCTTCGAGGTATGCTGAGGAGTTTTTGACTAAAACATGAATGAAGTCGCGAGGGTCAATTCATATTGAACAAACTTGAATTGTGTTACATGGATAAAAGAAACTGCAAGGAGAATTTGAATTAAAAATAATGTTACCCCACACCTGTGAAATTGAACAGTTGGAGGGTGAAACAACAATGCCTATTCAAGAAACCGGCGCTTAGAATAATACTCTTTCATCAAACATAAAAAATAACTAGAATTTGGGTCAATAACTCGAGTCAAGAAAGGGGATATTGTATTATGAGAAAGTAGGATTACATTCATCACGTAGGTACGTACCCTACCTATTGGTAGTAGTTATATTCATTCATCATCATTATCTCAGCCATAGGACGTCCACTATTGGACATATGCCTCCCTCATTTATTTCCACATATCTGCCGGAGACTGAATCAGGCATAACAGGCCGGTATACCACGGCCTATTATAAAAAAGACGTGTGGCACTCGGGGACTGCCGCGGTAAAGCTATTGCATAGCATTTTTTATCAACGCAATTAATATATTAATAACTTATGCAGTAACGCCGATACAACCAATGCCACCTAGAGGCGAGTTGCTGAACTAAACAGACAAACGTGATATTTCAAAAAAGTCATTAAAAGTTCTGCTATTCATCGATAGATGGCAAAACTAAAAAGTATCACCGCTGTGCCGGTCGGAGTGGGGGTGTTAGGTTATTTTCGTTACGGAATTTCTGGATTCGGTCTCCACGCTCAAGCCTCGCGATAGAAGCTATGCAATAGCTTAAAAATGTAGTTACTTTATAGTTTTTCAAATACATTGTGTAAAGTACTTAAACATTTTACACTGAAATCCAATTCGGTAACATGCATTTGATCCGAAATTTTATTTAAGCATTTTAAACTTAACGGGATACGCGCCATGATTTAGATTTTGATTGAGTTCCCGATTTGGGCGCGGTTCCACGCACCATGATCACGGAGAGACTGAAGAAAGCGGTAGATGTAAAAATATGTTTAAATGTTAAGGACAGAAATATCTGTCTACCCTCATTTTAAAAAAAAAAAATATTAGTTTAATAAAATTGAGGGTACTTTGACGTAAATTAGCCATCGTCGTCGTGTAAGTTGGCGCATACTAAGATTACCGGTAATCGATTAAAATCGTTCTAATTTTAGAATAGTTACCTAAAAGTTAGCAGGAAGTAGGTAGTTATTCTAAGGTTCTAATATTTGGACCGGCATTGTTCAATGTATTCTCCTTGAAAAAGACCACCGAATGTGGTTGAAACTATAGTCGGAACCCTCTGACTTATTACGTGAGTAACTCCCGTGTTTTATACATTTATAATATTGAAATATACCTTTCTTTACCTATTTCTGCTTCCCTTACCTAATTTCAATCTTTAAGGCAGTGCGTTCACGGGTAGGTGTTCTTATCCCAATCATCTTTCACCTACATTACAAACTTCAGTCATCTTTACAGACAATACAGACTTCAGCCTCAAGTTTAGATCTTGTAGTCTCAAGTACGGAAGCCGAATGAGTGAGACATATTTTTGACTAAAATTTAAGCATACATAGCCAAGAGGTGCTTACATTAGGGGGTGTCCATAAATTACGTAGTTTTAGCTATTATTCAACCCCCCTTCTCCCCTTGGTGAGATGTCGTGAGATTTTGCTGGACCCCCTCCCCCCACCCATAATCTCACGTGAGACTTTTGAAAATATATATTTTTAATGTAAATAAATTAGTTGTGCTTGATTGTGTTGGATTTAATCAGGATTTGTTATTTGAGATTATAGAGAACCACACAAAAAATATTTTTACTTAATTTAACCCAGTCTTCTCGCTACATTACAATGTTCCTTGCGGAAAAAAAATACGTGAGTATTTGTCGAACCCACCCCCTCCCCCGTGTGAGTTTGGGTGAGATTCGGCTTGGCCCCCTCCCCCCCGTAAACACCTCACGTAATTAATGGACGCCCCCTTAGTAAACACTTAAACACTTAAAAAGTTGGTTGCCATAAACATATCAAACTTTTACAAATATGGGGTATAAAATTCGACTGGACTATAAAATAAAATGTTGGTTGCCATGAACACGGCAACATTACAAACTTTTACAAATATCTTGTGGGAGCAGTTTTTATAACTTATGTAGTGAAGTGATTGTAGTGACCGCGTGCAACAACCGCCTTCCGAACTGTGTCACTAACCGATCCCCTTAATTTAAAATTCGAACAGGTTCTCAAACATGCTGATATCGAGATTTTCTTACAATCAACGGTTCTCTAGCGGAGTGACTAGTACTCGTTGTGACTGGTGATCAGCGTTTGTTTATTTAGTGTGGCCTTTGTTCGTATGCGTAATCCATTCCAGATTTTTCTGTTTTTGGCTATATTGAATTGAATGAGATTTTTTTTTTTTTCTCTGCCATGTGCATCCACTGCTGGACGTATGCCTCCAATGAATGAGATTAAATACAAATATTAAAAGAAGTCACTGAGGTCCAATATTATAAAGAAAAAATGGGATCGCAGCATAGGACGGCCACCGACCAGGTGGACAGACGACCTGACTAAGATCACAGGCAAGGGCTAGATGCGGGCCGCTTCTAACCGGCCCTTGTGGAAATCAATGGGGAAAGCCTATGTCCAGCAGTGGATGTCCTATGGCTGAGATGATGATGATGATGGTTTTATTATATATCGTAGGTTTAAGATTTATTTATTTAAAAAATTTAAAATGTATTTAAATAAATAAATAAATCTTATTTTTTCATAGCATTAATGTATTCTGAGTATTGGAAATCATACTGCGCTCGCCAACCCGCCTGCCAAGCGTGGCGAGTATTGGCAAATCCCCCCTATATGGGGGAGGCATATGTCCAGCAGTGGACGCACATGACTGAGAATGTATTCTGTAAAAAATCTTTTACCTGGACGTGGCAATGTACTTGCACTGATATTGCGCAATTTCTTACGCAACTCTCTTAATTCGTTTCAAATACAATAATTATCATGATCAACACTTTTTCTTTGACCTAATTATCAGCAATAGGTTAATAACATTAAGGTATTGTGTGAAGCGATATCGTTTTATATTTCACCGCCATTTATCAGGCTTCACACCCTTGACCCGGTTTCATATGATTTAACTTCACGGATTTCAATTTTGCTTTAGCCGTCATATATTAAAGAGTCGTAAATATTATTGCATTTTATGAGTCGTCGTATATAAGTGTGTTTTATAACAATTGACGAATGTTATTTTCACTGAAATCTTGATTATAGATAGATAGAAAACTCTTTATTTGCACACTATTTCAAAACTACACACATAAAGAAAACAAACAAACAAATATAGATACAGTGATACAAAGGGCGGCCTTATCGCTTAAAGCGATTTCTTCCAGGCAACCAAATTTTAGATTATAAAACAATTGAGATTTAATAGTTAAAACTCATAAAATAAAAATAATTAACTATAAAAAAACCTATAAAAACCGTCTACTACATAGGGATTATACATATTAGATTGATTGATTCTGATTCTGATTCATTCAACAAAAAAAAAGTTTTGTGATTTAATACGGAGTTTTGAGGTGACAAAAATAAATAAAAAATATACATGGAATTGAAAATCTCCATTATTTGAGGTCGGATAAAAACATACCAAGAGCTATTAGGCCATACAGAATCTAGGTCGTTGTAAACCCATATACACGTAAAATGTAAGTAGTGATTATGTAGCATTCGCACCCAAGCCAAAATAGCGAGCGGCTTTATTGCTACTCTGGGACAATTGCTAATTATACATACGATTGAATATGGGTTTGCGAGATTTGGGAGACAATACGTAATAGTGCGTACCTGGGTATGCCACCGTGTCTCCCGCAGCTTCCACCTCCTTCACCTTAGATAGTTTGGTCTCGATCGTCGCGCTTCGAATTCTTGAAGTTGTTAACATTCCACCACACACGAACGATATCCGGAAGTCGTCTGATCACCGGCCGATACAACGATGGTCCATGCGATGGAAAGCTGTATATTTAACGATACGAGGCTCCGCGGTTTTAATAAATGCGCACTATTCCTTAGTTCGAGCACAATTACTTGTCACCAACAAAACTCGCATACCCTCCACATCAATATAAAAAAAAACGTTTGTAAAATGACGGTGCCCAGTGACAAGCTACACATTTATGATAACGATACAGATTATTTGTTCTCTTTTGAACAATGGCGTCGTAAGTTAAAAAAAAACATTCCCCAAGTATTCTAGAGTTTTATAGTGGTCGGTCATATTATATTCATCACACGTTTTTGATGTGTGTGTTACCAGTGATGACTTACGGAACTGATACGTGGTCTCTGACTATGGGCCTTCTGAGCAGGCTCAGAGTCGCACAACGAGCTATGGAGAGGGCTATGCTCGGGGTTTCTTTACGCGATCGACTCAGAAATGAAGAGATCCGTAACACAAGTCACGTAAAGATATAGCCCAGCGGATTAACAATTTGAGGTGGCAGGGTACATAGCTCGAAGAACTGGTGGCCGTTGGGGTCGAAAAGTTCTCAAATGGAGACCACGGACTGGCAAGCGCAGCATAGGACGGCAATCCACCACGAAACATGCAGGATGCAGCGCGCTGCATGCAGGACTACGTCTGTCGGGTTCGCTTTCGCAGAGTATAGCTTCAAAAGTTCTGCTCTGCGCACTAATTGAGTGTCATGTATGTCATGAGATGATTACGGAAATTGTCTTATACCACATTTCAAATTACACTCACTTTTTTATTTCCCACGAAAATAAATTTAGAAAAATGTGTCACAGTGTTAATAAACTAGATCACCAGACCAGGAATTCACAAGTCAGTAGAACTGTGCTATAAACATGCCAAGAACTGTAACTATTGCTTATTCTTCGGTAATACATAGTTCGGTAGTACATAGTTTGCTAAAGTCTATTTCACGAAAGATGTCCCTCGGGGGTGGCGCTAGTTTCTTTGCTAACAGATTAAAGCGCTATCGTTCCGCTCGATGTTCCAGTTAGTTCCACCGATTGCCGCGGGAACGTGTTGTGAAACGCACTCTGTATATCTATACAGTGTATGTACCTTATCTATGGATGTAAGAAAGAAAAATTTGGCAAAGGTCAAGGCTTGAGACGTATAGTTGGTGAATATCAATTTAGTTTGTGGTGAAGATACTTGCTCATGATAAATTAAACTTTAAATTGTTCTTCGTTTTCACTCCGATTTTCATTAATTGACAAATAATCACCATTTTATATCTATCACAATCTCCAGGTAAAGTAACAGTGACCACTCTACTAAATCATTGAGGAAATGGGGAGGGACTTTCAAGCCGAGCTTCGAGTTTAGCCTATGCTCAAAACTCGATTCAGTGTCGTCACCTAACTGCGAAGTGTTTGATAAGCCCGAAGATGTATACCATATACTGGTGGAGTGTGTCCGGACCGGAATCAGGCTGAGACAAAACCTATTATTTGATAAGGGTAAAAGGGAAGTCAGTATAGCTGACATATTGCAGCTTTATTGCAGCTATTGCAGTTTTGGTAAATTCGATGAGCTCTCGGTCCCCACGGGCCCAATGTCTCGACCCCAAACGGTTCAAATATGTAACCACTACCTAGGTTAGCATATTTTCGCCACTTCAATTGCTCTTCCGAATAAGCCGCGGCGCCAGCCCTAGCACGTGTCTCGGGAGAATAGTTATGTAGTATAAGTATATATAATGTTAAACAAAGCTCTAGCTATATGTTAATCTGATGTGTGAGCTCGTTAAAAAAAAATTGTTGTGTCAGCGATTTTAAAATTCATCAACTATCAATCCCTAAGCATCGAAATTGTACCAGGGGGCCACGTGAATGAAACCGCAAGCGAGTCAAGCATTGAAAAGAATAAAAAAATAACTTCCCTGGATAAAATCTTACACTCAAAGTTTGTCGACCTGCAGGTCACGCCACAACATGAACTCGTTTGACATAATTTAAAGAAAATTCCCTTCGTACCGTGATTATTCGAAGGATCTGTTGAAAATTTATGAGATCCGAGGAATTTAAATCGATACTTTGTTATGAAGCTTCGTATGTTGAGGAAAATGAAAAGTTTCTATGCCTAACGAACCTCTTTTTATATGGATATACTTTTTAGACTATCATTTTATTTTTTATTATTTTTTAAACATTGTTTTTAAAAGTACATTTTTTATATTATTCATAGATAAATATCTAAGTATATCATCCACATATCATGTACTCTATTTAGTTTGTGCATATCATCATCATTATTTTTTTTATCTTTTCTCTTATCATCTTTATTATTTTCTATTATAACAAGATTTTATTTAGTTTCACCTGTCCCGATGTTTGTCATCAAATCTTGAAAATTAAATTTGATCCACTTCCCGGTTACCGATAATTAATATTTATTATTTTTATTATTTATATATATATACATATATTATATATATTATTAACATTTACACAAGGTCTTTAGGTCCCAAACTAGGCAGAGCCTGTACTATGGTAACCTGATGACTGATATATATATATATATAATACATATACACACCCCAGACACAGGTTCAGGATTGAGCTGAAAGTTTGCATACATGTGTAAATCGCGTGACAATGGAGTATAATGATGACATGGAGCTCATCTGATGATGGATCTGGATGGTGGCCAAAGGAACTTCGCAATGAAACGACACAACTCATCGAGTTTGGGCTCATTTGAATCGTCTTGACGAGTAGTTTGTCTTTCAATGATAACCAGGGTCTGATGATGGAGCTGGAAGGTGGCCATAGGAATTTTCTACACTAAAACAGATAAACCCATCGTGTTTGTCGTCTCATCTAAAAGGGTTTGCTGAAACGATGATTATGGTGGTCATTTTTATTTATATGACCACCATTATCACGCTCAAACGGCTACACCGATTTCAATGGAATTTGGTATGGAGATAGCTTATATCCTGGATTAACACATAGGCTACTTTTATCCCGGAAAAGTATAGTTCCCGTGGGATAGTTGAGGTAGCGGGAAAACCGTAATCCACGCGGGTGAAACCGAGGGGCGCTTCGACTATTTGTTTCATGAGGAAAGTATTATTTATGAAAATCATCCAAATAAAACAATTGTAATGTAACAAACCGACTAGGACTCACGTGGTAAACACTGGAAGATTACTCTCCGACCAGTTTCGAACTTATTTGCAGTTCTTCATCTGGGAGTTATGATCGTGCCAGGCGGCGAGCGCGAGCCTCAGCACGTAACATACAACAAATAAAACAATGTTTATTTTTAGGTATACATTTAAAATAAAAGAGACTAGTTCAATAATCATTCTAATTGAATTAATTGTAAGCTTGACCATCGGGCACACATAAGACTAAAAACGGTACATTGGTAAGCAATAACGATTGGCCAGATAAACCGAAAACAATCGATTTAGTGGGTCAATGTCGCGACCAAAATCGATTTTGAATGCAAACCTTTTTAATAGGAATTTCGGTGGACTACTTACGTGACACCAAGAGTGATAGTCGGAGGTGACAGATAAGATTATACAGAAATGAATGCTCTACGTTATAGTCCAGTACAATGATGTTTTACTAAAGATGACGTATATTCATACTACGCGATGCTCAGATGTTGTTCCTTTACGACATTAACATGCTTACTGCGACAGATAATACGGTACAAATAATATAGAAAAGGATAGCTGTATATTTAGACTTGCGCTTGAAATACGCGTCGTAATCAAAATTACTACAATTGACTTAATTTTCCCGCCTCAGTTTCCGCGCGCTTGTGTGACATCTACCTCATATAAACATATAATATCATTGGTCCAGTCAAATAAACTTTCAAATCAAAATTTCAGTATAAAGGCTGCATTTTTGATATTATGTAGTTTAAATCGTACAAAAAAAATGTGTAAAACATTTATGGGTGCGTAACCACCGGCAAGGGTTGAAAAAAATGTTTTGAAATTTCTTAAAAAAAAAAAAAAAATTACTAACTTACTTACTAAAATTATAAATAATGGAATCCGTAGAATATTTCATTATTTTCTTGAAATTTTAGGAAAATACTGTACTAATATTTATCAATTCAAATCTGAACGTATGACCATATTCTATGGTATGAAAAAAGATCATATCGGTTCATAAACGTAGGAGTTCTGAGGTAACAAATATAAAAACATAAAATCTAATTAAGAACGTCCTCCTTTTTGGAAGTTGGTTAAGAATTATATATCTATACATGTATTGGAAATGTAATATAAAAAAAATTGGTTGTCTGTAAAGTCGGTTTACGGACGATAGATTTACGTGATAACGTCATAATCATTTATGACTTTGACTTTGACAGACTTTGACTGACTTTGACTTTGATTATTTTATGTAATACAAAACTCAGATGGAACGTTACGCGGAACGTTACTATTTTTCATGAGTGTTGCTGGTATTCATCAATTTATAAAACGTTATAACGTCAAAACGCTAATAACACACCAACTTGATAAAACACTTGAAAGCTATCTAGCCGCCATTACTATCTGGGACTTATATAATATATTTAATTTAACGGCCCCGTATATATAATAAATATAACGTAAATCGCTTTAAGCGATAAGGCCGCCCTTTGTATCACTGTATTTATATTTGTTTGTTTGTTTTCTTTATGTGTGTAGTTTTGAAATAGTTTGCAAATAAAGAGCTATCTATCTATATAATTTTTTTCAGCAGCGCCTTCTGAGGATTGAAAATCATACTGCGCTTGCCAACCCAAAGAAAGACCCTGAGAAACATATAAAAAAACATAAAAACCCTGAGAAAGTATATAACTTTATAAGTACTTACCCCCGTTACCTCGTTTAGTAAATGGGTTCCTTACTTTTCCGAGATTCTCGGATCAAATCAAAATTTTTATCTGCAAATTTTGATCCGAGATTTTGGCAAAAGTCTCTAGATTCTGATGGCGCAATTGGACCTTAATCACTAAGTTTAAAATGTGCCTAAAATGTAAAGCATATGTCAAAAATGAGACGTAATAGAATCGAGCCGACGCGAGACGATAACAAACTGCAAAAACCAGTTTGCAAATGTCGTAAAGCTAGTTACAGAAATAAATACGATTAGTGTTAATACGAATGGTAGTGGACTAGAGTTGTATGAGATTGAATGCGCCGCGGTGATATGTCTGTATGAATTATTTCCGGCACGCCTCGTATGTGTTACCTAACTAGATTATGTAGGTTTGTCTGCGTGTCTCAAATATGACTCAGTTGTCTGTGGGTAGATTATGTCTAGATTAGTAACATATGTCAACGTTCAAAATGTAGGCGTTCAAAATAATTTAAGAAGAAGAAGAAGAAATAAATGTTCCGCTGCAGTTTCAATCGCGCCGACTATAGGTACCTACCAATTTCCCGTTGAGTGTCCATTTTTTTTTTTAATTTCTAACAATAATTGTCAACCTTTAAAAGCTGTAAATAACAAAACGCATGTTTGAAGCGGCCCGCATCCTGCCTATTCCTGTGATCATAGTCAGGTCGTCTGACGCTGCCTTGACCTTACTTTCGTAACATAATAATTTATTTAATAAATCGCCGTGCACACCAATGATGTTTTACTATAGATGACGTATATTAATACTGCGCGGTGCTCAGATTTTGTTCCTTTTTGACATAAACACGCTTACTGCGACAGATAATACGGTACAAATAATATAGAAAAGGATAACTAAATGTTTAGACTTGCGCTTGAAATACGCGTCATAATCAAAATTACTACAATTGACTTAATTTGGCCGCCTCAGTTTCCGCGCGCTTGTGCTACATCTACCTCATATTTCCACTCAATGAATATTGCTGACCTAGGGACTAACCCCAACCAAATTCGCAAAGCGATGTCAGCGATATAATTTTCCTATAAATAATATCGAAAAGTTCTCGAATGGAGACCACGGACTGGCAAGGGCAGCATAGGACGCCCACCGAACAGGTGGACAGACGACCTGACTACGATCGCAGGCGGGCCGCTTTCAACCGGTCCTTGTGGAAATTGATGGGGGAGGCATATGTCCTGGACGTCCTATGGCTGAGATGATGATGATGATAGGGCCACACACTGAACGCCTACTTACCAGATATATCATTGAAATAAAACTATTTTTACTAGCGGAGATTTAAGTAAAATATTCTAGTAAACTGTTCCACTGATTAAATATACGTATGCAATAAATAACATCCCAGAGTATTAGAGAGAATGCGGAAGTAACTCTAATAAATGTTGTAAACAGTAAAGTATTAAGGGTTTTCTGTATATTTACGATATATACACTCATGATATTTATTTATTTTATTTATTTATTTATTATTAGGAAGACTATCGACACATAGCTTAACTTAGGTATGCAGTATTGAATATGAAAAGAGTCATTAATAAGTCTCCACAAATAGAGATTATCTGTTTAACAAAAATCACACAAAATATTTTAACATCCTCAATCCAAAATAGTGTAAATTATGGATTGAGGATGTTAAAATATTTTTAAACTTAGAAAAATTTTTTGATATGGTATATATGAATGGAATATGGTGGATATGAATTTTTCATATGGTGATACATTAGAGCATAGCAACACATTATAATATCTATCGGTGTTGCTAGATAATTTTTGCCCTTGTGATGTTTAGGAAACTTTCTCCACGACTGTTAAAATATTAAAAATATAGACATATATACTACTACGTATCAACCTATATATTCTGAGATTATATTGTAACTGCTCACTACTGATGTTCAAGGTTAAATCAATATCCCAAACACTTTAGCGATCTTGCAAATATTCGTGTTAGAGGTTGTCCGCTGTTATTGGACTCACGTGCTCGTCATGGATTATGTAACAGTATTTCAGTGTACTTTATGTGCTAGGGTCAATTGAGAGTTATACTTTTTATCTGTTAATCACTCAAGCGAACTAAAATTGGTTGAAGTACGAAATATCAAAATATTTTCTAATGCATTTTGAAGTCAGACCGAATACGTATTCGCACAGCTTATCGCATTCTCTCAGCGGCCGGATTTCGTCTACTGTTGTAACGTACTGTTATTATGTTTTACGGAACAAGATCTTTCCAATTGGATAATGTATCGATTAACTTTTTTTTTAAAATGTACATGACAAAAAAATTACAATCAGGGAAAAGTTCAACGGTAACCCCAAGGTCTGCCTGATTGTTAGATTGATGGTCAACAATGTTGTGACATTGAGATTTCACCTTCCGGACTCCGGTGCGTGGAAGGGGAGCTGCTGCTGTGGCTGAATGGGGCGCTTTTGTTTATTTGTATTTGTTATATATACGAAAATACTCTGCACTACTGCAATTCTGTTTGAAAATATTTTATTTAACCGAAAGAAAGCATCATTTTACAAACCAAAATGACCTGGCGTAATGAAATGAGAAAGACAGTGCGCATCAATCTCATTAAGGGTTCAATGTTCCGATGACATTACAGAGGCTCGCGGGTGTTTACATACAGAAGAGGCGGGCTGGCGGTTTCAAATCCTAATGCGTGTTGATTTAAAATATTACAAAAATGTGCTATAACAGTTAACTCCGGGTTCAAAAAAGTTACTATTTTTTATACTCACTAATTCATCTAATTAAAATTCTCACTAATTAGAATTTTAAATTTATTTTCTTCTTGTGTAAGACACAGTTCAAGCACATAATTTGTGGTTACCCTGAGAATTTTTAATAAGGAAAAATATGATCTTTGAAAGAGTGTTTTACTAATATAATTATCATTAATTAACTATTTTATGTGTAGTAGTTTTAAAAATATATATTTAAGTATGACTTTCAATAAAATAAGCCGCAAATACTCTACATTGTCCATTTAGCAAATGTTACTTAGTATTAGTAAAGTAACGACATTATGTCATGCAGGTCAGTAGGAATACTTATACCTATCTAATATGTACGTGTACTTATTTTAAGAATTAAAACAGCCGCAGATATCAAAATTATCATGGTTAGATTAGATGTAGGCATTGCAGATATGCTATTGTAATTGATAAACGATAAGGAATACGTGGTTTTGACACATTATGCATGTATAAAACACGGGAGTTACTCACGTAATAAGTCAGAGGGTTCCGACTATAGTTTCTACCACATTCGGTGGTCTTTTTCAAGGAGAATACGGGGCGCTCGCGGACGCGGACTGACTACAGTACTAGGCGAATCGCGATCGCGTCCGCGAGCGCCCCGTATTCTCCTTGAAAAAGTCAGTACTAAGCGAATTGCGACCGAGTCCGCGAGCGCCCCGTATTCTTGAAAAAGACCACCGAATGTGGTTGAAACTATAGTCGGAACCCTCTGATTTATTACGTGAGTAACTCCCGTGTTTTATACATTCATAATGAAAAGGAATACGTTAGTTATTTTGATAATAATGCGTAAAAAAGTTTATTTATCTTTTCGTGTTGTATTGGTCTGTAAGGTTATCAAACTGAGTTGTATTACAGCGAGTAAAGATGTCATGAATGTTTGTTATCGGAATTGCATGTCTGGTTGCATCGCTATCAAGTAATTACTCATCGCAGTCCTGCAGATATATAAACTATTAACGTTGGTTATTTATTATTCATTTCTATCTCACTTGATATTATATTTCAAGCTGCTTTATATCGTATTAGGAGTATACTTAGCCATTGATTTAGTGTAATATAAGGATAGATATATGTAGGTAGGTACCTATGATTACTACATAGTTTCTACAAAGCAACATCTAGTCAATTCATAAGATAAATTAGGGTACCGTAAAAGTGTTTACATACGTAGTTTGTATAAAGTAAGTTGTAAGTAGTCTGTGCTTCTAATGGAAAATATCGGGGTGGGTGTCATATTTATGTCTTCTTTTTCTTAAATTATGGCTTCGGTGGCTATTTGTCACAATTCTGCCAATTTCCGTTCGTATGGTGTCATATAAGTACTGTGGCGGGAAAAATTGACAGAGAACGTTAAACACCGTTATTTACGTTTGCCACAATTATAATACCCACAGAATATACATTAAAATTATTGGGTAATATTCACCGTATCCGTAACAGTCAATGATAATTATCATTGGTAAAAGTGCATGAGTGTAGGAAAATGGACCTCAACTTAAGTAAGCACTTACTAGTTTTCTGAAGTTTGGGGGTAACGAGGAGTGACTAATAAGCTGAGGTTTTATATAACTTATGTCCAGAAATTGCTGCAGTAAAATGCGCTCCGCGTTTTCACCCGCATGGAATAGGTTTTCTCGCTACATCAATTATTCCACGGTGATCATACATTTTACCGGGATAAAGAGTAGCATATGTGCTATTCCAGACTATAATCTGTTTTTGTGCCAAATTTCACCCAGATCCGTTCAGCCGTTGTGGCGTGATTGAGTAACAAACATCCATCCATCCATCCAAATTTTCACACCTATAATATTAGTGGTATGTCCATTTTCATAGACGACTTTCATCCAAGGTGAAGCGAGGACGCCACGTGGTCGGGCACCTTATCCCGAACATGACGTATGGGAGATCTAGTCCGCCCCGTTGGCAGTTTTGACACAATAAACTCACATCGACCTAGTTTCCAGCATTGTTTAGAGCACGCGAACGCGGCGCTTAGCCAAAATCTATTTTGAATTTTTATCTGCGTGGCCGTTCGCAGACTGCCTCTCCTCAATTTTTGCAATGTTTACAGTTCTCTCCACGCGGTTATCTACGCCTCACAACAGCCTATGTGAGTGTTTCACGATGGCTAAAATTTAGCTCCACTCCAATAATACTATCATCAAATCTGGTGCCAGTAACATATATAAGAACAGTATTATACGGAGATTCGTCATTCACTTGAATATAGCTATAAGCTCTTCCAATAATGTACGATCAGGGCTGCCAGATCTAATAAAATAACCGGACAAGCACGAAAAACGCGTATCATATTGGGTAAAAAATGTTATGCAAGTATATAGCTAAAAAAAATGTTTACCAAAAATTAGATCCGACTTCAACACTCAAAAGTATCAAATAACTTGTTGAAGTCGGTGCCATGATAGTTCAAAAGTAACAGATATCAAAATATTGTGCTCATGGTACCGACTTCGACAAGTTATTTCATACTTTTGAGTGTTGAAGTCGGTTCCAGTTTTTGGTAAACATTTTTTTTCACTCTTTTTCTTGACCTTTGTTACTCATGGGATCAATTGTCAATGTGGTGTAGGTATGTTCACCGAGGTTTTCACCCGCTACTATAATATCGTGGTACAATACATAAATGTACATAGGTACAAGCACGCATTTTTCTGTTTTTGACTTGTAACTCAAGAAGTGCGCGTCCGATTTTGATGAAATTTAAATGGAACCACACGGGGAGCACCAGCATTCAAATAAAAATTATTAATTAAAAAAAAAATTGGTTGTCTGTAAAGTCGGTTTACGGACGATAGATTTACGTGATAACGACATAATCATGTATGACATTGACATTGACATTGACATTGACATTGACATTTGACATTTGACATTTGACATTTGACATTTGACATTTGATATTTGACATTTGACATTTGACATTTGACCTTTGACCTTTGACATTTGGCCTTTGACCTTTGACCTTTGACCTTTGACATTTGACATTTGACATTTGACATTTGACAATTGACATTTGACATTTGACATTTGACATTTGACATTTGACATTTGACTTTGACTTTGACTTTGACTTTGACTTTGAAGTTTGACTTTGACTTTGACCTTGACTTTGACTTTGATTATATTATCTAGATCTAGATAAAACTCAGGTGGAACGTTACAGGAATGTTACCGTTACTATTTTTCATTTTGGCATTCATCAATTTATAAAACGTTATCACGTCAAAAACAAAAAACCCGACTGCGTCAATATCTGCCATTTTATTAAATTAATTGGACAACTGATGAAAAGATAGAAACAAGATTTTAATTTCCATATTTTATTTTGGTTTTGAATGATCTTAGTTGACAGTGTTCACAAACGTAGTCGGAGGCATTATCTGCTCACTTCTAGATTTTGTTGCTCTACCTATATCACCAACAAAATGATAAGAAGTGAGCTGTGAGCGTGTAATGCCGCCCATGTTCTTCAGAGATCTTAATTATGTAGTTGTTATGTATACAATTCGACTCGGCTAGTAATCCAATTGGAGCCAGTTTGAGCTAATTACAAGCCAGGAACAGGAAACGTGGAAGCCGTTCGTTAATGAAACACAATATTTAAAGTTGAACAATAACATTTACGAGGCCGTGGTAGTACCGGCCTAGAATAGTACTCCCCCATCTCTTACCGTGGGTGCCGTAAGAGTCGGCTAAGGGATAACGTACCAGAAGGTGGGCAGCAGCGCCTTCGAGGATCGGAAATCATACTGCGCTCGCCAACCCGCCTGCCAAGCGTGGCGAGTATTGGCAAATCCCCCCTATATGGGGGAGGCTTCTGTCCAGCAGTGGACGCACATGGCTGAGAGAGAGAATAACATTTACTGCGCATGGCGCTGTGATATGTGTATAGCTATGTGTATATGTGTGTATAGCTTGTGCGTAGATTTGTCGTATCATTATTACAAACTGTTCATGAATACTATTTCGTGATAGTTTTATAGATAGTTTCCGGCTGCTTGGCCAGTTGCCCGATTCATTTTAAAATGTACGTCAAATCCATTTGCGTCGACTCCCGGCAGGTCATAAAAATAAAGTAAGATTCTTAAGTACGGTTGTGGCATTTATCCCTCTGGTTTATGAAATACAGATTAGGCTTTTTAAGTAAAATCATAATTAGGCATACGTCCAACAGTGGACGCACATAGCTGAGAAAAAAAAAAAAAAAAAAAAAAAAAAGTAAAATCATGACTTTAATTTTTCCTAATATTGTGTTGTTACGTTTGACCCCTTGATGGTTGAATGACGATGAGGTCATAGATCTTATCACACTAGACCTAGAATGCTTACTGGCTCTCTAAGACTGCTGCCTGTACACACTATGTGTGAAGGACAGTTTTTTTTACTTGAGGGTGGTATCTAGCCAGGCGGGTACGCCAAAGTACCCTACCACCATGCTGGGAATTCGATAACGGTGTTATCTTCACCGGATGCTCAAGCCGTTGGTGGGGGTCGAACCAGCGTCCGTCAGTTTAACAGGCGACGCTCCCACCGCTAAGCCATTATCGCTTCAAATTTTGTGTATGTAAAAAATTCATCATGGCAACACTATTTTTCGACCCTTTATTCGTTCCTATCTGAGTTAATCAACTCAAACTAGTTATTATTATTATTAAACTAGTTATTACTAGTATTCGTTCCTATCTGAGTTGATCAACTCAAACTATCTGAGTTGATCAACTCAAACTAGTTATTATTATCTATAATATTGGCGTCTCTTCATTTCGCACAAGCTTCATAACCGCCCGTTTTGTCCGTTAGGGGGCGTCCATTAATTACGTGAGTTGTTTACGAGGGGGAGTGGGTCAAGCCGAATCTCACCCAAACTCACATGGGGGAGGAGGTGGGTTCGACAAATACTCACGTAATTTTTTTTTCCGCAAGGAACATTCTAATGTATCGAGAAAACTAGGATAAATTAAGTAAAAATATTTTTTGTGTGGTTCTATACCACGATATTAATAATCTCAAATAACAAATCCTGATTAAACCCAACAAAATCAAGCACAAATTCATTTATTTACATTATAAATATGTATTTTTAAAAGTCTTACGTGATATTATGGGTGGGGGGAGGGGGTCCAGCAAAATCTCACAACATCTCACCAAGTGGAGAGGAGGGGTTGAAAAATCGCTAAACTTACCTCACGTAATTTATGGACACCCATATTCATTCGTCGCTTGTCTCCACCTCCCAACAACAAAGAAGTACAAAAATAGTATATAATTTCTCCTACACAGTTTCGATTTTAGTGTGTACGACTCCTGCAAAGGTGTTACGTGCCAAAGTTTCATAGATGGAGCTATTTCTGTTGGAGAAATGCGCTGACGCACGCGACGCGGCGACGGTCGGTCAAACACCGCTTGACGTCGATCTGTCCAGAGTTCCTTATAGCTATTTCAGTGTTATTTCTACACTATGTTTCCTGCTTCGCCATTTGATATTATCAATGTTTGCACGATGAGAGCTCAAATTTTCATATAAACATAAAACTGCCGCGAGTACTCAGTATTAAAAGGTGATTTTTTTTTCACACACTCATACCCCCGAACTACGATACCCTGTGTCGCGGAAGGCATAGACATACACAAACATCCAAGACACGAGAACAAACATCTTTGTTCATCACAGAAATGTTTGCCCCGGCCGGGATTCGAACCCGGGGTCGCGGTTCCAAAGTCAGTGTCGCTGATCACTGAGCCACTACGACCGTCTTGGATCTCGAATTGGAAACACTTGCGATTTTTTAAACAATATTCAAGTTTTCTTCATGTCCTGGATACATATGTAATAATCCTATTGTTCTGTAATTACTTGTAGGACAAGTTTTTTTGTGAACCTAACTCAGGCACAGTCGAAGCAGGATCCACGCTACCTATATCTCCAGTAACAATTATATACTTATCAAATAAGTGCCTTTGTAAAGAGGAAATAAACAAATGTCAGTTTCAATTTTCTACATTAGTTTCGTTTACTTACTAAATATAAGATAATGTAATGTCTAGAATACAATACAATAAAAACGCTTTCTTTTGCCCAAAAAAATTATACAATAGAGTTACTTATATATTTAATACATAGAACAAAGAGCGGACGTTTTAAGCGATCTCTTTCAATCAAACAAGAAAGCTTGCAGAGGAAGATATGGAGTGTACGTAAATAACTGGATTTAGAAAGAAAGAAATACGTTTATTCGTGACATAGGCAACACCACAACAGTAATATATATATATATATATATAAGAACACACAGTAATATTAAGAACATATAAATACATACAAGTAATAACATATAGCTTAAAACATATAGCTTTAACTAAATCTTTGTTGTAGTGTTGCGCGATGCCAGGAATGAGTTCCCACTCAGCATAAAGCTAAGGTTGGATCACCGTTGCGCTGATTTTCAGTAGGAACTCAGACTGGCATCACGAACGTACATGTAACTAATAGTTTATGTACCATTACGTGATTATATCGACTACGAGTGTTTAATGTATATACGAGTAGAAGTTAATATAATATGTATAAAAGCACTGGTTTATAAATACAAGCATAACGTGCAACATACATAACGTTAATTGTGAAACATGGGAATAAAAAAAATAAAAAAAAATTACAAAATGAACAACAAATAAAAAGCATCAGATATTTAATAAAGGCAACTTAGTAAGGGCTTGCTCAAACGTAGCATTGCTGCTATAATATCTATGGTCACCCTGGCGGCATGCGCCAGGGTGATTTCCTTAGCTGGCGTTAAGAAAAAAATCTCCTCAGATGTAAATGAAGAAGTAATAACGGACACCGCAGTGGATTGCTACCATAGCTTAGATGGCAAAGCCACAGGACGCTTTTCTGTAGTCGTGTGTTCAAATCCTACAAGTAGTCGATTTTATTCCTTGAACAATTTTTTTAAACTACTTTTTTTACCGGGACAAACATCTATACTCATCGCACAAATGTTTTGCTCCTGCCGGGATTCGAACCCAGGGTGCCGGAGACACAGAAGTCATGTCACTGACACTGACCACTGCGCCACGGCGACCGTCAATTTTAACCTATGTTCCGCCTAGCGTGTTGTGCATAAAACTCTTATGTGAGTGTCATACTTACGTAGGTATATTCCAAAGACATTATTTAACCTCTATCACTCACGGAAGAAATTATTTAACACATAGGTATTACTAGTTTGTACATAGTCAAAGGAAACAAATGAGTGAGGCGTAATTACTTAAAGATATGAATATTCAAGTAGGCTATTCAAAAAGGGGCTGTATATAACGAAGTTGGCAAGTGATCATTAGAGTAGAACGATTACGCACTGCGCACACGCAAGCTCTTGGCACTTTTACTTTTAAATGACACATTTGCGATTCAGGCGACGAATATACTGGAACGGTTCAGTAGGTGTGACTTGAGACACAAATGTAAGTAAGTGTTGACATTCGATAAGACTCTCTATCGTTTGGACCTCGACAACAATGACGCTCGATTTAGTTCGGTTTATGCCATGAAAATAATTAATTTCAATAAAACTAAGTCACATAGAGAATAAAAGGAATTTGTAGCCTATTTTAAAGCAAATTACACATCGTGTACCTCTATTTAGTTTTCATAACATACGTTCATGTAATAGACTATATACTACAAGAAGACTGCCAATCGCCTAAAGAAAATCGTACACTGGAAAAAACCTCATAATTTCAGGCTAAATCTAGATGGGGCTACAGGTTTGGAATTTGCGTTTGACCACAATTTCACCTGATGTTAAGTGATAATTCGGTCGACCATGAATCACGCCTATCTAGAAAGTATATGTTCTCTCGTGACTTGAAGATGCCCAGATTGTATCCATGTGGAATAACAGACTTAAGCAACCAGTTCCTGTACGCGCAATGAATATGGAAACAAAACGCTTCGTGCAACAGGTTGGAACGTCTACCATGTATGGATGCCGCATTGCCAGCCGTCTGGTCGTTCTTAGACACGCGGGTACAACCGCGGGGCGCAGCTAGTAAAGCATAAACAAGAAAAACAAACAAATCGATCTCGAGATACGACATACGCTGACTGTTGCATAACATTAATATGTACATTCTTAAATCACTGGTTCATATCCGGTTCGAAGGACCATAATGTTGGATCAGCAGCCTATGTCGACGGAGCGGAAATATTTCCTATGATGTATTGTGACGTAAGTAATAAAACAAGCGTCCGCCTTTGTGGTGGGTTTATGATCGAATCGAGTATATGAGAAGGGCTTAAATACGGTAAATGTGCTTACACCAGAATTGTAGTGCGGTGCCCAAACACCCTTTGCGGTTCAGTCAGTGATTAAAATGAGGTCAGAACAGGTGCATATATTCCCTTTCGCGCTCTGGGTCGTAACGGATTGTCTAAACTGTCTGCCTGTTATTATGGACTATTAGCACCCCGCAGTTTCACCCGCGTGGATTACAGTTTTCCCGCTACCTCAAATTATTACCAATAAATGAAACCGACTTCTACACTCAAAAGTGTAAAATAACTTATTGAAGTCGGTACCATGCGCACAATATTTTGATGTTAGTTACTTTTGAACCAACATGGTTCCGATTTCAACAAGTTTTTTCACACTTTTGAGTGTTGAAGTAGGTTCCATTTTCTGTTTTTTTAATATAATTAGTTTGTTTCAAGAACATTAACACCTACCATAATCAGCCTCGAAGATTAGCTTCACCTTCTGTCCATCGCAAACAAAAGGATACTAGAAAAAACCTCTAATCTGCGAAATCCAGCAGAAGCTGCTCCTTAAAGAGGCTTGTAAGCTAATCTTGTTTACAAAGGCTTCTCATATTTATAAAGCCGACGCTGTAGAGCCGAGGGCGAATTTGGAAAAAGTATTCGTTGACTGGCTTACAGCGTGGCTTGCAAAGGTTTTTGAGATTCCCCATCCCGACCACACGCCAAACAAAAGTCGGAAACGGTTTCTCTATAAACAACATTCAAGTTGTTTGTTATGATGGCCGTTGTGGCTCAGTGATTTGTGACACTGACTAGAACCGCGACTCCAGGTTCGCATCCCGGCAGGGGCAAATATTTCAGTCGTGAGCATGTTTGTTCTCAGCTCTTGGATCATCATCATCATCATCATCTCAGCCATAGGACGTCCACTGCTGGACATAGGCCTCCCCCATTGATTTCCACAAGGACCTGCTGGAAGCGGCCCGCATCCAGCCCTTGCCTGCGATCTTAGTCAGGTCGTCTGTCCACCTGGTCGGTGGCCGTCCTATGCTGCGCTTGCCAGTCCGTGGTCTCCACTCGAGAACCTTTCGACCCCAACGGCCATCAGTTCGTCGAGCTATGTGCCCTGCCCACTGCCACTTCAACTTGCTAATCCGCTGGGCTATGTCGGTGACTTTTGTTCTTCTACGGATCTCCTCATTTCTGATTCGATCGCGTAGAGAAACTCCGAGCATAGCCCTTTCCATAGCTCGTTGTGCGACTCTGAGCCTGTTCAGAAGGCCCATAGTCAGGGACCACGTTTCAGATCCGTAAGTCATCACTGGTAACACACACTGTTCGAAGACCCTCGTTTTCAGGCATTGTGGTATTTTGGACGAGAACACGTCTCGTAGCTTCCCGAACGCTGCCCAGCCGAGTTGGATTCGACGATTGGCCTCTTTCTCAAAGTTGGACTTACCTAATTGGACTGTATGTCCTAGGTAGATGTAATGGTCAACAACTTTGAGAATCGAGTTCCCAATTGATATGGGGGCGGGCGCAACATGGGCATTCGACATAATTTTCGTCTTGTCCATGTTCATTTTAAGGCCCACCCTTCGGGAAACTCTGCTGAGGCCTTCGAGCATCGTGCTGAGATCTTCCATCGATTCTGCCATGACCACAATATCGTCGGCAAACCGAAGGTGAGTGATGTACTCGCCGTTGATGTTGATGCCGAATCCTTGCCATTCCAAGAGCTTGAAGGCGTCTTCCAATGCGGCAGTGAACAGTTTCGGAGAGATAACGTCTCCCTGTCTCACGCCGCGTTGCAATGGAATCGCCTTCGAAATTTGCTCTTGTACTCGGACCGACATGGTGGCATTATTGTACAAACACTTCAACACTTCGATATACCGATGGTCAATACGGCACCGCTGGAGAGACTCAAGCACCGCCCACGTCTCGATCGAATCAAAGGCTTTCTCATAGTCCACAAACGCTAGACATAAGGGCAAGTTATACTCTTCGGTCTTCTGTATAACTTGCCGCAGCGTATGGATGTGATCTATGGTGCTGTAGCCTTTTCGGAAACCGGCTTGTTCAGGAGGCTGGAAGTCATCAAACCTGCGTTCGACACGATTCGCGATGACTCTTGAAAACAGCTTGTACACATGGCTCAGAAGCGAAATGGGTCTGTAGTTCTTAAGCAATGTGTTGTCACCCTTCTTAAAGAACAACACCGCTACGCTTCTGTTCCATGCTTCCGGCGTTGAACCTTCGAGGACAACGGAATTAAAGAGCTTCTGAAGGACTTTCAGTATCGGTGAGCCACCCGCTTTCAGAAGCTCTGCTGTGATTCCGTCGTCACCCGGCGCCTTGTTGTTCTTAAGCTGCTTCAGAGCCATCCTAATCTCGTACAGGCTGATGTCCGGGATGTCTTCGGTATAGTGTCGGGTTAGCTTGGCTCTTGGGTCTTTGGCCAAGCTATCAACAGGTTTAGCGACCGAAGTGTATAGCTGCCCATAGAACCTTTCAATCTCTCCAAGCACCTCTGCTTTGGTCGACGCTATACTGCCATCATCTCTCTTCAGCTTAGTCATCTGGCTTTGCCCAATAGACCGGTCTCTTGCAAACACTTTGGAGCCTTTTCTCCGTTCGATCGTATCTTTAATACGATTTGTATTAAAGGTACGGATGTCGTGTCGCAAGGATTTCCATATTCGTCTGTTGAGCTGCCTATATGACGCAGCGTCATCGGATGATTGCAGTTGCAACGAGCGTCGTTCAGCCATGAGGTCAAGGGTATGGCTGGAGAGTTTTTGAGGTCCATTTGTGCGGCGGGGTTTGAAGAACTTAGACCCCACTGCGTGGACAGTTTCTACAAACCTGTTGTTGGTCTCGTCCACCGACGCACAGTTCTCAAGGCAAGCAAAGCGATTGGATAGCTCAAGTTGAAAGCTCTCGGGGTTTTGAATATGGACATTTTGAGGTCGGAGCGTGGATTTCATCAAACGGGACCTCTCAAGTTTAACATTAATATTCAATATGCCTCTTACTATGCGGTGATCACTACCGGTTTTCACCATGTTGATCACAGAGACATCATTGAATATTTGTTTCTTGGTGGTCATGATGAAATCGATCTCATTTCTCGTGGAACCGTTAGGACTCAACCAGGTCCATTTCCTGTGAGGCGGCTTCTGAAAGAAAGAGTTCATCATAAAGAGTCCCTCTTTCTCCATGAAGTCGGCCAGCCTCTGTCCCCTGGGGTTCCGTTGTCCATAACCAAATTGCCCCACTCTCAACTCTCCATCACTTCTTTCGCCCAACTTTGCGTTAAAGTCCCCCATAACAACAGTATAATGGGTCTTGGAGGTATGCATGGCCCTACTAATGTCCTCATACATAGCCTCTACCTCCTCATCGTTTCCGAGTTTCGAGGTCGGTGCATATACCTGAATGACCTTCAACGAATACCTACTTGATATTCTGAGTATTAGGTATGCCACCCTGCTCGAAACGCTATCGATGGTAATAATGTTGTTAGTGAGGGACTTGCGAACGAGAAATCCGACACCACCTTGGGACTTTTGGTCGCCTTCCCGGTAGTAGAGCAAGTTACCGGATTTGAGGGTTATGGTGTCCTCGCCCTCTCTACGGACTTCACATAACCCTAGGATATCCCAGTGTAACTTACTCATTTCTTCTTCCAGCTCGACGATCTTTTCGTCTGCCAACAAAGATCTTATATTGTGTGTTACCAGGGCCAGAGGTCGTTTTTTCAGGGAGTGGTAGCCGGGAATCTGCCGGAGATTCTTAGCACCCCCTGCTCCACCGTTACACTGGCCGCTACCGGAGCCAGCTTTAGCGGAGCTGCCGGGGACTGGGGGCCTGGTCGTATTTTGTACTCTCATAGGGGGGGTTTGCCAATACTCGCCACGCTTGGCAGGCGGGTTGGCGAGCGCAGTACAAATGTGAGTCTCAGAAGGCGCTGCTGCCCATCCTTCTGGTGTGTGATCCCTTAGTCGACTCTTACGACACCCACGGGAAGACATGGGGGGGTACTATTCTATGCCGGTACCCCACGGCATAGAAGCCAGCTCTTGGATAAGATAAGATAATTTATCCATGTTTCACAAGGGTGAGTTGGAACAGAAGCCTTACACTAAATTCTTCTATTCTTCAATTTTATGTTAAGTACCTGCGCGCGACTTAATCTTGTTCCGTTAATTCTTACTTGGGTCACCAAGATACAGGCTATGCCTAGTTTGGGCCCGTAGGGAATTTTACCATGTAGTTGCATCGTGTTGTCTAATAAATATATTTTCATTTTATTTTTTTTCATTTTTTAAAATAATATAAAGGTATTAACTTTGATTTGAAAAACAACCATTTAATAGCTTATCGTAAGATATTTGTGTGATGTGATTGTGACCATGTCTTCCGCGACAGAAGGTATCGCGTAAGGGGGTGTGAGTGAATGGTTGGGTAAGGTTAGGTAACTGCTTCCCCAGAGATTAATTACCTATACCATTTACCAACTGGTTCTCCAAGGTCAACCAATGCAAACCACAAAGGGTATCGGTAACTGGTCGATCAACTCTGGCACTCCTAAATATTTGCGCCGAGGCAATGACAGTCCAGACAGTCCATACTTGGCATGGTATCACGATCGTTAGAATTCATTTATTGCTTAGTAAAACGTAAATGCAAAGCAATAATAAATCGCCACAGCCTTACTGCACAAGAAATGTGCACTGGAATTACACAATTTAATTCCATCATCTCCATTCTATCATCGGTCAACCAGACGTACGACTATGCACCACCACTACATAGTAGATATACCACCGTTTATGCGTTTTTCCGTGCCGTGGTGGTACCGGTCTAGAATAGTACTCCCCCATTTCTTCCCGTGGGTGCCGTAAGAGTCGGCTAAGGGATCATGTACCAGAAGGTGGGCAGCAGCGCCTTCTGAGGATAGGAAATCATACTGCGCTCGCCAACCCGCCTGCCAAGCGTGGCGAGTATTGGCAAATCCCCCTACATGGGGAGGCATATGTCCAGCAGTGGACGACCTATTGCTGTTATGAATGAATGGATGAATGCGTTTTTCTTCCACATTTATAATGCGTACTGCCAGGGAGTGCAACTCACTGCCTGAGTCTGTGTTTCCCGATAGGTACAACCCCGGAGTCTTCAGGTCGCGAGTGAATAGGTTCCTTCTAAATTTACTTGCTCCACCTTAGACCGCGTCGTCGCTTATATAATACCTGACTTCATTCAGCTTCCATAATGGGGATGCATGACGGACGTGGTTTCGACAAATTATGAATGTATAAAACACGGGAATTACTCTACTGACACGGAAATTACTACTAAAGTAACTCCCGTGTTTTATACATTTACTCAGTTACACATTTCTAGGACTGCGGTGAAAGGATGCTTTCAAAATGATATTGAAGAAAAACAACTGCAAATTTATCCAGTAATTCTCAATTAATATTCCATTAGTGCATCTTTCGGGTATTAATTTAAATAACGAGCGGAAGTCGATCCAAATATTTATTCATATCGATTATTGTATAATTTCTAGCGTCTAGATTAATCGCTACTATATAAAGTTACGTCATTTTCTCTATGCTTCGGTCACGTCTCGTTATTTATAGTAGAATGGTAGTTGATAATGCCCAAGGTTATTCCAGGCGTGCGTTCGGTAGCCCCATCGACAAAACCATAATTTGCTCTGACAGCGGCTATGCGGCGTTCACGAACTCCATTCGAGGGCCTTGTAAATAAGCTCAAGATTGCACAATGATGCGGGTATATGCTATATGTTCGGGGTTTTGTTACGATATCAAATCAGAAATGAGCTGAGATCCGTAAACGAACTAAAGTCAGCGACATAGCCCAGCGGATCAGCAAGTTGAAGTGGCAGTGGGCAAGGCGCATCTCGGAGGACCGATGGCCGTTGGGGTCGAAAGGTTCTCGAGTGGAGACCACGGACAGGCAAGCGCTGCATTGGACGTCGACCGACAAGGTGGAAAGACGACCTGACCAAGATCGCAGTAAGGGGCTGGATGCGTGTCAAACCGGTCCCTGTGGCGATCAATAGGGGAGGCATATGTCCAGCTGTGGACGTCTTATGGCTGATATGATGATGATGATTCGATTATTTGCTCCACCCAATATTTGATCATGACCACTTGTGAGATTCTGCATGACGACGCCATTTCTACCTCTAGATTCAATCAAATCTTGTTCAGCTATCAAAATTGACATATGCCGTAATTCATTATTAATAATAAGTAACTTTATCTTCTTCTCTGACATACTTGACTGGCCGGTTGGCGCAGTTGGTAGCACTCTGCCTTCTGAGCCGCTGGTCCCGGGTTCGATTCCCGGACAGGTCAAACATTTGTGTGTATGAACATGTCTGTTTGACCTGTGTCTGGGTGTGTATATGTATATAAGTGTATATATCAGTCATCAGGTTACCATAGTACAGACTCTGCCTAGTTTGGGACCTGAAGACCTTGTGTGAATGTTAATAAATAAATAAAAAAATAAAAAAATACTTAAATATTGACGAAGTAGCCGCTTGTGAGACATCGATCAAAAATTGGTCCACCAATATTTGGCCGAAGAAGATGCCGAACGCAGCCCAGCTATGCAAATGAACCCTATGTTTCTGCGGAGTAAATTTTATAGGCGTGATCCATTTCAAACTGGATTAGATCGGGTATAAGCGGTATGTAAGTACAACTTGTAGATATTCTATGTCACCGGTAGTGCGGGTCCCACCGGTGGCGTTGGAAAGGTGGCGATGCAAGTTAGATAACTTGTACAGTTTATAAGCAATCAGCCAGATTCAAATTGAGTCTATTAAATACGGCAGCAGCGTTAAATGTGTTTATCAGAACAGATGTTGAAGAGAGACAGAAAAGTAGAAATATCATATATATGTACTAGCTGACCTGGCAAACGTTGCTGCCATATAAATTAACGAAATGTCTAAGTGACGTGACACTTCATATAGGTAAATGACGTCACCGCGAATGATTTTGAATTTGTTAATATATTTTTATAGTAACAAAATCAAAATCATTATATCAATCAAAATCAATACGAGAATAAGTCCGGCCTCATGTGGAGTACTGCTCCCACCTTTGGAACGGTGCACCCAAGTATCAGCTTGAGCCTCTGGATGCTTTGCAGCGTAGAGCTATCAGAATCGTCTACGACCCCAAACTCACCGAAGACCTAGAGCCACTCAGTGTCCACAGAGACATTGGCTCTCTGTCAATGATGTTTTACTAAGAAAGAAAGAAAGAAATAAACCACATTTATTCAAGACACTCACAACACACATTACACAAGAGATAAGGATGACGTATATTCATACTGCGCGGTGATTTTGTTCCTTTACGACATAAACATGCTTACTGCGGCAGATAATACGGTACAAATAATATAGAAAAGGATAGTTATATGCGCTTGAAATACGCGTCATAATGAAAATTACTATAATTGACTTTATTTTGCCGCCTCAGTTTCCGCGCGCTTGTGCCACATCTACCTCATATAAACATATAATATCATTGCTCTCTGTCTATTTTTTTTACCGTATATACTACGGGGAGTGTTTTGAAGAATTCTTCATCCTTATCCCAGCATCGAGGTTTTACCATCGTATTAGCCGAAATCGCTTAAAAGCTCATATAATCGACATATGGGATTCACACACTGTGCGATTCAACTTTTTGATGATTGATTGACTTGATTTTGCCATACACCTGCAAAATATGGAACGAGCTTCCTCCCTCGATATTCCCGAGCAGCTAGAATATGGGATTCTTCAAAAGGAGAGAACTTTAAAAGGATTGGCAACGTATCGTAATGCCCCCAGTGTTACAAATATCCATAGGCGACAGTGATCGCTTACCATCAGGCGGCCCGTCTGTTTGTACCTATTTCATAAAAACAAATGAACGTCGCTTAAATTATTTGGATAATTTGTTTCATATAACATAATCAAACCGTTGTTTTAATACTTTAACAAATATTTAATTATACTGTACCGTATGCTATACCTAGTTCGCGACTGAAGTAAGAAGTTGCTTGGCACCAACGCATCGCCTTCCTAGTTCAGCCGGTCGGTAACTGACGTACCTTCCATTGTAATGAGATTTGTCCTAATCTGCTTAAGTTATGCGTCGTCACGAAACTGTCCAACACCAGTTCCTACTTACGTTGTGTTATCTAAAAAATAAGTAGGTTTACATGATTAAGTGATTACAATTTGGGTGGCTTCTTGTACGTTCTGTTGAAGTTTGCTTATGCAATAATGATGACTAACGGTATATGAATATGGTCTTTTGGAATGTGTATTATTAGATTTTGCGTTCTCTTGTAATGGAGCGGAGTCTATTAGAGTTGATGGGCTAGTGGAGAAGGCAAGTTTTGATAAGGGAATTCTTCGTCCTATGCGTAGAAACTTGCCCCTTTTTAACTGACTTCAAAAAAGGAGGAGGTTATATGTTTCACTGTATGTTTTTTAATTTCTCGCCCATTTATGGACGGTTTCTCAGATTTTTTTTGTTTTTTTGATAAAGTGTACCTCCGAGGTACGCTTTCATAATATCATCGACGTATGCGTAACACTTTTCAGTTTATGGAGTGGAACTCAAAAACAGCTTGAGCGATTTTAATGAAATTTAAATGGGACCACACGGGAATACCAGCTTTCAAATCAAAAAAGAACGATCAAAATCGGTTTACCCAGTCGAAACTTCTGAGGTAACAAACATTAATAAAAACATACGAGTCGAATTCAGAACCTCCTCCTTTTTTGCAGTCGGTTCAAAATCACCTTCCAATACCACAGTGCGTCCTGTGTAGGTAGTTATGCAGGCATGATGTCTGGATGCCAATTCTCTTATTTATTAAGACTATCCATTCATACGCTGAAAACCAGCCCTGTGTAATCTTCAAGGTTACGCAGATTAGTGCTGAGCGTACCCCTATTGCCAAAAAAAGCAATATAATAATAATAATAATATAGTACGTACTATGTATTAATTTACCTTTTTTGTGTTGTGTTTACGAATTGTGTTTTTATTGGCAATAAATACATTTTTTTTTTATTTTATTTATTTATATAAAATGCAATAGTCGTTCAAATGTTATCATAAATAAATTATTAGTTAATTACCAGAGTATATCTTCGTAGCTAATTAAACAATTCTATTTCTAGTCGTCCATGTTGTGCTTGAATGAGTCACATACCTATGCTCAATACATGTATATTTATGCATAGTTTTCAATTTGAACTCTTTGTTTAAAGCTATGACAAATGCTCGATCGTCCGTGAATATCTGACGTGGTAAGCCTGGATATCAATTCTACTAACACATTGCTCATAGATTGTTAATGAATCGTCGTTTTTTCTAGTTTTGCTATTTTTTTATTTTTTTTTTATTTATTAACATTCACACAAGGTCTTCAGGTCCCAAACTAGGCAGAGCCTGTGCTATGGTAACCTGATGACTGATATATATACTTATATACATATACACACCCAGACACAGGTCAAACAAACATGTTCATGCACACAAATGTTTGACCTGTCCGGGAATCGAACCCGGGACCAGCGGCTCAGAAGGCAGAGTGCTACCAACTGCGCCAACCGGCCAGTCGAAATTCGAATTCTACTTGGAGTATAATTGTATTGGCTACATAGATCTAATTTCTTCCGCAATTCAATTGTCTACAATGCAATCGAATGCAATTGTTATTTTAGCGGAATACCAAGTTTATTTATTATAACATTTGAACGACTTTTGCATGTTGTATGTATTGCTTTCGGGCTGTTTGGCCGTGGTTTATGTGAAACTTGTGTTCCAGACGTTTCGTCGATCACTGCGGTCGAACTCTTCACATAGACCACGGCCAAACAGCCCGAAAGCAATACATATTTATGGGCCAGTCAGTAAGTTTAATGTAAATAAAAATACGTGTACAAAATCTTTTTTTAGCAAAATAAGTAACATTCATGTGTGACTCCAGAGCTTTGGGAAATAAAATTGTATCTCTTTGTTTTTTAGGAAAATCGTTACTCGTTGCCAAATCAGTTCTTTGGGGTCAACGACCCAAGTCTGAGCGGTGTGGAATCCAGAAAATTCACTCTTTATAATTAAATCGTCACACAACACGACGTATTTTTAACCGACTTCAAAAAAGGAGGTTACTCAATTCGACCGTGTATATGATGTTTTTCTTTTTTTTTTTTTGTGTTCGCGGATAACTTCGTCGTTCATGAACCGATTTTGATTATTCTTTTTTTTTGTTAGATAGAGTACACTTCCGTGGTGGTCCCATTTAAATTTCATCAAAATCGGAAAAGCCGTTTTTGAGTTATACTCCAATAACTGAAAAGTGCTACGCGTATCTTGATGATATTATTGTCGCGGTTGAAGACATCGGAGAACACACAATGACAATTGATCCCGTGAGTAGCAAAGGTCACTGAAAAGGGTGAAAAAAAATATTTTTAACAAAAAGTGCAACCTACTTCTACACTCAAAAGTGTGAAATAACTCGTCGAAGTCGGTACGGTTGTAGTTATTTGATATGCAAAAAATATTATTAAAAATTTCAGGCCTTCCAAGGGTCCACCTGTCCACTCAAAAACACACAAAATGTGCATGAAAATTGGCCCAGCCAAGGAGCTCAGTGTGACACTATCAGAGAAAAAGTGGCTAAGATTGGCTGCTGCCATCAATGAAACCTCCACTTTGCTGAGTTAGTTTTTTTTTTTTTTTTTTTTTTTAATGATATTACGGCTTTGGATACAAGTCCTTTAGCCAATTGCTGAGTTAGTTCTTCTTTGTATTACCAGTGGTAAAAACCACCAGACTATGCCTAGTTATTTATAATCTAGATCTGTCACAAATATAGATCGCGTTTGTATATTGTACAGTCAAAGACCTATTTTTATCGTTTTATCGTCTTTACACAGAATCATAACATAGTGACTGGTTTTTATTGTCTACATTTTTTTGTTTATAACTGTATTAGTTTAATATAAATGTATAAAACACGGGAGTTACTCACGCAATAAGTCAGGGTTCCGACTATAGTTTCAACCACATTCGGTGGTCTTTTTCAAGGAGAATACGGGGCGCTCGCGGACGCGATCGCGATTCGCCTAGTACTGTATTAGTCTGTATTAGTTTTATTCATTGACATATTAATTATCTTATTTTAATGTATTATTGTATTGACTTATTGATTATAACCAAATCTATATTGTATAGTGTACCTAATTAGTGTAATTGGCTCAATCCGTACTAATGAATTCATAAATAAATAAATAAATAAATCGTTGTAATAAACGTTTATAGAAACACTGTAACCTATTAACCGCTTTTCAATTAAGACTGGCAGCGACTGAACCCAGATGTTACCTCTTGACCTTAACAAATCCATCGCATTGATGATCACCAATGTCGGGGGATAATCTGGCAACATTAATAAAAGGCACAACCATAAGGTTGAGGCGAAAACGTCTGGCCTAAAATTATAGCGGGAAATTTTATGTGAGCATCGAAAATCTGTTTTATTTTCTAAATATTTTTTTTTTCTTAACATTCACACAAGGTCTTCAGGTCCCAAATTAGGCAAAGCCCGTACTATGGTAACCAACTGCGCCAACCGGCCAGTCAATGTCAATTAGTGTATTTTCAAATGCTAATCCTACTAATATTATAAATGCGAAAGTTTGTGTATGTGTGTGTACGTTGTTACCTCTCCACGCTCAAACTGCTACACCAAATACGATGAAATGGTATGGAGATAGTTTAGACCCTGGATGAACACATAGGCTACTGATCATCATCATCATCATCATCATCAATTATCACCACGCGGGTAAAACCGCGGGACGCTACTAGTGCGTAATATTTTAGGCTTTTTTCCCGTCAAACATCCGTAAAAGTAACATATAAGTGCGAGTATTGAAAAGTACATAGAACAAAATATGTAGTAAATCTTACTGTATTTCTGTCATTGATAAAGTACCCATTTCAGCATGGTTCGGAAGAAAGGAATTTTGCTAAGCCCTTATGCTGCTATTCACCAAAGTTTAAAACGTCTGATTATCAATTTAACCGTCGGTCAAACAGTTTTTACCATACAGTTGACCGACAGTTAGAATATTAGACCCTTAGTATATTAATACCCATTTACTTGATAGCGTCTAATTTGGCAGAAACGCACAGTCATGCGAAGCAAAATGAAAGAAAAACACGTCTGGCCATGACATGTTGCTGAGTTTTCAGTTGCCATGTATCAGCACTTTTGTCGAACAAAAATAGCGTAAGCACTGCGCAGTAGATGGATCGAATATGGCACAGCTAAATATATCAATTTACGTATATATACGCTTTACATATTATATAAATATCAATAGCACTGCTTTAAATACAAAGGTATGTACATATAGATTTTCACATGTATACAATCTGTTTATGTTTTCACCAACTGTTTCAGAACCTAATAGGTCAGGTTACGTATAACATTATTCCTTGAAGTATATGTATAAGTATATATTTTTTTTTGGCAGTGGACGTAGATATTACCACTGCCAAAAAAATATTGGTTGTCTGTAAAGTCGGTTTACGGACGATAGATTTACGTGATAACGTCATAATCATTTATGACTTTGACTTTGACTTTGACTGACTTTGACTTTGACTTTGACTGACTTTGACTTTGACTTTGATTATTTTATGTAATACAAAACTCAGGTGGAACGTTACGCGGAACGTTACTATTTTTCATGAGTGTTGCTGGTATTCATCAATTTATAAAACGTTATCACGTCAAAATATTTCCTCCAGAGAAATGCTTTATATAAGTATGTCCAAAGAACAGGCGTGCGAATCGTCTAATTAAATTTACACGGTGTTAGTACAAAATAAAATTTATAAATATTTTACAAATAACACGCATTGTTGAAAGCTAGTCAATATTGTAGGTCTATCGTAAGTTTACATTCGACCATATCGTCTGTTATAATGTTTAAATAGACGACCTCCGATCATCGGCTAGTTGAAAAATTGAAATAAATGGGAAACTAAAAAGAAATTATCGTCATACTTTTGAATTAAATCGTAAAAAGTGTTTGGCCAACTTCAGAAAATAAATCTTTCGAGAAAAGATTCATCAATCGTGTTTCTGTTTTTTATTTGACTAGATTAGATCCTGAAGTTATCTTAGGCGTAAAATTCAAAACTATACCGTTTCAGGTCTTTCAGAGAAAACAGATAGAAAATGTAGATGATTCGTAATGGCAGGATGTCTACAGACTCATAGTCCGATATCTACATTGTTATACAGGCCAACGACCACACGAAGCTACTTTTAGATTTGCACGCGCGAAATATTACAATTAATTGTTTAACATATATGTTTTTATTGCGTTTTCCTTCCTTCGCACACTGCGCAGTTGGTAGCCGCTGATAAAATAATTCGATATCTATAATGGTTTATTATAATCAATAATGTTTTGAACAAAATACTATATTAATATGAATTAATGACAGCCCGATAATTTAATCCGAAACTGATGGCTTTTTTAACGGCCTTTTGCCTCTACCGGCAAACAGCAGCAGTGTCTGATTGGCAAGTGTCATTTTGACAACCACTATCTGCTGTGATCGAGTGAGCACGAAATTTAAAAAATAACGATAGTACTTGAGTCATATTACTCAGATGAAGTTCACGATAATGGTGATGATGAAGTATTTGAGTCAACGATGATTCAAGCGTTGGAGTTTTCGAGTTAAAGAGATAATCACGGATATATTTATCAGTTTGTCATGTCAAGTCTTCAAAGTGAACCGAGGACACGTTCGCAGTATTAGATTTGAGCTAGACCTGCGAATGGTTGTAGTCCACCTGCTCAATTCACCTGGGAAAACGCTGCACTTATTACCCGTACTCTACCTGGGTGCATCATTGACATATCTTATAGGCTGTAGTCCAACTGAGAAAATGATATCCTACTAATATTATAAATGCGAAAGTTTGTAGGTATGGATGTGTGGATGTATGTTACTCTTTCACGCCTAAACGGCTGGATGGATTTGGATGAAATTTGGTATGAAGATAGGTTATACCCTGGATTAACACATAGGCCTATTTCATCATCACCATCATCACTATTTTACATCACCACGAGAGTATGGAGAGAGATGGATTTGAATTAAACTTGGTATGTAGATAGTTCAGGTCCCGGAATAACAGATAGGCTACTTGTCATCATCATCATCAATCCTCACCACCCGGGTAAAACCGCGGGGCGCAGCTAGTACATTCCTAAAAAAATATAAAAATAATAATAATATAAATAATATAATAATAATAAATCATTTATTGCCACAAAAAAAGAAATATTTATACAGGACATGTTTAATTAATTAAATATCTAAGGCAAAAGGGATAGGTTCAGCATGTGTCATGTTCCCACGATGTAGAGACCATGACGCTGTTTTTCAGCCTACCCCTAAGCTCGGACTATGGTCTTGGCCGAGATATAAAAAAAAGAAATAAAAAAAAAAACGAACACCCACAGACAGCAGCTTAACAATTCTAGGAAGCTAAATAAATATTGTACAAACAAAACAGCCCCAATATTGTTCGAGAATAGGCGCGGTATGTGTGTTTTCGTGTGTGTTTATGTGTGATTATGTGATGTGTGGTGTCATGTTGGTGGATGTGGTGTGTGTATTAAGGTTGCATTTAAGTACTATAATTATTATCATTTTGACACAAATACATACAGTCGAACATATAACCTCCTCCTTTTTTGAAGTCAGTTTAAAAATACCCGTGATTTACCCAGGAAAGCCGAACAGGTGCACAACGACCTCTGTCCGAGCTAGACCAACCGCCTGTTCCAGCCGACGAATGTGAGAATGACCTGGCGAAAGCTCCTGGCACTTGTCCAATATTCACCTACGTATACATAGAACACATGCGACCACGTGTTGTCCTCATTGCGACACTGTTTACATAATTGATAACACATTTTTGTTATTAAAACTGACGTGGTTTTGACACATTATGAATGTATACAAGACGGGAATTACTCACGTAATAAGTCAGAGGGTTCCGACTATAGTTTCAACCACGTTCGGTGGTCTTTTTCAAGGAGAATACGGGGCGCTCGCGGACGTGGGGCGCGTGCGTATCCTGTGTCAACAATATATATGTTATGAAAAGCCATGAAAGTTTAAAACAATATTTGTTGTAATCTTCATGAAATCAAGAAAATGGTTCAGTGACGTCATAGTACAGAAAAAGACCGTACTGCCCTTCAGTAACAACATATTTACTAAGAATTCAGTGTTAAAAAATAGCATAAGTACGCAGTTCGGCTGCGCAAGATAAACATAATTTCCTGTCAATGCCAGCAAACTGATTGTAGTTTTAGTGAAAGACTAGACTTCGACTTCGACTTCGACTTCGACTTTGACTTTGACTTTGATTATTTTATGTAATACAAAACTCAGGTGGAACGTTACGCGGAACGTTACTATTTTTCATGAGTGTTGCTGGTATTCATCAATTTATAAAACGTTATCACGTCAAAAAACAACGGGTTGCACTTCGGGAGTGCTGGCAGAAGTGAAAACTCGAACATTAACGTTGAGCATTTTTGAATATTTTGGAATAGTTAGGGAACAATTTTGCACGAATTGCTTTATTTATCAGTATAAAAGTACTATCATTTATGTGGTAAAATACAATATTCATTTATTGCGCTTTATTCGTACACAATCATGACACTTTATTACATAATGTCTACTCTCCCTCCGTCTTCGTCGATGACGTCGATGACATCACGCGTCTTACGAATTTTCGATCAGTGTCACTTGTCCTGACGCGAGTTTAAAATTTTTTCTCCATGCAATAGTGCACGACGCCGCTAAAAAAGTTAATTCCGAATAACTAACTGAATCAAATTTCTATGTTCCAGAAAGTAACCGCGAATAATCGATTCTCACCATTGATTGACTTGGTTGCAACAATACCGATATTTTACCTACTAGCTGCGCCCCGTGGTGATGATTGATCATGACGATGAGGAAAAGTAGCCTATGTGTTATTCCGGGACCTGAAGTATCTATGCGTTCCAAATTTCATCCAAATCCGTTTTATCCGCGTGGTGATGAAAAACGCTGATTATGGTGTTGATGAAAATAAGCCTATGTGTTTAGACAGGGCTATTCCCATACCAAATTTCATCCAAATCCATACAGCCGTTTAGACGTGAAAGAGCAAACATACATTCATACATCAATACTCACAAACTTTCGCATTTATAATACTAGGATAGCATATTCTGAGTCATTTAAACAGTCAGTCAGTCACGCTAGAAACATTGAATTCGCCAACTTTTGTCGTACGTTTTCATTTGTATTCGTTTTGTTGAGTCAGGTGCTTAATGTATGTAATTATAATGGAAATTTCTAGAATGTGAATACATTTTTTGTTGCCTGATTAAAATCGCTTTTGATATGTCATTGTTATATTGATTCGTTTTTGTTCATAAATTGTCGCGTGAAATCTGTTTTGTGTCGGCATTATAATAGTCTGTATAGTATTTGGTACATGACGAATTCTATATCAAACACTACAATCGTCTCTTATATTGGAGCGATGATTGCTCAGCGGTGGTGGGAACGTTGGCTGTCAAACTGACAAATGCTGGTGCGATCCCCACCATTTGCTTGAGCTTCTGGTGAAGGCCACGGCGTTATCAAATTTGCAGCATGGGGGTAGTGTATTCGCCAAATACTATATATATTTATAATTAATATTATACGCTTTATTATACATCTTTCACACACCGCACACGCAACCCTCTCTTTCCCTCCCCTAATCCCGTTCCTCTCTCTCACCGCCCCGCTCAAACCTCAATGGTCGTCGCAACACACGTAGAAAAAAGTTCGCTTCCGACCGCCGTCGACAACGCGCGCGTGCAATACTCTGAACCTCAATGTACCGAACCTATATAGCTACGATCAGTGATTAGTGCACAAAAACTAGTGCTTCGCATCATAGACATTAGTGCGACATCATCGGGCACCAGTGACCACATCTCAACCCCGTAAGTCCCGATCCTTTTATCGCACAGGTAGGGTACTTGCGAGTACGTGCCTCGCAAGCTACCACCCACAATTTATAAAAACTGTCACCAAACACATAGTGTGGTCAGGTAGCCTATGAACCAGTGTTTTTGAAACATTCCAGGGTGTCAAATTTACCAATTTTATGTTCGTATTCGTTTACAGACATTGCGATATTTTGGACGAGAAGACGTCTCGGAGCTTCCCGAACGCTGCCCAGCCGTGTTGGATTCGACGATAGGCCTCTTTCTCAAAGTTGGTCTCACCTAATTGGACTGTATGTCCTAGGTAATAGCTAATTGCAGTGTTGTAATTAGTTATTAGTATTTCACTTTAGTCAAGGCATCGGCGCATTTTAAACGGGGTTGGTGACCGATAGAGCCAATAGTGCCGCTTTCACCTTAGCGTATTTGTGTTTCAGGGGGCAAGTTAGACAGCAACCGGGGCCAACAGCTAGTCCCGGCTCTCGTCTTATGATACAGTCAAATGCACTTATGTAGTCTGCGACTGCTACATTGGGCTGGCCATTTTTTTTTTATTATCACACTTATACCCCCGCACTAGGATTCCCTGTGTCGCGGGAGGCATGGACACACACAATCACAGCACACAAACACCCAAGACCCGGGACAAACACCTGTACTTTTCGCACAAACGTTTGCTCCTGCCGGGATTCGAACCCAGGGTCCCGGAGACACAGAAGTCAAGTCACTGACACTGACCACTGCGCCACGGCGACCGTCATTATTCTTATTGGTCAACGTTTACAATTAAGGCCAACACTTTTTCGTATCGCCGCCTCTACACGTCGGCAGCCGTAATTGGAATAGGTACTTAGTTAAATATTATAGTAATTAATAATAAAACAACATTTTTATTTATATTATATTTATTTTTAGGATTCCAGAGACAGTTTTCAGCTCGATATTGTTCAATAAATCTAAAAGTTTCCTCGGTTCTCATAGTGTTACTATTCATTACAGGCAATGATATTTTATGTTTCTATGAGGTAGATGTGGCACAAGCGCGCCGAAACTGAGGCGGCAAAATTAAGTCAATTGTAGTAATTTTCATAGCGACGCGTATTTCAAGCGCAAGTCTAAACATATAGCTATCCTTTTCTATATTATTTGTACCGTATTATCTGTCGCAGTAAGCATGTTTATGTCGTAAAGGAACAAACTCTGAGCACCGCGCAGTATGAATATCATCTTTAGTAAAACATTATTGATTACAGGCGTTTTTACGAATGTAGCACTTATACGAGTGGAGTAGGTATGAGAATTAAACAGAAGTACGCGTCCACTCTCAAGAACGCGTACTTCCAAGACGAAGGCCCACCATCTCAGCTATGGGATCGTATTGTGCTGATAATGCCCCAAAACTTATGCAATAGCGACACTATTTTGCATCATGATATTGTGTTTCTGATGAAATACGCTGTAAAAGACACCGCATCGCCTGACTTGTACGCTCACACATGATTCCATGACTCATAGAATAATGGAAGGAAATGCACTATCATTTCTTCGATCAAACGATTTCAATTAATACCTTTGAACAGTATTGTTTTGTCTAGCCGCTCGCACTTCACTTGCTGTCGTATGATATTCTCTAGATTTGTTTTATGTTCGTCATTTTCTGTTTAGCTTTCCATTGAACGTGCTTGAGAATCATTGTTTTTTGTCCTCGAGTGAAACAAGAACGAGGAGATAGAAATTACTAAAAAATTTCATAAAGGTACAGGGTATAATAATATTAATTGGTACAAATTAAAGCCCTATTGCATCTCTAATAGGTCCAGTCAAATAAACTTTTAAATCAAAATTTCAGTCTAAAGGCTGCATTTTTGATATTATGTAGTTTACATCATAGAAAAAAAAATGTGTAAAGATTTTAGGGTGAGCAACCACCGGCAAGGGTTGAAAAAAAATTTTATAATACTTCTTTTCGCAATTACTCAAAAATGGTAAACGTTAGAAAAGGGTTCTGAGGAAGATTTATAGAACTTAAAATTTTACATTAAAAAGGTTCTATGATTTTTTTCCTCCGGTCAAAGTTAACCGAGTTATGAAGGTTTCCGAGTTTAAGAGATAAACGTAAATTTTAAAAAATCGCAGATAGTAGAAATATAACCTAATTATGTTTTTTTATTTTAAAATTACTTAAATAAAACCTAATCTTTAATTTTAAAGCTTCAAATTATTTCTTTTTCACTATATCAATTTGAAATTTTCAAATTGTTATTTTTTTTTCAATTAAAATAAATTATTTGTATATCTAAAATTAAAGATACTGTGTTACATAAGCAATTTAAAATAAAAAAAACCTAATTAACTCAAATTTCTACTACCTGCGATTATTTAAAATTTACGTTTATCTGTTAAACTTAGAAATCTACCTAACTCGGTTAACTTTGACCGGAGGAAAAAAAAGTCATGAACCTTTTTCATGTAAAATTTTACGCTTTATAAATCTTCTTTTGAACTTTTGTCTCTAAGTCTTACTATTTTCCAGTAATTGCGAAGAGAAATATTTAAAAAGAAATTTTTACCCCGTGCCGGTGGTTGCGCACCCAATAATGTTTTACACATTTTTTTTTGTATGATAAAAACTACATAATATCAAAAATGCAGCCTTTACACTGAAATTTTTATTTAAAAGTTTATTTGACTGGACTAGTTATATACGCGATGGTCCGCAGTTGTTTAGGTCCAACGTGATATTCTGGATGACGCACGCGGACCTGTCAACACGAGAGCCGTTGATACAGGGCCGCATATTGCGTATAATTTAGCGATATTGTATATCTATGTTTACTATAACATACTCATATAATTATTTAGTCGTAAATGTCGCAAACCACGCTTCCGTTTCCCGTTCTAAAAGCTAGTAACCCATTATTGTACTTGTATTCATTGCCGATAACGAGCCTAGGTCGTGTATGTTAGTGCGAGTATTTATTGATTACTAGTAGCGCCCCGCGGTTTCACCCGCGTGGATTACGGTGTTCCTGCTTATCAATTATTCCACAGGAATCATACATTTTACCGGGATAAAGACAATGATATTGTAAGTATAAATGAGGTAGATGTCGCACAAGCGCGCGGAAACTGAGGCGGCAAAATTAACTCAATTGTAGTAATTTTGATTACGACGCGTATTTCAAGCGCAAGTCTTAACATATAGCTATCCTTCTCTATATTATTTTTACCGTATTATCTGTCGCAATAAGCATGTTTATGTCATAAAGGAACAAAATCTGAGCACCGCGCAGTATGAATATACGTCATCTTTAGTAAAACATCATTGGGATAAAGAGTAAACTATGTGCTATTCCAGACTATAATCTATCTCTGTGCCAAATTTCATCCAGATCCATTCAGCCATTCTGGCGTGATTGAGTAACAAACATCCATCCATCCATCTATCCATCCAAACTTTCACATTTAAAATATTAGTGTGCGCGGCAATTATTTTTTATAATAATATTTTTATTATATAGGTGATGTAGTCTTTAATTTATGGTTTACATCCATAGGTATCCCACTAATTTTATTAATGTGACAATTTGGATGGATGAATGGATGTATGGATGTTACTCAACCACGCCAGAACGGCTGAAGAGATTTGGATGAAATTTGGTATCTAGATACTTCAGGTCCCGGAATAACACATAGGCTACTTTTCATCATCATCATCATCATCAATCATCACCACGCGGGTAAAACAGCGGAGTGCAGCTGGTAATATGATAAATGTGAATTTGAGTTTGCTTGTTTGTTACGCTTTCACGCTCAAACTAATGGACCAATTTTAGTGAAATTTGGTATGTAAATAGCTGACTGTTATAATAACACATGGGCTACTTTTCTACATCATCGTCATCACCACCGTATTGTATATAAGCACAACACCGCGCGGGTAGAACCGCGAGGCGAAGCTAGTATTAAATGAAAATAGGTTTTTTTCAAAAATGTACGATTTAAATAGCTCATCCGAATTTCATAATGTTAAACAAATATTAACGTTATTTTTATATCGAAGTCTACAGTTACTTTATTATCGACATTATAAAATCGTAAGAGTAACAATTACTTTTACGATCAGCGTTTTCCTTCTCAGCATCATCTACGGTACCACAGTGAGCCTATAAATAGATCATACTAATGACATACACATGTCCACTGTAGAGTATGTTTGTTTGTTTATAAGTTCGACAAATGTACCACTTTCTATCTGTGCCCATGATATTATATGTTTATATGAGGTAGATGTCGCACAAGCGTGCGGAAACTGAGGCGGCAAAATTATGTCAATTGTAGTAATTTTGATTACGACGCGTATTTCAAGCGCAAGTCTAAACATATAGCTATCCTTTTCTATATTATTTGTACCGTATTATCTGTCGCAGTAAGCATGTTTATGTCGTAAAGGAACAAAATCTGAGCACCGCGCAGTATGAATATACGTCATCTTTAGTATAACATAATTGATACCAAGGTATACGAAAATGTGACCATTTGCCTTAGACTTAACCCGTGTATGTTTAATGTATGGTATGGCCTCTAATGGAGTGACATCGGATGATGGAAAACACAATGTTTATCACTCAACATCAATTCACACACATTTCTATTTGGTTTTTGTTTTAGTCTCATTAGCAACACATATATATCAGGGTTCCGTATCGCGTAATAATAACCGAACCTCTGTAAGATCCAAGTTTTGTTTGCATATTTAATCAACTAAATATTTTATTTACGTCCATTATATAATCTTTATTCTTATTCTTTTCTCAATATCATAACTGTACTACCTAGATACAGGCCGTATTTAAAATATTGGAGGCCCTGGACTCATTAGGACATTGGCCCCTACTCTGCACTCTGATTACTAAGGCATACTATTGGAGACTTGCGCCAAACGAATAAACTGAGATTTACGTATCATTTAGTTGGTCAACTTATCAAAAAGAGACTACCAGATATCATATCATCCAATGATGTTTTACTAAAGATGACATATATTCATACTGCACGGTGCTCAGATTTTGTTCATTTACGACATAAACATGCTTACTGCGACAGATAATACGGTACAAATAATATAGAAAAGGATAGCTATATGTTTAGACTTGCACTTGAAATACGCGTCGCAATGACAATTACTACAATTGACTTAATTTTGCCACCTCAGTTTCCGCGCGCTTGTGCGACATCTACCTCATATAAACATATAATATCATTGATATCATCTGTTTTTCACCCGGGAACCTACTTACCCGCACGGTTGTCCAATGTGCGGCTCGTGGTTACTTCTCCGCAGAGGAATTTACTTGTTCCATCTTAAGTGTGTGTTTGTGAGCACTGTTCCGACCAATGACCTCGGTAAGCAAAGTATGGACGGCCCAGAACACATAATATCATCAGAAATAACAAGTCAAACATAAAACGTTACATCGTTCAAGGTCTGTGAGCGTCGATATATTGAACGTACGCAAAGTGTGTTCCGCGACCATACTTTTTTTTTTTTTTTTTTTTTTTTTATTGGGAATAGGCAGGCGTTTGACCACTATCTCACCTGATGTTAAGTGATGATGCGGTCTATATATTGTCTATACTTTGGAGGTTATCCTTTTTTTTGCTTTTGCCCTTCCATACCTACTTTACTGAGGTCGTCGGTTCCGACCCGGATAAAGAGCCATACGATGGAAAGTCAAATAGCTCACATGTTACACCATTGCGTAGTACGTAGCTTCGAGTGTTCCCTGCAGATCGAATAAATTAACAGATTAATAATGAAGCTAAAACGATCTTTTTATTGGCTTCGCTTATAAATTTAACCGACTTCAGGGACGGGTGATGTTCTGAAAATGTTTTTTTTTTTTTTTTATACACACAAGGTCTTCAGGTCCCAAGCTAGGCAGAGCCTGTACTATGGTAACCTGTCGACTGATATATATACTTATATACATATACACACCCAGACACAGATCAAACAGAAATGTTCAAGCACACAAATGTTTAACCTGTCCGGGAATCGAACCCGGGACCAGCGGCTCAGAAGGCAGAGTGCTACCAACTGCGCCAACCGGCCAGTCGATTGTATTTTTATCTCTTCTTTGTAAAATTTGGTACAGTATGCCTGTTTATTTCCAATGGAATATTCTAACTCCTGAGTTGTAAAATTCGGTTATGTTATAGTTTTAAATCTAAGTACTTAATTATTACACATCAATTTCTGTGTGAATATGTACGGTCCTTAAAATACATATTATAACTGAATACCTAATGTTTACAGTAAAAAGATCCATTACTCGCTGCAAATAGGTACCTAGAATGGATATCTTAGTATACGGAACCCGAAAAGCGCGAAGTTCAATTAACACTTGGCCTCTTTGCTTGGTAGCTAAACTTGGAATAGAACACTTTTTCATTCTGTGTTATAAACAAATACAAGTTCTAGTTACTTGTATTATAATTCTAATTTATAAGTTTATAACACATAATGAAAAAGTGCTCTTAGCGTTGCTATAATTTTAGGAAATGGAGTCGAATTTGTAACCGGATTTGTTATATTTACACCTTCTAATAACTAATTAGTATTAGTGTAAAATTCTTATTTATTGCTTAAACTATTATTAGCTATACATACATATATACACACATGTTACGTTCACATTCTTTTTCTTTCAATTAGCCGAATTTTTTCCTTCAAAAATTTGAACGTAAGTTCCGCCATAAACCGTAAAATTCACACATCTTTCTCGTAGGGGTAGGCAGAGACCTCCTCCTCAGTCGTTCACTCTTGACAGAGTGGTCGTGGTTGAAGACTATGCCTTTCAACTAGACAACGTAGCCCTTGCGATGCGTCTCCACTTGTTGCGGTCTTCAGCGTCTCGGGTGCTTTGGACTATGGAGGTTTGTGTTGCAGCTTTTATAAGGTCTGTCCAACGCGTGGGTGATCGACCGCGAGACCGTTTGCCTTCTACTGGCCCCTGGACCACGAGTCGTTCCATGGAGTGGTTGTTTCGAACGATGTGTCCGAAGTATTTGAGGATTCGTATTTGCACAGTCGACGATAATCTCTCCTTTATTTTCAGTTCCTCCAAGATGGAAATATTGGTCCGAAATGCAGTCCAAGGGATACGCAACAGTCGCCGCCAACACCACATTTCAAGTGCATCGATTTTGCGTCGGTCTTTGAGGCGAACCGTCCATGTTTCTGCGCCATAGAGAAATATAGAGAATACTAAACTTCTCATCAGACGGACTTTCGTGGCTTTGGTGATATTTCGGTTGCACCAGACTCTTTTAAGCTTATCAACAGCAGATCTTGTAATAGCACATCTCCTTCGAATCTCGTCCTCACAACCGCCAGTATTCGTGATGGTGGATCCGAGGTACACGTAGGATTGAACAACCTCACAGTTGCCAATCGTGGAGATATTAGGTTGGTTTAGTTCAGCTCGGTCCACGATCATCATCTTGGTTTTATGTCTATTGATCGCAAGTCCGAAGGAGAGGCTCGTTGTCTCCAAACGCGTCAACAGGTGTTCCATTTCTTCTTTTGTTTGAGAGAGAAGAGTAGTGTCGTCAGCGTATCTTAAGTTGGATGTCTTTCGACCTCCCACTGAAATGCCCTTGTCCCATTGCTCTAAGACGATTCTCATAATACATTCAGTATATATATTAAACAGGAGTGGAGAAAGTATGCAGCCCTGCCGAACACCTGCATGTGTGTGAAATTTTTTCGAGTCGACGTCGTCGATCCGAACTGTCGCAGTTCCGTCCTCATAGAGTCGACGTATGAGCCATACTAGGTGATTAGGCACTCCCATTTGCATAAGCACGTCCCATAGCTTGTGCCATTTCACTGTGTCGAAGGCCTTGTGAAAGTCGACAAAACAGATATAGAGTGGGATGTTAAACTCTCTAGACTTCTCGATTATCTGCCGGAGAATTAAAATCTGCTCCCTTGTCCCTCGACCTTTGACAAATCCGGCTTGCTCCATAGCTATTTCAGGGTTCAGAAAAGCTTGCAGTCTGGTGTTGATGATTTGAAGGAGTACTTTGCTGGCGTGTGAAATTAAAGCTATGAGTCTGTAGTTGCTACATTTCTTTGTTGATCCCTTCTTGTGCAGTGGTATAAACACAGAGTGTGCCCAATCTTGAGGCCACTTTCCTGTCTCCCAGACGCAATTGCAAATGGCATGTAGCATATCAACTCCGTATTCACCCATTGCTTTGAAGATTTCTATGGGGATGTCGTCAGCTCCTACAGCTTTGTTTATTTTCAGGTGGTTGATTGCGGCTCTCACTTCGCTTTTCATAATAGATGGTTCTATAACATTAGGTGCAGTTTGTGTGAGGGTATCAGTGCTGCACGATGGTGTTATGCTGCTATCGGCGAAAAGTTGCTCGCAATATTCTTTCCACACGCCCACAATATCCTTTATTTCCGTTACTGTCACTCCACCTGGATTTTCAATAGCCCACGTTTTGGATTTGAATTGACGAGTTATAGTACGAATCTTCTTAAATAAGTCTTTGGTTTCGTGACGCTCCGCATTCCTCTCTAACTCCAGACAGATGTTTTTGAGATGGTCATTACGATCTCTGCGAGAAGAAGATTGAATCTGTCTACTCATCAAATTCAGCTCCCTGACAGATGTCCCCTTGGCCTTCATTTCACGGCGACGCTCTACTAGGCGCCAGGTGTGGTCTGACATCCAATGTTGGTGTTTACCTGTAATGCGAGTAGGTTGTGTTGAGCATACAGCCTTCTTAATTTGCTCTTTTGCGGATTGCCAGAGTGCATCAGGGTTATCACATAGTGCTCCTGACCTCCATGTGTTGCTATCGGCTGACAGTTGGTTTATAAATGCCATTTGGTTGACCACTTCAAGCTTTTTATTAGCTTTACGAGGAATGGAGTTACGTAGCTTAAGTTTTAGATTGCATACGAGAAGTTGATGGTCAGATTGACAGTCAGCTCCGGGCAATGTATGTGCGTTCATAATTGAACTTCGCCATCTGGATCTTATAAGTATATAGTCAATCTGATTCCGGTGTTTTCCATCAGGGGACGTCCAGGTATACAATCGTCTGTTATGTTGTTGAAATACTGTATTCATAATGGTGAAATTGTTGTCAGCTGCGAATTGGAGCAATCTCTCCCCTCGAGTATTCCTTTTGCCGAGACCATAATTGCCTACAATATTTCGCAAACCCACATCCATTCGTGTGTCACCCACTTTTGCATTAAAATCGCCAAGCATGATCAGCAATTCTCGATTTGGTATTGTTGCAATTGAAGATTCAATGTTATTGTAGAAACTTTCTACTTCTTCATCTTTCGCTGCGCTGGTGGGTGCATACACCTGTATAATATTCAGCGGGGTGGGAGATGCATCGAGCTTCATTGTTATGATTCTGTTGCTGACCGGGTTATAACCTAACACCGCTTTAGTCCATTGTTTGGGAATTGCAATGGCCACTCCAGCGTAGCTACTGGAATCATCTCCAGAATAATAGATGGTGTGCTTATCTAAATTTCGGTGGCCACTACTTTTCCAGTGAGTTTCGCTTAGACCGGTAATAATGGAGTCACATCGCTGGAGCTCGCAGTCTAAGATGTGTAATTTACTCTCATCAAGGAGTCCTCGTACGTTCCATGTGCCTATACGGGTGTTTTTGCGTAATTTGACAAGTTTTCTTCCAGTCGCATGTTTTCCGGGGGATGCCTGGTTGCCTACACACCCTCGGCCGGTAGCACATTTCACACTTTGAGTCCCGGAAAACTCAAAGCGCCGGTCGCTACGCGGATTGTCAGGCAAACGTACGTCTCTATTGTCTTGCATTTTCATCATTCAACTCTCGTGGGAATATAAGGCAGAGACCACAGCCTTCCAAATGCTACGATTCCGACACACTTCTTTCACTTCATCCACGCTCGTCAGACCTTTCAAACAGAAGCGTCGGGTTAGAGTGCTCTTGACCTGGCCCTTTCTTAGAACTTCCTCAATCTGATTTCGGAACATTCGCCCAAGCCTTCCTCTTCCAGCACTACCATTCACTTCACCCATGTATACCTTTTTTTTTTTTTAACGTGGTTAATCCCTTACGGACTTCCGCCTGTCATATGGGACACAGACGACGTCTGTCGGACTCAGTTTAATGGACATTCCAACCCAGAGAAGCCGGGCCCATACCGACCAAACCACCTCGGCGAGCAGACGCAGCCTGTCGGGGAGAGATGGGGAAGTACTTTCCATCCCGCCCCGGCTTAAGGTCCGGTGCCATCAACCGGACCAACGGCAGACGGAGCGGCTTAGCTCAGTCCTTCAGCCGCTCCCCGGCACGTAGGGCCATTGAGTCGGTGGGGGCCCATAAACCCAACCGATGACCCTACTACAGGGGTGGGGCGAGGAGGCGATCTGCAAATCGCCTTCTCCTCCCTCCCGTGCGCCGACGACCCATGTATACCTGCTTAGTCAATCTTCTCTCGTTCATTCTCTCTAAATGACTAAACCAACTCATACTAAATTTATCTTATCATTACGATGCTTATGTAAAAATATATTTTGATTACAATAATGTAACTTATGTCATAGACTCATAACGTCATAATCGCAGACTGTCTGATAATAAACTTGGCAGCTATTTTCATTTGGATAATTACGCAACTCGCAAGTATCGTATAAAAATAAGTTTAAAAAAAAATTAAGACACAAGTAAGTAGGTAAGTATGCCTACTGAACTTACGACTCAGCCAGACAGGTACATGCTCAAGGTTGGCTGGCTAACCCTCAAGTGAGATAATCTGTCATCAAGCGCATAGATTTTTTTATACTGTAATAGATCTAGAGTTTGATCACTTGATGCTCTGTGACGATGTGGTTGAAGAGGTTATCACGATAGACCTAGAATGCTTACTGGCTCTCAAGGACTGCTGCCTGAACACACTATGTGTTTGGTAACAGTTTTTCAAACGTATGGGTACATAAGTAACCAGGCGGGTACTCGAAAGTAACCTACCACCATGCTGGGAATTCGATAACGATGTTACCTTCACCGGAAGCTCACGCCGTTGGCGGGGATCGAACCAACGTCCGTCAGTTTGACAGCCGACGCTCCGACCGCTGAACAATGATCGCTTAAAATCCAATTAAACCCTATCTTCGTTTTTTAAAAATGTCATTGAAAATAACTTAAGTGATTAAAGGTTTTTTCCTTAAGTTATAATCATCGGAGTATTGCTCAAAAAGTCGAATATCCCGAAATATCAGACGAGGTCGTGCGTACGTGCCGCCCCGCACAAATGGCTGTTTACCCGCGCGCATGCGTTCTATTCAATTGGGGCCATCTATTAGGAGATAATGTTAAAAACGCGCTAATCGCTTTGTCAATTTGCTAGTGTTGATTATAATTTGTTATTTGTCCAAATATTCCACGTTTATCTGGAATTGGGTACAACTATTGTATATAGGAAGTATACCGTGGTGGTACCGGCCTAGAATAGTACTCCCCCGTCTCTTCTCGCGGGTGCCGTAAGAGTCGCCTAAGGGTTCACTTACCAGAAGGTGGGCAGCAGCGCCTTCTGAGGATCGGAAATCAAACTGCCCTCGCTAACCCGCCTGCTAAGTGGGCGAGTATTGGCAAATACCCCGTAAATAGGGGAGGCTGTGGATTTCCTATGGCTGAACTGGCTGATTGTATATTATGTACTAGCGACCCGCACCGGCTTCGTACGGGTAAACAATTACAAAAAACTTAAAAGAATCTCTATTTAAAAAAAATATATAGTATAGCTTATGTCAGCCGGAGATAGTTTAGCTTCCTAACAGTGAAATTAATTTATCAAATCGGTTCAGTAGTTTTGGAGCCTATTCAATGCAATCAAACAATTAAATCTTTCCACTTTATAATATTAGTATATATTTGTACTCAGTCAGACACCGAGCTCGAGGCAAAAACATCCTGGTTAGATTCTCTCCAAATAGTCAAAGAGCAAACATCCTTAGGGCCCACTTACGGACCACTCTGGTACCGGGGCAAGTCGATCCGATATCTCCCTGTCCTGGCGACAGCTCAAGCCGAGGTCCGAACCTCAGTGGTGCCCTTGAGCTAGTCGCCTCGTCTTCTCCTAGTGGCACAGCGCCGTCAGCGCTAGCCTCACTAGGCGGTGCGCCTTCTGCGACCGCACAAATACCGGGCTGAGCACCATCTGTGCTCGCCCCCCCTCCGGTGAAGCTGTAAATGCCGGTAGAGGCAAACAGCATTAGTCCGTTAGAAAAAAAAAAAAAAAGTATATATTTGTATGTACACTACACTTTTTTTGATTGGAAATTCTCGTGAGTTTGACACATTATTATACATATGTGGTATCCGGCTTTACTCACGTTTATAGTCGAAGTTTCGACCTAGGTTTCGAGCATGTCCGATGCTCATCCTCAGGTGAGTTTACGCTGCCAGTGGTCGCCGCGATCTGGCAGCGTAAACTCACCTGAGGATGAGCATCGGACTGCAACTAAGGAGAAAAGATGAAGGTTCCGTCTACAGATCCGTTGTGTCCGGTGCCCAGCGCGGTGGTAAGATACTTGCCAGGACCAGACTGGCTAGCTTGCCTGCTGGGTTTGTCAAACTATCACCAAACACAGTATGTTCTGGCAGCTGTCCTTGACAGCCCGTTAAGGTTCTAGTTCTAACGTGATTGCACCTTCAACCACACTGTCACTAACTAGATCACGATGTTATAAACATACACATTTTGTACATTATATTTATTGAATATTACATTTAATCTTATGGTTTACACCAATGATGTTTTACTAAAGATGACGTATATTCACACTGCGCGGTGCTCAGATTTTGTTCCTTTACGACATAAACATGCGTACTGCGACAGATAATACGGTACAAATAATATAGAAAAGGATAGCTATATGTTTAGACTTGCGCTTGATATACGCGTCGTAATGAAAATTACTACAATTGAGTTAATTTTGCCGCCTCAGTTTCCGCGCGCTTGTGCGACATCTACCTCATATAAACATATATTATTATCATTGGTTTACACAGGAACACAGTTTCATAAGTAATGACGTCAGATAACTCGAAATTAACTCGGAGTTAAAATTAGAGTCTCGATTTAATATTTTATTTATAGTATTCGTTCCTTCTTGTCTAGGCCGCGACCTAATTTTAAAGCCATGGGCTTAGTTTTATTTCTTGCTTATATTCTATGAAGGCTTGACGGCCGCAGTAATTTAGGAATTGATTTTTTTATTATACTCAAACCCCGCACTATGCTTCACCGTGTCGCGGGAGGCATGGACACACACAATAACAGCACACAAACACCCAAGACCCATGACGAACACCTACACACATTGTACGAATGTTTTGCCCCTGCCGGGATTCAAACCTAGGGTCCCGGAGACACAGAAGTCATGTCACGGACCACTGAGCCACGGCGACCGTCGTTTATATGCAGATATGTTACCACTTAACATTCTGTGGGCCTTTTGCTTTGTTACGTCACATAACCACATAAAATTGACTATGGGCCTTCTGAGCAGGCTCAGAGTCGCACAACGAGCTATGGAGAGGGCTATGCTCGGAGTTTCTCTACGCGATCGAATCAGAAATGAGGAGGTCCGTAAAAGAACAAAAATCACCGACATAGCTCAGCGGATTAGCAAGTTGAAGTGGCAGTGGGCAAGGCACATAGCTCGAGGAACCGATGGCCGTTGGGGGTCGAAAGGTTCTCGAGTAGAGACCACGGACTGGCAAGCGCAGCGTAGGACGGCCACCGACCAGGCGGACAGACGACCTGACTAAGATCGCAGGCAAGGGCTGGATGCGGGCTTATACCTACACGATATTATAGTAGCGGGTGAAGGTATCGGTGAATATTTTATCATTTTATCATATTTTGATATCAGTTACTTTTGAACTATCGACTTCAACAAGTTATTTCACACTTTTGAGTGTTGAAGTCGGTTCCATTTTTTGGTAAACATTTTTTTATTCCTCAAAACAAGTGTTTGTATGCAACTTACATATGAACAAAATAACACAATTATGGTTAATAGCTACAAAAAATTGTTTGGATACATTGTACTTAAGCTGGTTTCAGATCCTGTTTTCTGTATAAATAAATTTAATTGCTACAGGTAATAAGGATTAAATTTTAATTATATAGTTGTTCTAAGCTGTAAATTGTTTTGTAAAAGTGGGCGAATCTTGATAAAAATAATTATATAATAAAAACTACCATAGCAAACTCAAGTTCACATTCATTACGATTTTCTGTTTTTCTATTTTTCATTGTTGATAATCGTGCTGTAAAAAGATGCGTTAGTTAGTTTATTTTTAATTTTTTATTATACTAGCGTTTTGCCCCGGCTTCGCACGGGTAAAAAGTAATTACCTACTGCCTACCTACCCTGTATCCCTATATAATAATAATAAATCATTTATTGCCATAAAAAAGAAATATTTATACAGGACATGTTTACTTAATTAAATATCTATGCTATGCTTAAATCTTTAAAACTACGCAACGGATTTTGATGCAGTTTTTTTAATTGATAGAGTGATTAAAGAGGAAGGTTTATATGTATAGTAACATCCATTAATGACATAGGCTATATATTTTATACCCGTGCGAAGCCGGACCTGGCCGCTAGTTTTATTATAAAATTCAAGCCAGCTGACGTCATAGAGCGCGACTGTCCCATACTGTTACCAAATTGATGATGTTACGCAAATCTTGTCCTATATAAGAATCAAGGACCCCAAACGAGATGAAAACCGCCCTAGTTTCATTCACGTGCGAGAAACGGAGGGGTGTGGCTCGGTCGTTGACCCTGTTACCGGCCAGGGCGATGACCTCAGTCAGCTGTAGCTATGTTGTTGTTGCATAGCCGATTAGATACGTAGGTAGGTATGTATCTCCGGTGTAACCTACTTGCACACATTGACAACGCTGCACATTTTTGAGCGTTCATTGAATTATTTGTATACTAGTGTGCCCCGCGGTTTAACCCGCGTGGTGATGAAAAACAGTGATGATGGTGATGATGAAAATAAGCCTATGTGTTAATCCAGAGTATCAGCTATCTCCATACCAAATTTCATCGATATCGGTGTAGCCGTTTGAGCGTGAACAGGTAACAAACATTGTGTGTATGTTACCTGTTCACGCTCAAACGGCTATTTATTAACAACTATTTATTTATTGTGAAAAAAACGCAAGATAGCTATTACAATTACCACATCTATTAGTAGGGGAGCCCACGATGCTAAATGGGGATTTACTCGAGCGTCGTAGAGACCTATTGGGATGCAAAGCTTACATGATAAGAAGAAATAAAAAAAAGAAGAAAGATAAAAAATGTTATATGATATATACCTTTACATCGGTGAGGGAATCGGCTATAGATTTTTAAATATGTAAAAAAAACTGTTGCATAGACATCCTCGAGCGCGTCAGATATTGATAGCATCAATGCCCTACGTATTTTTAATAATGTACGTATGTTAATCTGATCGTTTGCATGATGCGGGTGGTTGTATTTAAGGGTTGAAAATGAAAAAAAAATAAATTAATCGAGCGCGTCAGATTTTCTAAGGGAGTGAGTAAGTGCACCAAAAAAAAGCTCTCATTCACTAATCTGACGATTTCGATGGGACGCAAACTCGCGACCATTTTCGTAATGTGCAAAAAAAATCGCCATTTTGAAATACTCAAGCGCGTCAGATTAAGATACATATGGTTCATCTTTATGTTCTAAACGTACTGTCTCATAATCTGACGATTATCTAGAGGGATTCGCCTGATCTGACAAAAAATAATTAGAAAAACGGTTCACCTTAAAGGCCATACCTGCAACTTCCCGCTAATTCCATTCCTGGGGGGCGCTTAAAATTGTACTTATGACATTTTTGAGCTCAAAATATAATTTATGTGATATTTTGAGCTCGCTGAGTTCAAAGAAATAATATTTCTATGCATTTGAGCTCCCCCAGCTCGAAAGTCTGATAGAAGTTTCATAGAACACTATTTTTGGAATTTTCGAACCGCAATAATTTTTGAATAGATCAAGCAATTTTCACGCGGTTGACGCCATTCGACGCAGTTTTATCATCCTCATAAGTTGTTTTCCAATTTTAATTGTTCGAACCAAAAACTTCGGAGTAATCCCGAAAAATCACTTTATTCGGTTTTATTTCGTTCACGATATCTCTCGAACGAATCAACCGATTTTGACCGGATTAGCAACAATCGGCATTGTTTTTCTAGCTTAAAGGCGGATTAGTTTTTGAAGTTAATTGATAAAGCCGGTTAAAAGTTATTCCCAAAAAACCACTTTAAAAAAAAAATGTTTTCTTATTTTTTTTGAGATTTTTCAAAATTTCTTAATTTCACGGAGTGAGAGAGTAATAGATAGAGAAAGAGTGAGAGAGGAATAGAAACGCGGAGAAGGAAATGTAGGCATCACGCAGCTGCACGCATTTAACTTTATCGACGAATTTTTGTTATTTCGGCTTGTGGAAATCGTCAGATTATATATTTTTCATTATTCTTGAATTATTTCCTTCAGAATAAAAAAAATTTAGCTACGCTCGAGAATGTCGAGATGACGTTTTTTTTTTACAACTTTGTTGCCCTCCCCTTTTTTTACGTCACTCTCAAATTGTCAGATTAGTGGAATATACACTTTTTAGGATGTAATTAACTCACCCTACCTTAATCTGACGCGCTCGAGAATTTCTGATGGTCAATTTTTTTTTACTAATCTGATCCTGTATCCTTCACGGGCGGCCTTATATATGGGCCTCATGTTTTGTGGAGGTACTTAACCGGGTACAAGGTATCCCCCTGTATATTAATCTGCCGCGCTTTAGTAAATCCCGAAATCCCCGCTTGGGCTCCCCTACCATATTAGAATATTAACCTATACCTACATTAAGTAGGTACATAAAGTTAATATAAATTTACATAAAGCATAAGAACAAAAAAAACACTAAGTCAAAATTAAAAATTCATCATACTTATAATGTCGGAGAAAATTTCTGTTTTTCACAGTATGTCAAACATACATCAATAGAAAAGTCAATATCAAGTTTGGCAGAAGTGCATTGAGATTGACACAAAGGAGTATTGGCGCGCGCCATTGTAGATAGGGATAGTACATGAACAAGAAGACATAGAATCAGGTGACCCCCCCAAAATCTATAGCTGCGTCCGGACCTTTACCCACCCCTTCGGGAAACAGACGTGACTTTATATATATGTGCGTATGTAAGTATTTATAGTTTGATAAAGTATTTAGATTAGTCATGTAGTTGTTTAAAGGTATGTGGTAAAACAATAAACTTAATCAATCATTGCGCGATGTTCCTTTGTATTATTTAATTACATAAATCGGCATTTTGACCTAATTAAGGTAGTTAAATGCATTATTACATTATCTTGGTAGATAAAAATACTGTGACAGAGGGTCAGCCATCAGCTTATCGCCACTCATTCTCACAAATTGTACCGCTAAACTAGGGTAACAAACAGCCGTCATTGCCCGACTTGCCCGTAGCACGAATCAAAATAAAACTATCAATTCTCTGTCAAAGGTGTGACTAGATAAATAATAGTAGACTTACATTATGCTACGTTAAAATTTCGATGAGAAGTGATTCGTGCTCCGTGCACCAACAGTTAAAAGAATAATTGTGTGGACAATTTATTGAAAACGAAGAAAGGTATTGAATAGGAACCACTTCGATATTATTTAACTGGCTAAAAAAATTGTAATGTTTTATTCAAATAATTTCACAATTAAATTACAAATAAATGATTGAAAATACATTCTAATATGAATCAACTAGTTAAAAAACATAGCCCCCCTTCTTTCGCAGTCGGGTAAAAACTAGCTAATAAAAATACCAAAATATAACAACCGACTTCAACACTCAAAAGTGTGTAATAACTGGTTGAAGTACCAAGATATTATAACAAAAAAATTTACAAAAAAATTAAGTAGTAAGAAATGGAACCGACTTCAATGTGTGAAATAACTTGTTAAAGTATTTTTTTTAATTTGTTATTTCACACTTGAGTGTATAAGTCGGTTCCATTTTTTTGTGTATTTTGGGTAGGTCTGACAATAGATCGAAAGTAGTTTTCATCCTCCTACTCCCACCGAATAATCGCAATTTTAGTTTTTTGTTTTAAAAAATATCCAATTAATTTAATCGTCGGTCATTGACGTGAAGCAATTAAAATTAAGTGATAATTTATATGACAAAACAACGTTTGCCGGGTCAACGTGTATACAAATAATTTGTAATTTGGTTATTCGTAAACTTAACCACGTCAGTTTTAATAACTTTGTTATTAAAACTGACGTGGTGCGTACCAGGCGAACCGCGACCGCGTCCGCGAGCACCCCGTATTCTCCTTGAAAAAGACCACCGAATATGGTTGAAACTATAGTCGGAACCCTCTGACTTATTACGTCAGTGAAAAGCGTGGTGAGTATTGGCAAATCCCCCTATATTGGGGAGGCATATGTCCAGCTGTGGAAAAAATAAAATGTCAGTAACAGAGAAGACGTCGCGAAGGAGAGTTCTACGCTCTTGTCGCCGCTTGGACCTGAGCACTGAAGATGTCGACCACAGTGATCGACGAAACGTCTGGAACACAAGTTTCACTTAGACCACGGCCAAACAGCCCGGAAGCAATACATACAACATGCAACGCCGGCCGTGAAAGCCTTAGAGTTTACATTTGTCAAGTTATTTCACACTTTTGAGTGTTAAAGTAGGTTCCATTTTTTTTGGCAAAAAATTTTTCTTCATCCTTTTCAGTGACCTTTGCTACTCACAGGATCAATTATCAAAGTCGTCCAAGTAGATATAACACCTTTCCGCTTAAAACCGCTTGTCTGATTTTGATGAAATTTTAATGGGGCCACTTCGAAAGTACATTCTATCAAACAAAAAAAGAATTTTAAGAATCGGTCCAAAAATGGGGAAGAAATAAGTGAACATACATAAAAAATACATACAGTCGAACATTATAACCTCCTACTTCGATTAATAACAAAATAAATGAATAGTTTGATTAGTATTAGTAAATAAAGTATTTTATGATACTTGATAAGTATGTAGAGCTTATGTTATAAACTTTTTAATAGTTACGATTTTTTTTTTATTTTTTTATTTTTAATAATAATATGGGACAACATTCACACAAGGTCCCAAACTAGGCAGAGCCTGTACTACGGTAACCTGATGACTGATATATATACTTATATACATATACACACCCAGACACAGGTCAAACAGACATGTTCATACACACAAATATTTGACCTGTCCGGGAATCGAACTCGGGACCAGCGGCTCAGAAGGCAGAGTGCTACCAACTGCGCCAACCGGCCAGTCGATTTGCCACACTAAACATTTTTGCATCGTGAATATCATAAGACATTGCCCTCTTTGACGTCAACATAACGAATTATATCACTTCGCGCTTAAAAATTGGCAAGAGTCAGACTTCCTACTCCTAAATAAGTTTTTTACTATGTAATCTAATGCTTGCAGTAAAATATTATCATATTCTGACAGACAAGCAGTGTACTTGTTGTTTGAAATTCAAACGCGTGGGATTAAAATACCACCTATTATAGTTATAGACCAAAGCTTAAAATAAAAGAACTACGTATTTGGTAAGGACATGTCTAATAATACATTAAAAATGGCAATAGTTTTACTGAAATAGGACTACATTACACAATACAACACGAATCGTCATCGCGATCTGGGGCCTATTTCATAGAACAATTATATTTTGTAGATTAAAGATTAGATGTAGGAAGACGTAGGAACAATATTTGAATTATGAAAAGTACATTTCACTGTGTATTTAATATTTGTTAGTTTACCACGATTTTTCGTTTCATGAAATAGGCCCTGAGAGCGTAAACTCACCTGATAATTGGCATCAGACATTTGTAAAACCTAGATCAAGAAAATGGATGATAAACCTGACTAGAACCAATTAATCAAATGTGTCCAACGCGCGAGAACTTTCAAGCAAAAATTAACAATTTTATTTCCAAAACTCTTCTATTTTTTAACCGACTTCGAAAAAAGGAGGATACTCAATTCGACCGTACATATGGTATTTTTTATGTGTGTTCGCGGATAACTTCGTCGTTTATGAACCGATTTTGATTATTCTTTTTTGTCAGATAGAGTATACTTCCGTGGTGGTCCCATTCAAAATCGGACAAGCTGTTTTTGAGTTATACTACAATAACTGAAAAGTGCTACGCGTATCTTGATGATATTATTGTCGCGGTTGAAGACATCGCAGAACACACAATGACAATTAATTGATCCCGTGATTAGCAAAGGTCACTGAAAAGAATGAAAAAAAATTTTTTTAACAAAAAATGCAACTGAATTCAACACTCAAAAGTGTGAAATAACTTGTCGACGTCTGTACACAGTCGAGATAACTCAAATGTTCTAACTCGCTAATATAACTAAAAAATATATATCAAAAAATTATTATCGTTAATCTTATTTTCCAGAATTATATTTCAGTTTTATTGAATAAGAGAATCACTTCCATTTATTTACTAACGCATCTATTAAATGGCTATTAAATCTCTAATATCTATTAAATTATTGACTGGCCGGTTGGCGCAGTTGGTAGCACTCTACCGCCGAGCCGCTGGTCCCGGGTTCGATTCCCGGACAGGTCAAACATTTGTGTGGATGTACATATCTGTTTGACCTGTGTCTGGGTGTGTATATGTATATAAGTATCAGTCATCAGGTTACCATAGTACAGGCTCTGCCTAGTTTGGGAGCTGAAGACCTTGTGTGAATGTTGTTAAAAAAAAAAAAAACTTGTAATTATATTCATCATTATCATCATATAAAATACTTAATAAAGGTAGGTATGATTGTAGAGTCCATGACTTCATGTGACATCTTCAATCATGTATATTTTGTGGGAATAAATACACTCGATCCCGTTGACATGACACACGTTTTAAATGTTCCAATACCCTGTTCCTTGGACAGCATATTACTATTAAATACTTATTGCTTATTCTGTGGTCACTCAAGTAGTAGCTATAGCTACACAGTAGATGTAGTTTGTGGAGTCGTCGTATCATCATCAATTAAGGTTAATGACTCTACATTCAGCGAGTGCGACAGGGTGGACGGTATAGACTCAAATCTGGTGTAGAACAATGATATTATATGTTTATATGAGGTAGATGTCGCACAAGCACGCGGAAACTGAGGCGGCAAAATTAAGACAATTGTAGTAATTTTGATTACGACGCGTATTTCAAGCGCAAGTCTAAACATATAGCTATCCTTTTCTATATTATTTGTACCGTATTAGAACCCGGGACCAGCGGCTCAGAAGGCAGAGTGCTACCAACTGCGCCAACCGGCCAGTCAATATTATTCATTCATTATTAGTAGGATAGTGTAAGTGTGATTTTTTTTGTGATCCAGGGTTTAAGCTATCTCCATACCAAATTTCATTGAAATCGGTGTAGCCGTTTGAGCGTGGAGAGGTAACAAACATACACTCATACACACTTACCCACGTACACACAAACTTTCGCATTTACTATAATATTAGTGGGATACGTAAGTATTTCGAGAAATGTGTGTTACCACAGCTTTCGTCCATTTTGTGCTTCAGTTACAAAAATCCGTCCGTCCAGACTTTCAAAAGTATATTATTAGTATGTAAGTTTGTATATGTTATTAGTTATTATACGTTCCTAGTACCTACTATTATGCAATCTGTATTCCCGTGCGTATGAAATTTGGGCTGCAATGATTGCTAACATTTCTAGGCAATGGTAGTGATTCGCTTATTCAACTGAACTAAACTAAAATATTTCCAAATTAGATAAGTTCTTATACGGTTACAATAAAGTCTAAATTAGAATGAGACTTATCAATAAACATCACTAAAGTTTAATGTATTTATTAAATTTGCGTGTAGTTTTATGTAAATTAAGTCGCCACTTGTTTAGTGCTTACTAAAAACTACCCGCAATTCGCTAAAAATTGAATAAAACTCGTCTAATATTAGTGAGAGCGTTGTAAGGACATATACGAATTTGAATTTTAGCGTAAATAGAATACGAGCTATTTCATTTTGAGGAATTTTAGTGAAATTTAGCTAGTTCGTGTGATTAACAGAATTAGGGCCAATGTTAGGCTAACTATAGAACAACTCATACTGCTGTAGTGTAGTAATTTTAAATATACGATATCCGCAGATTTGTACGGATTGGCGGTATCTCGAGATTGTTTACAAGCTGATATACTTAGACTTACTGCGAAGTTGGCTATCTTATCTAATCACGTGTACGTTGTATACTTTAGGTATGGAATTAACTATGCCTTGTGGATGATCCTGCTAAAGTCTGTTTAGTAATGAATGAAAAAAAATGAAAAATATTTTATTTGCAGCGTTAACAAGTAATTTACATAAGTACACAATCTTAATATATATAAATCTCGTGTCACAATGTTTGTCCTCAATGGACTCCTAAATCACTTAACCGATTATAATAAAATTCGCACACCATGTGCAGTTTGATCCAACTTGAGAGATAGGATAGTTTAAATCTCAAATTATAGTCGCAATTTTAATTTATTGCTAATTATTAGCACACTTATTACAGTCACAATTATCTGTTAACTCCAAATGATTCTAACAGATGTCGATACCTTTCGACTGGGTTGAGTAAGTAATCAATAGATGGCGCTGCTATGGTAAATCTACGAACGTGTCATATAAGCTACATTTTAACAGCATAATTACCACGTGTTGGCCACAGCAACGCGTGGCCGGGTCAGCTAGTATATTATATAGCACATATTAGTTGTTAATATAAACACAGTAAATTTCTTAACGCTGATAGAACATCAACCAAAGCACTAAGTAAACGGTGACCTTCACACTAGGCAAGCCTGTATCGTGAAGATCTATATACGATTCTTATATCAACATATAAACTAATGACACCTCCGTGTTATTAAAGAGCAGGAATATAAAGCTAGAATATCAAATAACAGATTTTAAAAAGCGCTCTCATTATCAGTAAAATTAATACACATATAAAAGTAATTTTGTTTAGACAAATCAATCAATAATTATTAAGACTTGGTGATTTGCGAAAAATATTAAAGAACTTATAAACTACGAAGTACTAAGACTTAACCTTAAGTACATCCTCCGTATTATCGTAGCTTACCGACAGCAACCATTTCTGTTCTATACGCTTTGCTTCCCTAGTTGATTTTGCTTTAAATAAACATTAACATGTGTTAATATCAGATCGGCCGATGTGTAGGAAAAAGCGCTTATGTCAGGATGGTAATGTTACATTGCGACGAACACGTTACACTCAAGACCCACGTAGTATAGGAATCCAGACAAAGCTGTAACAATTGACGGTCGTGATATAGAGTACACGAAAGCTTCCACGCTTAAGTCCCTGCCTTACCCTACCGACTTAAGTCACAATCATAAAGACAGTCGTAAAACGTCTACAGCTGAACATAATTATCATTATCATCATCATCACAACCGTAGATTATCCACTGCTGGATATAGGCCTCCCCGTGTCTATTTTAGGGGGGGTATGCTAGTATCCGCTACGCTTGGCAGGGAGGTCTGCAAGCGTAGTTTGTTAATTATATCCGCAGGAGGCGCTGCTGCCCACCTAGGGGTACGTGATCTCTTAGCCGACTCTAAGGGCACCCACGGGTAGAGAATGGGGGGTTAAAATTCTAGGCCGGTACCCCACGATAATACGTTGAATATATTATGCCTCCTCCGGTCCATGTGGAGATATTGATCTCCACAAGAACCGGTTAGAAGCGGTACGTATATATTCCCTTTCCTATCTTCGTTTTGCTTCACTTTCCATCAGTTTTGTACTTTCATACAACCCACCATTACTACACATTAAAATAAATTAATGAATACATAAATCAAAACCCGAATAACTCATTCATATCGTGAAATAAAACAAAATATTTTCCACCACAATTTTATTCCCACTATCTCTGCACACAATGAAACATATATTTTGAAAATGGAAAAACTTAATCGCATTGTGCAGATGTCGCAAACCTATGGAGATTACTTTAGTTAATTCCAATTTTGAATAACTTATTAATCCTCTTTAAAAGATAAATTTTGTTTATTGTTTTACGTTGTGCATTGTACAACAATGCACTAAGGGGCTTCCACTGAATTCTGAAGTCATTGTTATTTATTTACCTACCTCAGTGCCACGTTATGTAATAGCATGATTAAATTAGGTACTTATCTGTGTTGATATTACGCAGTTATTAGATAGCAATTTTTTCGCTTGTTTATGTTTTTTATCGTTATCTGACGATAGGGATAGCAGATAGAGCTCTGGATATTATACTTATTTGTGAATTGTGTAAATTACTTTTGTGTAGTATCAAAATAAATAATTGCGGCAATATATATACTCTTTTCAACACGAATAACATGCATGTTCCTGTAAGATCATAAGTATAACCAAATAGACTTGAGCTGTTATCACCTCTTGAAACGATGGTTGCCTCGGCTTAGTCAGTGTTGACCGTCAATTGAACGGTTTATGGATGGAACACCGCCTCGTGTTTCTACTTTCAGTGAACATAATTATCAAGTTTCAGTGAAGATATATATAATTATCAAGTTAACAGTAAGGTTGCAACATACTCTCTAGTACCAGTCTGGTCAGCTAACTCACTTTAATTTTTAAAATCTCGCACCAAACATACATAAACTTTATTCATTTATTATATCTGTGAATGGTGTGACGTTTACTCTCTAATCTGTGACAGCAAGAAAATGCAACGCAATACTTCGTGCAGTTTTTTATTATTTTAAAATCACCACCGTCGCTGTTCTTAGGTTAAGGTCACTAAACATGGTCCTTCGAGCCGGATATGAACCAACGAAGCAGCTGTCTTGACGCCAGATGACTATTCTAAGTTCAGTACTGTAATGTTTCTGCTAAGGGAATATGAATAACGAACACACGGATTGTTTTAGAGCACAGCTGTATTTGCCAGGAAACCAATCGTTAGACTGACTTAGCAAGTAAACTTATTGAACTACCCACATTTAGTTGTGTTAATTGTTAGTTTATATGCTATCTACATACGCCACCTTGGAACGTTTTGTTGTTACTAACAATTGAATTAATGACCAATATGTGCAAAAATAAGCAAGACACCGAAAAGTAACTAATACTAATTGTATACCTCAGATATGAGTATGTGTTTGCGAATAATATAAGAGTCATACATGACATACCAACGGCACTATCATCATCATCTCGGCCATTAGACGTCCACTACTGGACATATGCCCACCCATTGGAAGTGGCCAGCATCCAGCCCTTGCTTGCGACCTTAGTCAGGTCGTCAGTTAAGCACGTCTGATCAGCACTATCACTGATCAAAAAACGGACCACCAGTAGAAGCTGAATGAATAGTATCAAAATATAATTATTTATTTACTGTTGTATGTATTGCTTTCGGGCTGTTTGGCCGTGGTCTAAGTGAAACTTGTGTTCCAGACGTTTCGTCGATCACTGCGGTCGACATCTTCAGTGGTTCAGGTCCGAGCGGCGACAAGAGCGTAGAACTCTCCTCCGCGGTGTCTTCTCTGATACTGATAGCTGTTCAGCTTTGAGTATATCAATGTTCAAACCGTTCAGCGAAAGGAGCGTGATGCCGTGGTGATGGTATGACTTTACACTAAGCGGTTTAAGCAAGGTTTTAGAACTGCTCGGAACTTGAATGGATTTTACAAAGCTGATAGTAAGGCCCCTGGACCAGATACGCTACAGGCAAACGCACACCCGGTTGTCATATATACAGTAACTTTTTGTGCATTTCGTGAACGAACAGTAAAGCGTTTTTTCACCACACTAGCTGTCAAGAGTTTCACTGATCGATTTCTGACAAGAAAATGCTATTGTATTCACAAGTGAGTAAAAATATTTTAAAATTCGGGAACGCATCTATCGAAACTAATGGAAATTCGCCGACTGCACAGAGAAGAGTGCACTTGAAAAAGCCTGTAAAAAGTGTGAAAGAATCCCGTGAAATCACAGATCATATACCCTGATTTCATACTCAATGTATGTAATAATGCTTCCCAACCGTGCCTTCCCAGTCGAAAGTTCTGATGTAACATACGAGTCGAATTGAGAAACCCTTTTTTGAAGTCATTTTTTCGCATCTAAACGCCGACAACTTCATCGACACAGAGTTCTGTTTACTGTACGGTTTGTATGACTAGGCCAACAAGAAATGTATTGACGCAATAATAAGTATAAGTACTCAATAATACTCGATTAAAATGTAACATGAGTGCAAACAAATACGGTATTGTATGCACATATTGCATCTTTCCAGAGATAAGCAGGTCATGGATGGCAAACATATGATTTCGAATGATTACTAACATTGTTGTGGACACTTCAGAATCTACGTATAGATCAATGTACTTATCTTATTTATTTGTCTGAATATGTATGTATATAAATTTATAGATAGATAATGCTTTATTGTATCACAAACACATTTGTACATATTATTACAGTACTTAACAATTAATATAGTGAGACAATAGGCGGCCTTATCGCTGAAAGCGATTTCTACCAGGCAACCGTGAATGAAATATATTGTAGAACTAATAATTACAGGATGTGTTCAACACAAGTAAGAATTAAAAAGAATTACTTAGCTAATTATAACAAAATTTGTATGAAATCATACATAAATAAACCTTCTCATATATAAATACATATATATATATATATATATATATAATAAAATAAATACATAGGTATATATTTACATTAATGTGTGTAAAATAGAGATTAACGCAATGAGGTGTTACTTAGACAGGTATAACAGTTATATGTATTTACAATACAATACAATAATTCTTTATTGCACTTTACCATGAATGTACATATAAGTTATTACAAAATTACTCTTAATGTAGGTAGTACAATGGGCGGTCTTATCCCTTAAAGCGATTTCTTCCAGACAACCTTTGGATGGACAGTATCTTAAAGAATAGAAGTAATCGGTGGTGCAACGTAATTGGATAAAATTTTAATATCTTGATATGAATTCTAATACATAAATAACCAATAAGTATATACTAATACATATTATTATACAAAATAAATAATATATTTATATATATTAGGTATGTATAAATAATATTATTATTATTTTTTATGTTAAATTCTATTTAATATTTTATATGACACACCACCCTCCGATCTATTATCAATTATTCTCCATCCAAAGGTTGTCTGGAAGAGATCCCTCTTAGCGATAAGACCGCCTATTGAACATTGCTTATTGTAAATATATATTTTTTTAATTTCTGTTTTTTGTGTCAATAAAGTGTATTTGTATTGTATTCTAATGTAGATAGATAATGCAGATTATGCAGACTGACCAGGAATAGACGAGCGAAGAATTCAGATGAAACTACTACGTGATACTTCTCTGGTACGCATTACGAAAACGTGCGTGCGATGCATTTGAGCGGATTCCAAAGCCGCTGTTTGATATAACAACTTCCTTGTGGTTATGATTTTTTTATACTGTATTGATCTAGCGTTTGACCACTATCTCACTTGATAGTGACGATGTGGTCGAAAATGTTATCCCGCTAGACCTTGATTGCTCACTGGATCTCAAGGACTGCTGCCTGAGCACACTATGTGTTTGGTGATGGTTTTTAAAACTTGAGGGTGATAGCTGGCCAGGCTACTCGAAAGTGCCCTATTAACATGCTGGGAATTTGATAACGGTGTAACCTTCCCCGGAAGCTCAAGCTTCCGGGGATTCTGTCGGCGTCGCGGCCGTCGTTCAACATCGCCTCAATTTAACTCCGCAGTTACGATATAATTAAAGTGGTAAAAAGTGTAGCTACAAACCCGTAATCTCATTCAAAACGTGCCTCAAACTGTGCTCTTTTTAGTTATGTTTATTTAAAGCAGATCGGACAAGGATTAGCGAAGATATAAGCATTAACATTGTAAAACTTGTATACAACGGTCGCCGCACCTAACACGCCGCAGTGAGCCGGGCGACCAGCCGCTGCCTGCGATCGCTGACGCGGTGACTCATGCGCTCGGTAACTACCTTCTAATATTACCCTGTTTTGCATTTGACAAATACATAGTTTTGCGTGGTTATATTTTCTTCAAAAATGAACTGTGCCGCTTGCTGTACTCCTATTGAAGATGAAGTGGGCTTGCAATGCACGATACTATCATGCAACAAATTCTACCACCTCTTATGCGCGGGTGGAATAACTTCTTATAAATCGCCCGTGAGCGCGTGGGTGTGTCCTGAATGTTGTTGTGCAGCAAAAAAGGGAGGTGATAACAGCTTAACCCCTGTGGGCATATCAAAAAAGTCCAAGGACTCTAATGTAACTGTTCGAAAGCATGTAAGATCTGCGAATGTAACACGGCTTGAATGTGACAATAGCGAGGAAATACCACCTAACGAAAACTGTCGATTAAGACAAGAAGTCCAACTGTTACGACAACAAATTGAGCATTCGATATCAGTCACAAAAATCAATGACGCCAGGATGGAAACCCACTCGGCACATATGGAAGAACTCGAGAAAAAGTTAAAACGTTACGAAGCAACAAACGATGCCTTATCCAAACAGTTAGCAAAATATGTTTCGAATGTCGAGTTACTTGTAAATAAGATGGTGCTCGTAGAAGCCTCTTGTAACCGAGTAACACCTGACATTGTATCCAACTATCAGACGCCTTCAGTCGCAGAAAATAAAAATCGAAACAACCCTATTACGACGGCAGATGTGACCACGAAAACACTTCCACGGGCAGAACCCCGGCAGCGACTACCCGCTCACGCACCAGAGGTACCTATCTCCACACCAACATCGACTCATGCGTGCTCCGCGGTGGCCACCGCAGGCGCATGTGTTCCCGTCGCACCGCCGCCTACCAGCAGTGTTCGCGCGACTACATGTGCGCAAACGGTGGCGGTTGATTCAGTTGGTGATACAGTATCCACGTACGATGCCTTAACCACCGTCTTGGAAAACAATATTACCGAAGATGGATGGAGGAGAGTGCAGAATCGCAAAGCCAAGAGAGACAAGGCAAAACAGCAACAGCATGGGCGAAATGTTATCAAAGGAAGCGGAATAAGCGATGATGAATTAAAAACCGTAGAAAGAGTGAGAAAAATTCATGCCTGTTTCTTCAGGCCCGAGACAACAGCAGAAACGATGTTGTCATACATGAAAAGAAAGAGACAGTGTGATGACTACCATGTGGTAAAATTAAACCTAGCCCACAAACACTACTCATCATTTTCAATTACAGTACCGACGAGTTATTTCGACTTTTTTATGTCCGCCGAAAATTGGCCGACAAGCACCCAAGTAAGTGAGTGGTTTCGTAGAAGCGACGGACGCGCGGGAGGCACGTCCTGGCAACCCCATCGTTACAGCCAGAACACCGTCGCTCTGGAGACTCCGCGCGCAACCCGCAACAATACCGCACACACCAAGACCTGGCCAGCGGCCGTTGGACATCGTGCCACTGTCAACGAGGATTCACGAGGGCGGGCGTGCGCCCGCCTTGCCTACACCGATACCGGACCGGCAGGCAGTGACCGCGCCGCCTCCGTCGCAGTTACCAATACCTCACAAGCAACTTACGCCTGCTGCGCTGGCACAGACACTCAACCCGCAGTCCGCACCCGCGCCTCCGGCCCGATCACGTCGAAATAATCATCAAGGCCTTTCAATTTCGCATCAGAACATCCGATGCTTAACAAATAAAACAAAACAACTCGAGGTACTTTTGACTAAGGAACTAACATGTGACATAATTGTTATAACAGAACACTGGCTTCGTGAAAACGAGTTAGTATCAGTTACCCTGTGTAACTACGATCTTATCTCCTATAGTTGTAGGGAGCGAATAGCACACGGTGGAAGCTGCATCTACGCTCGCTCGGGTATGAAAGTTGCCAGTAGACAGGACTATTGCAAATTGGCACAAGAACAAATCTTTGACGTATGCGCAATGCACTTAATAGACGAAAATATTTTAGTAGTTGGCCTATACCACTCCAACTTGACGAGTCACTCTGACTATCTTATTCTATTTGAGAACCTTTTATGTAAGATCACAGATGACGGACTAGATTGCATCATCATGGGAGATGCAAACATCGACCTATTGGAGAAGTCTAGTGCCCAAAAACAATTACTTGACATAATAGCCAGTTATAATTTTGTGCAACTAGTCGACGAACCCACGCGAGCGGATGCGGGAGGCCGAAGATCTCTTCTGGACCACGTCTATACCAACATTCCCACGGGACGCGTTACCAGCATCACTAGTGTTAGCACCCAGCCGCTAAGCGACCACGATGCCCAGCGCCTCACACTGACTAGTAATGTCGTAACCCCACCTCCCCACTGCTTAGCTCGTAACTACTCCGCAGCCAATGAATACAATTTTGTCAAAGGGCTCGGGTCGGTTGACTGGGAGGATGTCATTACTAGGTCAAATGAATGCTGTCATACTTTAGCCGCTCATGTATCAACTATCCTATACAATAAGTATAGCGAGTGCTACCCGCTAAAGAAACAGCCTGCCCGTGATTATAGTAAACAATGGGTTGACGAAGAAATACATAATTTCAAATATTTACTTAGAGACGCTGTGAAATTGAAGAATGTTTTTCCTACTAACCATTCGCTTCGCAACAAGTGTGAAGATTTATTAGCTCAGTACCATTCACTTCTAAAATCAAAGCGTACTAGTTATTTTTCTAATATAATTCGTACTAACCCACGCTGCATGTGGCGTGTCATAAACTCTGAGTTGGGACGCGGTACGCGTGAGAGGGTTGACTTTACGGATCTCGTGCGTGACACGAATGGTCAACCCTTCGCAACCAAAAGAAACGTAGTTGATGCACTCAACTTGGAGTTTGTAACAGCGGCGAGTAAGTGTGGAGCCCCCGCTGCCAACAGCGCCCGTGCACTTGCTATCCTAGAAAATGAATCATCCGCTAGTGACGTTTCTATCAGATTGCAACCTTTCACACTATTTGAAGCGGTTAGAATAGCGACAAAACGAATTGCTCCTAAAAAGAGTACCGACCTTTACGGTATATCCGCCAATTTAGTAAAAACGGCCATAGTACCAATGGAATTTGTTTTAAGACACTTGTTTAGTTTATGCATACGTAAGGGTGTGTATCCGACAGCATTCAAGAAGATTAAAATATGCCCCCTATACAAAGGAAAGGGCAAAAAAACTGACCCTAAGTCTTACCGCCCTATATCACTCGTCCCAGCTGTCAGTAAAATATTTGAAGTTGGTCTGAACCGAAGACTTCTTAACTTTGTCGTCGACCGTAATAATTTGTCAGATAAGCAATATGCATATCGTGCCGGCCGCGCGTCCACTGATTTAGTACGGGAGGTTGTGTGGCGAGTACTCGACGCGCGCGAGGCCAAAAAACAAGTAGCTTTGCTATGTTGCGACTTATCGCGTGCGTTCGACACAGCTGACCATGCCCTTATCGCCAGAAAGTTGCAGTTTTATGGAATCCGCGGTCCCGCCCTTTCCTTACTAATTTCTTTCCTATGCGATAGAACGCAGGTTGTGGTGGGTGATAGAGGCCGCGTCATGTCCGCAGAGCTGGAAAACGCCATGGGTGTTCCACAAGGCTCTTGCCTATCAAATACACTTTTCAGCCTCCTACTCAATGACCTACCTGGTGCCATCGAGAATGCTGAAATCTTTATGTACGCTGACGACGTCGCGGCAGTGATCACTGCGCCGACGAGCCGCCAGTTAGAGTGCGAACTGAATTCGGTAGTGCATAAGCTCGATGGGTGGTTCCGGTCGAACGGATTGGCATTAAACACGGAGAAGACATGTTTCTTGGCATTTAACCTCAACGGTCATGTGCCAAAGACATATTCTGTAGCAGTTGGAAATACTATACTTCGGCAAGTATACAGTACAAAATTACTGGGGTTCCATATTGACGGCGCGTTGAAGTGGGAAGCGCACATAGACGAACTGTGTGGCAAACTGAGCCGCTCCTGCTTCGCACTCCGTCGACTCGCGAGCACCGCCACCCGCAACGTCGTGCGCTCCTGCTACTTCGCGACCGTCCACAGTAACATTACTTATGGGCTGGAGTTATGGGGCTGCGCTGCGGATCGAAATAGGATTTTTGTCATGCAAAAGCGAGCTGTGCGTGCCATTTTCGGGGTCCAGGATGACGTTTCATGCGTAGAACTATTCCGTGAACTGAAAATATTACCACTGCCCTGTGAGCTAATATACCAAATAGCTCTATTTACCCATTTACATCTGGACGCTTTCCAACGAAGAGGTAGTCACAGTGGCATAGATTTGCGTAGCAATAAAAGGAAGAACGAACTGGTAACGCCGTCACACCGACTTGCTAAGTCATGGAGGTCAGTGTACATAATGGGTCCAGAGATCTACAACCGAATACCCACAGCCGTGCGAGATGCACCTTCCACCACGTGCTTCAAAACCAGATTAAGAGCCTGGCTCCTAGATCAGCTGTTTTACGAGTTAGGTGAGTACCTCAAATTGAAATGTTATTAATTTATTACTATTATTATTATTTTTTACTTTAAATCTATTATACATTGATATAACAATATAATTATGATTGTGTACCTACTATTTTTTATTGCAATGGATAAATTATCTTTTGATTTCTGAGAATGACTTGTAACATAGGTGTTATTAATAAATTATTTGTATTTGTATTTGTATTTGCTTTCGTTGGGGATTGAACCAGCGTCTGTCAGGTTGACAGCCGGCGCTGAGCTATCGTCTATGTGGCGAGTACTCGACGCGCGCGAGGCCAAAAAACAAGTAGCTTTGCTATGTTGCGACTTATCGCGTGCGTTCGACACAGCTGACCATGCCCTTATCGCCAGAAAGTTGCAGTTTTATGGAATCCGCGGTCCCGCCCTTTCCTTACTAATTTCTTTCCTATGCGATAGAACGCAGGTTGTGGTGGGTGATAGAGGCCGCGTCATGTCCGCAGAGCTGGAAAACGCCATGGGTGTTCCACAAGGCTCTTGCCTATCAAATACACTTTTCAGCCTCCTACTCAATGACCTACCTGGTGCCATCGAGAATGCTGAAATCTTTATGTACGCTGACGACGTCGCGGCAGTGATCACTGCGCCGACGAGCCGCCAGTTAGAGTGCGAACTGAATTCGGTAGTGCATAAGCTCGATGGGTGGTTCCGGTCGAACGGATTGGCATTAAACACGGAGAAGACATGTTTCTTGGCATTTAACCTCAACGGTCATGTGCCAAAGACATATTCTGTAGCAGTTGGAAATACTATACTTCGGCAAGTATACAGTACAAAATTACTGGGGTTCCATATTGACGGCGCGTTGAAGTGGGAAGCGCACATAGACGAACTGTGTGGCAAACTGAGCCGCTCCTGCTTCGCACTCCGTCGACTCGCGAGCACCGCCACCCGCAACGTCGTGCGCTCCTGCTACTTCGCGACCGTCCACAGTAACATTACTTATGGGCTGGAGTTATGGGGCTGCGCTGCGGATCGAAATAGGATTTTTGTCATGCAAAAGCGAGCTGTGCGTGCCATTTTCGGGGTCCAGGATGACGTTTCATGCGTAGAACTATTCCGTGAACTGAAAATATTACCACTGCCCTGTGAGCTAATATACCAAATAGCTCTATTTACCCATTTACATCTGGACGCTTTCCAACGAAGAGGTAGTCACAGTGGCATAGATTTGCGTAGCAATAAAAGGAAGAACGAACTGGTAACGCCGTCACACCGACTTGCTAAGTCATGGAGGTCAGTGTACATAATGGGTCCAGAGATCTACAACCGAATACCCACAGCCGTGCGAGATGCACCTTCCACCACGTGCTTCAAAACCAGATTAAGAGCCTGGCTCCTAGATCAGCTGTTTTACGAGTTAGGTGAGTACCTCAAATTGAAATGTTATTAATTTATTACTATTATTATTATTTTTTACTTTAAATCTATTATACATTGATATAACAATATAATTATGATTGTGTACCTACTATTTTTTATTGCAATGGATAAATTATCTTTTGATTTCTGAGAATGACTTGTAACATAGGTGTTATTAATAAATTATTTGTATTTGTATTTGTATTTGCTTTCGTTGGGGATTGAACCAGCGTCTGTCAGGTTGACAGCCGGCGCTGAGCTATCGTCACTTCAAAATAGCTATCGCCGCTTCGTTTCTCTAGTATAACGATGATAATATACCAATAAAGCTTATTACCTATTGATTGTTTTAATTATTCCTCTTTACAAGTCGAGAAGGTGATCTAGACAGATTGCGTCAATCAATGTCAATTGGTTACTGGAACAATGTTATCACTCGATTAAGGATTTATTTAACGACTAACTGCGCCCCGTTGTTTCACCCGCGTGGTGATGATGATGATGATGAAAAGTAGCCTATGATAATCACAAATAACTTGGCTTCCTTTTGGTAAAACAATTTTCAAAATCGGTTTAGTAGATCTAGAGATTACCCCTTACAAACTCAGAAACTCACATACTATAAAATATTTTTCCAATATTTAATAATTTCCATTATTTTATTTGTTATTTTATTTCATTTTCTTCGGAAAACGTACAGTGTTATGTAACTTATGTAATAAAATATAAGTTTCTATACACCATTAAAAAGTTTTCGCATACAAAATTTATTAAATTACTATTAAATTATACTTATAGTATTTACATTATAATGTTAAAACTAATACAGTGAAATTGATGACTGGTTGTTATTAAAATCTAAACACATTTTTTAATGGGATAAGGTTACGGAACAAGCAACAGACCCACAGGATGTTAAGTAACCTCTGCCTACAGAATAGGCAGATACAATTCGTAAATAACTGCACTGCGACCGTCACTCTGAGAAATAAAATTGGTAAGTCTGTGCCAGAAATATCGCCGGAAACCATACCTTTCAAACCGGAACACAGTAATGCGAGCACTACTGCCTGGCAGTAGAAATAGATATGGTGGCAGTACTTCCCCGAACTCTCATATAGAGTTCTGCTTCTCATGAAGCTCACATTGAGCGGTGCCATTTTAACTATATTATACTTATATAGTCGATAAAGTCGATAAAGTCCATCAATATATTTAAAAAAAAAATTGGTTGTCTGTAAAGTCGGTTTACGGACGATAGATTTACGTGATAACGTCATAATCATTTATGTCTTCGACTTCGACTTCTGACTTCTGATTTCTGACTTCTGACTTTTGACTTTTGACTTTTGAATTTTGACTTTTGACTTTTGACTTGACTATTGACTTTTGACTTGACTTTTGACTTTTGACTTGACTTTTGAATTTTGACTTTTGACTTTTGACTTTTGACGGAAACGGAAACGGAACGCTACACGGAACGTTACTATTTTTCATTTTGGCATTCATCAATTTATAAAACGTTATCACGTCAAAACTATATTATTACATATAAGATTACTAAAGTAACGCAAAATTTCATGAAAATGTTTCAGTTATGTTAATATTTGCACGCCGTTTACACAGTTTTGTTGGAACTGATTTATAATGCTGCAATAACTTTGTATTGATGTACCCTTAACATAAGCAAATAATTGTCCGTTAACTTTCGTTAACTCTTACTCTTTCCGAGTGTCTTTTTCATAAAGAGCACGCACTCTCACGCACGGTTGTGAACGCTTTACGCCATGTGCGTAAAGTCATGACACGACATGACACGACGACACTGGTCTAGCCGAGATACCTTCTCATCTATTATATTTACATACCTTCATTACGTAAAGCGTAATGTAGGTATGTAATCGCCGTTGGGGTCGAAAGGTTCTCGAGTGGAGACCACGGACTAGCAAGCGCAGCATAGCGTTCTATTCCGCCGACCAGGTGGACAGACGACCTGATTAAGATCGCAGGCAAGGGCTGGATGCGGGCCGCTTCCAATCGGTCCTTGTGGAAATCAATGGGGGAGTCCTATGTCCAGCAGTGGACGTCCTATGGCTAAGATGATGATGATGATGATTACGTAAATCGTAATTAAAATAAGGAATGTAGAAATGCCTGGTAGTCTCCCAGCCAGTAGAATATCATTCATCAATGCACCAATAGCTGTGCCACATGGCTTCCTGAACGTGTTCACGCCAGTGCGAGCTGAATGCAAATTGCATTTTTTTTTTTCCTATACTGACAATGTGTACGACTAGTTCATTGTAGTTCTACTTATCAATGCGGAAGGATATCTAAAATGAATGACACTTTTGTGGTTGAGTGTACAAATGTACAAACTAAGTATATAGAAGATGCTACGCATGTTGAGTGCCAGCCAGGCAACAAGTATACGTGCTACACCTTAGACAGCGTCGTCGCTTAACATCAGGTGGGACAGCGGTTCACCTCTGGTTCTGAGGAGACGTCCTCAGATGTGAGATACCGTCCGGGCCACTGGCTTTATTCACGTCCAGATTGCGTGACACTTTGCGAACATCCACTTGCCGAATGCAGATGTTTGACATAGGTAATCGTCTCGCATCTATTCAGTGGAGTTGGTGGTGCTGTGCTACCAGCATCTAAACGTGAAGACTCTGCAAAGAGAGATGCAAATAAATTTGCTTTCTCTTCCGCAGTGTGGGCTAGCGATCCATCAGGTTTCTGCAATGGAGGAAATGAGGAGCGGCAGAAGTTGCAGGCCACTGAATGAACTGACAATCAGTGACCTGAAAAAAGTTATCCTTACCAATGGGGTACCAGTAAGTATAATAAAATTGTTCAACTTCTCTTATAAGGCTTTGATTGGATTCCTCTATTCAATAAAAAAACAATAAATCCCCTTTCGTTTCGCAAGAAAAGATTCAATTCTAGTTGAAACGGTAAATGACCCATTTACGAAATGAAAAGTGGATTTCGCGTGTAGGCGTTCCTAATTGCTTTGAAACACAAAGGTCAGCGTGGTTTGAAACAAATTGTAGATATTGGTATAAGTTTGGAAGGTACCTAGATTGATCGTTTGAGTTTCACTTTTAACCGTTGGTAAAATGTAAGTTTCCTTGGTACAAAAGTCTAAATACAATACAAAAGACTTTATTGCACACACAGGGAAAAACAATACAAAAATACATCTTAAATCTAACAATACAGTACAACGGGCGGACTTATCGCTGAAATCGATATAGGCAGATCTAACTACGATACAGAGCTCATTTTCGAATGCAATTGGGCAGTGTCTACTCGTATTTACTCGTCACAAAATTAATTATGAAAAATTAATGACATTTCAAGAGTATTTTTTTGGAAATTCTCGTGAGTTTGACACATTATTATATATATGTGGTATCCGGCTTTACTCACGTTTATAGTCGAAGTTTCGACCTAGGTTTCGAGCATGTCCGATGCCCATCCTCAGGTGAGTTTACGCTGCCAGATCGCGGCGACCACAGTGGTCAGTGGTCGCCGCGATCTGGCAGCGTAAACTCACCTGAGGACTATAAACGTGAGTAAAGCCGGCTACCACATATATATAATAATTTCAAGAGTCCATAATTTCGTGCTTACATAATAATATCAGCATCACTACCCCACCAGCATCCATACAACTTTTGCACATTATTAGTACAACTACCAATACAAGCAGACATGATTGCAAAATCACAATATATCTCAATATTGTCTCATATACATACCTACTGTAACTAAAAAGAAAACTCAATTCACTCAAAAGAGTTAAGATTTTAAAATTATTCTATTATAGTTAGTTCAATAGCTTTACAATACTTAGATTTATAATTATTCCGATGGATATGCCTTCATGTCGCTACACAAAACCTACTCAGCAGCAATGATATTACATATATGTTTATATGAGGTAGATGTCGCACAAGCGCGCGGAAACTGAGGCGGCAAAATTAAGTCAATTGTAGTAATTTTCATTGCGACGCGTATTTCAAGCGCAAGTTTAAACATATAGCTATCCTTTTCTATATTATTTGTACCGTATTCTCTGTCGCAGTAAGCATGTTTATGTCGTAAAGGAACAAAATCTGAGAACCGCGCAGTATGAATATACGTCATCTTTAGTAAAACATCATTGCTCAGCAGTGTATATAACATATTTTGAAATTGTTTTAACCGACTTCAAAAATGGGATGAGGTTATATGGGATGAGTACGGACTAAGATAGTTGATGAAAAACGCTTAGTACGTACAGGTAGGTAACTTGGATCCCTACTGGCATCGTCAATGTTTCCTGCCTTTGAGAGCAGTCCGTCCTGGTAGCTCAGGATAACAGGCGTTAGGCCACATCGGAAATTTAAGCCAAGGCAACTTGCCTTGCCTGAGATTTCCGACATGGCCTAAAAGTCGAAGTGTAAAACAATAGAACTGTGTACCTACTATCTGTCATTGATCTAGTACAACTGTGACACAGAGAATTGGTAGTTTGTGTGTGCGCAATAGATATATAGATAGATGAACACTTTTTTGTATCACCATGCATAATACAAAAAAACATAATATCAGTAACAATACCAAGCACCTTATTACGTCACACAATAGGTGCGTTATTCAATTGTTTATACGACGGGGATCAGGAATGATGATGAAAACTAGCCTATTTGCTATTCCAGGAGCAGTCAGCTACCGCCATACCAAATTTCATCAAAATTAGTCAAGCAGTATGAGCATGAAAGCGAAACAAACAAACACTCACGTTCACATTTATAATAGTAAGCGTGTGTCTGTGGCATCGTAGCATCTGAAATGATGAATCTATAGATAGATAGATAGAAAACTCTTTATTTGCACACTATTTCAAAACTACACACATAAAGAAAACAAACAAACAAATATAGATACAGTGATACAAAGGGCGGCCTTATCGCTTAAAGCGATTTCTTCCAGGCAACCAAAATCTATTTTGGTTAAGTAAGTATTTTTCGTTTGTTTTTTTCTATCACGATAAACAATTTCGTTGAAAAAAATAAGTTTTATCGATTCGAAATTCCGACCATGTCAATCGTCAATGATATTTTAAAAGCCATCATCATCTCAGCCATAGGATGTCCACTGTGGACAAATGCTTCCCCCATATAGGGGGGATTTGCCAATACTCGCCACGTTTGGCAGTTGGGTTAGCGAGCGCAGTATGATTTCCGATCCTCAGAAGGCGCTGCTGTCCACCTTCTAGTAAGCGATCCCTTAGCCAAGTCTTACGGCGCCCACGGGAAGAGATGGGGGAGTACTATTCTAGGCCGATACCACCACGGCCCTTTTCTTTTTATTTAAAAAGTATGATAATGGTAACCTTGACCAGCTGCGCATTTTTTCCGTTTAAGGATCTCTTATAGCAAATGCTTAGGTATTTTACGCGCGTTAGAGCAGGACAGTAGCGGAAGCGGCGCACCGAAGCGCCCCGCGCCGCCGGCGGTCTCACTATTAAGTTTTTAATTTATTTTATAATTATCATCTTTGTGATATTCGTTTGGGTAATCATATAATGTTTACGCTCTCTGCTTTTATAGCTGTTATCATTACATTGCTATCAGTGAGTTCTCGTGCGTTAGTACCAGGTTATCATTGTTTATTCTGAGTGAATGTTATGCCTACATGGTCCATTTATGGAATACCTTTGACGGTAAAGGTCATTTTTTCAATAGTTATTTTACGTTTCATACAATCGGCACTAAAGGCCGTAATAAAGCAGTAACTGCGACTTAATATATTTTTTTATATTTCGTGCGATTGTAAACAGTACGTGGATTTTTTGTAGTGTACGTCATATAGCTGAGATGATGATTTTTTTATACTGCTTAGATCTAGCGTTTGACCACTATCTCACTTGATGGTCACCGGTGTGAAGTTAGCGGCCAAAAGTTAGCGGCCTTCGATAACCCGACCAAATGAAGAAGTCGCACATTAAAAAATATCTACTATAATATATAAACGAAAAGACGAAATAAAGAGAAGTGGGAGATGGAGTAAGATTCAAGGGTGAATCGTATGTTACTAAAAGAACGCCGGGCGTACAAGTGCGAAAAAGTCGTTAGATCTTTGGCCTCTCGGTGTTATCCTGCAGATTTGACCGTGTTATCGAAAAGGTATCAACTTGCGAATGGTACCGTTAGATAGCTCTTGTAATAGGCTTTCAAAAACATATTGTGAAAATTAGTGCAGACGTTTGCAAGAGTCCAAAAATATTAATTTTTTATTAGCCGCTAGTTTGCCCACGAAGATTTGACCGTGTTATCGACAAGGTATCAACTTGCGAGTAATACTTTTAGATAGCTCTTGTGATGTTCTTTCTAAGGTATATCATGAAAATTAGTGCAGACGTTCGCAAAAGTCGAAAAAGTCCATTTTATTTAAAAAATTTGAGATTTTTGCAGATTTGACCATGTTATCGAAAAGGTATCAACTTGCGAATGGTACCGTTAGATAGCTCTTGTAATAGGCTTTCAAAAACATATTGTGAAAATTAGTGCAGACGTTTGCAAGAGTCCAAAAATATTAATTTTTTATTAGCCGCTAGTTTGCCCACGAAGATTTGACCGTGTTATCGACAAGGTATCAACTTGCGAGTAATACTGTTAGATAGCTTTTGCGATGTACGTTCTAACGTATATCGTGAAAATTAGTGCAGACGTTCGCAAAAGTCGTAAAAGTCCGTTTTACTTAAAAAAATTGAGATTTTTGCAGATTTGACCATGTTATCGAAAAGGTATCAACTTGCGAATGGTACCGTTAGATAGCTCTTGTAATAGGCTTTCAAAAACATATTGTGAAAATTAGTGCAGACGTTTGCAAGAGTCCAAAAATATTATTTTTTTATTAGCCGCTAGTTTGCCCACGAAGATTTGACCGTGTTATCGACAAGGTATCAACTTGCGAGTAATACTGTTAGATAGCTTTTGCGATGTACGTTCTAACGTATATCGTGAAAATTAGTGCAGACGTTCGCAAAAGTCGTAAAAGTCCGTTTTACTTAAAAAAATTGAGATTTTTGCAGATTTGACCATGTTATCGAAAAGGTATCAACTTGCGAATGGTACCGTTAGATAGCTCTTGTAATAGGCTTTCAAAAACATATTGTGAAAATTAGTGCAGACGTTTGCAAGAGTCCAAAAATATTAATTTTTTATTAGCCGCTAGTTTGCCCACGAAGATTTGACCGTGTTATCGACAAGGTATCAACTTGCGAGTAATACTGTTAGATAGCTTTTGCGATGTACGTTCTAACGTATATCGTGAAAATTAGTGCAGACGTTCGCAAAAGTCGTAAAAGTCCGTTTTACTTAAAAAAATTGAGATTTTTGCAGATTTGACCATGTTATCGAAAAGGTATCAACTTGCGAATGGTACCGTTAGATAGCTCTTGTAATAGGCTTTCAAAAACATATTGTGAAAATTAGTGCAGACGTTTGCAAGAGTCCAAAAATATTATTTTTTTATTAGCCGCTAGTTTGCCCACGAAGATTTGACCGTGTTATCGACAAGGTATCAACTTGCGAGTAATACTTTTAGATAGCTCTTGTGATGTTCTTTCTAAGGTATATCATGAAAATTAGTGCAGACGTTCGCAAAAGTCGAAAAAGTCCATTTTATTTAAAAAATTTGAGATTTTTGCAGATTTGACCATGTTATCGAAAAGGTATCAACTTGCGAATGGTACCGTTAGATAGCTCTTGTAATAGGCTTTCAAAAACATATTGTGAAAATTAGTGCAGACGTTTGCAAGAGTCCAAAAATATTAATTTTTTATTAGCCGCTAGTTTGCCCACGAAGATTTGACCGTGTTATCGACAAGGTATCAACTTGCGAGTAATACTGTTAGATAGCTTTTGTGATGTACGTTCTAACGTATATCGTGAAAATTAGTGCAGACGTTCGCAAAAGTCGTAAAAGTCCGTTTTACTTAAAAAAATTGAGAGTTTTGCAGATTTGACCATGTTATCGAAAAGGTATCAACTTGCGAATGGTACCGTTAGATAGCTCTTGTAATAGGCTTTCAAAAACATATTGTGAAAATTAGTGCAGACGTTTGCAAGAGTCCAAAAATATTATTTTTTTATTAGCCGCTAGTTTGCCCACGAAGATTTGACCGTGTTATCGACAAGGTATCAACTTGCGAGTAATACTGTTAGATAGCTTTTGCGATGTACGTTCTAACGTATATCGTGAAAATTAGTGCAGACGTTCGCAAAAGTCGTAAAAGTCCGTTTTACTTAAAAAAATTGAGATTTTTGCAGATTTGACCATGTTATCGAAAAGGTATCAACTTGCGAATGGTACCGTTAGATAGCTCTTGTAATAGGCTTTTAAAAACATATTGTGAAAATTAGTGCAGACGTTTGCAAGAGTCCAAAAATATTAATTTTTTATTAGCCGCTAGTTTGCCCACGAAGATTTGACCGTGTTATCGACAAGGTATCAACTTGCGAGTAATACTGTTAGATAGCTTTTGCGATGTACGTTCTAACGTATATCGTGAAAATTAGTGCAGACGTTCGCAAAAGTCGTAAAAGTCCGTTTTACTTAAAAAAATTGAGATTTTTGCAGATTTGACCATGTTATCGAAAAGGTATCAACTTGCGAATGGTACCGTTAGATAGCTCTTGTAATAGGCTTTCAAAAAAATATTGTGAAAATTAGTGCAGACGTTTGCAAGAGTCCAAAAATATTAATTTTTTATTAGCCGCTAGTTTGCCCACGAAGATTTGAACGTGTTATCGACAAGGTATCAACTTGCGAGTAATACTGTAAGATAGCTCTTCTGATGTTCTTTCTAAGATATATCATGAAAATTAGTGCAGACGTTCGCAAAAGTCTAAAAAGGCCCTTTTATTTAAAAAATTGGAGATTTTTGCAGATTTGACCATGTTATCGAAAAGGTATCAACTTGCGAATGGTACCATTAGATAGCTCTTGTAATAGGCTTTCAAAAACATATTGTGAAAATTAGTGCAGACGTTTGCAAGAGTCCAAAAAGTCTGTTTTACTAAAAAAATTTAAGATTAAATTATAGAATTAAAAAAATTTAAAGAACGTTTGCATGCATGCCATGATACCTTCTCGATAACATGGTCGAATCTGCAAAAATCTCAATTTTTTTAAGTAAAACGGACTTTTTCGACACGCAACACGGTCAAATCTTCGTGGGCAAACTAGCGGCTAATAAAAAAATAATATTTTTGGACTCTTGCAAACGTCTGCACTAATTTTCACAATATGTTGTTGAAAGCCTATTACAAGAGCTATCTAACGGTACCATTCGCAAGTTGATACCTTTTCGATAACATGGTCAAATCTGCAAAAATCTTAAATTTTTTAAGTAAAACGGACTTTTTCGACTTTTGCAAACGTCTGCACTAATCTTCACAATGTGTTTTTGAGAGCCTATTTCAAGAGCTATCTAACGGTCTCATTCGCAAGTTGATACCTTTTCGACAACATGGTCAAATCTGCAAAAAACCTCAATTTTTTTAAGTAAAACGGACTTTTACGACTTTTGCGAACGTCTGCACTAATTTTTATGATAAACATTAGAAAGAACATCACAAGAGCTATCTTACAGTATTACTCGCAAGTTGATACCTTGTCGATAACACGGTCAAATCTTCGTTGGCAAGCTAGCGTTTAATAAAAAAATAATATTTTTGGACTCTTGCAAACGTCTGCACTCATTTTTACAATATGTTTTTGAAAGCCTATTACAAGAGCTATCTAACGGCACCATTTGCAAGTTGATACCTTTTCGATAACATAGTCAAATCTGAAAAAACTTAAAATTTTTTTTAAATAAAATTGACTTTTTTGACTTTTGCGAACGTCTGCACTAATTTTTATGATAAACCTTAAAAAGAACGTTACAAGAGCTATCACACAGTATTACTCGCAAGTTGATACCTTGTCGATAACACGGTCAAATCTTCGTGGGCAAACTAGCGGCTAATAAAAAATTAATATTTTTGGACTCTTGCATACGTCTGCACTAATTTTCACAATATGTTTTTGAAAGCCTATTACAAGAGCTATCTAACGGTACCATTCGCAAGTTGATGCCTTTTCGATAACATGGTCAAATCTGCAAAAATTTCAATTTTTTAAGTAAAACGGACTTTTACGTTTTTTGCGAACGTCTGCACTAATTTTCACGATATACGTTAGAACGTACATCGCAAAAGCTATCTAACAGTATTACTCGCAAGTTGATACCTTGTCGATAACACGGTCAAATTTTCGTGGGCAAACTAGCGGCTAATAAAAAAATAACATTTTTGGACTCTTGCAAACGTCTGCACTAATTTTCACAATATGTTTTTGAAAGCCTATTACAAGAACTATCTAACAGTACCATTCGCAAGTTGATACCTTTTCGATAACATGTTCAAATCTGCAAAAATCTTAAATTTTTTAAGTTAAACGGACGTTTTCGACTTTTGCAAACGTCTTCACTAATCTTCACAATATGTTTTTGAAAGCCTATTACAAGGGCTATCGAACGGTACCATTCGCAAGTTGATACCTTTTCGACAACATGGTCAAATCTGCAAAAAACCTCAATTTTTTAAAGTAAAACGGACTTTATACGACTTTTGCGAACGTCTGCACTAATTTTCATGATATATCTTAGAAAGAACATCACAAGAGCTATCTAACAGTATTACTCGCAAGTTGATACCTTGTCGATAACACGGTCAAATCTTCGTGGGCAAACTAGCGGCTAATAAAAAAATAATATTTTTGGACTCTTGCAAACGTCTGCACTAATTTTCACAATATGTTTTTGAAAGCCTATTACAAGAGCTATCTAACGGTACCATTCGCAAGTTGATACCTTTTCGATAACATGGTCAAATCTGCAAAAATCTAAATTTTTTTAAGTAAAACGGACTTTTTCGACTTTTGCGAACGTCTGCACTAATTTTCACGATATACGTTAGAACGTACATCATAAAAGCTATCTAACAGTATTACTCGCAAGTTGATACCTTGTCAATAACACGGTCAAATCTTCGTGGGCAAACTAGCGGCTAATAAAAAATTAATATTTTTGGACTCTTGCAAACGTCTGCACTAATTTTCACAATATGTTTTTGAAAGCCTATTACAAGAGCTATCTAACGGTACCATTCGCAAGTTGATACCTTTTCGATAACATGGTCAAATCTGCAAAAATCTCAATTTATTTAAGTAAAACGGACTTTTACGACTTTTGCGAACGTCTGCACTAATTTTCACGATATACGTTAGAACGTACATCACAAAAGCTATCTAACAGTATTACTCGCAAGTTGATACCTTGTCGATAACACGGTCAAATCTTCGTGGGCAAACTAGCTGCTAATAAAAAAATAATATTTTTGGACTCTTGCAAACGTCTGCACTAATTTTCACAATATGTTTTTGAAAGCCTATTACAAGAGCTATCTAACGGTTCCATTCGCAAGTTGATACCTTTTCGATAACATGGTCAAATCTGCAAAAATCTCAAATTTTTTAAATAAAATGGACTTTTTCGACTTTTGCGAACGTCTGCACTAATTTTCACGATATACGTTAGAACGTACATCACAAATGCTGTTTAACAGTATTACTTGCAAGTTGATACCTTGTCGATAACACGGTCAAATCTTCGTGGGCAAATTAGCGGCTAATAAAAAATTAATATTTTTGGACTCTTGCAAACGTCTGCACTAATTTTCACAATATGTTTTTGAAAGCTTATTACAAGAGCTATCTAACGGTACCATTATCAAGTTGATACCTTTTCGATAACATGGTCAAATCTGCAAAAATCTCAATTTTTTTAAATAAAATGGACTTTTTCGACTTTTGCGAACGTCTGCACTAATTTTCATGATATATCTTAGAAAGAAAATCACAAGAGCTATCTAACAGTATTACTCGCAAGTTGATACCTTGTCGATAACACGGTCAAATCTTCGTGGGCAAACTAGCGGCTAATAAAAAAATATTATTTTTGGACTCTTGCATACGTCTGCACTAATTTTCACAATATGTTTTTGAAAGCCTATTACAATAGCTATCTAACGGTACCATTTGCAAGTTGATACCTTTTCGATAACACGGTCAAATCTGCAGGATAACACCGAGAGGCCAAAGATCTAACGACTTTTTCGCACTTGTACGCCCGGCGTTCTTTTAGTAACATACGATTCACCCTTGAATCTTACTCCATCTCCCACTTCTCTTTATTTCGTCTTTTCGTTTATATATTATAGTAGATATTTTTTAATGTGCGACTTCTTCATTTGGTCGGGTTATCGAAGGCCGCTAACTTTTGGCCGCTAACTTCACACCGGTTTGATGGTCAGTGACGATGTGCTCGAAGATGTTATCACGCTAGATCTAGAATACTCATGATAATGATGATGGGTGAAATAAGCGGGATTCTTTCGTCGAAAGCAGGACATAGTAAAAAAACGTATATAATCATAAGTTTTTAAATATTTATCTTTTTATTTGAGTTCAAATTACGTTTACGTGACGATAGATGGTAAAAATATCCGTAGAAAATGTATTTAATAAAAATACAATGATGTTTTACTAAAGATGACGTGTATTCATACTGCGCGGTGCTCAGATTTTGTTCCTTTACGACATAAACATGCTTACTGCGACAGATAATACGGTACAAATAATATAGAAAAGGATAGCTATATGTTTAGATTTGCGCTTGAAATACGCGTCGCAATCAAAATTACTACAATTGACTTAATTTTGTCGCCTCAGTTTCCGCGCGCTTGTGCGACATCTACCTCATATAAACATATAATATCATTGTAAAAATATGATACTCTAATACAGATTTACCCTATCCTCAGATAAATAAACCTCAAAGACCCTTTCGTTACATAGTTGAGTCTTATACGCCCGCGCTTCCTCAGCACGCTGCACGCACGCGTGCAGTTATCTCCGAAAAGCGGCGAAGTCCCCGAAATCCCCGACTGAGCCTGTCCCGTGCGGGACTTTTAATTCTGGTTTAAAAATCGGGACGTCTGACAACGCTGCTACTTACCTACCTAATTTGAACTTAAAATATAATTAATATTCAAATATAGAAACGTCTGAAATGGCTTCTGCAGCTTACCATACCGTCTAAAGTGACTTAACACAACGCAGATTTCATCAATGCCTTCATAGACATTTCAAATCGGATAGGACATTCGATACAGTGGTTTCGAATTTCGATTAGCGACCGATACATTACCCCCCCGGTCTTATCATCGCTTCAAATAAGTACTTACCTACTTACTACTCCTCAATTACATAATAACATACCTACTTAATGTTAGGTACCTACATGAATCACTAGCAGGCCTCATATAAACACAAGATGGAGAATTACCTACCTACCAACTGCTAAATATAGTGATAAAAACAATATGTAACTCAGAAGCAGAACAGTACCTACTTACCACAGAATATTATAATAGGTAATACATCATGTTTGTAGGCACCTACCTACTAAGGGCGATTACTGGGTACCTATATGTAGCTCGTTGATAAGTTAACTTATTGCGCCTCATTCTAAATATATGTATGTATACCTATTTATGCTGGCTAAAGCGGCTAGCTATACCTATGGATACGTAGGTATTTTATTTGTTGTAGACAATGACACAGCTTAAAGAACAGCTAGCTCACTACATAGTCACGGCCGCCTTATAAGCGCGATTCGCACAACATAGATTTCTATAGCTACCTATATAAATGTCTGTGAAGTGCCGTACGCTGAAGCCGAGACAATCAATGATGCTTTACTAAAGATGACGTATATTCATACTGCCCGGTGCTCAGATTTTGTTCCTTTACGACATAAACATGCTTACTGCGATAGATAATACGAAATAATATAGAAAAAGATAGCTATATGTTTAGACTTGCGCTTGAAATACGCGTCGTAATCAAAATTACTACAATTTACTTAATTTTGCCGCCTGGTTTCCGCACGCTTGTGCGACATCTACCTCGTATAAACATATAATATCATTAATATAATATAATAATAATAATATAATATGGGACAACATTCACACAAGGTCTTCAGGTCCCAAACTAGGCAGAGCCTGTACTATGGTAACCTGATGACTGATATATATACTTAAATACATACTTATATATATAGTTTTTTTTTTATACATATACACACCCAGACACAGGTCAAACAGACATGTTCATACACACAAATGTTTGTCCTGTCCGGGAATCGAACCCGGGACCAGCGGCTCAGAAGGCAGAGTGCTACCAACTGCGCCAACCGGCCAGTCAAAAGTATGGGCTAGGTTGGCTCCTAGTCATTGGAGCCAACCCTAGCAGGTGTGTAGCGTTTAGGCAAGTAACGCAGTTATTAGGCTTTAGGCGCGCGCAGAGCGAGCCGGCTGTTCTATATAGGCTGTGACATTGCTAACCTTGACCGAAAATCGAACATATATAACCTATCGGATATTTATGATAATAAATCTACAGATGTTTTCGAGGGTCTGGTGCCTGTCGCTATGATTTTAATACTATCATTGGTCCGTGGCTTATGCCTCTGGTTTCTTTTACTCCCAGGATTATTGCCCTGATAGTATATTTATGAAAATGTGAATGGTTTTTTTTCAATTAAAATACTGTTAGATGTGCATTAGCTTTTGAGTTCATTTATCTGAGAGTGAAGCTAATCATAGCATAATGCACTTATTGGAAAATGATGTGAGATTAGACTACCCTAAATCAAGGAAGCAACTACTACTGTAGGTAAGTATAAGTTTGCTAGCAAACACGAATTTAAAAAAATAATCATTTTATTCTGTTTTATTATATCCAGAAAGGTTTCTTTTGAAAACGAATGATGAATTCTCATGTGTTCAATAGTCAGTAGGGAATAGTAATCATTCAACAGATTTGAAATTCAATAATGACGAGAGTCATGGAATATTCCACGCGAACTACCTATGTAAATGAACGTGTTTAGTTTAGCTGGGTATCACAGACTGTCTTAAACTCACTTACACAGATGTAGTTTTAAGTTATGTATTCCAAGATGACATCATCGTTTCGTATCGCGGCTTTAATCTGGACAAACTTGTTGTGGAACCCACTCCGCTCGTAAGCTTGCTATGGTTAATGAAAATGAATTGAGTTTTTGTTCGAACAAGCGAAGTTGCTTGTGATAGTGGATACTGTAATTTTGTGGTAAGGATCCACTGTCCTAGCTGTGACGAAAATTGTATATGTCCACGGAAGTGGAGTTTACCTTGGAATGGAATGCATTTTTTGACTTTATCGTTTCTTAAAGATCCATTTCGTGGGTTTGTTTCCTAACACAGTGGCAAATCAGTGACAAAAAATGTAAATAACTAAGGACACTCGCTCGCCCACGGCGACTTTTTATAGCGATGCTGTCGCGCATTTTGGGAACGCGCTTCTGCATTGGGACTGTCGCGCGTTAGTCGCGTTTACGACGCGCGACTCTATTGCGACTGTAGCGATGCAAACGCGCGAAAGCATCGCGACTGTAGCGATGCGAACGCGCGACTGCGTCGTGACTGTAGCGATGCAAACGCACGACTGCATCGCGACTGTAGCGATGCAAACACGGGACCGTTTCTGGCTTCATCGGGACATAAAATGTATAACTTTATAAATTTAACTTTAATTTTAACGTTATTAAAGTAAAAGTCAGTAAGATAAGTAGAAGTATAAAACTTTGTATCTGATAAATGCATTGCATGCCGAAATTTTGGCATTAATTTAATAATACAAGAGCATTTATTATATTTTTCATCTATTTATATTTTTGCATATTTTATAAATAAGTTTCAATTTTCTGACTATGCTTGTGCTGATTCAATTAAACGTATTGATTATTGAATTGTATTAGGGTACATAGGTATATCTATAGGTATGTATATAGGTATAGGTTGTCAGCGTCTTACGTGTAGAAAAATGAACCTCTCAAATTGACATATATCCAAGACCATGCAATTGTCAAACAATGAATAAATGAATTGAATTGAACTTGGATGAATGTAGATCAATCGTCCTAGGAATTGAATAGCTACTATAAGTAGGACACTATAAGACTATAAGACTATAAGACTCGTCAACCGGTGACAAATCTAAAAAAAGGATCGAATGAAAAAGTATGGCGTATCTGATACAAATATACGGTACGTGATATGCTACAGGTAGGTAGTTAACTTTGTTTCTAATCACCAATGATGTTTTACTAAAGATGACGTATATTCATACTGCGCGGTGCTCAGATTTTGTTCCTTTACGACATAAACATGCTTACTACGACAGGTAATACGGTACAAATAATATAGAAAAGGATAGCTATATGTTTAGACTTGCGCTTGAAATACGCATCGTAATGAAAATTACTACAATTGACTTAATTATGCCGCCTCAGTTTTCGCGCGCTTGTGCGACATCTAAGTTCCTCATATAAACATATAATATCATTGCTAATCACCCTAATCTTTCGCGATCAATGATATTATATGTTTATATGAGGTAGATGTCGCACAAGCGCGCGGAAACTGAGGCGGCAAAATTAAGTCAATTGTAGTAATTTTGATTACGACGCGTATTTCAAGCGCAAGTCTAAACATATAGCTATCCTTTTCTGTATTATTTGTACCGTATTATCTGTCGCGGTAAGCATGTTTATGTCGTAAAGGAACAAAATCTGAGCACCGCGCAGTATCAATATACGTCATCTTTAGTAAAACATCATTGTTCGCGATGGGTACAAGAACATTACGAAGTTACTATTTTATACATCTTTGTATTTCTGTAAAGCTGTATTCTGAATTTCTGTTATCTTTGTAAAGCTTCATCATGAAAGCATGTCGGGCGATGAAGTAAACAGTTTACCTTACTCAGCATAACTTAAACTCAACATAAATTATTCAGGGATCACCTATTCAAAAATACCAGAAAAACCTGATTGAAATGCAGTTTGAAGAAACCAGTCAATGATTGTATACAGTGTCTTTGACTTCCTGAAAATAAACCATAGGTATGAAATACGTAAATAACCTCACTTTTTTATAAGATGTACATCATTTGAGCGTACAATGAACTTTACAGATAAAGCTTTTGAATACAGAATCTGCCACATGTCTCAATTTATCCGATTTTGTTCCATCATTTATAGTTTTCAACTTTGACTAAGTTGTAATACTGTTCATTTTAGATAATATTGTGCTCAGCATTTTTATTATATAATGCTAGCTATTCCAGCAAAAAGTGGCCGTCGATCGGACATTTGAATTTCTAATGATAAGTTGTCTTTGACCAGAGACCCATGTAAAGTTAAATATTTTTTAAATACACATTTCAAGTTATTCGGTCCCCTTTTAACTATTATTAGGTGCAAAACTTTAAAATATAAGAAGGAGAATCACCTGAAGTATAACCTGTCTGTAATTGATTCGGCAAGAGCGTCAATTGTTTCGGCTTCATTCGAATGTTTTTTCACTGCCAGTATAAACAATTGGATGGACAAACTTATTACTTGTATACGTATAAGTTACTTTACTATCCAACTATACTATATTTACTGAGCAGAGTTTTACTTTATAAATAGCAGGTACTACTAAAATCAATAATTACGAATCTACCCACAATTGTGATTCTTAGACTTTCGCGATTCGAACACATTGTTAATAAATCAATCGGGGCTTGATCGCGAGAAAAACATTTAGTAATTTATTTACCTCGACCTTTCGACCAACCTGCATTGGTCGTTGTCACGAGAAGACTGGAAAAATGCGGGTAGCAATAACGGTGAGAGCGCGTAGTTTCTCCAACTACCCACTCTTGATCTTGTTAAATAGTAGGGCTGTCACAGCCCTGCAAAAGCACAGGGTTGTCATTGTCACGACACACAACACTGACAGTATTTTCAGTTTGCTCAGGGTGAAAACCGCCGCGACGCGAACATCTATAAATCACTGGGTTCCAAGATGTAGACAACCTAAAACCATCCTCTCGATTGAAATTTTTGTTTCCTGATTAAAATTACTAAGTGTTTTCCTCGCGATCAATCCCCGATTGATTTAATAACAATGTATACCACAATGTTCGTTCGTTCTAGACGACGTAGACCACATTACATACTGCGGGAACCTAGGTTAGTTTATAATGCCAAAATAACTAGCGTTATTTTATTTCATTTTATTTTATTTTCATGGAAAATAAACAGCTTTATTTCACAAACGATTGTAGGTTCATGATGACAAGTTTACATTTAGCCTTATATAGTTTTCACTATTGGAACCAGAATAAACAAGCGACCCTTATAGATAACGCGAAGAGATAATAAAAAAATTGGTTGCCTGTAAAGTTGGTTTACGGACGATAGATTTACGTGATAACGTCATAATCATTTATGACTTTGACTTTGACTTTGACTTTGACTGACTTTGACTTTGACTTTGACTTTGATTATTTTATGTAATACAAAACTCAGGTGGAACGTTACGCGGAACGTTACTATTTTTCATGAGTGTTGCTGGTATTCATCAATTTATAAAACGTTATCACGTCAAAAATAATATAATATAATAATTTAATAGGAGTACTAATCACATGCTAACTATCAAAGGGCTATTGGTGAAAGTCACATAAATCAATCATTGTACATAATAACAGTAATGAGATGTGAATATTTTTTAGCCAATTATTTTTTATTATACATAATATAGCTGCACCAAAAAATTAACAATAATAAAAATGTCACCTGCATTGTAACATTTATAAGAACAATTGACAATAGAAGTGAGCTCAGTAGGCGCTGGCTACAAAATACGTGGTCTTTACATTTGCGGTAAACCGCTGCTTAGCTGACCCAATTGAAGGCGATAATTTGTTGCATAGTTGACAGTTTACTTTACTATGTCGGTGCATTGTAAAAGGCTATTGTTTCACCTTGTATCTTTGTGTCTATAGCCACAAGGTGGATTAACTATTTCGTCTCGAGAGCCAAGGCACAATCTAGTAAATGCGACTAAACTAAGTGTCAACTCTTTTATTTATTAAGACATGCAATTCATAAGCAATGCATTAATTTGTGGATTTTTTGACGTGATAACGTTTTATAAATTGATGAATACCAGCAACACTCTTGAAAAATAGTAAAGTTACGCGTAACGTTCCACCTGAGTTTTGTATTACATAATCCAAGTCCAAGTCCAAGTCAAAGTCAAAGTCAAAGTCAAAGTCGAAGTCGAAGTCAAAGTCGAAGTCGAAGTCGAAGTCGAAGTCGAAGTCGAAGTCGAAGTCGAAGTCGAAGTCGAAGTCGAAGTCAAAGTCAGTCATAAATGATTATGACGTTATCACGTAAATCTATCGTCCGTAAACCGACTTTACAGACAACCAATTTTTTTTAAACTTTTGATAACTCCGGGTTATCTCAGGGAAAAAGAGGATCTTTTTCCTCTTAAAATCGTTTTTTATTACTAGGTAGGTAGTTAACTTTGTTTCTAATCACCAATGATGTTTTACTAAAGATGGCGTATATTCATACTGGGCGGTGCTCAGATTTTGTTCCTTTACGACATAAACATGCTTACTGCGACAGATAATACGGTACAAATAATATAGAAAACGATACCTATATATATATATACTTATACACATACATACATACACACCCAAACACAGGTCAAACAGACATGTTCATACACACAAATGTTTGACCTGTCCGGGAATCGAACCCGGGACCAGCGGCTCAGAAGGCAGAGTGCTACCAACTGCGCCAACCGGCCAGTCATACAGTACCGTCAGACAGTGCTCCATATGTCCTTCTATTAATAACCAGGAGGTTAGTGACGCTGCCACACTTATCATCAGACAAAGTCAGCCCAGCCGATTTGACGTCAATCCTTCTACAATCAACAATGTTTGTATTTTTAAGATAAAACTTAAATGCGCATTCTTTTCTACAAAATGAGATGGTCGAATTTAATTGTTTTTCTACAATATACATCTAGCGCTTGACCAATATCTCGCCGACCATATCGTCACTGGCCATCATGTGAGATAGTGTTTTTTTTAATGATTATAAGCTTGGTTTGACCACTGTCTCACCTGACAAATTAAGCGACGCCGCGGTCTAAGGTGGAGCACGCAAACTTAGAAGGAACCTATTCACTCGCGACTTGAAGACTCTGGGGTTCTACCTATCGGGAAACACAGACTCAGGCAGTGAGTTCAACTCCTTGGCATTACGTATAATAAAAGTGGAAGCAAAACGGGTCAAACGGCTTTGTCGTGAGAAAATCGGGAACATCCAAAGAACTCGTAGGGAGCATGACAAATCACGACGCTCAGCATTGAGCATTATCGACTGGCGGAGAAGGAATGATTTGGTTTGAAAATCGAACGCAGTAGCACTGCGATCGGATTTAAATATTATTTAAATTTTACAATTTTATGACAATGTTTTTTTTATTAACAGCAAACTATTATCATAAATACGTTACGCCAGTAGCAGGCATGCCAACGTTCGGGCAAAAAAACATCAGCCGCGTCCACGGGTCCGCAACAATACCTTTTTTTGAGTATGTAATGTGACGGCTTAATTTTATGTATAACTGTCTCGATTACTCGCTTACGTTTTTCGCATCTTCCTGTCTCGCTTACTTTGCATCAGTAGATACATCATACATGCGCTGATGTATATCAGCGCTGTCACATGTTCCCAGAGCCTAACGTCAAACGCACAAAGATCTGACTGATCAGAAGGCTGCGCTACTGGGTATCAATCAATTCTAGTAACACATTACTCATAGATTGTTAACGAATTGTCGTTTTTGCTAGTTTTGCTATTCTACTTCGAGTAAAATTGGAATGAATATACAGATCTTATTTCTACCGCAATGCAGTTACTTATATGCAATGCAAACGAGATGCAATTATTATTTTAGCGGAATACCAGTTTAATTCTGATTACGTTTCTTTCATTGCATTGCATATGAATAAATATAATCATATTTTAAACATTTTTAAACTAAAGCTAAAATCTTTTCTTTATGATCATCAAAAGTTTTTTTTTTTTTACATAATATAAGTTTGCGTTTGACAACTGTCTCACCTGGTGTTAAGTGATGACGTTGTCTAGGATTTAGCACGCAAACCTAGAAGGTACCTATTCACTCGCGACTTGAAGACTCCAGGATTGTACATATCGGGAAACACAGACTCGGGCAACGAGTTCCATTCCTTAGCAGTACGCATTAAGAAAGTGGAAGCAAAACGCTTCGTACGTATAGGTGGTATATCTACCTTATAGCGATGGTGAATTGCCGTACGTCGAGTCGACCGATGATAGAAAGGGGATGGTGGAATCAGATTGTGTAATTCCAGTGCACATTCTCCGAAATGCACCCGATAGAAAACCGATAGGCTTGCTACTCTACGCCGGTGTTCAAGGCTCTCTGCGAAGGCTGTTCGGTCTCAAAGCCTACGTTCGACCAAAGAGTTACAGCCGATGATTCTTTTGGCTCGCCTCTCGATTGACTGCAGAGCTTCTAGTTGGTATTTGGCTGACCCATCCCAAAGGTGGGAACAGTACTCCATGCACGACCGGACTTGTGCTTGCAACTGCCCCGGCGTGAAGTACTGTTTAGTGCCAAGAAAAATAAGGCATGACACTAGTGCGATATAACAGAGGCAATGTTATAGGTTATGCCAATGATGTTTTACTGAAGATGACGTATATTCATACTGCGCGGTGCTCAGATTTTGTTCCTTTACGACATAAACATGCTTACTGCGACAGATAATACGGTACAAATAATATAGAAAAGGATAGCTATATGCTTAGACTTGCGCTTGAAATACGCGTCATAATGAAAATTACTACAATTGACTAAATTTTGCCGCCTCAGTTTCCGCGCGCTTGTGCCACATCTACCTCATATAAACATATAATATCATTGGGTTATGCTTACTGTTATGTCACTTGCCTAATTCTTCCGCATATTATACTTGTTGTATTACATGCTTCATTTGTATACTCGCTGTATCTCCTCATATTGTACTTACTACATACATATTTCTTGTTAATTACATTACTGCTACATATCTGACCGACATTGCCATATTCAATATCTTTTTTTTTTTTTTTAATTATCTTTGTGCTGATGCAAGTATTATTTGGCTATATCATTTATTATTATGTAACTACAGTCATCATAAAAATGTCATTAGTTTAAAATATACTGTTGTCAAATATTCTTCCGTGACGTCACGAACCGGTTCCAGCGGAAGACCAGCGCTGGTTTTAGCCAGCATTGCTGAGTTGGGTCCGTTTTGTAACATTTAACATTGTATTTTATATAGTATTCTTTCTTTTATTTTCTATATGCATAAAATGTAATTGTTACAAATAAAGTTTTTTCTTTCTTTCTTTCAAATAGGAGAATTGGCATCCTTGTACACTTCTGAAACGTAGTAGGCCGATACGGTATAGACGACAGTGTAGCCGGTTTCCTTTATTACTATAATTTGTTATACATATATTAGACAAGTAAAGAATTCGATTTTATACCTACTCTATCTTATTATGCCGACAGAATATGCAAATAATGTTGTTGTGAGCATTAGATTTTTAAATTCAACGGCTATGTTACATGAAAGTCTAAGTAAGCAAAATGAATTCAATATGTGTTTGCCGCAGATATCTTAAGCCGTGGAAGATAAGGTTGATTTTTTAAAGTATTACGACACAAAGGTAATGTTGTGTTTTTTTCTAATGTTATCGACCCGAGACCACCCCATATCGAGGGCCCCATGTGGGCCCCACTTAAATATACATTCAGAAACTGAACAGCGCAATAAGCTTTATCAGAATTGCAAATGATATTATGTATTTCTATAACCTTGGATTAGGTGACTGATCAAACCATAGGTAAACTTACAATGGTTGTTCTACCATTCATAAAAGATTAGCTAAAGAGGAAGTACCTCTTTATGATGAACCATGACTATTACACGAATTAATATTATTTTCGGGATATACATAAACCATGCATTTTATTTATAGCGCATGAAACTGTGCCTTAATATCGAGCAAAGAAAATAAATAAAATAAAATATTAATTTATAAATATTAATTAAGGACCTGAAGACCTTGTGTGAATGTTAATAAATAAATAAAATAAATAAATAAATTCATGTATTACTGACCATGCCAGTTTAAAAACTTACTTACTTAACTAAAAATTCATGTTTGGACCAATCACACATATTTCGATATTCAAATATTATATTACTAACGATCCGCGCCGGCTTCGAAAGTGTACAAAAATTCAATAATCAATAATTATCCCTAATTTTTTGAAAATATAATATAGCCTGTGTCAACCGGGGATAGTGTAGCTTCCAAACAGTGAAAGATTTTTTCAAATCGGTTCAGTAGTTTCGGAGCCTATTCAATCCAAATAAAAAAAAAAACAAAGAACCAAAAAAATCTTCGTGGTCTACATAGGTAATGCAACAATAAGTAATTGTGTGTCAGTGATGTTTGTTCAAAGCTGGAAAAAGGCACTGACTATACATAGCTTGCTCATCAGACTGACAAGAATTCATATACATACATACTACCAATGATATTGTATGTTTATATGAGGTAGATGTCGCACAAGCGCGCGGAAACTGAGGCGGCAAAATTAAGTCAATTGTACTAATTTTGATTACGACGCGTGTTTCAAGCGCAAGTCTAAACATATAACTATCCTTTTCTATATTATTTGTACCGTATTATCTGTCGCAGTAAGCATGTTTATGTCGTAAAGGAACAAAATCTGAGCACCGCGCAGTATGAATATACGTCATCTTTAGTAAAACATCATTGCATACTAAAGTAACTTACCTACTAATACTTAAGTAGGTACGTGGAGATATAAGGACCGAGGAATCAAAATTCGATTGGTCTTATTGAAACTCCAATTTTCCAAATGTATTTTAAACAATAATGTGAATTAATTATTGATTACTAGGTGCGCCCCGCCGTTTCACCCGCGTGGACAGCTGTTTTTCTGCTATCTCAATTATACCTCAGAAACTTTATTTTACGGGGATAAAAATAGCGTATGTGTTATTCCATGACGCTCTATCTTCATTTCAAAATATCATGCAATTCCGTTTAGCCGTTTCAGCGTGAATTATAACAAACATAAAAACGACTATCACACAATGATATTAGGTATATATATATTTATTTATTTTTAAAGATTATAAGCTTGCGTTTGACCACTGTCTCACCTGATGTTAAGCGACGACGCGGTCTAAGGTGGAGCACGCAAACTTAGAAGGAACCTATTCACTCGCGACTTGAAGACTCCGGGGTTGTACATATCGGGAAACACAGACTCAGGCAGTGAGTTCCACTCTCTGGCAGTACGCATTATAAAACTGGAAGCAAAACGCTTCGTGCGTAATGGTGGTATATCTACCATGTAGCGGTGGCGCAAAGTCGTACGTCTGGTTGACCGATGATAGAATGGAGAAGGTGGAATTAAATTATGTAATTCCAGTGCACATTCGCTTCGCATTCGCATATCATCATTGCTATCACACTTTCGCCATTATATTATAAGAAGAGTGTTATTAGTAGGTACCTACTTAGAATAAGTGAGTGAAATTTGCGTTTTATAAGTACCTTACCTACCTAGGTACCTTGAATGTGAACTGTTTCTGTAATAGCTGTAGTCTGTCATGTAAAAACAGTTCGAAATCTAGAACCATTTCTAAATCTATGCAGATAGGTACTTTACTATCTATGTATATATATCTTTTTTGTTATTGATGGAGTATTATATTTACATTTAAAACCCGATATTTGAACACCTATAGCTGTATTGATCCAAACACTTATCTAAGCGTTCATTTGCTAATCATTAACATGTATTGAGTTACGTAAGACGCCAATCAGCGTTCTGTTAATATCGGACTTCTCAGAAAATACCTATCATTTCTGGGGAATCAGTACGTTTGTACTTACACGCTATTAATAGAGTTATGTTCGAATTTGTTTACATTCTCATCGTTGGGACTCGTTAATCTAGCTTTGGGCAAGCATTGTAAAAAGGAATTCTCCACGAAGCGTCAAGGTTATTTGTGTCAGGTGCAAGCGTACGTGATCTGCGGATATAAAATTTAAAAGCGAAGTGAAACAAAAAATTGATCCTTGGGAATGCCCCAGTGCACTATCTCTGCTTACGATTTACGACCATAATAGATGTTGATGCCTTCTGGAACGTTCCATAATGCCATAACAGTCAAAATTGAATTCTCTTTCATAAGTTATTGAAGCTATATCACCTTGAGTGTGTTAATGTGTTTCGGCCGTCGTCGTATGTATTTAAAAAGGGATATATCTACAAACAGCTATAAAAGCACCCTTCGTTAGCGTTTATCACTAGCAACATGAAGTTGATATTGGACGTTTTTAATTGCTCAAGGATTTAGAATAATTCTAAGCTCAAGGATATATATTGGCTGGCCGGTTGGAGCAGTTGGTGGCACTCTGCCTTCTGAGCTGCTGGTCCCGGGTTCGATTCCCGGACAGGTCAAACATTTGTGTGTATGAACATGTCTGTTTGACCTGTGTCTGGGTGTGTATATGTATATAAGTATGTATATCAGTCATCAGGTTACCATAATACAGGCTCTGCCTAGTTTGGGACCTGAAGACCTTGTGTGAATGTTAATAAATAAATAAATAAACGGTCCTATTGATGACATAGTAAAATATCAAAGCTAGTCAATGGCACTGAGTTTCTATTACTACGTACCTAGTAGTAGTACCTACGTACATACACAAAGTGCACGGTTCATTCATTGCAACTACACAGACATTGAGTAGGTAGGTATGTCTACCGACCTCTTTCCTTAGGTCGAGGGTGCCTAGGTATGTCAATACATTTTGGATATAAATTTATATATTTACTTAATATGTTTGTATTTTTGTCTTAATTATTGCTTGTCTGAATAAATGATTGCTTTCTTTCTTTTTATTTTCAAGTAGGTATAAGTACCTACCTATCTATTACTTGGTTTGTAGGTATTGAAATATTAAATAATCGAATCTGAAATTACTTGAAACTATTTCAATGTTCTGAGCTGTAAGTACATACCTACATAGGTAGGTATAATACAAAGCAAATAATAGAGATTAAATATACGTACTTATACAATACCAAAATGATATACCTAATTTGGGCTCTGGCGTAGCATCGAATATCAAAACGAGTTTCGCTGGGACTACGTAACTGTGCTTCTGTTCGAGACAAAGGAAAAGGGATCCACTCTAGTAGATATTGTAAGTAGGTACCTACCTAATATCATTAATAGCATGTAAAATCAGAAACCTGATATCCTAGACAGACGATCGTTCTCATATCGTCCCATACCTACTACTCTTCTAATTACCTACTACTTAAGGTATGTAAATAAATAAATACTCACTTTTACAGTATCCTGCTGTACCTATTATCATTGTTAGTATACCTACCTAACACGTTGTAAGTACCCACGTATACCTTCTTACTATTCTAAGAAAATAAACAAAGATCATCTGACACATATTTTGGCGATAAGCATCAAGCTCACGCGATAACGTTCCATCATTGTGATTGCATATCCTACCTACCTAGGTACGCAGAATCTTAAAATCCATAACTAGACAATTTTCATAAATTTGACTGGTTGAAATAGCAGAATTAGGTATCCTGGTACGCCGATACTTATAGCCACTTTGGAACTTAGGTTAGAACTCGAAGCTGGCTGAGTGGGTGAAGCTTGCGATACCTAGATAGGTATTTGTTGGAGGTTATGTTTTTGTTATTGTCGGTCACGTACGCCTCCGAGCGAGAGGTTCGATAGCGAGCAAGAGACAACAAGCTCAGCAGATGTTTCTGTTGCCGGAGCGGGACGGAGATATGGCGTGACAACAAAGATGGCGGCGCCCGCCGCTTGGACCGGTTTGGGGGACCACGTGCGATTTGCGCCGTTGACTTGCTTGCGCCGCACCACCGCCCGCTCGTTGCCTGCCGCCGCCGGTCCCGCATCTTGTTTGTCAACAAATGCCCTGAACGGCGAAGGTCATTCATGGGAGGGTTAGAAAACAAAGGATTTCTGTTCTACCATAGGATTCTTATTTCATAACACAGAGGACTGATAATAATAAATGTTTTGATGATGTAATAGGGCACTCAGGAGCACCAAAAAATTAAACACAATAAACAGATTTTTACCTAAATTTATGACAATGAGAAGATACCTACCTACCTTAGTTACTAGTTTTATTTTATTGTTTAGTGTTTCTCTTTTAGATAGGTAGATACTTAAGTAGGTACCGCTACCTACTTCATTTTGTTATCGCATAGGTAGGTAGTTTATTTGCTTTGTGCTCTTTGTTGCTAATGGTACGCCTGTTAGGTAATGATGAGTACCTACCTAGGTTAGGTAGGTAGGTACCTGCTTACTTATTTACCTACAAGTCTGTTCTGTATTTTAAGTGAGTTTTATTGATTACGTTATCGTTCCTTAAAACTCTTGTCTGTTAGTTAAAAAACTACTTCCTCACCTAGGTACATACGATTTTTATTCATCATATGGCCAAAGCAGCGGAAGATGACGCAATTGCTACTCATTTATACAATCAGCCGCTAATGTGTTGAAATAAGGCTTATTTTTAAATTGACATAATGTAAACATAAACTATTACAGGTCGTATAGGTTTATTTGAATAAAACAGACTAGGTATGTAATATATGAAAACCTAAAAAATAGATGTGGACGTGGACTGTGAATTTATTCGGATCATGTGGATTCTAGCGAGTGATGAAAAATAAACAACAAAAAATATAAACACGTCATCAGCCGTGGCAGTGGTGCGAGTGAGTACGCATGCGCCCGCCAGCTGGAGGGAGGCCACTAACAACGAAACGACGACGACGCTTGGCTTGGCTGGGACCGACCGGCATCGACAGGCATCGACGGGGAGCGTGCGGGGCGCGGGCGGTAGACGATGAGTTCGTACGCGCCGGCTCGGCACCCGTTCTTCAGTTGGATTTCAGAACATCGAACGGGCGGGTGTGTGTAGGATGGATCGCTAAAAACACCAGATTTTTTTTTATTCCGCCTTCTATCAGTGTTTGTTTATTACCTTCCGGCACACTCCAAAAATCCTTCTCGACGGTGGTGCTTTATGATTTCTGTTTGAGCGTTTTATTTTTCATCTAATTTTTAACGCCGTTCCGATTTCACGTCGAGAAGGCGGCCGCCACAAGTTTGAAAGCGGCTTTTCAAGAGTAGTAACACCTACTCATTTATATTATCAATATCGCTGCATCAACGTTTCAAGCAATCAAAATGGTGAAGAAGGTTTCAGAAGAGAGTATCGATAGCGGTAAGTCATATTGAGTTATTTTTGTCATCGTTAACGTTGTTTTCAAAGATCTGATCTGTCGTATCTACGTAGTTGAGGTTCTTAATGGTATCATCTACCGAGCCGGTAAATACCAGTATATTAAATTATGCCAAATTAAAAGATATTGAAGCAAGTTTGCGAGATCTCGGGGTTAAATGTATCATTATTAGTCTCCTTTCAGTTACTTTTTATTTTTATTAAGTTTTTATAATCTTAATTTTAAATCTATTATTCAAATTATTTTAATACAATTACTTTTTTAAATTAAAAGCTATCATGTAGGAATTGAATCGATTCTGTTACTAGGTATTAAAATTTCTAAACATTATAATTCTGTGCTGTAGGTATGAATTTTACACAAGTGAGAAGCGACAACCATAAATTCAGTAAGAAAAATATTTTAATTCAGACAATGTTGATGCTCCATCAGAAAGGTAAGATGCTGGATGATAAATATTGTATTTTATTGATATTAATCTGTCTAATTTTCTTTTTGTCCTCGTCGCATACTAGGGGGGTAACAATGTATAAATATCACATATTTCGTAAACATAAGTATTATACTTAACACCGTCCATCCATGCCTTCTTAGGCCTTCCTCTACCTCCAGCATGCATATGATATATTATACATATGTTATAATATCTAAATAGTTTATTTTATATTAATATGTTAACTATAAGTATAATATAACATAAAATTGTGTACAAGACAAAAGTGAAGTGGGTAAAAAATGTTTAGTAAGTAGGTGTAAATGATTTCTTAGGCGTTTGACAATAATTAAAGTTGGATAGAACATAACAGAGTATAGCGTCGTTTACAGGTAATAATGAATATTATCTTGCCTTCCCATAATTGTGAGAAAATAGGTGTGGCTTTCAATAAGTCAATAACACTGACCAGGCTCAATGACGCAATTTATTTAGCAATTTTATGAACGGCGGCGGTGCCGGTGACGCTATTGCAGTTTTCACTGATTATTCTTTTGTTTAAGCCTGGAAGAACATTCACGGCCTTTGCCGTTGTCAAACATCTATGAAAAAGTTTCAAAAAACGAATTCAATATAAAAACTATGAAAGTCACGTTAAATGAAGGGTGGGACGTTGACAAGCAAATGTCAAAGTTCATATTGGTCCAGAGGACGTTGACCGGTCGTGTTGCATTGCAAAATAATCTACGTCACTGTCGTGGGAAGACGGTGACGTAGATTATTTTGCAATACGGCAACGTAACATCCAAAAGGTTACAAATAAACCCGTAGAGAAAAATAACAGCATTTCTGTTGTTATGGTGACTAGGCGATAACATAATTACTGAACCTTTTACGTTATCATTTGTGCTGATATGGGTAGGTGTGTAGATGTAAAAAAAGTGTACCCTTTATGTACCTAGGTACCTATGGCAGAAGAAAAAAATAAATCTATAGTAGGTATAAAAAAGTAAGAAAATTGTTAGTATAGTAGGTATCCCAGTTTGAGTTGAATAACAGGACATTAGTCGAGTCAGCTAGTTTAGAATAAAAATCGTATAATATGTACCTAACCGTTTTCTAATCAAAGTTGTTGTATAGTAGATTATGCACGGCTGAATTTTACTTTCATTGTCGTATAAGTTTATGACTGTTGTTTTAAAAGTCCAATTGGTAAGGAATGTGTGGCTAATTGCTGGTAATTTAATTAGTCTTCTGTGGCACTATAGCATGGTCACTGTACCGCGACTTCCAGCCACGTTCACGGCCAAGGTCACATACTAAAAACAACTGCGCACTCGATTCTTGTATTCTTACTAACTTAGCTGTAATAATAAGCCCCGTAGTGAACTGAGCATTATTTACAAAATTACTTACAAGAAATCGGTTAAATACAAATTTAGGAATATAGGTACCGTACGATATTTTAGCATTGTTATACCTAATATAGGAGCCACTTTTGAACATCTTAGTTAAATTGACGCGAAGAAATGACAAATCTTGAAGTTCCTCTTTATTTGATATCGCCAAATAAGTACGCGTCACCGCCAAAAAAATCACAATCACAAAATACCTACATAGGTACCTAACATACCAACCTCGAATATATAGTTATCAAAGCAGTAATACCGTTTCTATACCTAGTAATGCCACATAATTCTATTTTTCAGGGTCTTACTCTATCAGCTTTGTAAAAACCATGCAAGTTCCGAGAAGTTCTAAAGTCTGGCTTAAACCGGTTATCGTGAATTATACCATCACCACGGCATCACGCTCCTTTAGGTGAACGGTTTGAAGTTTGAACATTGATATCATCAAAGGTGAACGGTTATTCAATTCATTTATTGTTGTCTCTGGCATGTTTTAGCTAGGTTTTAGAACTGCTCGGAACTTGCATGGTGTTTAAAAAGCTGATAGTAAGGCCCCAGGAGTTATATATAAAATAACAAAAGAAGAAAACATTTTGAGAGTAGATACCTACCTACACCTAGCAGGTCTAGTTCTGAATGATGCTGCTCCTATATACGAGATACATCTTCTATTGAAAGGTACCACGTTGCTTGCAGCAGTAGGTACCTAAATTTAGGCGTTCATACGTAAATAAAATACAAGAAAATATGGAACCGACTTCAACCCATCCAAAAGTATGTAATAACTTGTTGAAGTCGGTACCATGACAAATCAAAAGTAACTATTATCAAAATATTGTGAGCATGGTACCTACCTACCGACTTAGACAAGTTATTTCACACTTTTGAATGTAGAAGTCGGTTCCATTTTTTAACCGACTTAAAAAAAGAGGTTTTTAATTCGACCCGTATGTTTTTTTGGTAAAATTTTTTTTCATCCTTTTCAGTGACCTTTGCTACTCACGGGATCAATTTTATTGTCATTGTATATGTTCACCGATGTCTTCACCCGCAACAGTAACTAGGTATAATATCATCGATGTATGCGTAGCACTTTTCAGTTATTGGAGTGTAACTCGAAAACCGCTTGACCCATTTTATTGTAATTTAAATGGGACCACACGGGAACTACCAGCTTTCATAAAAAAAGGACGATCAAAATCGGTTCACTCAGTCGAAAGTTCTGAGGTTACAAATATATTTAAAAAAAATACGGAATGAAAACAGAACCTCCACCTTTTTTTAAAGTCGGTCAACAAATGAAGCTCGCGGTAACTAAACCCCTTTATTCTGGAAGATTATAATAAGAATGCTCTTTTATTTCGATGTTGTACTACCTACCTGTTTATAATTTGAAATAGCTTTGTAATGATTTGAGTTTCTACTAACTGTGGATTAAAAGCTAATTAATAATCTGTTTTAATATTCGATTCATGTCTATATAACGAATTTATTCAAAATTTTTACCTAATCATGGATTCGTACCTATCATACGAACGTGGAAAATTGTAAATCGGTAGCTGCATGACCAACAGTGAATTTTCAATCAATTAAAGTTTGATTATAGCCGTTCAATCGTGACTATCGTCGCGTAACCTTGACCATGATTGCTCCGGCGTAATATGAGAGCTTTCCTCACCCCCCATGTCCGCGCTATGCTTGCAAATCGATATCCACCCCACTTGCATAGGGTGTCTACTATCAGTGCGTTCGAGATGGGCTAGGGAAACAGTTAAAAAAAACATAAGGGTCGAATTGAGAACCTCCTCCGTTTATGAAGACGGTTAATAAAAAAGCCAAAAACGCTCGTTCCGCGTTCTTTTTGGCACAGTGGCGTTTTGAACTGTTTTCGTTCACCATTCGAGATGCATGAAAAGTGTTAAAAACGCTACCGTGAACTGCCACTTTTGATCCACCACGGAGGCTGGGTCTATTGTGAGCGTTATATGACGGCTGAGAGATTGACAGCTACAGCTGATTTGAGTGGATAAACAAACTTGAAATAATGCGCCTGTATAATGTTTCCTTTCTATTTACATTACGAAAATGTAGTTTTCTTTATGATTCAAGCTTACATTTAAGGTATTGAAACATTTTAAAGTCATGAATATTCAAATGAATCGTCGCACTTGACAGCTCTCCGAAAGACCGTTTTTTCCACAAATGCCACGTTCCCAAATCGAACGCTTGTTCAGTTGTACACTGCTAAAAACGCGACTTGCCCATCTCGAACACGACTTATGTCAACTTGCTGATATGCTGTCACATTTCCATTTTCGGTTGCGTTCCAAACTTGTTTTTTTTTTTTTTTTTTTTTTTTTTATATATAAGTTTGCGTTTGACAACTGTCTCACCTGATGTTAAGTGATGATTAAGTGGTTGAATGATTCACACCGTCCTAGGTTCCAAAACACTATCTATGTCTAGCAAATTTGAATTTTGGAACGGCCACTTTCCAATGTCTCGTAGGGTATTAATTACCCCTTATTTTCTAAATTAATATAATTCAACTGTCGGAAGAAATTGTGCCGTCCAAAACCTCACAACTGTCAACGTGAAATTTCACCGTTGGGTTTTGGAAGGAGACAGTGTAATGATTATACCCTTTGCCGGGTAATAATTACCCATTTTGGAACGCAGCCTTAGTAACGTACGGAAAAATTGTAATGTCTGAGTCACGCAACTCTTGTTATGAATACTGTGACCTTTTTTTTTTTTTTTCGTGGAGGAAATGCCTTTACGCGCTTCCACCAACCCAGGGGGGAGGGTTGGCGGGGTGTGTCGGACTCTGCTCGAGCATCACGACCATGGTGATGCTCGAGGGCGGCTTGAGAAGGCCCCCAACCCTGACTACACCCACAGCAGCCAGGGTCCCCTACCGACTAAAACCTACCACGGTGTTCTTCCAGGAACTGTAGTTCCAGGACTACGGGCACACTTTCGTACTCTACCGCGGCCCTGGCAGCGTGATCGTCTTACGCGATCCCATCCTGGTGGGATGAAATCTGTGACCTGACTTATCTTTTTTACTCACTCATCGCCATAATGAAGTACCTTGATTATTTGTTGACCGACAATTCGTCGAAATTTCTTAGTATTTCTGGTTACAAGCGCCAGTTAGTGCTCCAATCAAAAAAAAAAAAGTGTAGATCGTCACAATGTCGTGTCGAAATTTCATACGTCTCAAATTGGACATCTTTATTGCGGTAGTGATATATTAGTGAAAGTTTTAGTTAAATTTCAGTTGGAGTTTCACTAGATAAGGATCAGGTTCCGTTGTACAGGTGGCAGGTATACTTAGCAATTTGTACAAGTCAGTTCAACTGGCTTACGGCGTTCATTTTCTACTATCAGAATGATCTATCCCAAGACCAATTTAGAAATGATAGCGTCCACTTTTAATATCGTCTACACTCTGAATATAGATTTATTTTATTTATTTTTATTTATTTATTGATTTCCAATTAGTACCGCCTTAAAAACGAGTTACACTAACGATATATTAAAACATAGTTAAACAGACTTAAACCTATGAACTATTATTAGACGAGTATATATATGTATTACGTCATCAATACAATGTCAAATCTGAAGAAAAAAAAACAAATGAATATAAGATAAAAAAATCAAAAATCAAAATTAAAAAATCAAAGTACATCCATAAATAAGTGTCAAATATTATAATAAAAAGCTAACTTTTTATACTATCTAACCATCTATGCGTTCCTTTTGGTTAATCAATGTTGGTGACAGGCCAACGAAACACTTCATGAAAATTAAATATTAATAACTAATTACAATTATACAGCCATACAATAATATTTTGTAACCCATTATCTGTTACCGGCCTATAGATAGTGCTCTAACCTGCTACTAGTTGGCAGCGTATTCAGCTAGCAGCGTTGCCCTGTTGAATTGCAATCCTGATTCGTTGAGACAAATAAATGTGCCAGCATTTTGGCCAAGCGTCGCTACGATCAAGCGCTCTGATAAGTTTTGGAAAAGGTGAACTCCCGGTCCCCACGGGCCCAATGTCTCGACTTCAAACGGTACAAATATGTAAACCACTACCTAACTTTCGTCTCGGGAAGATATGATAGAGCTAGATTGTCAACACATGTAGCGTCATTATTTATTCGCGCGTTATTCTCCCTGAACAGCGTCATGCCATCAGGTCTTTTAATATCGTCACGCATCATACCATACGGTTCAAGAATGGCTGCAATGCTGGCGCTGGTAAAAGCTGTTATTTTATAACGATAATCATTGTATTTAAAGTGGTATTAATGTTGCAAATAATAATGTTCTTGTTCATATATAAATAGCATATTATTAGGAATTTTCTTTACAAATCTATTAGTGAACAGTTGCTGTTGAACAAATCGTATCAATTTAATTCGTGCTCCATAGCAACTTAATAATCCAAGATTAGTAATCACGTTGCATTTGCATTGCAATTAGAAAGTGATTGCTTTTAACAGCTTAAGGGTATGAAACAAAAGTATAGCGGTCTTACGATCAGCAAACGAGAGAGCGTATTCGTGGCGCTAATGCCAACCGACTTTAGACCGAAGATTAGAAAGTAGAAACCCCGGCCCAGGGCACAAAATGTCTCGCAAGGAGGTTTTAACTCGTAACAAAAAGTTTTGTACATATTTTAACATAACTACACCTTTTTCATTTGTTAGCATAACCTCGTAGATACAAGTAGGTTTATTTTGATGATTCGACTGATTACTACGAATATTGAAATCAATTAATACATAAACATAAACTTTATTTCGCGACGTTACATGTGGCTATGTAATATGACTCAGCGACACTTAGTATTGTTTGAATATATTGAATAACCAATAGCTTGATGAGTTGATAGATACTTAAAGTTACAGCAGCGCGTTGTTTGCATTTAATTCGGTATAATACTTCTAGTGTGTTCTAAATTAGTCTCGGCGCGAAAACGTTTATCTTGTTGCTTATGTCAGAGCAGATACCACCTTTTATCTTGTTTCTCATGTCTGACACGTAGAGGTTTGTCGTATGTGATGTTTATGTAACTGGCCATGTAGCCACGTTGCGAGCCAGGTGGACGTGGTGCCACGTGGAGAAGCAGCGATGGTGCTCGGAGCACGCGATGCATATGTGGTGACACCTAGGCAAGAGTTTTATTATATTTATCATATTTCTTTCTGTTTTATCATAATATTAATACGTGAAGCAAAAACTTTGTACCCCTTTTTACTAATTTTTGATTGGAATTTTTTACGAAAATTGCGCGGACGGAGGAGTATGAAATTTCCCACACTTAAGTGTGTATGTATATAAAAAAGGAGCGCAGAAAGCTAATATTTTAAAAAAAAACATAAAAATACATTAAAGCAATGATGTTTACTAAAGATGAGGTATATTCATACTGCGCGGTGCTCAGATTTTGTTCCTTTACGACATAAACATGCTTACTGCGACAGATAATACGGTACAAATAATATAGAAAAGGATAGATATGTTTAGACTTGCGTTGGAAATACGCGCCGTAATCAAAATTACTACAATTGACTTAATTTTGCCGCCTGTTTCCGCGCACTTTTGCGACATCTACCTCATATAAACATTTTTTATTTTTACATATAAGTTTTCGTTTGACAACTGTCTCACCTGATGTTAAGTGATGACGTTGTCTAGGATTTAGCACGCAAACCTAGTAGGTACCTATTCACTCGCGACTTGAAGACTCCAGGATTGGAGTCAATATCATATAATAATGTATAATATCCAGATCCAACATATAATAGAGATTTATTGCAATAAAGCAATAAAAAAACATTACACACACTACCATGTATTTGACCACAGAGTAACAATAAACAAAAGAGTAATAAATGCATGTGTTTATTGTAATTAATAATTATAGCCGAATTTCGCCCAGTGGGCGATCACTAGTTTTATTTAATATAATATAAATTTACATTGGTCTAAATGACCTCATTGGCATTTCAGCGCTGATGAAATTTATTAACATTTTCTTTTAAGCCGTGCAGTTATTGTGTATTGTAGGTATTTGCTTTGTTTGATATAGTGATGGCTGTCTGGTTCGGGCTGTAGCCTTGAGAAAAGTATGATTACTTTTGTAGAGGTACATATGTGTGGATGGTTTGTTTTAATTTTGGTACAAAGAATCTAGTGACTCATAAAATTCGGCGCATTGAATGTACCTATCACTTTCCCGACTTTATATTTTTAAGACACGTGCTTTTTGATTGAAATTTCAAGTGGATTCCAATTTTAAATTGAGTTGAGGAATATACATATAATAATAACTTACAACAATAGATGTAGGTAGGTATGTATGTTGTTATGAAACACGAAGTCGGAAGTTCATATGTCAAAACGAGTGACTACGACGTGGGTGTGGCCGTGTGGCGTGATTACTGATCGTACGGTTATTGCGTATTTTGTTCGACGCTGTCTGTTGTCAGCGGGAGCGGCGGCGGCGGCGGCGCGGCGGCGACGACGCGACGCGGCCGCGGCGCCGGCGCTTACCTTCCCACGCCGACCTCTGGTCGATGCCTCTGGCTACTAATTAACAAGTTTCGCTTTTATCATTAACTAACTGTGCTCCGCGGTTTCACCCGCGTGATGACGATGAAAGTAGTATATGACACTCCCAAATAACGTGGCTTTCTATTGGTAAAAGAATTTTCAAATTCGGTTTAGTAGATCTAGAGATTACCCCTTATAAACTCACAAACCTTAGCTCTTTATAATATTAAAAGTATAGATCACAGGCCTACCTATATTACCCACCGTGCAATGAAACATGTTTCAACCAAGGATAAGACGATTTAATTAGGTATGTGTTCAACACTTCTTTTTTTAACTTATTACACTCAACCCTCGCTCTAGGATTCCATATGTCGCGTGAGTGATGTACACACACACAATGACATACAACAAACAACGAAGACCCGAGACAAAAATCCGTGCTCATAACATAAATGTTTGCCCCTGCCGGGATTCGAACCAAAGCCCGGGGACCAGAAGTCATGTGACTGACGACTTAGCCATAGCACCCGCTATCTTACGAACCTAACTCAGCTTTTGTCTGTGAAGAACTTCCTTGTGAATTTGTTTTTCTTGTGCACTTATTACTAATAGTAGCAAACAACAGATAATATTAAGATAATGCTCGTTCCAATTACGCGTGTAACGTGTAAGCGGCTTTGCTAGTGTCAGTAACATATAAGCCAGTAATCCAGCTTTAAACTCAACTGCAACCAAGGTCGCGATGAAAGGTTAGATCAAAGAAAGTCTTTGTCTGAGCCTACAATATAGCAAATCATTGTAGCTTAATAATGGCCATTTTACTTTTAAAATGGAGCATCAGACTGATTACGGTATGAATGTGCCAAAAATATATTTCTTGTCCCGTAGTACATCCACTGTTTTAATATCCCTTCCCTATGCATTTTAAAAAAAATGTTTTAGCAGTCTGCATCTAGGTTTTGTATCCAATTGTTCTAAGGTCATCCACCAGTCATGTAAAATATATAACTGGTGGATGACGGTAAATATTATAGGCTTATGTGTAACGGATCACCAAATATTTTATGATGTCAAATGATCTTAGTAACGTAGGGTGTTAGATGATTTATTCAGCCGACTGTACTTACAAAATCTTGGACAACACAAAAGAAACTACTCAAACTACCAGAATACATATGGCTGACTCGTGTTGTGAGCCAAGAGTAGGAGCGATGCGTAATGCGCACACGCAACGCTGCCGCAGGGAGCGGCCGCAGTGGGTCGTTGAACCGGCTTTGTTTGCCAACTCAGCCAGTCTGCCTGCATGCTACACACGTCTGAATATCACTATCGATGACGTTGACAAGCTCTCCCTGATAAAGCTGCAACACAATTGTTAGAGAAAAATTTACATAAAAGTGGACATTCTTCTTCTTAAATTATGGCCTCTGCGACTTCTTGCCACTGCTTGCCACATAATCAAACCAAACATTTGACATGAACTGTTTATATTTCTTTTCCTTACTTTTTTTTTTTTTTACATATTATAAGTTTGCGTTTGACAACTGTCTCACCTGATGTTAAGTGATGACGTTGTCTAGGATTTAGCACGCAAACCTAGAAGGTACCTATTCACTCGCGACTTGAAGACTCCAGGATTGTACATATCGGGAAACACAGACTCGGGCAACGAGTTCCATTCCTTGGCAGTACGCATTAAGAAAGTGGAAGCATAACGCTTCGTGCGTATAGGTGGTATATATCTACCATATACTTACCAGAAACTAAAACATTCACAAACAAAAAGTATAACCATATTAACACAGAGTCCTCAACATCAATCATTTCCAATTTGTGATAGGTTCTTGGATTGTTCTGATTTAAACATAGAAATCAAAGAATTTGTGCTATTTAATGATTAAAGGGTCTATAATACCTAGCTCCATCACACATAATTTTAGTTCTAATGGAAGAAATGATTTTGTCATCCTACAGCCGTCGTCAGCCGTCAGCCTACTATCATCATCATTTCAGCAGCGTGTGCAACCTATGTACAACGACGTCCGCTGCTGGACATATGCCCCTCCCATTTTCCGATTTCCACAAGGACGGGATGGAAGCGGCCTGCGTCCAGCCCTTAACTGTGATCTTAGTCAGGTCGTCTGTCCACCTTTGCCTACTGTAATAGGCATCAAGATGCTTTGCCATTTTGGTTTCTATGCCATTATTATTGTCCATTTCTAACGAACCAATATGTTATCCAAGCGATCCTTATGACTTTGAAAACAGTACAAATTTGAATTTGAAAGCCGACGTGGTGAAAACTCCTCACAATAGGTGGCTCCAAAACCAAAGAGAGAGTATGTACAAGAAATAAAATACAGCACCAACCGGAGATGTTTTGACGTATGCTGATGATTCTCTTTCATATGTATATGCTCCTAAAAACAAAAGCGTTTGGGCCTTCCGAAATACCACACATTATAAAAACAATGTATCAACAACAGTTAAGAACCATATTTTTCATTTGTTTTTAACATTGAGGCTATTGACATGATAACAATCACCATTATAGATTATACTCATTTATCAGTCTATCGACATTAAGTAAGAACTGAAGCTTTATGTTTTTAATTAACAGATTGTAATTAATGTCTAGTATCTATCATTATTTTGGAACGTGTTGTCCATTTTGTCATAGTTTATGGAAACGTTCTTATCGTGGAAAACTTAAAACAATCTCGAGTGTGTTTATCAACAAGTTTTACAATCTATAATTTGAGAAATTATCAGCATCAATACCGTCGTTAAAATTAATTTCAGACTTCTCTCGAAGACTAATTTGGGAAATCTTTAATAATAGGAGATAATAACTACAACCTGACTTGACATCAATAAAAGCGTATAAGTGTTGCCAGTTTTCGGTGCCCTAGATTCGCAAGTAGAGCAACGATTATTTTCATTATCAGCATTATAGCTCATGTAACTGTCATGCCATTTATTTATAAATATGATATCTTGCCGTTTGTAATATTTTTTTCACAATTTGCAGAAAACTTCTGCATTTACAATTCATTTTGAAGTGAAAACTTCTTTAGCGGCGGTGTTCAAATTGTTAAACTCGCGTCAGGACAAGTGACACTGATCGAAAATTCGTGAGACGCGTGACGTCATCGACGTCGTCGACGAAGATTGAGGGAGAGGTGTCATAATGTAATATAAATTGTCATGTTTGTGTACGATAGCGCAATAAATGAATATTGTATTTTACCACATAAATGACGTACTTTTATACTGATAAATAAAGCAATTCGTGCTAAATTATTTCCTAACCATTCCAAAATATTCAAAAATGCACAACATTAATGTTCAAGTTTCCACTTAGGCTGGCACTCCCGAAGTGCAACCCGTTGTTTTTTTTCGATCATTACGTTAATAGAAGTGCTGTTGCACTTGGTTTAATTGTTGTACGATATTCATGAATGTTTCTTATTGTGTACAGGTGTGGGGCGGTGCAGCAGTCAGTCGGGCAGCGAGCGGGAATCCGACGAGAGTCCTCACGCGGAGCAGTCTGCTCCTGTGTCCATTCCCGATTCCGAAGACCTGCAGCGACGCAAGGAAGAGGCCCGCAGAAAGCGCAGGAGGAAGAAGCGATCGGGCAGCTCCGTGGTCACCTCGTGTTTTCAAGGTGAAGGTTTACCTAGCGTATAAAATAAAAATAAAATAAAGAATAACAAACTTTATTGGCCTTACAACAATATTCGTTACACTGGGCAAGTCAAAATTACAATAATAAGCTTATAATACACTTGTTGTATGTATTGCTTCCGGGCTGTTTGGCCGTGGTCTATGTGAAACTTGTGTTACAGACGTTCGTTCAGTATTAGAGAAGACGCCGCGAAGGTGAGTTCTACGCCGCTCTTGTCGCCGCTCGGACCTGAACCACTGAAGATGTCGACCGCAGTGATCGACAAAACGTCTGGAACACAAGTTTCACTTAGACCACGGCCAAACACCCCGGAAGCAATACATACAACATGCAACGCCGGCCGTGAAAGCCTTAGAGTTTACATTATAATACACTAGTAGCGCCCCGCAGTTTTACCCGCGTGGATTACGGTTTGTCCGCTACACCAATTATTCCAAGTACGGAATATTTTCAGACAGTCACTAGTATTCTGTTTTTAGAACGACTCAAGTGCTGCCATAACGACCTTATGACGACAAAAAATCAGGAACCCCTGCCTCAGCGAACATAGTGTGCGTTTCATTTTGGGCTCACAGTGCATACGTTCGTACGTAAGCATTTAGCTGTTCCGAGATGAACGCATCTCGGAATGACTTTAAACACGCTATCTGGGCTCAAAGCGCAAAAAGAAACGCACCTATACTCGACGCACTACAATATCGCGGTAGCTTCATACAATTTTAGTGCAATACAGTGTTGTCTATCTATTAATCTATCTATCTATCTATATCTATCTCTATTATAGTAATGATGATGATGAATGACGCCCCCGAATGCGTCATTGTACTGGACTCTTATGGTATTCATTACTATATAGAGATAGATATACATAGATAGATAGATAGGTTAATAGATAGAGAACACTTTGTTGCACTAAAATTTTACAACTACTATCAACTATCACATCATAATATTAAACTTAGAGTATAATCGGTGGCCTTATCGCTAAGCATATATATTTCTTCGTCTTGTCCTTATCCCACACTAGATGGGGTTGACACAACATGTTTTCCTCTTCCATTCTCTTCTATCATTGGTCGTCTCAGTGCTCACACCTTACATAAACATCATTCTTCACACAGTCCATCCATACCTTCTTCGGCCTTCCTCTACCTCTATATCCATCCACATTCATGTTAAATATATATGCTAAGCATATATAATAGACATAGACATAACTTTATTGATAATATTTATTACAAGTCAATTTCTAGTCAAGACAATTACATGATATTTATGTAATTTAATATAATTATATTAGTAGTACACAACTACCTAGGAAAGAATATTTCCATTCATAATGTTCCTCAAATAAGAGATTATTGTGAATGTGTCAGCTTAAGATAATTTATTTAAATAAGTAATCCATAATTTAATGATAGTTAATAATAATAATAATTTAATTAATGAATAAATATAAGAATTAATAATTTAGGCGTGGAATTACGCAAGCTATTTTTGTTTTTCCATAAATTCCTTATAGGTATATATATGCTAAGCATATATATTTATTGGGCATACAAATATTTTCTTCTAACAGTTGCCATAACCAATGGTCACAATTAAATAAGGTGATATGGTCAATATGGAACCATCAGGTTGATGATAGGTAAAACCTTAAAAAACCTTAATCTATGAATGATGTTATTGATACTTGGTTTGGTTTAACTGACTTATCACTCGTTATTTTTAGACCTGTACAAGCTGACAGGCGAGGTGCTAGGCGAGGGAGCGTACGCCTCGGTACAGACGTGCGTGAACATCTACACGGGCCAGGAGTTCGCAGTCAAGATCATTGATAAGGTGCCAGGTCACGCCCGCGCCAGGGTGTTCCGCGAAGTGGAGACTTTCCACTACTGCCAGGGACACCCGAACATAATCCAGCTCAGTGAATTTTTTGAGGACACCGACAAGTTCTACCTTGTCTTCGAGAAGGTGAGCATTGTTAAGAATTTCCTTTTTTATATTTTTATTACACACTCAAATCACGCCGCACTAGTATTCCCTGTGTCGCGAGAGGCATGGTCATATACAGTTACAGCACACAAACAGCCAAGACCAGAGACAAACGCCTATAGTTATCGCTTAAATGTGTGCCCTGCCGGGATTCAAACCCAGGATCCCGGAGACCCAGAAGTCATGTCACTGACCACTAAGCCACGGCGATCTTCAAAATGATTACTACACTCGTTTTGGTAGAGAACAGTTATTTCGTTATCTCACCTAATGTAATAAAAGCGTAAGTTTGTATTGTGTGTATGTTTGTTACTCCTTCACGCTCAAACGGCTGCACCGATTTCGATGAAATTTGGTATGGATATAGTTTAGACCCTGGAATAACACATAGACTACATTTATCCCGGAAAAAGTATAGTTCCCGTGTGATAATTGAGACAGCGGGAAAACCGTAATCCACGGGGCTAATAAGACAAATATCACCTGTGCGTATGATGTTGACTGGCCGGTTGGCGCAGTTGGTAGCACTCTGCCTTCTGAGCTGCTGGTCCCGGGTTCGATTCCCGGGCAGGTCAAACATTTGTGTGTATGAACATGTCTGTTTGACCTGTGTCTGGGTGTGTATATGTATATAAGTATATATATCAATCATCAGGTTACCATAGTACAGGCTCTGCCTAGTTTGGGACCTGAAGACCTTGTGTGAATGTTAATAAATAAATAAATAAATAAAAATAAATGTTTTAGAGTCAATAGTAACATTCTATAGACAATAAAATAAGATTTATAATTCTAAAAAATTAACATCAAGGTTTTTATGAACGACCATGTTAAATTATATTATAATACATGTAAGAGTTTCGAAGACCCGCTGCTGTTCAAACTTTGCCGATTTTTTTTATAAAACACCATTCACTTAAACCACTTGGCCCGCACAGTATGTCTCGCTTGTTGATTTTACAAACTTAACACTTGACACACATGTTTGGAATTCCCACACTTTTATGGGTGAACATATATGGTGGAATAATTTTCTGTGCTTGGATTCACACAACATTTGAATAGGAGTACGTCCCTGATATTCTATTCGCGAATCTTTGGAATCATTCTATATAGAAAATATGGAGTAAGGGGAAATTATACGTTACTCAAAAATGAATTGATATGTTACTAATTATTTCCCGTTTCAAATGCTACTAGAGCTTAGATTGAAAAGCGACAGAACGGTGTCTTGTAGTCGTGGGTTCGAATCCCACCAGTAGTCGAATTATTTCCTTCAAAAATTTGAACGTAATTTCCCCCTGCAATAAACCATAACCCTGCCAGTGCTCAGTTTCCAAAATACTGGCTGCATTGCCATGTTGCATAATTTATTATAATCAACTTAATTTGTTATATTAATCAACTTTTATTTGTCTCAATAATGTCAAAACTTTTGGGTTTATACTTTACTTTAAAATACTTTTCAACTGGACTGGCAAGCGCAGCATAGGACGGCCACCGACCAGGTGGACAGACGACCTGACTAAGATCGCAAGCAAGGGCTGGATGCGGGCCGCTTCCAACAGGTCCTTGTGGAAATCAATGGGGGAGGCCTATGTCCACCAGTGGACGTCCTATGGCTGAGATGATGATGATGACTTTTCAACTTTTTGAGCTACTCTTTATTTTTGTCGGTTTAATTAACGTTACATAACTTTGATCTTATCTGTATACTGATTATTACTGATATTACATAACACAATATCTCAACAAAACAAAAGTCCAATAACAACCAATTATTCATTTTAATAATTGGTGGATATCGTTGTTTACACAGACGGTATCTTGTTGTGTCTGAATTTTAGTATATATTTTATTTCAACAACTAGTCCATATAATCAGGGAAATACAATAAGACAACATATATAACCAAAAATCAACTGATACATAATATAATAATGAACGTTACCCAGAATTACATAATCACTAGGAAAGTAGATATGTGTAACTATAAGACACGACCCAGCTGGAGTTATATATCAATACCTAGGTATATATAGAAACAACGAATATATTGCATTGCATATTTGTTGGAAACTGAACTAACCGACTAACCTAAAAATGGAACCGACTTCAACACTCAAAAGTGTGTAATAACTCACGCAAGAAACATATGAATAACTCGTATTTGAAAAGAATGAAGAAAAAAATTGGTTGTCTGTAAAGTCGGTTTACGGACGATAGATTTACGTGATAACGTCATAATCATTTATGACTTTGACTTTGACTGACTTTGACTTTGATTATTTTATGTAATACAAAACTCAGGTGGAACGTTACGCGGAACCTTACTATTTTTCATGAGTGTTGCTGATATTCATCAATTTATAAAACGTTATCACGTCAAAAATAGATTTATTTGAGACAGTACATAGCAAAAACATTTAACATATGAAATATACCTAATTGGTGCGTTAATTGTCACGTCTCAAATCGTTCTCAATTCAGCATAATGCTCGTTGTAACCCAACGCTGGTCTTCCGTTCGAACCATTTGAGCCGGCACTGAAGGAAACCAACCACAGGCTTGTTCACATTGGACTTTTGGATATTTGGATTTACTTATTATTTATTGTCCAAAATCTAGACATCGTAGAGGCAGTAAAAAGTAATTAAGTGCTGTTTTATTGCCTATATTTCTTAGATTGAAATTGTAATATATATGCCAAAAGAACCATTTCGTTAGCCATTACGCGTTTCACTTCGAGTATCTTATTTGCGTACATGATTTGTATTTTAAAATAAAGATAATATTTATTTTGTCATAAAAATGTATGATTCGCATATACATAAGTAGTTGTAATATGTTTGAATAATTTATATCTATGTACAAAGAGATAGGTATGTTTCTATATCTAAGTTTTGAATTGTTATTTTTTTGATCGCCTTTGGTGATTATAGTTAATGCTTTTGTTGTTTTGTTGAAGATACTTATAGTATATTTCAGTTCAAATATTTGAAGGAAAAAATTCGGCTGCTAGTGGGACTTGAACCCACGACTACAGAATACCGTCCTGTCGCTTTGTCCAACTAAGCTATAGCAGCCCATACGACTAGGGCCGAATTACTTCGTTCATTATTAACATCTTACGGGGATGTTATTAGCGCCATCTACCTTTAATTGTATGAACAATTAATTAATAGGACTGATAGACCAACATTACAGTTGATATCGTATTAAACGAAGGCACCCTACCCTTATTTTAAGAGATATTTATTGAGCCGAATTTTTTCCTTCAAATATTTAAACTGAAGTTCTGCCTAGCATGATGTTAATGCAATACACAATAAAAATCTCTTACTTATAGTATAGTTCTGGAAAGTTGCAAATTTAAATACTTCATTATTATTATCAAACACTGAACCTACAGTGTACATATACTTATTTTGAGTATGATGGCGTCGTCGGCATTGGGGTTAGTTTATCTTCCCAACTGTGAAAGAATTCTTCAAATCGGTTCAGTAGTTACGAAGCCTATTCAATGCAAACAGACAATCAAACCTTTCCTCCTTATAATATTAGCATAGATAACTCTTATTTAAATTCGCGTACATTAATGGTCTCATTTTTAAAGAAAATATTAATAATATAATATGGGACAACATTCACATAAGGTCTTCAGGTCCCAAACTAGGCAGAGCCTGTACTATGGTAACCTGATGACTGATATATACTTATATACACACCCAGACACAGGTTAACAGACATGTTCATACACACAAATGTTTGACCTGTCCGGGAATCGAACCCGGGACCAGCGGCTCAGAAGGCAGAGTGCTACCAACTGAGCGAACCGGCCAGTCAAATTAATAATTAATTATATTGAAATAGTTTCACCGGAAGCTCAAGCTGTTGTTGGGGATCGAACCAGGGTCCGTCAGGCGACGCTCGGCCCGCTGATCTATCATCGCTTCTTAACGAATACGTATCCGTTGTTCCAGATCAACGGCGGTCAACTCCTGTCGCGCATACAGGAGCACCACTACTTCTCAGAGCCGCAAGCGGCGGAGATAGTGCGTGAGATCGCGAACGTGCTCCATTTCCTCCACGGCAAAGGGGTCGCCCACCGCGATTTGAAGCCAGAGAACATCCTATGCGTCCACCGGGATAGGCTCTGCCCAGTGAAGATCTGCGACTTCGATCTCGGCAGCGGGATCAGCTTCACCTCCAGCCTAACGAGCCCGCTGGCCACGCCGCAGCTCATGACACCGGTAAGTCTTTACCCACACTAATATTATGAAGGCGGTTTGTCTGTCGTTTGTATGACTTTTAAAGATTTTTTACTCCTTCACGCTGAAACGGCTAATTGGTTTTGCATGAAATTTGGAATGAAGATAGCTTACTCTCTCGCAGCATGGGGCGTCCACTGTTGGACATATGCCTCCCCCTGATGGGGGGGATTTGCCAATACTCGCCACGCTTGGCAGGCGGGTTGGCGAGCGCAGTTTGATTTCCGATCCTCAGAAGGCGCTGCTGCCCACCTTCTGGTACGTGATCCCTTAGCCGACTCTTACGGCACTCGCGGGAAGAGATGGGGGAGTACTATTCTAGGCCGGTACCACCACGGTACGGCACAAGATAGCTTATATCCTGGAATAACACAGGCTACTTTTCATCGTGAAAATATTGAGTATTCCCGTGGGATGATTAGAAGATACAAAAATCGTAAATACCAAGTACCATTAAACCGCAAGTGGCACCGCGGGACGCAGCTAATAATTTATAAATGGAAGTACAACGCGTCTCACCCACGCACCTTTTATAGTTTTCGATTATCATACATATATGAGTCGACTCATATAGGCCCTAATCCTGTTAATCACTCGAACTAGCTGAAATTCACTAAGTTTCTTCAAAATGAAATAGCTCGTATTCTATTTAAGCTACAATTCAAATTAGACTTTACAAATTAGACATTAGAATACATAGGTCTCATATATACATCATATATAATACATCAAACCTGCCCATAATTTTAATAAAAACCTCTAATTTCAGTGATGTTATTGATGTGTCTTATGAATAAAAAAATACGTTAATCTAGTACTAGACCACCCGTCGTAAAATGGACCCATCTTGACGGTCCCGTGGCGCAGTGGTTAATGTCATTGACATGACTCCTGTGTCTCCGGGACCCTGGGTTCGAATCCCGGCAGAGGTAAACATTTGAGTGCGATGGGTGTAGATGTTTGTCCCGGGTCTTGGATGTTTGTGTGCTGTGATTGTGTGTGTCCATGCCTCCCGCGATACAGGGAATCCTAGTGCGGGGGTCTGAGTGTAATAAAAAAAAAATCAGCATATGCTGGTATCAACCAACGCTGATCTTCCGATGGCTCCAGCGTACGAAGTCAAAGAAGCATAAATAATTAAAACTTATATCGCAATGGGTGCAATATTTATTTTCTTCATTATATAATCTTACCAGTTCTAAAGAAAACAGCAATAAAACGTTTAAAGGACTCGCTTGTCAATTCTCTCATTAACATTAATTACCCGCTGAAACAGTCCTTGACTTACATTTGACTATGCGCGTGCGCAGATTGTTCACGTGAAGTATTATCGGATGATGGATGAGGTCTGTTGTAGACGACTCTCAGAGTCTCAAGTAAACAATCTTGGCTCGTAGACAAAGGGCTAAAGGTGAAAACTATCGCAGACAGGACTCTTTTTTAACCGACTTCAAAAAAGGAGGTTTCTCAATTCGACCGTATACATTTTGTTTTTATGTGTGTTCGCGTATAACCTCGTCGTTTAAGATCCGATTTTGATGTTTCTTTTTTGTTTGATAGAGTATACTTCCGAAGTGGTCCCATTCAAATTTGATCAAAATCGGTCAATCGGCTTTTGAGTTGCACTCCAATAACTCAAAAGTGCTACGCATACGTGGATGAGGTTATAGTTGAGGGTGGAGAAATCGGTGAATACGTGTGTAGCAGAGGTCACTGTAAAGGGTGAAAATGAAATCGGGCCACCCATTCAAATTTGATCAAAATCGGTCAAGCGGCTTTTGAGTTGCACTCCAATAAATGAAAAGTGCTACGCACACGTGGATGAGGTTATAGTTGCGGGTGGAGAAATCGGTGAATACGTGAGTAGCAGAGGTCACTGTAAAGGGTGAAAATGAAATCGGGCCACCCATTCAAATTTGATCAAAATCGGTCAAGCGGCTTTTGAGTTGCACTCCAATAACTGAAAAGTGCTACGCACACGTGGATGAGGTTATAGTTGCGGGTGGAGAAATCGGTGAATACGTGAGTAGCACAGGTCACTGTAAAGGGTGAAAAAAATTTATTTACCAAAAAAAACCGAACCGGAACCGATTTCAACACTCAAAAATTTGAAATAACTCTTCGAAGTCGGTACCATGCTCACAATATTTTGATAATAGATGTGTTTTGAATGTGATTTGTAATTTGAATAGATTACATATTTGAACTATCATGGTACCGACTTCAACAAGTTATTTTAAAGTTGTTTATCTGCTTCGGATCACGCTCGCGATGTACTAAACGATAAACTGTCAAGAACTTAATTGATAAACGGTATCTTATCCTGCCTGTGATTTTGCTATCAGTAAAAACAACACTATGAAATAACTAACGTGAAAAAATAGTTTCAACCGTTTTATTCTTAACGGGTTAAACCGCGGGAGCAGCTAGTACTAAAATAAAATTGCGATTCAACCGATCGTTTTCATCATAATTTTGTGTGTGTGTGTGTGTGTGTGTGTGTGTGTGTGTGTGTGTGTGTGTGTGTGTGTGTGTGTGTGTGTGTGTGTGTGTGTGTGTGTGTGTGTGTGTGTGTGTGTGTGTGTGTGTGTGTGTGTGTGTGTGTGTGTGTGTGTGTGTGTGTGTGTGTGTGTGTGTGTGTGTGTAAAAATAATATTGCGCTGATAATACTAAATTCCAATATTATTATGTACGATTACAATGTCAGTATGTGACAAGATTCTGAAACGGATTCCAAGCGGTGAAAGTAAAAACATGAGCAGCTTCTCGTTCTCGCAAATTGAAAATAGTATCACGATTAATAATTCCGTTCCTTTTTCAAACATTACGGGCTCCCGATCAAAATGCATCACAAACTTTATTTCCACTTTGAGTATTCAGCCTCTATCTTTTAGCTGTATTTCCAATTAAGTCTATGATGCATTTTGTGCCCGCAGAATATATGGTAGTAGCATACTAAACTTGAAGTCCGTAAACATGTAAAACCTTCATTGATATTATTGCCACGTAGAATCGTGATTTCACATGAATGTTTGATAGGCACACACACAAAGGGCTTCGACATAAGGCCCTTCGCAAGCAACACACGTTATCCATTTGTAATGCTTCGAATAAACCTTGGATTGTTGAATGTAAATATCGGTTTCCTGTAAATATAGCCGGTACTTATTATGTGCAGTTCATTTATCTATATATTCTTAACTATGGCGTCATTTTAGAACGTCTGTTGACTAGAAAGTTTTAAAACGCGCGGGGTTCCTTGCACAGGACAATAATATGGTAAGGAAAAATGGTGCTATGGCATTTTTGTTCAGCCAGTACCGGGCTCTCTCATTTTCTTTTTGTAAGCCTGTTATCATTAAGGTCTAGCGTGTTACCGCTTTTAACTTCACCACCTCTGGCCATTACGTGATATACTTACTCAACTTTAAGCGATGATAGCTCAGCGGTGGGAGCGTCGGGTGTCAAACTGGCGATCGCTGGTTCGATCCCCACCGACGCCTTGAGTTTCTGCTGAAAGTAACACCGTTATCAAAATACCCAGCATGGTAGTAGGATACTTTCAAATATCCGCCTGGCCAAAACTGTCATCAAACACATAGTGTGTACAGGCAGCAGTCCTTGAGCGCCAGTAAGCATTCTAGGTCTAGCGTGACAACATCTTCGACCACATCGTCACTGAACATCTTGTGAGGTATTGTTCAAACGCTAGATCTACCGTGTAAAAAAGCCACAAAATTGTACTCACAAACTCCTTTCAGTAGATAAAACAAATAAATAGTGAACACAAAGGCTCATGAACTAGTGGGACTGTGTTTCAGGAGCCGATGACCTCTCCCAGAAAATGTATTATTTATTTATTATTTTTATTTATTAACACTCACACAAGGTCTTCAGGTCCCAAACTAGGCAGAGCCTGTGCTATGGTAACCTGATGACTGATATATATATACTTATATACATTTAGACACCCAGACGCAGGTCAAACAGACATGTTCATACACACAAATGTTTGACCTGTCCGGGAATCGAACCCGGGACCATCGGCTCCAGGCAGAATGCTACCACTGCGCCAACCGGCCAACAAAAGACTTAGCTTACGTCAAGTACATAATTTAAGCAACGACTAAACTGATGTAACTTTCTCTTTGTCAAACAGGTCGGTAGCGCCGAATTCATGGCACCAGAAGTGGTGTCCCTGTTCGCGGGCTCGGCTGCGAATCACTACGATAAGCGCTGCGACTTGTGGTCGCTCGGCGTGATAGCGTACATCCTGCTGTGCGGGTACCCGCCCTTCCGCGCCGACTGCGGCGCCGATTGTGGCTGGGAGCGCGGGGAGAACTGCCGCGCTTGTCAGGAGCTGCTCTTCACTTCTATACAGGTTCGTCTTTATCTTGTACGCGATCATACTATTCTAGAAACTACATTTAATAAAAATAATGGGTCAGCAAAATACCAATTTTCCCGTTTAAGGGGTCATCCGACTAAAAATATTGCTTTGAATATTGCTATAGTTTTTTTTACTTCTTTAGTTTTTTTTTAGCTTTATTTGTACAAAATTGTGTATGTATCATCATCATCTCAGCCATAGGACGTCCACTGCTGGACATATGCCTCCCCCATTGATTTCCACAAGGACCTGTAGGAAGTGGCCCGTATCCAGCCCTTGCCTGAGATCTTAGTCAGGTCGTCTGTCCACCTGGCCGGTGGCCGTCCTATGCTGCGCTTGCCAGTCCGTGCTCTCCATTCGAGAACTTTTCGAACCCAACGGGCATTAGTTCTTCGAGCTATGTACCCTGCCCACTGCTACTTCGGTGACTTGCGTTCTTCTTCACAGATAAACTATTTCTTTCTTTCTTTTCTTTCTGTATGATTGTTGGGTGTAACGTAGTGATGTATGGTCGCAGGAGGGGCGGTACACGTTCCCCGAGGAAGAGTGGGCGCACATCTCGCCCGAGGCGAAGGATCTGATCCGCGCGCTGCTGGTGCGCGAGGCGGCCGGCAGGATCAGCGCCGAGCGCGTCCTGGCGCACCCGTGGCTGCGGCGCGCCGACCCGCACTCGCACTACCCGCCACTGCAGACGCCCATCAACATCAAACGGTAACGCATCATACAACTACCCACCTACCCACGTCTACCTCGCATTCATTTAACGTGTCAGCCATTTTATTGTTCTGTATTTTCTGCAATGACCTTTGAACATCAAACGGTAACGCATCATACATCAAACTACCCACTTGTGTCACTATCTGTCAAGGATAGATTGTACTGTTTTCTACGCGTGTGTATTTTCTTGTGTACTTGTTAACATTAGTGTGTTTTTATATACACACTAGCTGCGCCCTGCGGTTTTACCCGCATGATTGATGATGAAAAGTAGCCTATGCGCTTTTCCAGACTATAATCTATCTCTGTGCCTTCATCCAGATCCGATCAGCCGTTCTGGCGTGATTGAGTAACAAACATCCATCCATTCAAACTTTCACATTTATGATATAAGTGGGATTTATTTATAATAACAACATTTATATTTCTACCTTTAGGCTTTGTCTGAAAACCAGCGTCAGATGCCGTGGTATCCGACATTAATGCTGATGCCAAACCTTTGTTGATGAATGAAATAATAAACATTTTGTAATAATTATTTAAATTTGCCATTATGTTTGTATCAGTTTTTATCAGCGTTTATATCAGCGTTAATCAGCGCTGCAGACTCGTCTGCAGCACATGCTGAGCTCAGACCATTTCAGACATCACTACGTAAAATTAGTATTTTATTAGCAGTATTATTTTAGTGTTTTTTCGTCTTTCTTAATTTTTTTTTACTTGTAAGTTATGTCTATGTAAAACCTAAATGTGCCTTTCTCTTGTTTTAAATGTCAGAAATAAATCATTTCTTATAATTAAAATCAAAATTAGGCAAAATTACATAATAATATAATATTTACTTGCAGTCAAAGAATTTGAATATCGTTATCGAAACCTCGGTATGATGATTCTTTTTATTTATCAGTCAGTAAACTGAGTGTTTTTGCGGTTCTTGGAAGCCGAACATTCTAGATCTATTTGAAATCAGGCTTCATTGTCAATCAGGTGAGATATCTCACTATAGAAAGATAACAAAAATAAAAACATCTGGCTATCGTAGTCAAATATGCTTGTATAGATATCAGTTGTTTTAGACTTAACCGTGTATTAAATTATCGCTGTCTCGTTGTCGGACTGGAGTGTGATGTAGATGTGTTGTTCACAGGAACATGTCGGCGCGAAACTTGTCCAACTTCGCGGAGTCCGCAATGGCCGTGAACCGCGTGATCCAGCAGCATTTCTCGATGAACTATTCGTATATGGAGCGTCCGGCGGGCGCGCTCCGGCACAGCAAGTCCTGCCACCCGAGTGCCGCCGCCGCCGTCCCGCGCGCCAGCCAGCGCAGCATCGTCGAGGAGGCGTCTCGCTGCGCCGACGAGCCGCCGCTGGGCCTCTCGCCGCCCGCCGACTCGGAGCTGCTGCGCCGCCGCATGCAGGCGGACAAGGCGCAGCTAGCGCCCACGCTGCTGCCGGTGCACTAGCCGCGATCACGGACAGAGCAACATACGTCGCCGTCATCGCTTGACCCAACGAAACTGTCTCTACTACGTGGACATATTTTATTCAATTTCAAAGATTTTTGATAAATGTGTCATGAGAGTGTTTAAAATAGACATCATTCATTTCCAAAGCTTTCTCGTATGAGAAAATTATGGATAAGTGCTGTAAAATCTGATATTATTGATAAAAAACTAATACGTTCAAAAACCCTGGAAAAACAAAGACAGAATGTCAACTATTTGTTGAGTCGAGCGAACGCCGCGCCGTCTGCAAAGAGCTTTGCGGTTTCTTCCCCATTGTGCTGCGGCGGCACGGCACACGCAGCGGCAGAGAGCCGGCACTCGCACCTACCGCGGCACTAATGCCCCGACCGCGGCACTAGAAGGACGGTTCTCTCCCGGCTGTGCCACACATTCCACCGAGCGCGACGCGTCATCTCTGTGCCAACGGATAATTCCACCAGTGATAAAGATAATGATATAACTAACGTACCTATGTGAACGCTCGCACCGCGACGGACCGCCCCGGCGACGTTTTCTTTGAGCCTTTAAATATATATTTTTATGAGTAAATAAAAACGACTGAATAGTTTTTATCGATAGAGTATTTTGTGAGTTTATGTTGAGGCGGTCGCTGGCCGTCTGAGACCGACCACGGTCGATAAATACCGTATTATATTGAGATGTGCCGCTCATACTTTATGTCGATTATGGATAAAATTATTTCTCTTTTACTTTGGATTTGTGAAATCCATATAAAAATTTGAGCTTACGTATGTATTTGTGTAAACGCCTTTCGTTCGTGGCCTATCCTTTTGCAATAAATAGAAATTATGTAATTTTCGATAGAGTTTTCGGATACTAGTCTGTTATATGTGATTGTATATGCATTTTTTACCAACGATGAAAATCCACATCTCACTAATTAAGATTGTTTCAATTGTTAATACTGAAGAGTCGGTACTATTAGGGCGATAAAGTATGTGACATTTTTCTGAGATGCAAGTGTACAGTTGAAAGTTCTTTATCAGTCATTACATAGTGTATAATATTGTGTAAAGTAAGACCGCTTTGTATGTCGTCTATGAACGTAGGGCACTTGGTATTGAATGAAATGTCTTATATGACGCGTATATTATGTTCGTTCATAATAATTTAATAATATGTAGTTCTACGGAACTGCCATATGTTGTGATCCGTTTGAATATACTTTTTATATTGCTGAAAGATTGAGTAATGATAAGTGTAGACTTGCTAGACTGTAACTTGATTGGAAAAAGTACAATGGAGATTATATAATCCCCCATGAGTTATCGTTTACTTGTTCAAATTATATTTTGCATTGTGTAAATTTTATAATATGTTTTACAACGAGGCGTCTTTGTCCAATCAATTGTAAATTTACTCTCGCAATTTGTTAAAGTTTGTTTTCGACAAAATCATTGATTTGATTAATAAATTTTTGAATACAGATGTTTGGATTTTAATGTTGCTTAAATTTATTTGGTCTTTGTTAAGTCTTAGACCTCCACCAACACTATAATTCCAGAAAAGTCTCGAATCAAATGCTTCTTTATTTCTTGGAAAATATTTTTGAACGATGTCTCTTCTACATAATATTTGAGTTTGAAAGATAACTTATCTCTAAAGATGGATGGATTACGTAAGCTACGACAACCGATTAATATTTGGTTGAATCCAAGATATTGCTTCAAGCATAATTATATGTCAAGAAGGCGTAACGAGTATGATCCAATAAAGCAAATGCTCGAAGTAGTCGCCTAATATCCGCAGTCTGCATCAACATGGCTTGGGCCGATAGGGTTGCTCAAGTCCGTGAAACTTGAGCCGTTGCTTATCACAGTCATACCCCCGCACTAAGATTCCCGGTATCGTGGGAGGCATGGACACACTATCACAGCGCACAAACATCCAAGACCCGGGACAAACATCTACACTCATCACACAAATGTTTGCCCCTGCCGGGATTCCAACCCAGGGTCCCGGAGACACAGAGTCATGTCACTGACGCTAACCACGGCGACCGTCAATACATTTATTTTTAAATCATTAAAACTACCTTAAGTGCTGGGTTGAGTGATACGGAATTTTCATTTAAATAATTTTTATTATAAAATTCACACAAGGTCTTCAGGTCCCAAACTAGGCAGAGCCTGTGCTATGGTAACCTGATGACTGATATATATACTTATATACATATACACACCCAGACACAGATCAAACAGAAATGTTCATGCACACAAATGTTTGACCCGTCAGGGAATCGAACCCAGGACAAGCGGCGCAGAAGGCAGAGTGCTACCAACTGCGCCAACCGGCCAGTCAAAACTTTATTTGACAAGATGGCGGTCAGTGCGACGTGATGGACATTTTATCATTATATATGCTGTGAACACTTGTGATGTTGAGCGTTTTATAGCCGTGTAGCCAAAATATACTTACATATTTATCTCGGGACTGCAAGCGATATTGCGGAGTTTGTAAACGAGATTTCCAACTACTAGTACGAGATACGGCTTAAGAAATATATCCCCTCATCTGTTATTTACTTGTGATTATATGTTAATTAATATTGATACATTGCACATGGGTTGCCTAGCGAAATCCCGTAGCTACACTGTTTATTAATATTAACTTTAATATTTGACTAGATTTATTTTAAAATTAAAGTTTATTTTATTGCCTATCCAACAGTATGGTTTTCTATTTACAACTGTGTCATGTTCGTGTATGCTTAGATTTTATTAAAGTTCAAATTGAAGCGCGAGTCTTGTACGGAGAGTGACAAAAGCGTTACGCGCGCTACTCTATGTGATAGATAGACACATCGAAATAATAAGTAGGTACTTAAGATTTCGATGGCATAGGCATATATCTATCATTTAGTTAGTTAGTTAATTTTAATTAATGGCAAAAGTTAAAGAACATTATTGCCAGTGTCACGTCAAACAGGAAAATAAATCTAACTGAAGGAGGTAATTTTGAATTTGGGTTGTCTGAAACAAAGAAAGATATCTCACATATAATAATAATTGAACAACTTACACTAAATAATATATGAAAATATGGAGACCATACTTAATTTATTATGAGTATATATACAGGAATGGAATAATACTATCTATCATTTCATCGATGTTTTGTTAAGACGTCACGATAAACTATCGTCCGTAAACCAACTTTACAGACACCAATTTTTTAAAAATAATTATTGGGTCAGTACAGGCCCGGGCTTAGCTCGGCAACCTATGTGCACTTTATCCCTCTACATAGTAACTAACATTCAAGGCTTTTCATAATTAAATAACAGATGAGGGGATATATTTCTTCAGCCGGATCTTAGACCATACATTGTCAAGTGACCGAATGGCATTTCTCGTTAAGATTTCAATATTTTCGAAAACGAATACCTAGACGATATTATAGTTGCGGTTGAAGACATCGGAGAACATACACAATGACAATTTTATTGATCGCGTGAGTAGCAAATGTCACTGAAAAGGGTGAAATAAACATTTTTACCAACAAATGGCACGACAAATGGCCGACTTCAACACTCAAAAGTGTCAAAATCGGTTCCATTTTATGGTAAAAAATATTTTTTACCATTTTAAAATTACATTGTAATAAACATAACATGTTGTATATAATAATGACGTTATAATGTTGTAGAATTGTAGAAAATACGCAACATAAATTAATTCTTGGGACCGCTGCCATCTGTATACAGGGCTGCGTTCAGGTGCTTCGTCGGCCAAATATTGATCGACCAATATTTGAACGATGTCTCAGGAACGGCTACTCCATAACATGTCACAGAAGAAGAAGAAGTCACTTAAATTGATAATGGATCACGTGATAGTTACTACTGCAAATGTCACTTTTGACAGCCGACCAAGATGTGATCGATTCGAGAGGTAGAAAGATTAAGGTCTTGTCGAGCATAATCTGCTCTGACAGGGTGACGTGAACGGTAATGATCAAATATTGGCTGGAGCAAATAATACTCTAATTGAGTTCGTGAACGCCGCATATCCGCTGTCAGAGCAGGATATGGTTTGGCTGAAGCCGCTCCCGAACGCAGCCCAGATAACAGTACCAAGTGGGTCAAATAAGCAGTGGACAAAATGTCACTAACACAAACTATAATATCATTGATCACTAAATATCTTCGCAAGAGCGCGTTTTATAAAACTCTACCTCATATTTCTGTAAAAGGCCTTCAGCGCAAGCAGTCTATTTAAAATTATTTCTTGCGACGATAAGTACCTCGTTATTGAAGTTTTTTATATTGTAGCACTTTAATATTTTTGATAATGAACCCCAATACGATATATAACATAATATTGTGTGACACCACGACCCATGAGAGTGATAGCAATAGCCAATAAGTATAGTTAATATCAGGCTGTTAATTTATGGCTATTTCGTAACGCTTAGTTTTTCTTTGTAGTTCGTCTTAAGTTATTTTTTCTTCTTCTGTTTCTTCTTGTAAGCATTTAACTGAAGCTATGATATGATACATTTATCTTTTTCTCAGCTAGTGACTGAATTAATATGTATCTGGTAATTTGTGGATTACGTTGTGGGTAAGGTTACGATGTTGAATTCAATTACAAATATCATTGTAGCGTACTAAGTACTAATTCATATTATGTACACTGATAATCCCTGAATATATTTTTTTAACAAGTGGGTATTTTCTTTAATTAGATGTAGTGTATGGAGTTCACTCTCCACATTTATAAAATATAATTTCATGCTTATGCATAAAGCTTTAGCTCGTAAACAAATAGTCTTAAAAGTTTGTTGTTTTCAAATGTATGTCACTGTATCGACCGATACTGACCGAACAGATATAGTTATATTAGCGTAAGTAATTTACAGCTTCAGCATTTAGTACAATTATAGATACCGGCAAACCACAAGTGAAAGAATAATAGGCGAGTAATTTAGTCGATGGACAAAAACATCCCATATATATTGTGTACCACATCACTAGTGACGTATAGTAACATGAAATGTCAAAAAAATAATCCTGAAGAGGGCGCTCTAAAATTGCTCGGCCACGTAAGTCAGGGTCGTATTTTTCTTCCCTGATTTAATTTATTTGCACTGTTTTACATTCTGTGATAATATGTGAGAATGATTTAGTGTAATCGAATTGCTAGTGAAGTTTTTTCAGTGTGAACATCCATTAAACTGAGGTAAATGGCTCTTTGAATTATGAGTCCCCCATCGCCCATCCGTCATCTTAGTTGTGAATTAGCATGTTTTTAATTGAATCCTTGGCGATATCAAAGTGTTTGTTATACAAAAACATGCAGCTGCGCTGTGCACGTGATCTGTTTGAGTTTTAATTTATTTTATTTCACTCCATTTGCTAAAGTCGGGTTTCATGATTCCAGATTGTCAAGCCATGTCCAATATACCACCAAATCCTTTCAACAACATTGCGGGAGCGCCTCAGATGAACGCCAATGTTGGCCCGTCTGTATTCAATCATAATCAGCAGTATGGTCAAGTCCCATTGAATCAATTGCCACCAGGGTATGCAATAGGGCTAAAGCAAGATTCCAACTCAAATAGCCCTATACATGCACCCAGTTCCACTCCCCAAAACAATGCCTTGCAAAATGTCAGCAACTACAATCAAAGTGGGAGCAGTTCGCCTGCATTTAATCAACCTGGAATATTGCAGCCACCACTAAACTCAGGGTTACAGTCATCCCCGATGAAACCACCAGCATCAGTAGCTCATATTAAAAATACACTACCATCTAATGTTCCACTATCCTCTGCTAGTCCCCAAACTGTACCTAATTCCAACTCATCTCCAACTCCTTACACTCCACATTATCAACCTCAGCATCAAATCAATGATAATGCACCACCCATGATCTCTTCTAGTCAGTTTAGTCAACCATTGATGAACGGTCCACCCAATTCTTCACCTGCTGGACCTGCCATTACTTTAAATCAAATTCCCCCATCTTCTAGTGGCTTTAGTGTTCCTCCAGTAGGTAATAAGCCACCAAATCCTATTGTATATAATTCACCTCCTTTGACCCAAGCTTTTGGGCCACCACCTGTATCTAAGCCTCCTGGCTCAGGTCCTATTGTCAGTCAGTCTAATGTACCATTTTCTGCACCTCAGCTTGGCCTTAGGGTTAATAGTCCTTTGACAAATGGACCACAAACAGGGCCAATTACAGGTCCTCCTAGGCCTATGGGAGTCAATGGCCCATCTATGGTTGGTCCACAAATGGGAGCTTCTGTGTCTGGGCCTCCAACAGGCCCTCCTAAGGTTTCAGGTCCTGGATTCCAGTCAGCCCCAATGAGTGCAACATCTGTTGTACAAAATATTCCACCACAAACACATGTAGGTGGACCCTTTGGGCCGTTAGGATCTCAAATAAGTGGACCCACACAACCATTCTCTGGTCCACCACGTAATGGTCCATCTGCTTTCCCACCAGTGAATACACCTGGCCCATCAATGGGCTTTCCTAGTGGTCCACAGAGTCTTCCCTCACAATTCCCTCCAATGCCATCACAGCCTGCAATACCACACCAAATGGGACCTCCTATAGGTCAAACAAGCACTCCAGGAGCTGTAAAAAGCAACATGCAGAATAGATATCCACAAATGCCGCCAAGCAACCAGCCTTCAATGCCCATGCAAACAAATATAGGCAGCCAGCCTTCAATGTCAATGCAAACGAATATGGCAAGGCCTTACCCTCAACAACAAGTGCCACAGCAATACAATACTCAAGCTATGACGCAACAAATGGGACAGTTGAGTGTGACTAGGCAAGGTTTTGACCAGCTCTGGGGCCATCATATGGTGGACTTGCTTCAGTGCAGACATATACTGCCTGAGTACCCTGAAGATCCCCCAGAAATAAAACTGGGTCATCAATTCGCTGATGCAGCTAACTGCAGTCCAGAGTGAGTAATTATTCACATTTTTCTATTATTGTAGTGAAGCCTTTGATAGAAAGCATTGGTAACAGGTTTATTTTCAATATTTTGCTCCCTATCAGCAAACTGTCTGATAACATAATTATAATTATGTAGGCAACATTGTCTTATTACCTTAAAGGCAAGAACATTCCTAGACCCAGAAACATACTGTTCCTCAAGGAGCACTAGCAAAGTTGTCTGTCGGTGTTGGGTGACAGATTTTAGCATGATATGCTATTACAAAGTTTCAAATTTAGTAATAGGTAGTTACGGGGCCTCAGAGCATACAGGGCAAGCAGCAAATACATACATACTTACTGTTTACACCTTTCGTGCACACAATAGCAATTTTTCGGAATATTGTCGCACACATGCACATGTTTTATTGTTAGTTGTGCTGAAAACCTTAGGCCTGTTTTCTTAGTTATAGCAAGAACCTGCGTTTTGGTATATTTTACTTGATACAGTCTTAACAGAGATCGTTGTTGTTGCATGATTTAAAAAAAGATTGCTTCACAATAAAGTTACGGGTTAGCAGCTATTCTTATATATTGATTGTGTTGGGAAATTTTTTGCAGAAGATTACATCATTACGTTTTAGTTTACAAAATTAAAATTTTATCTGGTTTCTTATTTATTTTTTATTTTTATGAGTGATTGATAATAGAGGATTATTCTCTATAAAGTGTACATGCATGAGTGTAGTAATGTGGAATTAAGGGCCGGAATGGTAAATCTTTGCTACTTAATACCTTTCTGCAATCAAAAGAAATTTCAGTAAAGTAAGCCTGAGTAAGACTTTACCAAATGAAAACAAACACAGTTTCGGTTGCCTTTTTATTATACTCCAAAAATTTGATGCAACAAAACATAAAGACTATACTTGACTCTGCCTAAATGCATATGGAATCAGAGCCTCTCAGCTATCAAAACACAATTTCTTGTATGCATGCCTATTACATAGCAAGATAATCTGTAGCTCCTGTCCTGTCTACATGGTAGTGAAGGTTTCAGGGACATAACCTGCCAACCCATAACTAGTCCTACTAAGACTGACTCTGAGCAGCTAATAACAATTTTTTATTTTTTCTAATTGGCCCAAGACGGTCCCTAAGATTTTTATCGTTTACTTGCTGAATAAAATTGTTAAGAGATGTTATAGAAAAAATCATATTATGGGTTTCTGAGAATTAACTTACGAGGTATCCTCGTTTACTTGCTGAATAAAACTAAATAGTATTACTTATTCCAGTTTCATTGGTTAAATGATTGCCAAATTTTATATACAAAGATCTTCGCTATAAAGTTCAATATGACTATTAAGTCATTTTCCATTGGTGGACCTTTTAGATTACCAGGCTCTCAAACAAGTGTCAGCATTCAAGCCTTCAAAGCAAAAAAAAGGAGGGCCGTCTGGCACCAAGTAAATTATCCAAGATTTTCACCTAATCCTCAGAGCAATTACTAAATTGCATAGGAAAATTGTGAATAGATCAAAAAATAGGCTAAAATCTCAGTTAAGTTAGTTGGTGCAAGCAATCAAAGTAAATCATTAATAAATAAAGTATGGGGTTGAATTCTACAGCAAAAATCTTGTTTGTCAGTGTAGTAATATGATCTCTTATATCTTATCTTAAAATGCGGGAAACCGCTTGGCGCAATATTATATTGAGGATGCAGATTGGTTTTTTGCATTATCCAGAGATGGTTGTCCATGACCTTTCTAATAGCCTCAGGAACACTTCAACATATGATGTAAAGTATTTTTCCTGGGATGACACCAGTTTAACTTGAAAAGCAAACCTATAATAAGTGCACATTTTCATTTTCAGAATTTGATATCTCTGAATAAGCTCTAATGCTTCAGATAAACATTGATAACATACCATGGGTTAGAGATGGGCTAGGGAACAGAAAATAAAAAATAAAAACGCCCGAAACGCTCTCGTTCCGCGTTCGTTTTGGCACAGGTGGCGTTTTGAACTGTTTTCGTTCACAATTCGAGATGCATGAAAAGTGTTAAAAACGCCAGCGTGAACTGCCACTTTTGACCCACCTCCGGGGCTGGGTCTTTTGTGAGCATTTTTTGACAGCTGAGAGATTGATAGCTACAGCTGATTTGAGTAGATAAACAAACTCGAAAGCATGCGCCAGTATGTTTTCTTTCTATTTCCATTACGAAAATGTAATTCTCTCTATGATTCAAACTAATATTATAGTATAGGTGGTATTGAAAAATTTTTAAGTCATGAATGTTCCAATGTATCGTCATACTTGACAGCTCGCGTGTAATATGATGTGTATGCGTCGTTTGAGTTGAGAAAGATTGTTTTTGCCACAAATGCTAAAAACGCCACTTGTCCATCTCGAACACGCCTTTAGTAACACAATACATACATAAATAAATAAAAAAACTGTATGAGAATATTCACAGCTATCAAGGTACAATGAAACATCCTGGCCTCTATACTTTGATCCTACTGTCACAGAATTATAAATTGGCGTTGTATAAACTTCACACGCTGTCTCACATCACTGATCCCTCCTAGGTCATGGCAGGAATCAATGAACCAGAACAACTCAGGAACTTACAGATTCACTTCAAGGTGTAATATGGATTTAACAATCCTTGTTTGTAGTTGTATGTTGTAACTACTTAAACTGTCCTGGCCAGCTATTACATTTTTTGTAGAGGATAATTTTTTTTTGTTCTGGTATATTAGGCATTGAGCCAATTTAAAAAAAAAAATGTACGCATGTAAATTTTGTCTTGTACACCAATTCATGCTTGCATTACTAGAAACAATAGAAAATTATTAAAAAACCTGCAGCAGAAAAATTCACTAGCTTCGATTAAAACTAATCCACCCAGATTTTATTCAAATCTTGGATATAGCGTCCACTTATAAACCAAAAAAGTAGTGAACACAGCCTCTGCGATCACTATTATAGGCTTGTATCATATTAGAAACTAACTCAATTTGACTTAATCATGATGGCAATCTCTCTTTTATTTTAAAGTACATACTTGTTTAATACAGTATATTTTTTGTGTAGGACTTTAAAGTTTAATGTTACATAATTATTATCATTGTGGCAGAGTGTATGTGATAAAGCGATTTTAGATTATTTTTTTAAAGGTTTAAGCTTATGTTTGACCGCTGTCTCACCTGATGCTAGACCGCTGTCTCACCTGATGCTAAGTGACGACGCGGTCTAAGGTGTAACACGCAAACTTAGAAGCTACCTATTCACTCGCGACTTGAATACTGCGGGGTTGTACCTATCGGGAAACACAGACTTAGCAGTGAGTTCCACTCCCTGGCAGTATACAATCATCATCATCTCAGCCATAGGACGTCCACTGCTGGACATAGGCCTCCTCCATTGATTTCCACAAGGACCGGTTGGAAGAGGCCCGCATCCAGCCCTTGCCTGCAATCTAAGTCAGGTCGTCTGTCCACCTGGTCGGTGGCCGTCCTATGCTGCGCTTGCCAGTCTTGGCAGTATGCATTCATAATCTCAGCCATAAGACGTCCACTGCTGGACATAGGCCTCCCCCATTGATTTCCACAAGGACCTGTTGGAAGCGGCCCGCATCCAGCCCTTGCCTGCGATCTTAGTCAGGTCGTCGGTCCACCTGGTCAGTATGCATTATAAAAGTGCAAATAAAACGCTTTCTTACGTAACGGTGGTATATCTACCATGTAGCGGTGGTGCATAGCCGTACGTCTGGTTGATCGATGAAAGAATGGATGTCAGAACTAGATTGGTATTGATGGCTCAAACTGACTATTGAATGCTCAAACTGGGCAGGCTGTTGAAACTATTTGAAATTGTAACATCTTTATTTTTATATCACACAGTTGTTCAATAAATATTTCTGGTTTATTAGTGTTTTGTTTATGTATATTATGCTTTTTGTGTTTTTTAATGATATAGTCTTCAGTACTATGGCGAACAAGTTCGATCAAAGTTTTCCCACCCAAGACAAGAAGATAATGATTCGTTAGGACAATATCATGTAAAGTCATTGGAATATTTTAAGTCATCAAATCATTGAGAACTATGCCTTGGTTCCAATATCAATATAAACATCTAGCTGAATGCGGGCCACTTCCACCCGGTCTAAGTGGAAATCAATGGGTGAGGCATATGTCCAGCAGTGGACGCCCTATGGCTGAGATGATGATGATGATGATAATAATAATAATCTAAATTATTTTATTTAGTAGACTATTCATAGTAAGTAACCTTTTTTAGCCTGCAATATAATTATGTAATATATAAAACAAAAACCTTTTTTAAAACAATTAATTGGAAAACAGTTCGCATTTATTTTACGTTAGTCACAAGGCAGCGTATCTATTAGTCATTCACATTGTGAATGACGTTCCTAATCTCACCCTTCATTCATCGTATCATTATTATTGATATGAACAACGAGAACGAACATTCAACGGTCAGAGAAAGAGAATCGCTATGAAGCGATGCATCTTGTCTAGGCCTACAGGTGTGTAATATATGCATGAAGCCAATGATATTATATGTTTATATGAGGTAGATGTCGCACAAGCGCGCGGAAACTGAGGCGGCAAAATTAAGTCAATTGTAGTAATTTTCATTACGACGCGTATTTCAAGCGCAAGTCTAAACATATAGCTATCCTTTTTTATATTATTTGTACCGTATTATCTGTCGCAGTAAACATGTTTATGTCGTAAAGGAACAAAATCTGAGCACCGCGCAGTATGAATATACGTCATCTTTAGTAAAACGTCATTGCATGAAGTGCCATGATATAATACATTTTATTACTTGTTTGCAATGGAACCAGTCATATTTTGATTCGCGGCTATCCCTTGGGTATCACTATATCCGAAAGATGTTTTAAATGATAAAAGTTTATTTGCTGTAAGCATCGATCACGAATCAAGCCACGGGTTTATAGACTTGTATATTTATTATTTTAATTTAATTTATTTATTTATTAACATTCACACAAGGTCTTCAGGTCCCAAACTAGGCAGAGCCTGTGCTATGGTAACCTGATGACTGATATATATACATATACACACCCAGACACAGGTCAAACAGACATGTTCATGCACACAAATGTTGGACCTGTCCGGGAATCGAACCCGGGACCAGCGGCTCAGAAGGCAGAGTGCTACCAACTGCGCCAACCGGCCAGTGAAATACATACATGTATATACATACATAAGATAAGATGGTTTGGTCATGTTGAGAGAATGAACGAAAGGAGATTGACTAAGAGGTAGTGTTGGAAGAGGAAGGCTTAGGCGAACGTTCCGAAATCAAATATAGTAAGAAAGGGCCAGCGCTCTAAACCGAAATTCTTGTGTGAAAGGTCTGATGAGCGTGGATGAAGCGAAATAAGTGTCGGGATCGTAGCATTTGAAGGCTGTTGTCTCTGCCCACCCTTACGGGAAACTATATAAGTTTTATTATGCTTTACTAAAAAAAGATACTGCTGAACTGTAGTTAAATTTAAAGATTATTGTTACGCAATTGAACAAACGGTAGACATGACTTATCTCGGTTTTTGATAACATCCACTTGCTCGCTTTGTCTGCTGTATCAAACTAGACGTCTGATATCTTCGAAATACGGGCAATTATTACAATGTAAACTCTAAGGCTTTCACGGCCGGCGTTGGAATATTGACTGACTGTGTGCACACATATATATGCATACAATATACCTAATGTCAGTAAAATGTAATTCCGTGATTGGTCTTAGGTATTAACCTACTTGTAGAATAATTTGTTTATTATGGGCTGTGGAATTTATTAATAAATAAAATAAATTAAATATGAGAAGGTAATCGCATATTGTACCGAACTCCTGGAACTGGTATATGAGTAGGGTAATAATACTCCAAAATATTGTAATAATTGTTGTATGTATTGCTTCCGGGCTGTTTGGCCGTGGTCTGATAGCAGTAACAGAGAAGACGCCGCGAAGGAGAGTTCTACGCTCTTGTCGCCGCTCGGACCTGAACCACTGAAGATGTCGACCGCAGTGATCGACGAAACGTCTGGAACAAAAGTTTCACATGGACCACGGCCAAACAGCTCGGAAGCAATACATACAACAATTATTACAATATTTTGTAGTATTGTTATTAAAACTGACGTGGTTTTGACACATTATAAATGTATAAAACACGGGAGTTACTCACGTAATAAGTCAGAGGGTTCCGACTATAGTTTCAACCACATTCGGTGGTCTTTTTCAAGGAGAATACGGGGCGCTCGCGGACGCGGTCGCGATTCGCCTAGTACTGTACTGTTTTGTAGTATTATTACCCTACTCATATACCAGTTCCAAGAGTTCGGTACAATATGCGATTACCTTCTCATATTTAATTTATTAATAAATTCCACAGCCCATAATAAACAAATTATTCTACAAGTAGGTTAGTACCTCGTAGCCAATCACGGAATTACATTTTACTGACATTAGGTATATTGTGTGCATATATATGTGTGCACACAGTCAGTCAATACTCCAGGGTGTGATTAGGACAGCCGGATTACAACGTCGACCACATCATGAAATGAGATATTGGCCAGGTTAGACGCTAGATCTACCTATAAAATCATTTAAAAAGTTAGTACCGAGTACAGTGTTTTTACACTGCAATATGAATGTGATAAAAACTCTGTCGCAAAATGATTTTTTTTTCCGCACGGAGTATTCATTACAAACTATTCATTATTCAATGCTCGTTTCATAATAATCCCACCAAAAACATACATTTGTAATGAGAGCCAACTTCAATATTTTGATACATGCCTCGTTTGTTGATTTCAACGACAAAAGAAGTGAGATCTAAACGGGTGCCAATTTCAATGGTCAGCCCTGAATTTTTTTTCTTCTTTTCTTCTCACTCTTAGACCCCGCACTAGGATTCCCTGTGTCGCGGGAGGCATGGACACACACAAACACCCAAGACCCGGGACAAACATCTACACTCATCGCACAAATGTTTGCCCCTGTCGGGAATCGAACCCAGGGTCCCGGAGACACAGAAGTCATGTCACTGACACTGACCACTGCGCCAGGGTGACCATCAGCCCTGAAATTATTTTTTTAATTACATATAAGATAGCGTTGGACAACTGTATCACCTGATGTTAAGTGCTGACGTTGTCTAGGATGTAGCACGCAACCCTATATGGTATCTATTCACCCGGAAGACTCCAGGATTGTACGTATCGAGAAACACAGACTCGGGCAACTAGTTCCATTCCTTGGCAATTTATTGGCTAAGTATTTTACAACAGGTTAAAATATCATTTCTTCTGGTAACTTAGGATAATATATTGAAGTCCAAAGTCTGACTAGGATATTTCTCATATACTATATTTAAAATTGTTGTGTCCACTGAGAAGTATAAATCGTGGAAGCGCAAATTATTTTTTATTTTTTAAATTTCATTGGATTGTGAAATTTTCAATTTTACCATATTTGCTGCGCTTGTTTTTCAAATGGTCATTTAATTCGTCTAACTGTCTCCGTTAATTTCTGACTAATTATTATTCTTATCAATAACACCCTACAAAATTTGTGTATGGATGTCGCATTGCCGCCCGTCTGGTCGTTCTCAGATGGAATGGGGATGGAGAAATCAAATCATGTATAACTCCAGAGCGCACTCTCTGAAATGTATCCGATAAAACACCGATAAAAAACGATTAAATTAACTATAAAATAATATGTTGGTATATTATTTTATATTGCCAATACAGTAGCGGGTATTAGCTATCTATGAGGATTGCTAATAAAAATGTTTTTATTTGTTTACAGAGTCTTCAGATGCACCGTGAACAAAATACCAGAGACGAATAGTCTCCTGCAGAAGTCTAGGCTACCCCTAGGTATATTAATACATCCCTTCAAGGACCTTAATGTAAGTACATGAGGATTCATTGTGCATATTGTGTTGTGTGGTAGGTACATGTGGTAATAATGTAGACGGCATAGTAGCGCACATTCACCAAAGCTTATCTCCGGTTAGTGCGTAAAGTGGATCTGCACAATCCAACAATAATTAAAAACTAAGAGTTGGTTTGCATATGTGACCGTTAAATTGTAAATACCGTTAGATTGTAAACTATCTCGCGAGATTGTAAACTGTCAACAGAATGGGATGGACATGGGCATTAAAATTTATTAAATTTATAATTAACTTACCTAACACTTTTAGTCCATTCACTCTTCTAACTATTTTGCTTATGCCCACTGTAGTATTTTTTTTGCCGGATTCTAATGCCCGTTTACAATCTGTGGACAGTTTACAATCTCACGAAATAGATTATAATCTAACGTTAATATACAATTAAACGGTGACAAATATACCGCAATTAAAAAATAATCGTTATTCTTACAGTAGAAGTATGATTTTCGCACGACAACATTTGCATAATTCCATAATCACACTGTAAAAAGGCGAAAGTTTGTCGTCGCTTCAGCGAAACATCAAACATACAAATGTTTGATCTGTTTGATGAACAAATGTTTGACAATCTCACGAAATAGATTATAATCTAACATTAATTTCAATTAAACGGTGACAAATATACCGCAATTAGAAAATAATCGTTATTCTTACAGTAGAAGTATGATTTTCGCACGACAACATTGGCATAATTCCATAATCACACTGTAAAAAGGCGAAAGTTTGTCGTCGCTTCAGCGAAACATCAAACATACAAATGTTTGATCTGTTTGATGAACAAATGTTTGACAATCTCACGAAATAGATTATAATCTAACATTAATTTCAATTAAACGGTGACAAATATACCGCAATTAGAAAATAATCGTTATTCTTACAGTAGAAGTATGATTTTCGCACGACAACATTGGCATAATTCCATAATCACACTGTAAAAAGGCGAAAGTTTGTCGTCGATTCAGCGAAACATCAAACATACAAATGTTTGATGAACAAATGTTTGACAATCTCACGAAATAGATTATAATCTAACATTAATTTCAATTAAACGGTGACAAATATACCGCAATTAAAAAATAATCGTTATTCTTACAGTAGAAGTATGATTTTCGCACGACAACATTTGCATAATTCCATAATCACACTGTAAAAAGGCGAAAGTATGTCGTCGCTTCAGCTAAACATCAAACATACAAATGTTTGATCTGTTTGATGAACAAATGTTTGACAATCTCACGAAATAGATTATAATCTAACATTAATTTCAATTAAACGGTGACAAATATACCGCAATTAAAATATAATCGTTATTCTTACAGTAAAAGTATGATTTTCGCACTTCAACATTTGCATAATTCCATAATCACACTGTAAAAAGGCGAAAGTATGTCGTCGCTTCAGCTAAACATCAAACATACAAATGTTTGATCTGTTTGATGAACAAATGTTTGACAATCTCACGAAATAGATTATAATCTAACATTAATTTCAATTAAACGGTGACAAATATACCGCAATTAGAAAATAATCGTTATTCTTATAGTAGAAGTATGATTTTCGCACGACAACATTTGCATAATTCCATAATCACACTGTAAAAAGGCGAAAGTTTGTCGTCTGCTAAACGCTATTACATTATATTCGGAATGATAGCTTATACACAGAAATAACACATAGGCTACTATTTTCCCGCAATAATTGACTGTTCCCGTGGGCGGACGGAAAGAAACAAAAAGGTAATTTTTTCCGATACATTTCACCGGCGGCAAGAACGCGGGGCGCAGCTAGTCAAAAATAAACTCTAACTAATAAAACATACTAAATCTCTGTGTCGTTTTCATTGAATTGTCAAATCCGTAGTTTAACAAAAAATGCAACCGACTTCAACACTCAAAAGTGTGAAATAACTTGTCGAAGTCGGTACCATGAGCACATGATATGTGATGATAGTTACTTTTGTGTGAACTATCATGTTACCGACTTCAACAAGTTATTTCACACTTTTGAGTGTTGAAGTCGGTTGCATTACTTGTTAAAAATTTTTTACCTGTCTAGCTACCTAAACACATAGTGTGTTCAGCAGCACTCCTTGAGAGCCAGTAACCATTCTAGGTCTAACGGGATAATTTCTTTGACCATATAGTCACTGACCATCAAGACGGTAGACTATACAGTATATACAAATGTTTTAGTTACTCTTTCATCACAACGTTCAATTTAACGCGTACTTGATTTTCAAATCAAGCCGTAATATCTAATCATGCCGTGGTGGTACCGGCCTAGAATAGTACTCCCCCATCTCTTCCCGTGGGTGCCGTAAGAGTCGGCTAAAGGATCGCTTACCAGAAGGTGGGCAGCAGCGCCTTCTGAAGATCGGAAATCATACTGCGCTCGCCAACCCGCCTGCCAAGCGTGGCGAGTATTGGCAAATCCCCCCTATATGGGGGAGGCATTTGTCCAGCAGTGGATATCCTATGGCTGAGATGATGATGATGATTTTCAAAAAACACAAGCTATGCGTATATTAGCTTTGGTGGATAGGCCCTTCTAATGCTGTCGTCGTAGATTTCATAGCCGTTTTTTTTTAATGCTGATATCAAACCTAGTTTTTTTTATGGAGGGGTGTGCGGTAGACTCGCCTGTGTAGTCTCATTATTCATTTGGTTTAAGAAGTAGCGCATCAAAATTATCATTTTCCGACAAAATATAAATACATTTTAAAGCGATGATAGCTCAGCGGTGGGAGCGTCAGCTGTCAAATTGACGAATACTGATGCAATCCCCACCAACAGTTTAAGCTTCCGGTGAAGGTAACACCATTATCGAATTCCCAGCATGGTGGTAGGGTATTTTCGAGTGCCCGTCTGGCTAGCTACCACCCTCAAGTTGGAAAAACTGTCACCAAACACATAGTGTGTTCAGGTAGCAGTCGTTGAGAGCCAGTTGTCATTCTAGGTCTAGTGTGATCATCTTTGACCACTTCGTCACTGACCATCAATTGAGATAGTGGTGAAACGCGAAATCTATAAAGTATATAAAAAAAAATGAAAAATATACATGTGCTAGTTACGGTGCAAGTTTTTTTCTTTTTTTAAGGGGTAGTGAGCTTATGTTTGACCGCTGTCTCACCTGATGTTAAGTGACGGCGAGGTCTAAGGTGTAGCGCGCAATCTTAAAAAGGCACCCATTCACTATTATAGGTCAGTGAAGGCTATGGAATATGATTAAGGTTTTCTGTGTCAAGGACATGGTTCTATTTCTATTACCAACACAACTAATTTATTCTTTCGTTTCTTAAACAACTCTAATGAACGTAAGACAGTTAATTGTATCTAATAATTAGTCATTTAACAAAAATCACAGAAATGGTCACAAAAAGTGTAACATATTTTGCATAGTCCATATAAGTTTCATAGTAGTTCAATGCATTCATACATTCTCTATATAAAGGCATATAAACCTTGTGTACTCCTTCAGCTTTCCTCGAGAGCCTGTCGACCGGTTCTAGGTGGTACCACCTGGACCACACTGACCACTATTTAAAAGTCTGTTATTTCTGTAAAGCTTCATATTTTCATTACCGTGTTGAGTTATTTCATGCTGTTTGAGTTATTATTATCATGATACTTTGTAACTATACAACAGGTTGCAGAATATAATAGAAGGTAACACACTGTGTTATCAGCATGTTTCCATACAGCTAATGTGAAATAGATTTTTTAGGGTTCCGTACCCAAAAGGTAAAACGGAACCTAATTACTCAGCCTCAGCTGTCCGTCCGTTTGTCCGTCCGTCTGTCCATCTGTCACCAGGCTGTGTCTCATGAATCGTGACAGACAGTTGAAATTTTCTGTTATTTCTGTATTTCTGTTGCCGCTATAACAAAAAGTACTAAAAAACAGACTAAAATAGATATTTAAGAGGGCTCCCATACATCATGGTGTTTTTTTTTGCTCGTCTTTGGTCGATATTAATAACGGCGAAAGGTTGACTCGATTCATAAAATATTTAGTAATATCTTAAATATTATTATATATATTTATTATTATATATTATATATATATCTTAAATTACTTTAAAAACGAATTCCCATACAACAAGCGTGATTGTTTTTTTATATTTTTTTTGCGTTTTTTTACGTACCGAACCCTTCGTGCGCGAGTCTGACTCTCACTTGGCCGATTTTTATACATATTCTTATAATAGTTACAGCAGAAAAGTACTCACGTATCATGATTGTGTGTAGAAATATGCAGCTTTGCAAATAAGTCTTTTTCTTTATTTAGCTGTGGGCATTGAATTTCTCGTCAAAACAACGTTACTCCCCAGCTAATGGTAATACCGGATAACACCGGTGTGGTTCATGATGGCGGTATTTTTGCGTTGCGCAAAAGTATAAGTCATAAATTATTTATTTATTTGTTTGACACTTATTGTTTAAAAAAGTGTTATCAGATTTTTAGATACTAAAACAAGTACAATGTTGTATAACCTTGGCGATATTGAAAACTTTTCAAAGTGAGACATTACACGTATTCGAATACAAGATACATATTTATTGAGTGTCGTAGGTATGTACATTTGTTTACAATGTATGTATGTACCTACAACAAACAATGTATGCACTTGCGAAAGTGAATAAATGCAGATCTTATATTTTTTTTGCAGGTAATGCCTTATGATTTAGGATGTTATGACGAGGTAGCACATACTTATTTTGCACATTTACCTCAAGATAATTGAAAATAAATATGCTATTCAGTTATGTTTGTTTTCTTTGCAGCATTTGCCGGTTATACAATGCAACACGATAGTGAGATGTCGCGCGTGCCGGACCTACATCAACCCGTTTGTGTATTTTGTCGACTCGAAGCGGTGGAAATGCAACCTTTGCTACAGGGTCAATGACTGTAAGTAACGCTATCATTGCAATATCTGTGTTATTGTTTATGAAATGAAAACGTCTTTAGCGTCGTTGTGTATGAGGAAAAAATGTTAAACTCGCGTCAGGTCAAGTGACACTGACCGAAAATTCGTAAGACGCGTGACGTCATCGACGTCGTCGACGAAGACGGAGTATTCATATAGATAGTAGACATTTTTTTTTTTAAGATTACAATCTTAATAAATATTAATTAATGTAATATAAATTTTCATGTTTGTGTACGATAGCGTAATAAATGAATATTTATTATAATTATACGTAAAGCTAATAAAACCCGTTGAGAGATATAATTAAAAATTCGGATTCAGACGGGGTTGAACTCGCATCGTCTGTCGCACTCAGTGTTGCCAGTTGCATGCATACAAACAGATCATAAAAGAAAAAATATTTGGAACTACTTGGCAATACTACATTGAAATCTTATTGACGTTTTGTAACAATATAATTATACTTTTTTAGCGCATAACGATTAGGTAAAAAAAGGCCGTCTTTATAGGATTTTTTTACGAGGAAGCGTGACATATGTCTTACAATCCGATACAGTGTAAAACGTAATTCATATGCTACGCACGCAGCGCGCCCCTTTGTTTATGGACATTTTACGTTTCCATACCTTTCTGTTTTCTGTGGTCTGTCCCTATGTTAAATGTATAATATGCTAGTGAATTTTAAGTACAGTGTTACAACTGCGAGCTTAAATGTTGTTTTTCAGACTGTGGAGTTTTAAGAGAGACGTTAATTTTATATCATTATGATAGATGTCAGGCACGGCCATGTGAATATCTACATATGTATATGTCGATAAATACGAGTGGACCAGAAATACGCGGTTGAAATACGGTGGGTTTTTCACGCGGGCTTACCTCTGTGAAAAGGATGGCAGAAGTGTATAAACCTTCGATCAAATATACACTTCGCTGGTATAAACACCCATTTCATCATCATCAGCATCTCAGCCATAGGACCATTGATTTCCACAAGGACCTGTTGGAAGCGGCCCGCATCCAGCCCTTGCCTGCGATCTTACTCAGGTCGTCTGTCCACCTACCTAAACACCCATTTATCGTCCATTATTAATTCTATTACAAAAGTTTTTACAAAGAACACGATACTTAACAAACTTTAAAAAACGTGCATAATCACAAACTGAAATGACGTCATTATATTTTTGATCTCGCACTTAATTGCGTCGTATTATCCCACTTATATTATAAATGACATAGTTTGGATAGATGGATGGATGATTGGTGATCACGCCAAAACGGTTGAACGGATCTAGATGAAAGGAGGATGGCAGACTCCCATACATTGGCAGCCTAGAAGAAAAAAACCGCGTTCAGGAATGAAACTTATACGTATCGATAGAGCAATAAATACATTGTATAATATATATTCAATCATTTTCCTAGAAGTTGGGAGTAAAAAGTTATAATGGAAAATCATCTGTATCAGTATGCTAACTACACGTCCTTATGCGAACCATTCAATGGATCGCTAACCATCTATAGCATCGTAGACAGAGAAAGCAATATTGCATGGATCGCGCTGCAGATACAGATTACTTATTATAATCTGGAATAAACTAGGTATGGGTGTGTTTATGAACGCAGTCCGTGTCTACAGAACAGCTGACTACAGATTATAGAGTAACAATAACAATTAATGTCAGAGCATAAGTATTCGAACGCAACAAACATAATGAGAAGTATAGGGTGCGTTCGAAAACTACAAACACCACATAAATAAATAAAATAAAAGTACTTCTGATTCCCAACTTTATAAATAATGCAAATTGTTCACGGAATCCATAAAAATATAATCTAAATTTTCATATATAAAGAATACATGAACGGGTTGTAATTTCGATTTTCGGGAGCAAGGCTGGTTCTGCCATCCTACTTTGGCACAGATATAGATTATAGTCTGGATTAGCACATTGGCTAACTTTTTATCCCGGTAAAATGTACGGTTCCTGTGGAATAGCTAAAACAGCTGGAAACCTAAGTGCTAATGCTAACGCGGGTGTAACCGCGGGGTGCAGCTGGTTAGCTAATAATTTATTCATGTCGATAAACATTTATTAGACACGATCACATTAAAAATGCCAAGATTAATATCACCATAAAAGTTAAAGCGTAGACGTGATAGGGTTATCAAGATTAACAAACACAAAGAATTTATTATCAGTTCATTTATCCATACATACACACATCCCACTAATATTACATTGAATGGATGGATCGATGTTTGTTACTCAATCACGCTCAAACTGGACAGATTTAGATGAAATTTGGCATGTAGATACTTTAGGTCTCGGAATAACACAGGCTACTTTTCATCATCAATTCTCACCACGCGGGTAAAACCGCGAGGCGCAACTAGTATATACATAATTATATTCACGCCTTTTTCCCGAAGGGATAGGTAGAGACCACAGCCTTCCAAATGCAACGATACCGACACACTTATTTTGCTTCATCCATGCTTATCAGATAAGAGCGTCGGTTTAGTGCTATAGCAATAGCATTATACTTCATTTATAGCAAAGAATAGAAGTTTATGAAACCGTATCTTATTAAGGGTTCTTAAAACACGATTGTATTAAGACCAAACTGTCAAATCAGAACTTTCGACTGGGTGAACCGACATTGATAATTCCTTTTTATTTAAAAGGTGGTGCTTTCCGTGTGGAAGCAAAATAAATTTAATCAAAATCAGTCAAGCGGTTTTTGAGTTAAACTCCAATAACTGAAAAGTGTTAGGTCTATCTGGATGACTGCCTTATTGCGGTTGAAGAAATCGGTGAAAATACATAATGACAATTGATCCCGTTAGAGCAAAGGTCACTGGAAAGGGTGAAAAAAAAAATTACCAGAAAATGGAACCGACTTTAACACTCAAAGTGTGAAATAACTTGTCGAAGTTTGTACCATGAGCACAATATTTTGATAATACTAGTTACTTTTGAACTACATATTATGGTACCGACTTCAGCATGTTATTGCACACTTTTGAATGTTGAAGTCGGTTCCATTTATGGACATTTTTTTTTCAACTGTAGGGACTCTTAATACAATGAATAAAAAATCTCTTGTGTTGCCATTTCTCTAAATAAAGTTTGTCGACATCGTTATAAATAGCGATATATTATATTTAAATCCTTTTCGACACGATAAGTTTATCGAACTCGACGATTCATTCTCTAATTGCCACACATTGGGCTGAAAATCTAGTTTCATAGACATTTTTTTATTGTAAATCAACGCAGAACCTTATCAGGAGGCCTAACTATGTCATATTTATGCATATATCACGCATGAGTCTGCGAGTAAATATTTTTAGAAATGGAATCGAATCAAGCGATCGAAATGTTGGGTTTCAGGTCCTTCAACAAAAAAGCATATTTTAAATGGAACTGTTTTGTTAACAGATAGATAGATAGATAATGCTTTATTGTATCATAAACACATTTGTACATATTATTACAGTACTTATCAATTATTACAGTACTTAAACGTGCCGTGGTGGTACCGGCCTAGAATAGTACTCCCCTATCTCTTCCCGCGGGTGCCGTAAGAGTCGGCTAAGGGATTACGTACCAGAAGGTGGGCAGCAGCGCCTTCTGAGGATCGGAAATCATACTGCGCTCGCCAACCCGCCTGCCAAGCGTGGCGAGTATTGGCAAATCCCCCCTATACGGGGGAGGCATATGTCCAGCAGTGGATGTTTAAGTGCTGAGAAGAACTTAACAATTAATATAGTGAGACAATAGGCGGCCTTATCGCTGAAAGCGATTTCTACCAGGCAACCGTGAATGAAATATATTGTAGAACTAATAATTACAGGATGTGTTCAACAAAGTAAGAATTAAAAAGAATTACTTAGCTAATTAAAACAAAATTTGTATGAAATCATACTTAAATAAACCTCTCATATATAAATATATTTATAATGTATATAATATAATAAATACATAGGTATATATTTAGATTTATGTGTGTAAAATAGAGATTAACGCAGTGAGGTGTTACTTAGACAGATATAACAGTTTAAGTTGATTTTTAAATATTAATAACGATGGTGCACGTCTTATGGAAACAGGTAAAGAACACAGTTAATGTACATATAAATAAAATAAAAAACTTTAAAGTTAAAATAAAACTTTTTACGTTAGGTAAAATATTTCAGATGTTAGATTGAATACACCAACACCGTGCAATTATTCTATGTTCAAATTTACTATTTAGTAACATTTATTTAAAGTGCAGTATTTACATTTAATATAGAAGAATAAAATTTCTTAATCATAAAGTAAACGGATATTATTTGTATTGAATAAGATTCAGTGAAAACTTTATTAAAACATACTCGTATTAGTGCATAATTGTACTATACGTATGTATGTCACTGAACTCCTAAACGGCTGGATCGATTTGAATGAATTTTTTGCATGCGTTTGGGTGGCGCTCTGGATGGTTTAAATTCACAAAAAAAAATCCACCTGGCCCTGCATGCAGGACAACGTCTGTCGAGTCCGTTAGTAGATAGATAAAGATGACACATGCTACAATATAGAGAATAAACTGATACCTTTATCATGGTATTTATTTTCAATTTCAGTGCCAGAAGAATTCCAGTACGATCCAGTTAGCAAGTCATATGGTGACCCGTCGCGTCGTCCCGAAATCAAATCGGCAACCATTGAATTTATAGCTCCAGGCGAATACATGTTGCGGCCTCCGCAGCCAGCAGTGTATCTGTTCCTATTGGACGTTTCGCAACTGGCGAGGGAATCTGGGTATTTGCAGGTAACAAGTCAATAAGATGCGATTTCCTTCTGTGTTCGATTTGTAGAACGATTTGTGAAAGACCATGTGTTTTTTTATTTTTTTTATACTGGTATATATATATATATATAGGTCTAGCGTATGACCACTATCTCACTGATGGTCAGTGACGATGTGGTCGAAGATGTTATCACGCTATACTATATATATATATATAATGCTCACTGGCTCTCAAGGACTGCTGCCTGAACACACTATGTGTTTGGTGACAGATTTTCAAACTTGAGGGTGGTAGCTAGCCAGGCGGGTATTCGAAAGTACCCTACCACCATGCTGGGAATTTAATAACGGTGTTGCCTTCACCGGTAGCTCAAGCTGTTCTTGGGGATAGAACCAGTGTCCGTCAGTTTGACAGGCGACGTTCCCCCAGCTATCATCGCTTCTTTCTGTTTTTGGAGATACCAATGTATCTAATAGTAGAATTTATTTTGGGTAAATAACAAATTTAAATTGAAGCTAGTCCTTGAGATATGTTAATTAATATTGATACATTGCACATGGGTTGCCTAGCGAAATCACGTGCTTACACTGTTCAATAACATTAACTTGAATATTAAACAGTGTTATTTGACTGGATGTTTTTAAAAAATAAAGTTTATTTTATTGCCTATCCAACAGTTTTAGGTTGCAAAACCCGCTATTATACAAAACCCGAGTGTAAGTTAAATAGATATAGAAAAAATAGATTAAATTTACGTAAAATCACAGAATAATGTTTGCATTTATTTGTAAATGTTTAGCGCCCAAATCCATTTGCTGGTCGCGCATGCGTGTTGCGCCGCGTCCACAGACTATATGTAGAAAAACTGCATTGCAACCTTGATCTAGCTGAAGTTGTATCTTAATGGAAAAAAGTTAACATTTTGATACACTTGTCTTAGGAGAGCAGTATCGAAACTTTTAAAATTTTAAAATATTGTTTAACACGGGATACGCACCATGATTTAGATTTTGATTGAGTTCCCGATATTTCGGTGCGGTTCCACGCACCATGATCACGGACAGACTGAAGAAAGCGGTAGATGTAAAAATATATTGAAATGTTAAGGACAGACATATCTGTCTACCCTCTTTTTTAGTCTTTTGCTACGGGTACCACTGGCACTAGAACTCGAACTTTTTAAATTTATTTCGATATACTGTCTATAAAGACTATCATTCAAATTCTGTTTTTGACGTGATAACGTTTTATAAATTGATGAATGCCAAAATGAAAAATAGTAACGTTCCGCGTAACGGTGAATGGTCAATGGTCAATGGTCAATGGTCAATGGTCAATGGTCAATGGACAATGTCAATGTCAATGTCAATGTCAAAGTCAAAGTCATACATGATTATGTCGTTATCACGTAAATCTATCGTCCGTAAACCGACTTTACAGACAACCAATTTTTTTTTTTTAAATCTTTATGTTTTAGTGTGAGATTAGATAAACTACTATTGTGTGTCTATATCATAAATGTTAGTTTTGTGCATCGTTTTCAGGTAGTATGCGACAGTCTGAAGGAGAACCTGGACCAGCTCCCGGGAGACGCGCGCACCCAGGTGGGGTTCGTGTGCTACGACAGTCACGTGCACTACTACCTCATGAGCGAAGGGCTGACCAGGCCCAAGGAAATGACCGTGCTTGATATCGACGGTGAGAATCTTAGTTAGTTGCAAAGTAACAGTTAACAGTAGGCCAGTAGTGGGGCCGAAAAGTTCCAGAATGGAGACCACGGACTGGCAAGTGCAGCATAGGACGGCCACCGACCAGGTGGACAGACGACCTGACTAAGATTACAAGCAAGGGCTGGATGCGGGCCGCTTCCAACCGGTCCTTGTGGAAATCAATGGGGGAGGCCTATGTCCAGCAGTGGACGTCCTATGGCTGAGATGATGATGATGATGAGCTAACAGTAGCTACAACATGGGGTTCTTCAAAAGGAGAGCCTTAAAAAGGATTGGTAGAGTATCGAATGCCCCTAGTTTTAAATATCCATCCGCATGATGGTAGGGTACTCTCGAGTACCCGCCTGGCTAGCTACCATCCTCAAGTTTGAAAAGCTGAGGGAGGAACTAACAGGGAAACTGGGGATTATTGAAGTAATTAAAAAAAAATGATCTAGCGTTTGACCAATATCTCTCACTTAATGGTTAGCTACTATGTGGTCAAGATATTATCACGTTAGACCTAGAATGTTAACTGGTTCTCAAGGACTGTTGCCTGAGCACTATATGTGTTTGGTGACAGTTTTTCAAAGTTGAGGGTGGTAGATAGCCAGGCGGGTACCTCAGTAGTACTATGCTGGAAATTTGATAATGTTATTACCTTGGTCAGAAGCTCAAGGCGCTCGTGGACATAGAACCAGCATCCGTCAGCTTGACAGCAGATGTCCTACCGCTGAGGCATTATCGCTTCAAAAATGTTTTTTTGGCATTGAAATCACAATTATGTGATATTGACGGTCGCCGTGGCGCAGTGGTTACTGTCAGTGACATGACTTCTGTGTCTCCGGGACCCTGGGTTCGAATCGCGGCAGGGGCAAACATTTGTGCGATGAGTGTAGATGTTTGTCCCGGGTCTTGGATGTTGGTCCAAGCCTCTCGCGATACAGGGAATCCTAGTGCCCCCCGCACTAGGATTTTCTTAGTGTGAAAAAAAAATGCCGATTCGCCGAAATGTATGCAATAAAAAACCGCATAATCATGTAATGTTTATTTCGCTGTGTAGATGTATTCCTGCCATCCCCGGAGTCGCTGCTGGTGAACCTGTCGGAGCGGCGCGAGCTGGTGAGGGAGCTGCTGAGCGTGCTCCCGGCGCGGCACGGAGCCCTAGGGACTCCCAGCTGCGCGCTCGGGGCTGCACTGCAGGCCGCCTACAAACTCATGGTGAGCTCTCTCCAGCCTGGAGCCCTTCCTTCGCAGACAATTGCGCCCCACACCAGCTGTCGACGGCATTTGTATTGCATTGGTATTATATACATATATATAGGCTTTCAGTGATGTTTGTGACAAAATATGACAAAAAATTTTGATCTCTTATTCATAGTAGTTTATGAAACTGAATCATAATAAGGGTTCTTAAAACACGAGTGTAAGTTAAAAAAAAAGGCGCCGTAAGTGAGTGTTTTATAGAATTACACGAGTGTTTTAAGACTAAATTATATGCAGTTTCATACTCTTCTTTATCTAATCTCATAAAATAGATAATGGTAGTGATTCGCTTATTCAACTAAACTAAATTTCTGGAAAACCAAATCAGTTCTTACATGGTTACGACAAGGTCTAAATTAGTATGAGACTTATCAATAACATCACTAAAATTAAATGTATTTATTTAATTTGCGGGTAGCTTTAGCGAAATTAAGTCGCCGCTTATTTGGTGCCTACTAATACTACCCGCAATTGGCCAGCAATGGAATAAAACTCGTACAATATTAGTGAGAGCGTTGTATGGAGTTATACGAATTTGAATTTTAGCGTAAATAGAATACGAGCTATTTCAATTTGAAGATTTTTAGCTAGTTCGCGTGATTAACAGAAGCAGGGCCAATGAAATTTACGTAAAATCACAACATATGTTTGCATTTATTTGTAAACGTTTAGCGCCAAAATCCAATTGCCATCCAACTGCTCGCGCATGCGTGTTGCGCCGTGTCCACAGACTATATGTAGAAAAACTGCATTGCAACCTCCTTAGCCCAGCTGAAGTTGTATTTATATAAGAAATTTTATTGACATTTATATTGTTTTAATATACTACTTAGCATTAAGTTCTGATTAATTATGTTATTGGTTATTCTGTGTAATTATACCCCCTTACTTATAAACGTTGAATAAGCTGCGAATAGTAATTCAGTGTTTTGTTCCGTTCTTTCAACGTCAAACTGTCATATAAGCGACAAAGACAAAACACTGAATAACTATTCAGAGGTTATTCAACGTTTATAAGTAAGGGGGGAAATAAATAAAATTCAGGCCCATGTTATAACACACACGTAGGAAATAACAGCACACACTAGTGGGTCATATAATTATCGATACAAATTTAAATTAGTGCCCTCCTGCGAGTTATATGCGAATAACCAGAGCATTCTCAATTTAATAATTAAATGATGTAAGCATTCTAGTTCTAGCGTGATATTTTTGACCGCATCGTCACTGACTGTCAAGCGAGATAGTGGTCATACCCTAGATCTATACAATATAAAAAAGGTTTATCCTGTCAAATTCGAAAACAATGATTTTCTTATTAAATCAAAACGAGAAGACTCGTGACCACGACCAATGCAACTTGGTCGAAACGTCGAGGTAAATAAATTACTAAATGTTTTTCTCGCGATCAAGCCCCGTTTGATTTTATAACAATGTGTTCGAATCGCGAAAGTCTAAAAATTACAATGATTTTCTTGCATCTTCTTCTCGGCTCATTTATTTTTAAACGTGGTGTTAGATTCTTTCAATATTGTTTTATTGATGCTCATAAGCGCGTTCTTGATGCTTAATTAGATGAATAATTATATAAGCAGCCGAATTTTTTCCTTCAAATAATTGAACGTAAATTATGTATAATTTGAACGTAAGTTCTGTGATGGTACCGGCCTAGAATAGTACTCCCCCAACTCTTCCCGTGGGTGCTGTAAGAGTCGGCTAAGGGATCACGTGAAGAAGGTGGCAGCAGCGCCTACTAAGGATAGAAAATCATATAGCGCTCGCCAACCCGCCTGCCAAGCGTGGCGAATATTGGCAATTCCCCGCTATATGGGGAGGCATATGTCCAGCAGTGGACATGCTATGGCTGCGATGATGACGCTTTGTCTAGCATGTTGTTATTGCAATAAACCATAAAACTCTAAAAAACTAACTAACTAAAAATAATTATTTATATCTTTTCAGGCACCAACTGGAGGACGAATCACGGTTTTCCAAACCTGCTTACCCAATACTGGCCCGGGAGCATTACAACCGAGGTAAAAAAACACGAATCAAAATATACCAAAATTATAAGAATTAATAATATTACCGATAAATGGAACCGCTTTCGTCACTCAAAAGTGTGAAATAACTTGTTGAAGTCGGTACCACAATAGTTCAAAAGTAACTATTATCAAAATATTGTCCTCATGGTACCGAATTCGACAAGTTATTTCACACTTTTGAGTGACGAAGGCGGTTCAATTTTTGGTATACATTTTTTTTCACCCTTTTCAGTTATTGCAGTGTAATTAAAAACCATCAAAATCGGTTCACCCTGTCGGAAGTTCTGAGGTAATAAAAAAAATACGGGTCGAATTGAGAACCTCCTCCTTATTTTGAAATCGGTTAAAAATAAGGTTGACATTGTTTAAAAAACGTCGAAACACACAGGAAACACAAAAAAATCAATCTTCTAATATATATACAAATCTCGTGTTTCAGTGTTATAGAATTCGTTCAAAACGGCTTGCCTGATTTTAATGATTATTTTTTGTGTATAGGTGGTAGGTCTGAGAATAAGGTCGTATTTTTCATCCTCGTAGACCCACCCCCCATTTTTTATCGCCATTTTAAAAATAAAAATAAAATACTCATTTATTGCCTCAAAGTAACGGATTTCAAGTAATACATAAGGCTTTACATTAAAAATAATCTTTCATCTACAATCTTAAATATAATTTAAGTACATAATTGTCCCTACTTATTCCATGTTAGTTGTGTACTTTGGGGAATTAGAATATGCTCAGCATAATGCAGTGTGATTTGTGAACACTGCGCTGGTTTTCAGCATATCCCTACTCGCATAGATGTTCAGCGAGTGGAAAAAATTGGTAAAGAGGTTTTTAAAAAAAAATTGGTTGTCTGTAAAGTCGGTTTACGGACGATAGATTTACGTGATAACGACATAATCATGTATGACTTTGACTTTGAATTTGACTGACTTTGACTTTGACTTTGACATTGACATTGACATTGCCATTGCCATTGACATTGACATTGATTATTTTATGTAATACAAACGTTACGCGGAACGTTACTATTTTTCATGAGTGTTGCTGGTATTCATCAATTTATAAAACGTTATCACGTCAATAAACACGTGCTAGTTGTTATTTAAGCAATATCAGTGTTTTTGTATGAACAAACATCCAAATAATCTTAACGTAGATCATTGATGGCGTAATTTAAATGATATGTCGTGTCACTTTGAAATTTAGATTTTTTTCGACAGGTCATTTAGTAATTTTATAACAATATTAGTTGCGCCCCGCGGTTTCGTCCGCGTGTTCTACGTTTTTCCCGCTAACTCAGTTATCCCACGGGAACCATACTTTTTCCAGAAAATAAAGTAGCCTCATCAGTAACAGAGAAAACGCCGCGAAGGAGAGTTCTACGCTTTTGTCGCCGCTCGGACCTGAATCACTGAAGATGTCGACCGCAGTGATCGACGAAACGTCTGGAACACAAGTTTCACTTAGACCACGGCCGAACAGCCCGGAAGCAATACATACAACAAAGTAGCCTATGTCCTTCTCCAAGGTCCCATCTATCTTTATACCAAATTTTATCTATATTGGTAAAGCCGTGACCAAGGGAAATAGCGATTCATTTGATCTAAAAAAAACAATGATCCAATTTTCGTCAAACGTTATGTCGATTTAAGTAAAGTTAAGAAATATGAGGTTAGAAGTCATATTTGACGGTCGCCGTGGCGCAGTGGTTAGTGTCAGTGACATGACTTCTGCGTCTCCGGGACCCTGGGTTCGAATCCCGGCAGGGGCAAACATTTGTGCGATGAGTGTAGGTGTTTGTCCCGGGTCATGGATGTTTGTGTGATGTGATTGTGTGTGTCCATCCTCCCGCGATACAGGGAATCCTAGTGCGGGGGTATGATCAGAATTCTTTTTCCTCTCATCAAATTGCAGAGAAGACCCGAATGCTCGTTCATCGAAAGAAGTGGCACATTTGAATCCAGCGACAGATTTCTACAAAAGACTAGCTCTGGACTGCAGCGGGGCGCAAGTGGCGGTCGATTTATTCCTTCTCAACTCGCAGTACTCAGACTTGGCGACGCTAAGTGAGTGTTTTTAATAATTATGATGGTAGTGATTCCTTTATTCAACTGAACTAAACTAAAATATTGGAAAATTAGACTTTACCGTAACCATAGTTACGGTAAAGTCTAAATTAGTATAACTTATCAATGACATCACTAAAATTAAAATTTATTTATAAATTTGCGGGTAGTTTTAGCTTAATTAAGAAGCAAGTTATTTGGTACCTGCTAAAACTACCCGCAATTCGCCAACAATGGAATAAAACTAGTCTAATATTAGTGAGAGCGTTGTAAGGAGTTATACGAATTTGAATTTAAGCATATACAGTAGAACCTCTATAAGTCGAACATCAAGGGAGACGCCAAATAATTCGAGTTATAGAGTTTTCAACTTATGGAGGATTTCGACTTAGGCGGATTTTGATTCGACATAAAGAGTTTGAGGTTTATTTATTCTTATAAACCTTAACTGTTGTACTAATTGATGTGTATTGCAGTAGAACCAAACTACTTCTGACGGTATTTAAGTCGAACACTAATGACTGGCTTAGCTAAATTTCAAAGGGAATCAAAATTGAACACCTGACACAAAGCAAGCAAACACGTGTTTCCATGAGTCATAAATTTATTATTGTATACTCCTAAAATGTTTTCTAAGAAACAATAGTGTACTCACATTGTCGGCAAGTTCTTAAAGTCGGTAACTTATTTTTGTTCGAACAATAGAGATAATAAATTCCAAATGATCAAGTTGTAAAGGTTGTAAAATAAAACGTTCCTATGTTCGAGATACAGAGGTCAAATTTAATTTTTCGAGTTATAGAGTGAAAATATGTAACAAAATGGCTTGGAGGGACTCGGTGATTATTTCGATTAACAGAGGGTCAAGATTTCAAGTAATGGAGGTTTTGGTGTTTTAAGGGAAGGGAACAAAACATTTTTTCGAGATTTGGAGGTTTTTGACTTATCGAGGTTCGACTTAACGAGGTTCTACTGTATATATAAAATAGGAGCTATTTTATTTTAAAGAATTTTAGTGAATTTTCGTTAGTTCGTATGATTAACAGAATTAGGACCTGTATTTCATTTTTTTTTACTGTGGATTACTCTCCATACATGAATGTATCACTAAGTAAACCGGGCTGCGTTCAGGAGCGGCTTCGGCCAAATATTGATCGACCAATATTTGATGGATGTCTCACGAACGGCTACACCATAGCATGTCACAGAAGAAGAAGTCACTTACATTGATCATAGATCACGTGATAGTTACCACTGAATATGTCACTTTTGACAGCTGATCAAGATTTGATCGATTCTAGAGGTAGAAATATTATGGTCTAGTCGACCATTATTTGGTCTGACAAGTTGACGTGAACGGTCATGATCAAATATTGGATGGAGCAAATAATGCTCTAATTGAGCTCGTGAATGCCGCATATCCGCTGTCAGAGCAAGATATGGCTTGGCCGAAGCCGCTCCTGAACGCAGCATCATATAGTAAGTTATAAATAGAAAAACATGTATTTTTTATTTCGCAGGTGGTATGAGTAAATTTAGCGGCGGCACCGTGTACCACATACCGCTGTTCAAGGCTTCTCGCAGCTGGCAAGCGGAGGAGTTGAACAGGATGTTCACTCGGTACCTCACGAGGAAAATTGGCTTTGAAGCGGTGATGCGCGTGCGCTGTACTAGGTAAATTACATTTCGTATTCACGGCTGTTAACGCGGTAATCGTAGTTTATGCTTGGAATCTACAGGCTATAGGCGATATCCTGTCCCTTTCTCACACACCTATATCCGTTCCCCCGCCCTTGTCACGCATCGGAAATGCCAATTGCTAATTCGATGCAATCAGTGTGAAAACGTACGCCGACCGACCTATACAAGTACCCAGCTATCTGAGTAAAGTGCGTGGTGTTATGTGTATATATATATCTTCTTCTTCTCAGCACTTAAACATCCACTGCTGGACATATGCCTCCCCCGTATAGGAGGGGATTTGCTAATACTCGCCACGCTTGGCAGGCGGGTTGGCGAGAGCAGTATGATTTCCGATCCTCAGAAGGCGCTGCTGCCCACCTTCTGGTACGTGATCCCTTAGCCGATTCTTACGGCACCCACGGGAAGAGATGGGAGAGTACTATTCTAGGCCGGTACCACCACGGCACCGGCACGGTTCGTATATATATATATACGAACTGTGAATTAATCTAAATCAAAAAAAAAATTAGTGCCTAGTGCATGAACAGGACGAATGTGACGGGCCCGTCGAAGGACCACATACGATCACCGGCGTGAGTACCCTTCATCTTTCCTTTTCTATCTGTGTTTTCGCCTAAGCCTGTATTACATTTAAATCACGTTTAAAATTACATTTAGAACCAGCGCAATCAACGGCACATCTAGCTTGACATATTAATGTAAGAATAAGAATAACTTTATTTCAACGGTCACAAAGGTATTAATATAATAACAACCTTAAAGCAAGTATTAATCTAGTTGGTAACACTTAAGTAGTGGTTAGGATTCTGGTCTCCACACTAGGATTCCCTGTGTTGTGGAGAACAGTTTCACACAAACATAGATAAGAGCCAAGTGCGTTACAAGTGGTGTGTTGACTTATTACAAAAAAGCTTGAGACAGACTGTGTTGAACGGAGTACACAGTGTATTGAGTAGCAGTAGTGTAGCTTACAATTATTATTAACATAGTACATCGTTGTGATAAAAAAAAAAATTGGTTGTCTGTAAAGTCGGTTTACGGACGATAGATTTACGTGATAACGACTTTGACATTGACATTGACATTTGACATTTGACATTTGACATTTGACCTTTGACCTTTGACATTTGACATTTGACATTTGTCATTTGACATTTGACATTTGACATTTGACTTTGACTTTGACTGACTGACTTTGACTTTGAAGTTTGACTTTGAATTTGACTTTGACTTTGACCTTGACCTTGACCTTGACTTTGACCTTGACCTTGACTTTGACTTTGAATTTGACCTTGACTTTGATTATATTATCTAGATCTAGATAAAACTCAGGTGGAACGTTACAGGAATGTTACCGTTACCATTTTTCATTTTGGCATTCATCAATTTATAAAACGTTATCACGTCAAAAAGAATTGCCTAAAAGTATATAAGCGAGTGAACAGTAATAGTTACACTTAAACTAATATAAAAGTAAACTTATTTAAATAGAACAGCTTGGGGTTCGGTTCTCCCCTAACCTCCGTTATACGTCGTAGCGTGATCTCGCCTCATATTTTTGTGTTGTTTATTACCCTATGAAAAACTTGTAACATATACACGAGACCACAAACTAAATAAATGAATTTGAGCTTTTCTACGGTATCGTGCTATTTAGCGGTGATAAAATACGGAATCAGTATTCATATAAATACATTATTATTATTTTCTCTTTATTTTCTTTCTTTCTTAGGTTTAGTTTTTTTACAGTATAAATATCAAAAACAAAAATTAATAAAGATATTATAAAAAACCTAAACCTAGAGTTCCGCCAGCAGCGGGGCAGGGCCTAAGCTACCGGTGGTTAGGGCCGCAGAGTGAGGAACCTCCGGACAATACGCGCCGTTTCAAGGAGTACCTCCTTCTGCATCTGACCCTTGATCCAACCGTCTAGCGAGAGCCTCTTAAGATGTTGATCGAGGCTCTTCGCTATTAAGCCGTTCGTCGAAACGACTATCGGGACAATGATCGTCGCGTCAACATCCCACATGGCGGTTACCTCGTGAGCTATTATTATTATTATTATTATTAGAAGAAGAAGAAGAAGAAGAAGAAGAAGAAGAAGAAGAAGAAGAAGAAGAAGAAGAAGAAGAAGAAGAAGAAGAAATACGTTTATTCGTGACATAAGCAACACCACAACAGTAAAAAATATAAAAACACACAGTAATACTAAGAACATATAAATACATACAAGTAATAACATATAGCTTAAAACATATAGCTTTAACTAAATCTATGCTGTAGTGTTGCGCGATGCCAGGAATGAGTTCCCACTCAGCATAATGCTAAGGTTGGATCACCGTCGCGCTGATTTTCAGTAGGAACTCAGACTGGCATCACGAACGTACATGCAACTAATAGTTCATTTACCATTAGGTGATTATATCGACTACGAGTACATTGTTGAAACAAATTTTGTGTAAGTTTCAAGTAAGGAGGTACAATTTTTTTTATTTTATTTATTATAGTAATTGAAAGAAAGGAAGAAAAAGATTAAGAAAGAAAGAAAGAAAGAAAGAAAGAAAGAAAGAAAGAAAGATGGAAAGAAAGAAATAAATTAGATTTATTTGAGACAGTAACAAAAACACTTAAATATTAACAAAAATTAAAAATCTGGAACATTCCTTAATAGTGCTTTAAATGACATGTCTCAAAATCTCTTCAATGTCAAACTCAATGTCTCAAAATTGTCTTCAATTAAAACCCACCGCCAAAATGTATGTATTACAGAGGTCTCTCTATCCACACGTTCCACGGGAACTTCTTCGTCCGCTCGACCGACCTTCTCTCCCTTCCCAACGTGTCTCCGGACGCAGGGTTCGGCATGCAGCTCACCATAGACGAGTCGCTGTCTGACGTGCAACAAGTTTGCTTCCAGGCTGCGCTACTGTACACGAGCAGTAAAGGTAATCTCACTGTTTATTGGCTAATCTTGAAGCGATGATAGCAATACTCAATACTCAATATTTTATTGCATCATATGTGTACAAAAAAGGTTCTTAGGACTAATTATATATAGAAACAACATATGACCCTGGTAGTGTGTCGCAATATTAAGGCAAACGGACCGATTCATTTTATATATCGTCTTTAAATGTGTCATTGAAAAATTCGTTAATATTGTAGTAGGTTTTGTTGCATAGTATGTCATAGCATAGAGGTGGGAGCGTCGGCTGTCAAACGACCATGCCAAACGCTGGTTCAATCCTCCAACGGCTTGATATTCCGGTGAAGGTAATACTGTTATCAAATTCCTAGTATCGTGGTAGGATACTTTTGAGTATCCCCCTGGCTAGCAACCAACTACAAGTTTGAAAAACTGTCACCAAACACATACTGTGTTCAGACTGCAATCCTTGAGACTTGACTTGAGTCCGGTAAAGATTCTAGGTCTAGCGTGATGGTATAGACCAAATACATCGTCACTGACCATCAAGCGCGATAGTGGTCAAACGTTAGATCTATACAGTATAAAAAAGATATAATGTGAGAATAATCTTAAAAGTAAAATAAAGAAGTGTAGATTAGTACAAAAGAATGACATGGACAGATTAAAAAAAATATATTGACATAGATTCGCACATTGTGCAGTTTAACCGATCGGTTTGGCCATACACTTGCAAAATGTGGAACGAGCTTCCATCCTCGGTGTTACCGAGTAGCTACAATACGGGATTCTTCAAAAGGAGAATTTCCAGCGTCTTAAAAAGGATTGGCAAAGCCATGCTCCGCTATGTAAAGGAGCTGGGATGGTTAGGGTAGTTGGCGGGGGAAATGCACAATACACCCCAAGCGGGACATCAGTGCAGGACTTATCGCCCCCAGTCCGAATAAGAATAAGGATTGGCAATGTATTGTAATGCCCCCAGTGTTACAGATATTTATAGGCGACGGTGATCGATTACCATCGAACGGCCTGTCTTCTTGCTTTGCCAGATATTTCATTAAATAAAATGACATTACAGCCCATCTTGTCGTTTGACGTTGTACACTGCCGTCGTTTACCAGTCGGCGGTCTTCAATCTAAAACTTGTCATCACTATCGGCCAGCACTTCTGTGTGATATATGCCAAGACTACTGCCATTTCGTGTATGCATATTTCATAATTTCTGATTGGATTTTTATTAAATTCTATATAATTTTCAGGTGAAAGGCGGATACGAGTGCACACGATGGCGTTACCTATAGCGAGTACTCTAACCGATGTATTACACAATGCGGACCAACAGTGTATCATAGGATTACTCAGTAAAATGGGTGAGTAATTTGTTTAATGTAATTAAAAAGTAAAATAAAGGAAGATGGCAGAACCAGCCTTGCTCCCGAAAAACGAAATGACAACCCGTTCATGTGTTCTTTATATATGAAAATTTAAATTATATTTTTGTGGATTCCGTGAATAATGTGCATTATTTATAAAGTTGGGAATCAGAAGTACTTTTATTTTATTTATTTATGTGGTGTTTGTAGTTTTCGAACGCACCCTATACTTCTCATTATGTTTGTTGCGTTCGAATACTTACGCTCTGAAATTAATTGTTATTGTTACTCTATAATCTGTAGTCAGTTGCTCTGTAGACCCGGACTGCGTTCATAAACACACCCATGCCTAGTTTATTCCAGAATATAATAAGTAATCTGTATCTGTAGCGCGATCCGTGCAATATTGCTTTCTCTGTCTACGATGCTATAGATGGATAGCGATCCATTGAATGGTTCGCATATGGACGTGTAGTTAGCATACTGATACAGATGATTTTCTATGATAAATTTTTACTCCCAACTTCTAGGAAAATGATTGAATATACAATATACAATGTATTTATTGCTCTATCGATACGTATAAGTTTCATTCATGAACGCGGTTTCTTTCTTCTAGGCTGCAAATGTATGGGAGTCTGCCATCCTTCTTTCTTCTTCTCAGCAATTGTACATCCACTGCTGGACATATGCCTTCCCCATTTAGGGGTTATTTGCCAATTCTCGCCACCGCCGGTTTCCTATCATCAGGAGGCGCAGCTGCCCACCTCCTGGTACGCGATCCCTTAGCCGACTCTTACGGCACTGGAAGAGACGGGGGAGTTCTATTCTAGGCCGGTACCACCACGGCCACGTGGCTGTAATAACTTCACTTCACAGCAGAGTGAATACTTTGGGAAGGGATGAACTGACAACTAACTACTACTACTTTGCCAACCAACCGACTTGGGTCACAGATTAGGGAACGATAGTTACTTCCAAGTCGATTAAATGGCAGCTCAGCTGTGAATTTGGGCGCGTGCGACGCTTGACACATAATGTGTATCATTATTAGAAGGTCGAGAACCCATATCTGTCTGGATAAATCTAACTTAGATTTTAAGGCAGTATTTAAGTATTAATTATGTAAATGTGTTATTATGATAATAAGTAATAAAAAAAAAACTAAGTGTTGGTTATTATGACGAGTGTGGTATTGATTCCAGCGGTGGACAGAGCGATGAGCGCGTCGATGTCGGAGGCGCGCGAGGCCGTGATCAACGTGGCGGTGGACGCGCTGTCGGCGCACCGGCTCGCCCAGAACCTGCCCGCCGGCGCCGCCAGCCACGCGCTGCACGCGCCCCTGTCGCTGCGGCTGCTGCCCCTCTATCTCCTCGCTTTGCTCAAAAGGGTAATCATCCTACTAATATTATACATGCGAAAGTTTGGGTGTATGTTTATTACTATTATTATATATACTATTATCTATTACCATTTCGGAGAATGTGCACTGGAATTACACAATCTGATTCCACCATCCCCTTTCTATCATCGGTCAACTCGACGTACGGCAATTCGCCATCGCTATATGGTAGATATAGCGATGGCGTACCTATACGTACGAAGCGTTATGCTTCCACTTTCTTAATGCGTACTGCCAAGGAATGGAACTCGTTGCCCGAGTCTGTGTTTCCCGATATGTACAATCCTGGAGTCTTCAAGTGGCGAGTGAATAGGTACCTACTGGGTTTGCGTGCTAAATCCTAGACAACGTCATCACTTAACATCAGGTGAGACAGTTGTCAAACGCAAACTTATAATATGTAATAAAAAAAAACTTCTTTACGCTCAAACGGCTACACCGATGTCGATGAAATTTGGTATGGAGATAGTTTAAACCGTGGATTAACACATAGGCTACTTTTAGCCCGGATAAAGTATAGTTCTCGTGGGATATGCAATTTAAATGGGACCACCTGGAAGGTGCACTAACAAAAAAAGAATTTCGATAATCGCTCCAGAAATGAGAAAGGAATCGGTGAACATACATAAACAAAAAAAAAACATAGTCGAACATTGTAACCTCCTCCTTTTTGCAAGTCGATTGAAAAAGAAAGTTACCCGAAGTAACCGTAGCATGTTTTCGTTGGCAGAAAGCATTCCGCACGGGCACGTCGACTCGGCTGGACGACCGCGTGTCTGACATGTGCGCGCTGAAGTCCGCGCCGCTGGCGCTGCTGCTGCGCGCCGTCTACCCGCACCTGTTCCCCGTGCACGCGCTCAGGGACCACCTGGTGCGCAGCGAGGACGACGAGGAGATGGTGCCGGACCCGCCGAGGCTGCATCTCACTGCTGAGAGGTAACAATACGCTTGGCCATTTTTTTTGTACTGTATAGATCTAGCGTTTGACCACTATCTCACTTGATGGTCAGTGACGATGTGGGCGAAGATATTATCACGCTAGATCTAGAATGCTCACTGGCTCTCAAGGACTGCTGCCTGAACACACTATGGTGTTTGGTGACAGTTTTTCAAACTTGAGGGTGGTAGCTAGCCAGGCGGGCATTCGAAAGTACCCTACCACCATGCATACATAGCTGGCTTAATTTTCGAAGTTCGTATCTCCATTTGGTCAAATTTTACAAGAGGAAGAAAAAAAATACGCATGACATATTTGAGGGACAAATTTTTTTTTAATATTACATCGAAATTATACCCTAACCAGTCCAAAATATTCAATAATGCACAACGTTAATGTTTTCACTTCTGCCGGCACTGCCGGAGTGCAACCCATTCATTTTTTTTCTTTTCAGAGTAAACTCAACCGGTGCATACCTACTGGACGACGGGGAGAGTATGATCCTGTACGTGGGGCACAGCGTGAGCCCCGCCTTCCTCTCGGAGACGTTCGGCGTGGCCGCCTTCAGCCAGATCCCGGACGAGGCGCGGACGCTGCCCAAGCTGGACACGGAGGGCAGCCAGCTGCTGCACGCGCTTATAGAACGGCTCAACGACGACAGGCCTTATGTGTCCGACATTCTTGTACTCAGGTTAACCATTTAAATCATACATCCTCCAGTCTGTGAGTAACACTGATATAGGTGATCTCTTTTTAATATCGTTGCAGAGGAAAATTGGTCAGTGGCCTTGTTTAATTTCCAAAAAAAACTTTACCACAAAAATGGAACCGACTTCAACGAGTTATTTTACACTTTTGAGTGTTAAAGGCGGTTCCATTCTTTGGTAAAAATTTTTTTTTACCCCTTTCAGTGACCTTTGCTACTCACGGGATCAATTATCATTCACCCTCTATAAGGAAGTCATTCAGATAGACATAACAATTTTCAGTTATTAGTGTAACTCAAAAACCGCTGGACCGATTTTAATGAAATTTTAATGGGACCACCTCGAAAGTATACTCTATCAAACAAAAAAAAAATCGGTTCATAAACGACGAAGTTTTTGTCTAATCTGTCATAGGGTAGCAAAATTCCAATTTGCATGCAAATCTATGAAGCCGTTAAGGCGTGAATACGTAACAAACACACGCATTTATAATATTAGTGTTAAGACCTAAGGTATCGTCATTTAAGCTGACTGACGTGGATAAAAAAGACTGCACCAACGAGTGATGAAAAACAAAACTTAATTCCAATCTCGATATATCAATCTCCCATCTCAAAGTCTGTGAAAAGTATAATTCTTTTTGATCGGTTGCAATATCAATGTACCAGCGATATAAAATAGGGTAGATACACGATCGCTGCTCGAAAACGGCACTGTCAAAACAAGGCATATGCCTTGTTTTGCTCTCTGTCACATGTGACTACGCCAATCGTGTGACGTGTTGCGATGCCGAAGTGAGAGTCCAAAAAGTAATAGTTGACTTACAAATGTTTTACAACGCTATTGTTAGGTTGTTAAGGTTTATTATTAAAATTAAACAATATCCGCCTCTGGACTACTATTATAATAGCTGGAGGGGTAAATACCTGTAGGGACACTTTTAAGGTTTGATTTTCATAGAGACTGTATCTATAGTATATTTGATTGAGCAATGTACAATGTTTTATATTCACAGAGACAACTCACCATCACGGCAACTATTCACCGAGCGTCTCATCGACGACAGAGTAGAGACCGCATTCTCCTACTACGAGTTCTTACAACACGTGAAAACACAAGTGAAATGAGATCCGAGTGAGTTTCTAGTGACGCGAAAGGACGCGAGTGTCGCCGCGCAAGTGATAAAGTGTTATGGAGCTAGATAGTGACGGTTGCCAAAGGAAACTGGTATTTATACGGCGCTGCCCTACATATACAATAAGGTTTATATTCGCATTTCTGGATCTTGAGTTTTATCTTGTTACCCGAGTAATGGTATTAAAATACTACAATGGTAGATGTTATGATATTTATTATGTATATTTATATGATTCTCCATTGAAGAAATCGATCTTGGTTAGTAATATAAAGTTTGACAGCTGACTAACTGAATTATGATCTCCAGACTATTATGGAGATTAAATTATATTCCTATAAATAATAAAGCCATTTAATAAGTTGTAAAATAAAATTTAACAGCAATTATATTATGTAAAAATAAATGTGTGCTTATTTATTCATTTGATGTAATCTGTTGTAAATTAGTATGAGGCTATAAATAAATTTCGAATCAAGGTAATTTTTGTATATTAAAACCTTTAGTTAGTACGAAATAATTACCGATGTATAAAAGAAAATAAATTTATATAACGATAAATTAATAATACAGAGGTCCATTCTTTTTCTAACCTTCGATTACCGTAAAGAAAGACATTCTTGAAAAGTTATATCTCTAAATATGACCATGTATAAAATTTAAAATAAATGCCTAAAATTGATTTCATTCCATTCTAGACAAAATTGAATGGATGCTAACATTTGGCTTCTCGTTTCTAGAAGTATCTCGAACGAAACTCGATCCAGAAGTGTGGTTTTGTCTATGACAATATAACTCGTAGTAGTGTCGTTCATGAGTGAATCTATGTGAAGATATGTTTAAACTGTGACGTGTGACGTCTTAGCGATTTTTTTTAGTTATCACAATATAATGGAGAAATAACTAGTGACGAGAAACGTGATGTAAGGGCCCATTCTCAACACCATGAGCTCAATATGTGGGTAAATTGAAGTTGCAAGTAAAAGTAACCGATTGCAAGTGTTTTTGAGAATTGCCCCCAGGCGTCAGATTGAATCGTAATCGCTACATTTTTATGTATAAGATAATTTAGTTTTGTTGACTATTGCATTGCTTCGTGCATATGTTTGTTAAAACCCATTCACGAACAAGGAAAAGATAAGTGATATCAGCGAGCACGAAACTTTTTATTGCCATTTCTCTCAATCAAAAGTAGCTGAACTGATTATGTAGTCTGGTGTCATCATCATCATCTCAGCCATATGAGGTTCACTGCTGGACGTAGCCTCCCCTATATAGGGGCATTTGCCAATACTCACCACGCTTGGCAGACGGGTTGGTGAGCGCAGTATGATTTCCGATAGAAGGCGCTGCTGCCCACCTCCTGGTACGTAATCACTTAGCCGACTTTTGCAGCACCCGCGGGAAGGGATGGGGATGTACTATTCTAGGCTGGTACCACCACGGCATTCTTGTGTTATTTCATGAAATGTCTCAGTATATCAGAATTATTTCTTTTTTTTTAAGATTGCACAAAAATGAGAGGCCTCTAAATATAATATACAATATACCACATCTGGTTACTTTAACTTAGCAGTTTTGCTGTTCTCTAATTATTTGCCGTACGCGCACCCTTTCTCTGTGAAATTATGCGCATTTTCCTATTAAACAGTTGGTCGTCGAACAGAGTAAGCAACCTATCTTGCTTAAATCAATCAATTAAATCTTACCTAAGATGCGAGAAGCGTAAGCATGTTTCGATGGACTGGATGGACTAAAGAGTTTCATGTTCGTCACCTTCACAATACAATTTTGGCTCTGCTGCTGCGAATAAATAAATTCGTGGATTTCCTCTATCTATAATATTACCATGTACCACCATTTTACTATAGTAATATATGAGCTGTTGTGGTGTAAAGAAAATTAATTTCATTTTTGTTACATTGTGTGAATGAGTTTTATATCGAATCAAATTGTCATTAAATATCACAATGTGACTGTCTTAATGTTACTTGTTATGTTGGAACCTCAGTTCTTAGGATTGTTTAATAAATATATATATATATATATATATATTTTATTGATTAACATTCACACAAGGTCTTTGGGTGCCAAACTAGGCAGAGCCTGTACTATGGTAGCCTGATGACTCATATATACTTATATACATATACGCACCCAGACACAGGTCCAACAGACATGTTCATACACACAAATGTTTGACCTGTCTGTGTCATTTGACAAATGTCTGTGTTTGACCAGCGGCTCAGAAGGCGGCTCACATAGCCATTTAATAATGCCCGTGCATTGTGATAAATAATGAAGTTTAGATAATAATTAATCACTTGGCCCGATAGAGCTAGACATTATACATAATGCTCGGGCATTATTAATAATGCTCGCATTAATCACTTGGTCCATAACATATATATACTTTCACGTTATAACTTGATTGTTTGAGTGCATGGACGAAACGAGTGGGATAACACTTATTAAAAGTACATAATATACACAGTTGAGAGCCCATGACGTATGATATAATCAGCCTTACACCGCTCCCACTGCTGGGCCATGAGCCTTCTGATAGAAGAGTGTTGGACATAATACACCTTGCTGGCTAATGTGGGTTGGTGGATAGGTGAGTCGCTTGCCCAATATAGTTTTCACACCATAATCCTCAGACATGGCCTAACAAAAGACAACAACTGGGACCGACGGCTTAACGTGACCACGGAAGCGCTCAGTTGAAAATGCCACTAGCGGTCACCCGCACATGTTAAGACCGAGAATTATGTTGCTTAATCCAATTTATTGCTTGAGATCGCTAGGAGCGCTCCATAGGAGTAGTAACTTGCGTCAAAATGTTCGTGACACCTGTCACCTTAACACAAAACAGTTTGTGAATGTACATGAGTTAAAGAAATGATAAAAATGGCTTAAACGGAAAATGTTCACTTCTTTATTGTATTCCGCAATCTCGTAAATAAATTAAACAATAAATGTAGTGTGACATGATTCAGTAATTTACTGAATCAAAGGGGCTGAGCTGTTAGCTTATGAATCCTACTTGTAACAAAATTTGAAATATAATGCACTTAACATAGGCTTAATACACTTGATATGCGGAGCCAAAGAACAAAAAAAAATTGCTCCACGACTGAACTTTTGCTAATATATATATATTTTTTGTTCCACAGCCGTTTCTGTATGATTTGTTAGATCAAAGTATAATGGACTTTGTACAAAGTATATTTTTATTGTTTATTTAAAAAAAAACTAGCGCGTGTCTCGTATTGTTGAAAGAACTATTATTTTCATTTGATGCAATAAAACATTTATTTTTATTGTAATATCGGTATTAGGTGTAATTTTATTTTTTAACACCCTGTATTTATTAACTGCCCTATATTTGATATTAATCTATAGACTTGCGAACTAGTTGATCAACAAGTTGACGGACCCAGCATAATCAGCTGTATCTACGGATATTAAAAAAAAAATAACCTTAGTCATTTATTTCAGGCATCAGACCTAGTAAGGTTGGTTATAAAAAGGTTTGTGTTGATCTTTGTAAGGGTGGCTGTAAATTGAAGTTATTTGTAAATTTCTAGGTAGAATATTTTATACTGAAATGGATTCGGTTGGGTTATATCGAAATATTAGTGAAATTGCTTTTGATATAGCAAATATCACATCGGTGATCAGAATGATAATTAATTTTATTGTGATGGATTTCGCTGCAATATTAGCAATAAAATTAACATTATAAGACTGGATTCACGACGGAGCCATTCAGACGTATAACGCGGCCGCTGAGAGAATGCGCTTCAAAGTACAATTTATATTTTTTTTCCTCAATTCAACGTATAGGCATATAAATGAGTTATGTAATTGTTTGTATATTATACTCCATTTTATGATATTACGAACATAAAATGTCAAACGCGTTCATTCAGCGGCCGTATTATAAAAAATGATGTTTTTTTTTAAATCTACATGTCTAAATTTATCAACAGACATTGATCTATTTTCGAATAAAAAAGTGATGCTATTTTATACACTCCATTTTTTTCTTATACTGTCATAAAAATACATTTTTTAGAACAAAACGACATACATAAACAGGTTAAGCATAACTATGCCTATGTACAAACATTCATTGGATTCGCTGCAGCTATTTCCTGTTAATAAGTTAAGTTGTTTGAAAGCGTTTGTATGTGCATATTGCTCTGTTATAATGGCTGTGGAAGTTGTGTAAATATTTACTACATATTCCACAAGTAAGCCTTTACCATTAAACAAAACTTTTGTTGCAGCGAACTATAGTTCGTTCGTTCGAGGTTTTCTTTAATAACTTGTAGTATTATAATACTACAAGTTATTAAAGAAAATCTTGAACTGTGAACCTCCTCCTTTTTTTGAAGTCAGTTAAAAAAGCACCTGCGTAGCGATGTGAGTTCTTACCTACCATCGGGCGAATGGCCTGTGGGCCAACTTTGAGCATTCTTAATCACTAGAATTGTCTGCAATAAACTAGAAATACATATTCTACGTTATTATTGCTCTTTCTTTTCTCAAGAAAGAAGTTTTATGCCAAGATATTAACCTAAATTTTTTTTCGATACAAACAAAGTAGGGTGCATTCCATTCGCAGTAATTTTTAAAAAAAGCCTCATGCTCACTTATTTCGTTCCAAACGCATAAACTGTGAGCGAAAAGAACTGTCACACTCTTGCTTGACATATGATGTTAATAAAAAGTAAGACATTGAATGTCACTATCGCAACATTCTGACGTAGAAATCGAAAATAATGTTTTTTTTCGATTAGAACCATATTTGGTAATTAATCATTTTGGGCGCTTCTAGTTAAAATTGGCGTTCGTTAAAATGTTTTAAATAAGTGACTACAGAAAGTAAGGATTTATACATATTTATTTATGTATACATGCACTTATTTAGTAGGTGTAAATAAGGTCTATTGTATACAAAAGAAGCAAGTGCACAAAGTTCTAAAGACTGGCATCACAGCGCTGACTTCCAACTAGTAACTTTATCTAACACCTAATGTTCAATATCTTATCGCTTTGCTTATCAGGTCTTCACAAAAATAGATACAGTTAATTCCCTTTGTTTGAATTAAAATGGCTGACGATATTTACATATAATTCTTGTTGATGATTATTTTATTGCTCTGTTTGCGAACTGAATTAGTCTTGTATATATTGTTTCAATATAATATAAAACCAGTATATACAGTGTTTGTTTTTACCTTGTGCTATTAGGTAATATTACGATATAAGATGGAAACAATAAGATTTTAAATGATATAAGCACAACCTATAATTAACTAGATAAAACTGCCACCGCTTTTCTGTGGCCTTGGCCCGTAGACAAAAGGCATCGCTACATAGCGATTCTCTGTCTAGCCGTTGAATGTTCGTTCTCGGAGTAGTCGTCGCACAAGAACTGGTGTCTTGGGCGGAAGCGGTGTCGGGCACGGGGGGCCCCTGACCGCGGTCTTCCGTCGCAGACTGCAAACGTGCAGTCTGGTCGTTGGGGTGGCCGAAAAAGGGCCTAGGATGTCCTCTTCACGGCCCCTAGTCGCTGTCAAGCCCACCGGGTGAGACCCTGTTCAGGGAGGCCTGGTGAGCGACGCGCGTACGGGGGCCGACTGTGGCATCCTCGTCTTCACTGTCGGGCGGTAGGAGGTCCCGGGGTTGTGGTCGGGCGGTTGGGAGGCGCTCATAGCGGGGGGCCAGGCCGCGGAGATGTTCCGCTGACGAGGCGTCAACCCTCTTGAACTGCCTTCGGGCGAGTTCCGCGACGTGGGAGTCCAGAGGTTCCACCCTTAGGTCTCTCTGTATGGTGCTATTTCTCACGTAGCGGGGGGCTCCAGTGATCAGCCGGAGGGAGACGCTCTGCTGGGCTCTTAGCCGTTTCCGGTGGGTCTCTGCCACTAAGGCAAACCAGGCGGGGGCCGCGTAGGTAAGATGGGGGCGGACGTAGATCTTGTAGATCGCCGGTTTTAGCCTTAGTGGTAGTCTGGACATCAGTGTGGGTCGGAGGAGGTGCCGTGCAGCCTTGGCTCTGTTGACCGCGTTTGTGACGTGAGGAGCCATGGTCAGGCGGCGGTCAATCGTCACTCCCAGGTATTTGACCGAGCGTGACCAGGGGATGGATCCCTCCAGGAGCTTGAGTTGAGGGGGCAGGGAGTGCTTGGTGGTCAGCATCATGGCCTGGGTCTTGGCGACATTGACTCCCATTCTCCAGCGACTCAGCCAGGCAGGGAGCAGGTCCAGGGCTCGCTGCATCTTGAGGGCCGCGTGGGCCATGTTGACCGAAGAGGAGATCAGCGCGGCATCATCGGCATACAGAGCCAGCGTGGTTCCTTCCGCGATGGGGATGTCGTTGGTATACCAGTTGTAGCAAGCTGGCGAGAGGCAGCTGCCTTGCGGGACGCCAGCGTGGATTGGGTATAGTTCAGAGAGGGTTCCCTCTACCCTTACTCTGAACGATCGTCCGAGAAGGAAGGCGCGGATGACTGCGACGGACCTTCTTGGGGCTATCGAAGAGGCCAGCTTGTATATAAGCCCGTTGTGCCACACCCGATCGAACGCCTTTTCCATATCCAGGAATATTGTGGCTGCGTGTTCCTTTTTATTTGTGGCTTCAGCCAACTTGTGCAGTACCCTGGATAGTTGGAGGGTCGTTGAGTGCTCCGATCGGAAGCCGAACTGCTCGGGTCGCGGTTCAATGTGCGGGAGAAGACTTTGAAGGAGCAGCTTCTCGAACACCTTGGAGATGCTGGGCAGTAGGGTGATGGGGCGGTAGCTCTCCGGGTGCCGGATATTCTTCCCCTGCTTCGGGATCATGATAACATGACCGGTTTTCCAGTCGGCAGGGAAATGACCGGTCCGTAGGATGCCATTGAAGAGGCGGGCATAGGCGGCTATTGCCTTGTAGGGAAGATGGCGCAGAGCAGCGTTCCCCACGCCGTCCGCCCCTGGTGCCTTCTTTGGTTTGGGGAGTTTGAGGGCCTTCTGGACTTGCCCAGGGGAGACGATGACTGGGTCCTCTTCGGGGGCAATTGGGGTAGCGAAGTAGTTTCTAACGCGTGTGACTTTGTGAAGATGTAAAGAGTGTGAATTTAACGTTTAAAATTCGGTTAATTGGGTAAAATTCCTCGAATATTTTGGAGATTTTTTTTGAAAACCCAGTTAACAATCTAGGTCTAACGTGATTCTTTCGACCACACCGTTAGTTACCATCAAGTGAGATGGTGGTCAAACGCTAGATCTATATTTATCCAACCAGATATAATATGAATGATTTGAGTTATTTCAACATTAGATTTACATAAGAATATGTAAGTATACGTAAATTTAATTATACAGTAGAACCTCCATAAGTTAAAGTCCAAGGGAAACACAAAATATTTTAAGTTATAGAGGTTTTAAGTTATCAAGGGTCTATGTTAGGGATATGTTAATATAGAGGTACGTATGTACATATGTATGTATGTACCCTTGTTCCAATTTTTACTCAAATGCGTTAGAAGGATTGGTTCATCAAAATACAGAAATTTATATAATCATATCTATTTATTCACATTGCACACGTTACATAAAAGTCTTATTAAGTGTCGTTAAATGTCTTAAGGCTAACCGCCGTAAAGCTTTAAAGAATTTCGAAGAAGCAAACAATAGGTGACATATATTGGTAACGCTCTTGGATAATTACTTATTTAAGTTATGGAGTTTGCGTATTTTAAAGTATAGAGGTTTGAGTTATCGAGGTTCTACTGTATTAATTATTTGAACATTCGTCATTCATTAAGTATGATTTTCCACTATTTACTAGCTTTGCGATGCGGGCGGAAGCGATGCTTATATAATCATATGCTTATTTTTCACACCAAGAAACTGTTTTCTGTTATTCATACAATAAGTAGGTTTATTTCTTGTTAGGAATACGGCAACATTTTGCACAGTTCAAACTGAAAGGGAAGTGGTTCTTCGGGCCGTATTGGCTGCGGAACATATTCTCTTCTAGAAGAGAATAGAACCAGAGACAGGATCGCGCGCGTCGCATCTTCACTGATGACTCTAGCACTGCTTCAACTGCTTTCTTGCAGACAGGGTCGAGTTGCCAAGGAGTGCCGTAACTCAAGTTTTGTATGTTGCAGCGAAATATCTGTAAGCAATTAGTTGTCAACGTTTAGGCAGCCCCAGGGCTACCGAGTTCGCTCCTTAGAATAGAATCAAATCAAATCAAACCAATTTATTGGTAATAGTGCATTATTACAGGTCAATAATAACATAATATCATTCTGATACTCATTACAATTATTCATTTTTAGCTGCATATAAATAATTAAAAAATGTATCTATAACATTTATTATAATTGTCAAGCTGAAAATACATACCTAGTAATATAATACAGTCATTTCAAATTGATGAATTCTTCAAAACTATAGAATGCAAACAATAGAAAATGTTAAAGTCTGTTATCTGTAATATATAATATAAATAGTGCCGTGGTGGTACCGGCCTAGAATAGTACTCCCCCCATCTCTTCCCGCGGGTGCCGTAAGAGTCGGCTAAGGGACCACGTACCAGAAGGTGGACAGCAACGCCTTCTGAGGATAGGAAATCATACTGCGCTCGCCAACCCGCTTGCTAAGCGTGGCGAGTATTGGCAAACCCCCCTATATGGAGGAGGCATATGTCCAGCAGTGGACGCCCCATGGCTGGGAGAAGAAGAAGAGAAGAATGTGTGTTACTGTTAATGCTAGACTATGGCTATGAAAATGTTACCGGTTACGGTAGTACGTCAGGATGGTGTACCTAATACACCATCCTGACGTACTACCGTGATACCATCCATCCTGACCGCGTTTTGGAGTTTAGGCGCGCGCTCTCGCTCTAAGCGCCGATAGCACAGAACAGCGTATCTATTTTAGCAAGAACAAACCTAAACCACAGCCTATCGGCACAGGTTATGGTTTAGGTTTGTTCTTGCTTGCGTAAACAACATCAAATCAGGTGCGGACAGATGGCTCTGTCCGCTTGTCTGTTGAAATATTTTAGGGGGTCACCCTGGTTCTTCTTGCTCTAATACTATCTCTATATAAGTTGGGGTCATGACCCTATGACCCCCTTTCTCTGACCGCCACTGTGATAAATACGAATGAATTAGTCCCGACTGTTCCTTCAGTTGATTTAGGTAAAGAATCAATATATATACATATATATATATTAGGTATATACCTAAATCTTGTCATACATTTTTTTAAAATACGAAATAGGTTTAATTTGTAAAAGATTTAATTGGTTGATGAATGAATAAGAATAGTTATATCGAAGATAGAAAAAATATATCATGTGTTATATCTTAGTAAAATCATTTTGTACCAAAGGTTTTAAATATGATAAAAATTATTTCAATTACCTACATCGATAAAATAATATAAATGAAATTCAAAAATAATGTTACAAAGTCTATGGCTAAACATTCACTACACTTAGGGGGCGTCCTTAAATTACGTGAGGTCGTTTTAGCGATTTGTCGACCCTCCCCTCCGGAATCTCCTAAGGGACCTGCTGAAGAGAAGTGTTTTAATACCTCGTGCCCGCAGACTTCCAGAAGGCAGTAGTTGTCAAATTCGACTGGTACTAGGTCTACTCTATAGCCAAGCTTCTGAAGGCGATCTGCAATATGTTTTCGTAAAAGATATACATTATCCATGTACTGTAAATAATACAAGAACGTAAGTTCTGCCTAGCATGTTGTTAATGCAATAAACCATAAAACTCTTAGCATAAGGGTAAGTGCCTTCACTTGATACGACATCAACTGTAATGTTGATTTATCAGTCCTATTAATTAATTGTGCATACAATTAAAGGTAGATGGCGCTAAGAACAACATACCCTCAGATGTTAAAGTGAAGGTTTATATTCGGACCGCCAGTGGAGTGCTAACATAGCTTAGTCGGACAAAGCGACAAGACGGTATTCTGTAGTCGTGGGTTCAACTCCTACTCGATTTTTTTCCTTCATATAATTTGAGCGTAAGTTCCGCCTAGCATATTGTTAATGCAATAAGCCATAAAATTCTTAGTACAAGAAAGTTGCCCTGGGCGTCTGTGTTTTATTCCGTCAAGTCCTCCTAAATCGCACATATCGCCTGGTGGAATTCCACATTATTATATTAATTTTACATGTTGGTAAATATCAGTACGTCGTGATTACGATTTCGTATTAATTCCAAACACCACTTGTCTGTTGCATCTATCAGCTGACCAGAATACAAATATGAACAAACTATATAAAGATCTATAGGTAAATCATGGAGCAAGCGCTGAACTACTCACAGTGCCTAGATACTTATGTGATGTATAATCTTATGTAGGTATGTACCTACGACCTTCATGTACATACCTATCTAAAGTCCTAGGTGTACCTAGGTCTCATGTTGGTGAGTACTGTCGAGATTGTTCAAATAAGTTGATGAATAAAATAACTATCAACACATTTAGATACATCACATTAATATTATAAATGCGAAAGTTTCTATGTGTGTTTGTTACCTCTTCACGCGCTAACGGCTTGATGGATTTGCATGAAATTCAGAATGGAGGTAGCTTATAACCCGGTTTAACACATAGTATACTTTTCATCATCATCAATCATCACCACGCGGCTAAAACCACGGGGTGCAGCTAGTACTTAATAATCATTTATAGAATCGTTCCATTTACCTACAAAGTATAAATCAAGATCCTTTTACGAACTCTTAATTCCGGTCGCCAATAGCACATAGGCATGATCTAGAATAGAAACTGCTTCTAAAGATAGGTACAAAGAATGAACTTTACAGTGTGTGGCTTTTATACCATCAGATGAACAGTCGACAATAGCACGAAGGTTGTCAAATCCTCGCATAACGCTGAGTAGGGACTCATATCTGGCATTACGCAACACTACAATATATAGTAGTATTTAGTTTTGATAGGGACTATTTTATACTAATTGTAAATTATATCCATGTTTTGCCTAAATGCGCCCTTCTTCTTTTGTATTGTATGTAGTGTTGTTATAAGTCAGAAATAAATAATTTTCTTTCTTTCCTCTTTCAATATTTTGCCTTCAGCCAATCTGTTTGCAAAGCCGAACTCGTCACTGACTTGAAACTTGACTTTGCCGCTTCCTTCCATGTTTTGTCAATGTAGAGGGCACACATTGCAGAAACTGCTCACCTACCATCGGAATTCACGTAGTACTTTGCAACAAACCCATGTTCAGATATCTAATATTCATTAGAATGAACTTAAATTACAAATATTGACATGTACTGTAATACGGATACACGTCTAATTGTTCATTAAATGTTAATATTGTCAAGATTTACCTTTAAGACCTCTTAGTTTCTGAGGCTTGTGAGCTTTAGTGTTAAAAGATTCACAGGGGCCATAGTAGATCTTCACATAACGGTGCGACATTGAGCACGTAGGTATAAATGTGTACAAAACAACTTGTAAAAGTATAACAAATTAACGTTACTGAAATAAAGTAAAAAACGTATAAATGGTCGTATATTTTTGCGCGGGTTTTGCGCATGAAAACATTGTCATTTTTGTCAAAGAAAAGAGTTTTTTTGTGAGAGTTTTGTTTATCTGCCGGGCAATCGATACCAGACTTTTTGGAATATAAAAAGAGAATATTGTCAACTCTTAAACTAAATACTACGCAACAAGTGCGTTGATGCGTCAGTCTGATTATCAAGCTTGACATATTTGTACTTTTATAAACATGCCCCAATTATTGCTATTCACATAGGTACTCTTCATATATATGGTAACGATTTTCTCTGATTCAGTAATGGGTCTGACAAACGTTTTTTAACTTTACATGCCAAATAAATCTACAAAAAAATACAAGAAAAACTATGTGTTTACTTTTTTCATATCTTACAAAATGGCTGAGCTATTTACGATCAAATTACGTATTTCCGGCCGTAGGTATTTAAAAACTCGAACACCGAACGGGAGCGCGACCGAACAGGAGCGCGACTGTCGCGCTCCTGTCCGCTGCTCATGATACCGACTTGGACAACTGATTTCACACTTTTGAATGTTGAAGTCGGTTCTATTTTTTTGTATTTTTTATTACATAACCCATGGTTACAGATTCAGAACTTCTTCCACAACCATGCATCCAAAGTTTAGCTACCCACACACACACACACACAAACACATAAGTACCTACATTGACATATCTACATAAGAGATTTTTATTGTGTATCGCATTAACGCTATGCTAGGCAGAACTTCAGTTCAAATATTTGAAGGAAAAAATTCGGCTGCTAGTGGTACGGGCTGCTATAGCTTAGTTGGACAAAGCGACAAGACGGTATTCTGTAGTCGTGGGTTCAAGTCCCACTAGCAGCCGAATTTTTTCCTTCAAATATTTGAACTGAATATCTACATAAGTTATCTGCTTCTATTTTCCAGTATAGAAAAGAAATGAGTGTGCAAATGTTATACATAGGTATTTAATTCAAAATAATCTATAAAAAAGTATCAGTAAATAGTCTACAAGTAGGTAGGTATACAAGTAAAGAAGAAACTTATATAAATGCGAGTCAACTGATCAAGAAGTTTCTACCTATTTAAAACTTAGTCAACATAACGCTATGAATATACTGAAAAATAAACATTACTACAAAACAAATACACATTGTTATTAAAACTCCCGTGTTTATACATTCATAAATACATATTGTTTGCTTGCGAGCTTGTGATCAACTATTTTATTGTAAAGTAAAAAGTAAAAAGCACACAATAAATATTCTAATTTGTGTGATTCCTCACAACATCTCTCATATAATTGTAATGTAACAAACCGACTAGGACTCTACGACGCGTAGGTGCCACGCTATACCCGTAGAAACACAAAAATGTTTTACTAAAGATGACGTATATTCATACTGCGCGGTGCTCAGATTTTGTTCCTTTACGACATAAACATGCTTACTGCGACAGATAATACGGTACAAATAATATAGAAAAGGATAGCTATATGTTTAGACTTGCGCTTGAAATACGCGTCAAAATGAAAATTACTACAATTGACTTAATTTTGACGCCTCAGTTTCCGCGCGCTTGTGCGACATCTACCTCATATAAACATATAATATCATTGGTAGATGCTACACTGCTGAAGCGGGAGGACAGTAGTCTTTTTCACCAACTTACACATTAACACATAGGAGTATATGTCTGCAGAATTTGATATTTAGTAAGAGCGAGCGCGCTGGTGTCCTGAAAAGTCTGCTGGTAGAAGATAGATACTTTCTTATTTGAATCACGCATCGTGGCACATCAGAATCTGGTTTTCTATCAAGTATCCGAATTATTATCTCTATTTCAACCAGATTCTGGGATCTTTCCACAGCATTTGGCACAATCCAAATTCGGGAAGTAATCCTTTGGACCGTGTTCGTTTCTATGCAACAGTTTCTCTAGTAGGGCGTATAACCAAAGGTAGGATCGTGCACGCTCGAACCTCTCTGTCGACGCTACGACAGCTTCAACAGCTTTTTGACAGACGCCGTCTAATTCCCACGACGTATTGAAGCTAAGGTTTCTAACGTTACAGCGAAATATCTGTGGAACAAAAAAATACGTCACTATCACCGGTCATTATTTATAATAGCACCGATAAAGAAGCACATAATCTCGTGCCGCAAGAAAGATATTATTCTTACTACTTAACCATCTTACGTTTTAAAATAGATAGTACAATCAAGCCCGAGTAACAGCAAGGACGGAACAGGCCAAACTCTTAAAGTGAGACAATTGCTTGGTCTGGGTGACTGAGTAAGTCATCAATCTAGTTTGGGAGATGGGTGGTCGGGGATATCCTGAATGAACGCCTGTACTAATAAAAGTCACAAAGACTATTCACTTTATATTGACAGTATTTTTGGTACAGAATATGACCTGATATTAAAGTTACAGCAGTGAGATTCTAAGTAGTAATTTACATCTACACTATCTATACTAATATTATAAAGAGGAAAGATTTGTATGTAAGTATGTTTGTAACGATTTGGCTCAAAAAGTGCTGGAACGATTTTAAAAATTCTTTCACCATTTGAAAGCTACATTCACCCTGCGTAACATAGGCTACCTCATACAATTTTTTTTTAAAAAAAATAGGGATTCTTATAATTTTACATTTTAAATTTTTTTTATTCGTGCGAAGCCGGAGCGGACCGCTAGTAATATTATAAAAAGGAAAACTTTGTGTTTTGTGTGTGTGTATGTTTGTAATAAATAAACTCAAAAATTACTGTGCCGATTTCAAAAATTCTTTACCATTGGAAAGCTATATTCACCCTGAGTAACATAGGCTATAGTTATTGCTAGAAAAGATTAGGAATCTTTACTAAAACTTAAGTAACGTAACCAAAGGTGTAAAAGAAGTGCCCTAAAACGTCTTTCGTCGCATGCGCTGCGAAAACGATTGATGATAGAACAAAAGTATGTTCTACAATATTAAAGGACATATCAATATCTATAAAAAACTTCCCAACACCATTTGTCCAACTATTATCGTTATGTCACAATAACAACTTTTTACATTTTACTTTTATCCCGGGAAAAGTAAAGTTCCCGTGCGATAACTGAGGTAGCGGAAAACCGTAATCCACGCGGGGGAAACCGCGGGGGCAGCTAGTGAATAATAAGATCGCAAGCCCTCGGCTTTAATTGTTCGCCGACCTAACGCGACCCTGCACGTCGCATCAGCTTACTATTATTTATACTGTGAATGCAAGCAAGTGCATGAAACAGGCAAGGGCAAGGTTTTGCCTGTTGTTTCATTATGTCTTTAACCTAATGGATTCTTTAGTATAACACTAGCAGCGCCCCGCGGTTTTACCCGCGTGGTGATGATGATGACAAAAAGTAGCCTATGTGTTATTCCGGGATCTTGATGTATCGACATACCAAATTTCGTCCATATCCGTTCAGCCGTTCTAGCGTGATTGAGTAACAAACATCCATCCATCCATCAATCAATCCACACTTTCACATTTATAATATTACAAGCTGCGCCCCGCGGTTTTACCCGCGTGGTGATGAAAAACGGTGATAATGAAAATAAGCCTATGTGTTAATCCAGGGTATAAGCTACCTCCATACCAAATTTTATCTAGATCCGTTCAGCCGTTCTGGCATGATTGAGTAACAAACATCCATCCATCCATCGTAACTTTCACATTTATAGTATTAGTGGGAAGTAAATTACCGTAGCTTGTACAATACTCCGAATGCTTCTATTTGCAGATGTTTTACTTTCAACCAATAACCATATCAAAATTCACAATAGAGAGAGAGAGAGAGAGAGAGAGAGAGACGATTTTGTTTATTCACATGCCCATTGAGGTAAAAATTGGGTTCATCACTGAACATCACTTTGTTAAAATTGTTGAACCGGTCGAGCATCAAATTGACAAAGTTAAGTCGGTTATTGGAATCATCTGGTTCTAACTCTTGGACTATCTGAATCTACATAGCGATTCTCAGTCTCTAGTTGTTTACGATATAAAACTACGCATACCAGAATAGGATGAGACGAAAGACATCAACGCGCTCGATTTGCGCCAATCATTTTCGCCGTAGGGGAAGTTGTACCATTAGTCAACAGGTTTCATAATCATTGGATATGCGTTTTGCTACCACATTCCTAGTGCGTACAGCTAACGAATGGAATTTATTGCCTAAATCTGTGTTTCCGCAAACATACAACCTGGGTATCTTCAAGTCACGAGTGAATAGGTATCTTCTAGGCAGGCGTGCTCCACCGTAGACCGCATCATCACTTAACATCAAGTGAGATAGTGGTCAAACGCTTGTCTATTCCCAATAAAAAAAAAATTTTACATAAAATGGAACCGACTTCAACACTCAAAAGTGTGAAATAACTTGTTGAAGTCGGTACCATGATACAAAAGTAACTATCATCACAATATTGTGCTCATTTTACCGACTTCGACAAGTTATTTCACAGTTTTGAGTGTTGAAGTCGGTTCCATTTTTTGTTAAAAATTGTTTTTTAACCCTTTTCAGTGACCTTTGCTACTCACGGGATCAATGTCATTGTGTGTTCTCCGATGTCTTCAACCGCGACAATAATATCGTTGAGATATGCGTAGCACTTTTCAGTTATTGTAATATAACTCAAAAACCGCTTGTCCGATTTTGATGAAACTTGAATGGGACCACCATGGAAGTATACTCTATCTAACAAAAAAGAATAATCAAAATCGGTTCATAAACATCCAAGAACACACAAAAAAAAATTAAAAAATATATATATACGGTCGAATTGAGTAACCTCCTTTTTTTGAAGACGGTTAAAAATTAATTTAAATTTTACCTCGTGACCGCACATTTCCAAAACGCAGTAGTTTAAAAACTCAACAGGTGCAAGATCCACGCGATAGCCAAGCTTTTGTAGGCGATCTGTCAATATATAAACACACAGAAAGTCACGCTTCTTTTACTTAGGGTTAGGCAGAAACCACAACCAAATTATTTGGAATTTCACACTATAGTGCGTCAAGATCCAATGGCTCCAATGGTCCAATGATCCAAGGGGTGGGGGGGTGTCAAGCCGAACCTCATCCAATCTCGTGGTCTCGACAAATACTCACGTATTTTTTTTTAATATAATCAAATATTTTTTGTGTGTAAATATACTACGTTCATAATAATCTTAAATACTTGCAAGTCATGATTAAATCCAAATTATTATGATTTTTTAATGTAAATAATTAAAAATATGCATTTCCAAAGTCTCACGTGAGTCTCACTTATATTGTACTTAGGTTATAATATATTATGCTGACTTTATATTTTAAATTCTTAGATGGAGTTTCATCTACATTACCTAGCATATGCTAGTGTTAGGTGTAAGTAGACGATACCTTTGAGTCCCCTTATCTTCTGAGGCTTATGGGCCACAGTGTGGAAAGAATCACAAGGTCCGTAGTAAATTTTTACATTACGATGTGCCATTTACGATTTATTAAAGATATATAAAAACTACGTATATCGACTTACAAATATAACATCGCTCTCTAAGAATTATATATTAAACGATCATACAAGAATAAATACCATGGCCTTGAATCATAGAGCAAAAAAAGTCGCCCTCATTTTTGACCATAGTCATATCACCACTTTGATTTTGATAGATCACGTGGGATTACATGTCATACAAGTTGACGGTTGTCGTCATGGCAACTTGGTTGTTGATCGAGTAAAGCTAACTAGGGATGCTACGGAGCTTCGATTCCGACTCCGATATGTCGGAACTTTCTATTGATATTACACTTTCGGTTCCAACTTCGGCTCCGTTGATTTTAAATCGACGGTTTAAATATGAGGTGTCGACATGGGGAATAGTGGTGTGGTAACCAACATTACAGTTGATATTGTATCAAACGAAGGCACCATACCCTTATCCTAAGAGTTTTATGATTTATTGCATTAACCACATGCTAGATGGAACTTATATTCATATTATTTGACAGAAAAAAATCGGCTGCTAATGGGACTTGAATCGACGACTACAGAATACCGTCCTGTCGCCTTGTCCAACTAACCTATAGCAGCCAATACCACAAACACTGAATTTCGTCCTTCCTATAACATCTGAGGGGATGTTGTCATTAGCGCTGTCTACCTTTAATTGTGTGAAAAATTAATTAATAGAACTGATAGACCAACATTACAGCAAGTAAACAACTTTTTATTGTTGCTGGCCTATATCCCGTAAAGAATATATTAGATGGAGACAAAAATGGGATCATTTTTGTTTGTTTTTAATTATGTATAATTTAATGTAAACTCTAAAGCTTTCATGGCCGGCGTTGCATGTTGTATGTATTGCTTCCGGGCTGCTTGGCCGTGGTCTAAGTGAAACTTGTGTTCCAGACGTTTCGTCGATCACTGCGGTCGACATCTTCAGTGGTTCAGGTCCGAGCGGCGACAAGAGCGTAGAACTCTCCTTCGCGGCGTCTTCTCTGATACTGATGTCAGTCATGTACGTCTGGAACACAAGTTTCACTTAGACCACGGCCAAGCAGCCTGGAAGCAATACATACAATATGTATAATTTGTTATTTTTAGAGTTAATTCAATTGATCTGATTTGCTTACGATTTTCATTAACATAATTAGAATGTTTTTATTTTTATGGCATGTATTAAGTTGGTTTATTATTTTACATTAGATTAAAGAAGCTGAGTCAATAATGGTTGTACACTTTATCATATATTAAGCATGTCCTCAACACCTCTCTTCTTACAAATCGTTCACCTCCGACTCCGATTCCGATTCCGGTTCCGATAAAACCAACTCCGTTACATCCCTAAAGCTAACCTACGTGGAGTTAGTAGTGTGCTTATACGTATCCTATCACATTTAAATCGATAATGCGTCCTGAATATCTTAGACATGTGTGGTTCTAGCTGAGTTCCTTATTATATTAACAGTCGAAAATCAAGTGATGTTAAATTCCTCCGATTTCCAAAACGTGAAACAGTGAAACACCAATTATGTTTTACTCAAGATGACGTATATTCATTCTGCGCGGTGCTCAGATGTAGTTCCTTTACGACATAAACATGCTTACTGCGACAGATAATACGGTACAAATAATATAGAAAAGGATAGCTATATGTTTAGACATGCGCTTCAAATACGCGTCATTATGAAAATTACTACAATTGACTAATTTTGCTGCCTCAGTTTCCGCGCGCTTGTGCGACATCTACCTCATATAAACATATTAATATCATTGTGAAACACTCATTAAGTGCTCAGTAAGTGTAAAGTGTTTCAGGCTGTAAAGTGATAAAAAATGTAAGGCTTATGAAGTGGAAAATAAAGGATAGTAATAAAGTATATTATTGATAGGTATTGATAGTATAAAAGTATTTTATTGTAATAGGGCCGTGATAACATAATATAAATTAATGATAACCATAATAATACCCCAATACATATCACAGTTGCTTTTTTTATTTTTGGCTATCAATTATTTAGGCATATCTGTACCTAAGGTAGCGTACGTAGCGTTAATCAATTGCCAAAAATTAAAAAATAAGTAACAGTCCAAATGAAACTTAGCGGTCTCTTAATGGCTCTTCTAAGTTTCCTGTCTGATGCGTAAGCATCGTAAGTTAGTTTGTAATAAATACGCATACCCAAATCAAATAATACATATCTTCTGGTGATACTACACTTCCTTTCCCTTACTACTATCACAGACTAACTTCACTTACTACTACCACAGATTATATTATATAATTATACCCACGAAACCGTAACCAGAAAAAAATCTCTGTCTACGCCACGAACATAATATAACACGAAATACAAATCCATGAATAGACCTATTCAAATCTAATAAAAATACTAACTCTAATTAGCATAGATAAATGTATGCTGATATTAATTACAAAGATCGCAGGCAAGGGCTGGATGCAGGCTGCCTCCAACCGGTCCTTGTGGAAATCAGAGGGGGGGTATGGGCAAGTCTGAAACTATATGATGTACATACGTCATTTTGTAATTATTTCAAATCAAAAGTGTAAAATAACTTGTTGCAAGCATTTAATTGATAATGTACATATATCAAATTTTATATTATCTAAAGTTATAATAAAAAGATATAAAGTTTGTGAGGTTGTAAGGAATAATCTCTACATCTACAGAACCGATTTTGAAGAATCTTTTACCACGTTATATGTGAGTGTCATACGCTCATCATGATCACCACGCGCGTGATGCCTTGGAGGGCTGCTAATTGGACGGGCTTGTTGGCGCAGTTGGTAGCACTCTGCCTTCTGAGCCGCTGGTCCCGGGTTCGATTCCCGGACAGGTCAAACATTTGTGTTCATGAACGTGTCTGTTTGACCTGTGTCTGGGTGTGTATATGTATATAAGTATATATATCAGTCCTCAGGTTACCATAGTACAGGCTCTGCCTAGTTTGGGACCTGAAGACCTTGTGTGATGTTTAAAAAAAAAAAATATTGTAAGTAAAGATAATTTGATATTGGAAATTTGGCGTTTTCTAAACAATCTTCCTTTTTGTCAGTTTTAGAGGGAGTCCTCCCTTAACGCCTTGTACGACATTTGACGTGTGGTCCACCTCTGGGATCCGCCGCGTGGCAGCAGCTGGTTCCACCGAGAACTTGTGCAGGAGTGCTGCTAGTCCAGCTATTGACTGCATCTCGCCAAGACGAGCACCTGGTGATAAAAAATACCATTACGATTTTGAATGATACGGCTCTGGCGGACTTTTATGTATATAAAATATAATAATTAACATCAGGTGAGACAGTGGTCAAACGCAAGCTTATAATCTTTAAAAAAAAAAATATATATATTTTTTATTTTTCACAGTCACTTAAATTATTTGTAAAATGGCTATTTAGTTAAATACATTTTTAGCGAGTGCAGGGTGTATATATATATATATATATTTTCAATTGTCTTCTTATTACTGTATTAAACTTCTTCAAATTTACGCATCTTACATAGCGTCAAAAATATGTAATATTACTATCAGTAGAAACTTGTAATTAGCTTGCTTGTAATCTTAATCTAATAATACTTACTTTGTTAATGAAGGCAGTTAGTTTCTCGAAAATAATAAATAAATAAAATAAATATATGCAAAATATGACGTACCTATATAAAAACTATTAATAAATAATTTGAATTATTTAGTCTGGGTTTGCCGTTCGGTTGTCCGAGTATGCCTTTAAATTTGAAACGTGAGATACAACATACATTTAATGCACTCATTATTTTTTAACCGACTTCCAAAAAGGAGTATGTTCTCAATTTTTGTTTGTTTGTTATCATAGGACGTTCGACTGGGTGAACCGATTTGATCGTACTTTTAATATTTGAAGGCTGGTGCTTTCCGTGTGGTCCGGGTGAATTTCATCAAAACCGGTCAAGCGGGTTTTGAGTAACACTCCAATAACTGAAAAGTGCTACGCATACGTTGATGACATTATAGTCGCGAGTGAAGAAATCGGTGAACATAAACAACGACAATTGATCCCGTGAGTAGCACAATCACAGAAAATGGTGAAAAAAAATTTTACCAATAAATGGAACCGATCCAACACTCAAAAGTGTGAAATAACTTGTCGAAGTCGGTACCATGTACCACCAATATTTTGATAATAGTTACTTTTGAACTATCATGGTACCGATTTCAACAAGATATTTCACACTTTTGAGTGTTGAAGTCGGTTGCATTTTTTTAGTAATTTTTTTTTATGTGCCATATACGTTGGTAAGGTAATTACTAACAGCACTATTGTCTAAATAAGCATACACTAATGACTACTTATCTCTATCGCTGTAACTTAATGATAAATAAATAAATAGTTAACAAGCTTCGATCAAGGATCGAAGTTAACAAGCGACTAATATTATAATACTACTCATCCATGGCAGCCATAGGATGTCCACCTCCCCATATAGGAGGGATTTGCCAATACTCGCCACGCTTGGCAGGCGGGTTGGCGAGCGCAGTATGGTTTCCTATCCTCAGAAGACGGTACTGATACTACTATCGAGGTCCGGGAAATGAAATAGTTCACTTTGTTATCACCGGATAGTACTCCATCCGGTGATAGCAAAGTGAACCGCAGAATACAGAATACAGAATATGTTTATTGTATATAACTGTGTACATAAGATGGTCAAGTTTACAATTACAAATAATATATGGCAAGAGCTTCCTTTATGGCTGGATGCGGGCCGCTTCCAACCGGTCTTCGTGGAAATCAATGGGGGAGTCCTATGTCCGGCAGTGGACGTCCTGTGGTTTTCTTTTTTATTGGGAATAGGCAAGCGTTTGACCACTATCTCACCTGATGTTAAGTGATGATGCGGTCAAGAAAACATAATATTTACATACCCACACATGCTCTTGGTCCAGCGCCAAACGGTAAGTACGCGAAGCTATGTCTGCTTGCTGTTGTGTCCTCGAATCTCTCCGGAAGGAATTTAGAAGGATTCTCGAAGTATCTTTCATCGTTCTGGATAGCTTGCACCGGAACTTGGATCTTCACCCCGGGATCTATCGTGATATTCAACTCTGGAATTGTGTATCTCTTTGCACACACCCTGTGAAGTACTCCGAGTGAGGGGAACATCCTCATAGCTTCTTTGAACGCATTGCTCAACTTTGTCATTTCAGCAACAGAGTCATAGCACAACTCATTATTATGCTTCGTCAATACTTTGTCGATCTCATTTTGTATTTTCTTTTGCGTTTCTGGGTGGAAAGCCAGCTGATGTAGCATAAAGCTGGTGGCCGATGAAGAAGTTTCAAATCCAGCCGCGAAAAATATGAAAATTTGCGCTACTAAGCACTGGAAGTTCATCTCCATTTCCACCTGTATCGGAGTTCCATCAAGGTTCTTTTTTTCTACTGAATCGATTGTGATTGTTCCTTTATTTTGTAGCTCCAAGAGCAAGTCGACAAAGTCTTTGCGCCCTGATGGCTTGTAATTCCTCTGCTCGCAAATATTCTTTAAGATCTGAGACATTCCCATCTCCACCTGGTGATCCATTAGGAATATGGCCCTTCGTGTTTCAGGAAACATTTCCCATATTCCAAAGAGAAATCTAATTTTCCAAGATCGTTGAAAAATTTTCTTACCCAGCTCTCTGAATAGAGAGTTTTCATTGTTGATAGAGTCAACTTCGATCCCGAAACCGCAAGCGCCGATGAACTCTGTAGTAAAGCGTGCCATGAGCTCGCGGATGTCGCAATCACCTCCTTTCTCTACAATAGCTTCCCCAACCACTTGTAACTTCTTTGCACAGTTCACTACAAGCGGAAACATACCCTTCAACTTCGCAGTGGTGAAAGCTGGAGTCAGGCGCTGTCGCAGTAGTTTCCAAAGGTCACCATCGGCGTGAAACAGATTACCAAGTAGCGGTTCCCGATTTGGATCCCTGCCGAGCCCCCGAGGGTAAAAGTATGCGAAATCCACATTTAGAACTGCTTTAGCGATATCGAGGTCTCTGATAATCAGTTCCGGTGTCGTACCTCTGTAATATCCCACGACTTTCTCTTCGGGATATTTATTATACAGTTCGGTGGATATTTCGATGACGCTTTTTTTCCCGAAAATGTTGCGAAAGTGATTGCCCAATAGAGGAAACGGAGGCTCGTGTTTCACTTTTCTCTTTGTCCAGTAATCATGATTTTTGGTTGCGTAGAAATAGAATGCTATTAACGACAGCAATATAATGATTAAGATCATGTTTCTAGTTTGCGCGACGCGCTATGACTGAATAGGCGCGAGCTCGCCAGTTATGCATGCGCGTCACCGTCCGGTAAGCTACGACGTTAAAGTGAACTTTGTACTTTAAATGAGTACCATTACATGATGATTGGTATTTGGTACTTTGTGTAGCTAAACATATTATAATTATTGATTAAATACATCATATTTGCATTCACCAGTCCTCATTCAGTCCTCATCATTCAGTCCTTAATTGTAATATGCTTCTATAGTGTCATGCAGTACAGTAAACACATTGACTATGAAAACTGGGTACCTATATGATCTGTGTGTACTTGGTATAGCTGTAGAGTAAATAAGGCACAGCTGAGGCGTGATAATTATAAACAATAGCACCTAGATAGAAGATTCGTTTCGTCGTGATAGATATAATAAATAAATATTAGTCTATATATCACGTAGGTACCAACATGCAAGTTTTAGATGATTACGGAGTTTGAAAACTGATATAGGAGAGAAGAAATACATTTTCTAGTAACTGTAAAATAGTGGTGAGGCGATTTCGATGAAATTTATATGGGACGAATTTGAAAGTATATCCTACGAGAGTAACAGAGTATATAATTGATCGCGGCAGGAAAAAGGTAAAATGTAGACTAAAGTTATTCTAACATTTGGAATGTTTATGGTATGTGTATTATGTATTAAGACTATGGGGTCAAAAATATTCACAATATATTATATCGAGTTTTTATTCATAATTAAATATACAATATTCATATACAACTTTATACTACTACTAATAGATAATACCTGGATTTGTAAATTCTCTTATTAAAATTACTTTAGCTCACAGTAATGCCGGAATAAGTATGATATAGAAAAAGGCATTCTACGGTTTTAATGTACGCGGCGGTGGAGTGCCCTTCAAGATGAAGCTGAACACATGCTATACCACCTACTAAAAAGCTTCTTTTTTGTACACTGTATAGATCTTGCGTTTTATCACTATCTTACTTGATGGTCAGTGACGATGTGGGCGAAGATGCTATCACGCTAGACCTAGAACGCTCATTGGCTCTCAAGGACTGATGCTGCCATACATGTTTGGTGAGAGTTTTTCAAAGCTAGCCAGGCAACCACTAAATAGTTTGCCAAAAACACTAGTAGATAATATGTATGGAAAAAAATCTAAGCAAGTTAAAAATCTTCTTAAGGAATATTATTTAATAGATAAGCATAAAAAAGAACGATTGGGGGATTCATGTCCCGACCCTTCTCAAAACAAGCGGATATAAGGGCCTAATTAGCATATTTCTGATAACTTGCATGCTCCACAATCCTTAATTATAGGATTTTACATGTAAGAAATGTACCTACTTATGTACTTCAAAGAAATAAAGAGATTTTAATTATTTTTTTTTAGGCGGGCACTCGAAAGTACCCTACCATTATGCTGGGAATTTGATAACGGTGTTATCTTCACCGGAAGCTCAAGCTGTTGTTGGGGATCAAACCAGTGTCCGTCACCTTGACAGCCGACGCTCTGAGATATCATCGCTTCAAAATCGTTTTGGCTATAGAAGACGACGTCGCGAATTTGCTAGAATTACGCGTCTTTACATGTTTGCCGCTGTATTTGGTCGTCTTCTGCAACATTTGCAACATCTCGTATTCGGGAAATGATCCCTAGGACCAAGATCGGTTCGCTCGTGAATAGATTCTTCGAGAAGAGCATAGAACCAAAAGTAGCATTCTGCCCGTTTGAACTTCGCTGAAGACTCCAGCACGGCGTCGACTGCTCTTTGGCACACACTATCGAACTGCCAAGGAGTGTTGAAGCCCAGGTTTTGCAGTTTGCACCGAAATATCTGAATACAAATAAAGTTATCTCACTAATATCATAGATAAATATATACAATTCAAAAATGAAAGGCAACTTTTGAGCGTGGTTATCATTGTATTTATCCAAACTTATTTCCTTCGAGTGCAATACGAATATTCCCAGGCTCTTAGTTAGCGCCATCTAGATTTAATACGAAAATATGAACTTTTTTCGGCGTACGATTTTCTTAAGGGGATTAGCGGTCTACTTGTATTATTTTTTTTTTTTACATATTATAAGTTTGCGTTTGACAACTGTCTCACCTGATGTTAAGTGATGACGTTGTCTAGGATTAGATTAATTAATTATTAATCTAATTATTAAAAAAATAATAATTAAATAATAATTATATTTAATTATTTCTATTATTTTATATTTGTCTATGCTAATATTATAAAAACTCGAGTTCATAATTATTTTACACTGTTTTTACGGGTGTGATGTAGCACTTACGCGTAGTCGATATCACGATCGACAATTGTTTCGGCTTCTTCCGGAAGCTTTCATTCGTAAAAACAGTGTAAAGTAACATTATAAAGGCAAAGTTTGTATGTATGTATGATTGTTACCCCTTCACGCTCAAACAGCTGCACCGATATGGATGACATTTGGTATGGTGATATTTCAGAACCCAAATTAACGCATAGGCTACTTTTCATCCCGAAAATAATTGCTGTTTCCGTGGCATAAGCAAATGATTCATAATCTCTGTTTTCCGATTTTGATGAAATTTGGCATGGAGATAGGTTAGACCCTGGAATAACGCAAAAGGTTATTTTTACTGCAAAAAATATAGGTTCCGTTTGGATAATTGAGGTAGTGTCCATAATACACGCGGGTGAAATCATCTGGATATATCAGCGAGGGTCTAAAATCTAGATTTCTCAGAAAAATTGGTGTTCTATATCGCTCCCGTCTGGATCAAATAAATCAGAGTGCCGCAAACCTTGTACTAGGTAGTACCTACCTATCTCCTTCCTACCTATCTACCTACCTCCCTGCTTGGTATAAGCAGCGGGATCACATAAGTTGCTCGATGTGGAATCCGCACCAAGCAGATGTGCGTGTCTAGACAAGATGCATCGCTTCTCTTTCTCTAACCGCTAACGAATATTCGTTCTCGTCGATCACTTGATATATATTGAAGTGTTATACATTTTGGAATCGACTTCAAAAAAGGCGGAGGTTCTCAAATCGATCCATTTTTAAAATTTTTTTTTAGGTTTGTTACCTCAGAACTTTTGTCCGGGTGAACCGAAGGCGAACCGCGATCGCTTCCGCAAGCGCCCCGTAATCTCCTTGAAAACGACCTCCGAATGTGGTTGAAACTAGTCGGAATTCTCTGATTTATTACGTGAGTAATTCCCGTGTTTCATACATTCATAAAATAAACTTATTTAACTTATTTAGGTACCTCATGTCCGCACATTTCTAGAAGACAGTAGTTCTCAAACTCAACTGGAGCGAGGTCCACTTGATATCCAAGCTTCTGAAGACGATCTGAGATAATATTAAGTCAAATCAAGTGTTTATTTGCCAGAATACATCCGATTATATATAAAGAACTTAAAACATCAGTTAGATTTGTGTATTAAGCCTGCAAGCAGGCTTGCAAATATTGTAAAGTAATTTACATAAAATACTATCATACTATTATAAAGGCGAAAGTTTGTGAGTATGTTTGTTACTTCTTCACGCTCACACAGCTGCACCGATTTTAATGAAATTTGGTATGTAGATAGTTTATACCCCGAATTAATAGCTATACAGCCGTTTAAGTGTGAAAATTAACGATATTTTTGAATTATTTGGTTATCCCACGGGGACAGCAATTATTTACGGGATAAAAAGTAGCCTATTGTGTTATTCCAGGGTCTAACCTATCTCCATACCAAATTTCATCAAAATCAGCCGTTTGAGCGTGAAGAAGTAACATATGTACAAACTTTCGCCTTTGTAATATTAGTGGAATGGGATGGGATTTACAGCTGTGTTATGGCATTCTTTTATTTATACATCAGCAGTCTTCAGCACCCTCCCTCTCGCATAAATTGCATGCAGGAAGTATATGATACAGCATGATACAACACATGCAACTTACTCAACCGATATGTACAACCCCGGAGTCTTCAAGTCGCGAGTGAATAGGTTCCTTCTAAGTTTGCGTGCTACACCTTAGACCGCGTCGTCGCTTAACATCAGGTGAGACAGTGGTCAAACGCAAGCTTATAATCTTTAAAAAAAAAAAAAAAAAAAAAAAAAAAAAACCTCTTCAATACCTGTATCGACTAGGCGAAACAGATGCATGAGTGCATGAAACTTATGCTGGAGGGAGGGCGTTGCATACTGCATGCTAACCTAAAATAATTTTATCTCGCGGAATTATATTACTATTATATAATATATTATTATATACGCTAAATATTGTGTAAACGTGGTCTCTATAGGCCTCGTGAGAAGGCTCAAAGTCGCACAACGAGCTATGGAGAGGGCTATGCTTGGGGTTGCTCTACGCAAAAGAATCAGAAACGAGGTAGACGAACAACAGTCACCGGCATAGCCCAGCGGATTAACAAGTTGAAATGGCAGTGAGCAGGGCACGTAGATCGAAGAACCGATTGGCATTGGGGTCGAAAGGTTCTCGAATGGAGAACACGGACTGGCAAGCGCAGTATAGGACGGCCACCGACAAGGTGGACAGACGACCTGACTAAGATCGCAGGTAAGGGCTGAATGAGGGCCGCTTCCATCCGGTCCTTGTGGAAATCAATGGCTGAGATGGTGATGCTGATCATAATGATTGTGTAATTAATATCATTTTAAAATATGTTTGTGCATAGTGACGCCCGATTCTGTAAACTTTCTCCTTAGGGTAGTTACGTCTTACCTTGTAGCCCCACAAGCTTTTGAGGCTTGTGTGCCACAGTATGGAAAGATGACGAGGGCCCATAATATATTTTGACATTACGATGCGCCATTATTTAATCTTGGATTGTTTTGTATAACCAGACTTATTCTTAGGTTAGTTGTTATTTCTTAATATAAGTTAGGAATAATGCGTAAAGTTTACAATGGTTGTTTGTAAAATTAAAACTTTGTATTAATTATAATCACAATCTAAATAGAGAACATGTAGAGTACTGATCATAGATAAGTAACTATATACTGGTACTGATGCACAAACTAAATAGAGTACTGCGCAAAGAGATTACAATACTACGTACTGCGCACCGACGGAATTGTCTAGAACATTTTTTTCGACCATAGATAAGTAACTATATACTGTTTTCGACCATATGAATGACAGAACAATCTAGACCATGACAGTTCTCGTCTTTATAAATTTTGGTGCAATGTTCAGACAAAAGGAGTACGGTCTAATAGTCGTATACATTTTTTGGATCCCGATATAAAATGTCTTAGCATTTTATATGGGGTAAATGATAATGTAGTAATTTTATGAAATAATATATTCTTGTAGGTGTCTACTACAGGGGATCTGAGTACTTGATCTCTTATCTGAGTACTTATTCTAGTAAATAAAAGTCGGGACGAATATTTAAGGTATATTAGCTCAAAGTATACTTCATACTACTTATTACTTCATTGACTGGCCGGTTGGCGCAGTTGGTAGCACTCTGCCTTCTGAGCCGCTGGTCCCGGGTTCGATTCCCGGACAGGTCAAACATTTGTGTGTATGAACATGTCTGTTTGACCTGTGTCTGGGTGTGTATATGTATATAAGTATATATATCAGTCATCAGGTTACCATAGCACAGGCTCTGCCTAGTTTGGGACCTGAAGACCTTGTGTGAACGGTTGTCCCATATTATTACAAGACAAAGTACAATTAACTTAAATAGGTACACCAACTATGCATCATCAAAGATTGAATTAAACTAGTGTTTGGGTGGAACATGTGGTGTGAGCAGCCCGCCTTAACGATGTGCAAGTGCATGTGTTTTATTATGTAGCAAAAGCCGTATGCATCATCATCAATCATCACCACGCGGGTAAAGCCGCGGGGCACAGCGTGTTAGAGTGGTGTGTTATTCCGTCAAGTACCTTGAAAGTGCATGAGTGTATAAAACTGGAATAAATTGCCTCAATAACATTTATTTATTTATTTATTACAATAAGTACGGCAGTTACCACTTACACTTATCGTTAGTTTATAACATAATAATTTTTATCATTATTTTATTTAATAATAATTTAACATATCTTCACTAATTCAATTATAGCATAATCTTCAACTTCCCCAGCTGGATTCAACTAAACCTGACATGGAATAAATGCACATGAAATGCGGAGCTAAAACGAAGAATAATAAAAACCCAACGCCCGTCTTGACATCGTCTCCATGTTGATCAATATTCATATTTATGTGAACGTGCTAGGGTCACACAGGGGACCCTAGCACGGCTGCTAAAGGCCTTTTATTTTGTTTTCATATACATATGTATTTATCCGTCTTTATCCATGTATTGTAGTAATGTATAATGTATTTGTAAGTGTTTTGTGCAAATAAATAAATAAATAAATAAAATCCATCAAATTTTAAACATAATAAATAACAAAGAATTATTGACAAGTAGCCACGGAAGCCATAATTTAAGAAGAAGTAGAAGAAGAACATAACATTGGCTTGGAACATTTATCAGATAGAATACTGTCTTGAAAGAGCCGCACCGCCTGTTATTTTCAGCTGGTCTTTGTTTGCTAGATAAAGCTAATGTGAATGTCCTTGACCCGTCTTTCTTCAAACTTACGAGTTGAAGTCCATTACAAGGGGAGAAAACCCATAGAAAGTGCCAACGGTGGCCTATTACATAATGTCCGCATGCGCGTAGTCGCTTTGGTACTAGAGTGCGCGCAAGATAAATTTGCGCGCGGCCAATATCGGAACTAATCATTTACTAAACTAACACTAAAATACATACCAATGAACCCGCATCAGTAGCGCGCAGAATTACCTTGCGCACACTCTACGTATTCTGTGTTAAGTAGTTTTTAACTTTATTTTATTCCGTACAAATAGATAGTAAATCCCACAATAGCCGGCTTAATTCCTTCTAACAATCATATTCTTTGACAAGTTACGGAAACGTTAATAATTTTACATATGTCACAAAACATATTGTAGGTACCGATTCCCCCTAGCGTTAGCTAACACAATTTTTAATTTTTTTTAAATACTCTTCGGTATTTAGGCAATGTTACCAGTGCCAGTATTACGCTTACTACTATAAAAAAAGTAATGATAGTTCTAAAACCGAAATAAATAGTTCAAGCGCCAATGGAAACCATACTAATGGCAGAAACGGCGTACAAACGATTGCCTATGCTACAAACCCAGGCGCTTAGTAAATTGTACATACGGAGTATGTCAATCTTTTTTGTGAGTTTAAATAAATACACAATAGTTAGTGTCGATTCTGCAAAACAAACTGTATCAGGCAAGGAGCAGTGTGCACCGCCCTTCTACCCGCATATTCTATACATTGTACACAATATGCTGCTAATAACTGTTACTGTACGCACATTACAGTTTTATTTGGTCCTTCGAAAAACTACAGCCTGAGGAAGAACATTTGGAAGAACACCACATCGTGATCCTACGCCACAGTATGCTCTTTGTGGATTTTTGTACGACTGCGAATCAGTTGACTTGCGAAGGCGCATACAAGGTCGAGCATAGTTTGCAAGGACATAAAGAGGCCCGGATCACGATACCACATCTCCAACGCTGCTACCAACAGTAATCAGATACTTCCTCATTAACATTTGGGGAAGTAGTTATCAAAAGCTGTCGAGCAACACGCAGTGGACGTTTCTTCGAATTCGTTTGTTTCTTTCATTAACCTACCCTCTCCTCGGCACTCATACATCAACTTCAACTGTACGCACACTACAGTTATTTTGGTAGTTATCCAAGGCTTTCTGGCTGTCTATAAGAAATCGCTACAAGCGATAGGACCGCACATAGTACTACATTAGTTTTAGATTAATTTTGTACAAATTTTTAAGTACCCTATGGTATAGTGCAATTAAGAATGATTTATTTTATTTTATTTTGACTGTATTGCGTTGGTTGGTTTACGTGAAAACAAACGCGACAAGTCACTAATATTGTATATAATATCTCAACAAGGTCAAATAGGTTATGTCCGATCGCACTGGCGACGATTTGGAGTGTGAACAATGGCGGCGGAGCGGCGGCGGGCCCGTCGAACCGGTTCAGGGGGCCTACCACCAACTCTTATAGCAGTATTATTGTAATCTTACTTTGAATTTTCGTACCACAAGGCCACATAAGCAATGTTACTTTAATGTTGTTTAGACTAAGCAGTTTTGTGACGTAAACCTCTATTTCGTTCACTCAAAGCGTACCATGAGCCAGCGCCAACGAAAGCGACAACGCTATATGAAAATATAATGTTGTCTCGCTTGCCCTTACAGCAGGAATGTTTCTTCGTTCATTCTACACGTCACTGAGCGATAATAAAACAATAATGTTTTAAGACGTTCATGGTACGAATCTGAGCATTATTACTTTAAGCTTGAAGTATGACGTTCTTGAAACATGATGGTTTTGTAAAAGTTGATGGTACGGCCCCAGGGGGGCTACCACCAACTCTTATAGCAGTATTATTGTAATCTTACTTTGAATTTTCGTACCACAAAGACACATAAGCAATGTTACTTTAATGTTGTTTAGACTAAGCAGTTTTGTGACGTAAACCTCTATTTCGTTCACTCAAAGCGTACCATGAGCCAGCGCCAACGAAAGCGACAACGCTATATGAAAATATAATGTTGTCTCGCTTGCCCTTACAGCAGGAATGTTTCTTCGTTCATTCTACACGTCACTGAGCGATAATAAAACAATAATGTTTTAAGACGTTCATGGTACGAATCTGAGCATTATTACTTTAAGCTTGAAGTATGACGTTCTTGAAACATGATGGTTTTGTAAAAGTTGATGGTACGGCCCCAGGTCCCCCGCACCCCGCAGGCACTAGCTGTGTCGTAGACAGTACCTATTGTATTGTACTATATTCCAAGGCTTTCATAACTCCAATTTATGTTAGAACGGAAATCAGTGTTTTCTCTACCATAGTTTGAAATAGCGATACAAAATGGAAAATATATAAGGATAGGCTCAACAAATAGCTAGGTCATCGAGTGAATGTATATTCTAATTTTGTCAATTGACATGCGTGTAAATAGTCGGTTTTAACTTCATAATTTTCATTTAGTGATTTGCAATAGTGTAATGGTATATTTTAGATGAAAGCATGTTTCGAAATTAATGTTCGCGGAAGGTAAGAGTCCAAAAATAAAAAATATAATCCGCTACTAATAGGGTCTTTGATTTGGCATCACGTGACATCGTGCACTGCGCACTACTGCTCGTAAATCCACTGGTATTTGTCGGTGACTCGTTTTTCTACAGGTAGACTATTCCTTTCGTCGAATAGATGTAAATATTTTATCATTTTTAACCGACTTCAAACAAAGGTGGTTACTCATTCCCACCGTATATGTATATATCCATTAAACTATCTCCATACCACATTTCATCGAAATCGGTATAGCCGTTTGAGCGTGAAGAAGTAACAAACATACACACATACACAAAAGCTTGCGCATTTATATTATTAGTAGGATATTCATATATTATGCCCGTATAACATGGTCTAATGACACGAGTGTCATGAGCAAACCGGATTTTCTTGTTCTCGGACAAAAAATTCTGTTTCCCGAGTGTCAAATGCTTTACTGCGAGACATGATTGTCAATTCTTCAAAAAGTAAACGTAAAGTCTTTTTGGTAATAAACATTTAGTTGCTCATTCAGAAATGTTAATATAACACAAACACAATTTAACAAATTTGTTAAATTGTGTTTGTGTTATAAATTTATATAATCATTGGACAATTTTCCCAGTACATTGATCTGATATCTCTGACATTGACATTGACAGAAACAAACGGACGTCAATATACAACGAGATCAACGTCAAAAAAAATTGGTTGTCTGTAAAGTCGGTTTACGGACGATAGATTTACGTGATAACGTCATAATCATTTATGACTTTGACTTTGACTTTGACTTCGACTTAGACTTTGACTTTGACTTTGACTTTGATTATTTTATGTAATACAAAACTCAGGTGGAACGTTACGCGGAACGTTACTATTTTTCATGAGTGTTGCTGGTATTCATCAATTTATAAAACGTTATCACGTCAAAAACGTAATGTGTACAAATTGGCACGCCCTGCTTTTTTATTAACGTTATGTTAATCTTATTCGAGTTGGCTGCATGTTTTGTGGCGCTATTTTGTCTCGACATCATTGGCAGATAACACAGAACATGTGTAGCTGAGAGGAAAATATCTCAGGGGGCCTACCACCAACTCTTATAGCAGTATTATTGTAATCTTACTTTGAATTTTCGTACCACAAGGCCACATAAGCAATGTTACTTTAATGTTATTTAGACTAAGCAGTTTTGTGACGTAAACCTCTATTTCGTTCACTCAAAGCGTACCATGAGCCAGCGCCAACGAAAGCGACAACGCTATATGAAAATATAATGTTGTCTCGCTTGCCCTTATAGCAGGAATGTTTCTTCGTTCATTCTACACGTCACTGAGCGATAATAAAACAATAATGTTTTAAGACGTTCATGGTACGAATCTGAGCATTATTACTTTAAGCTTGAAGTATGACGTTCTTGAAATATGATGGTTTTGTAAAAGTTGATGGTACGGCCCCAGAAGTCATTGACAATTATCATAAACACGAAGTATTTATCGATGTCATAAACTCATTAAAAAAAAACAACCGGTTGCACTCCGGGAGTGCCAGCAGAAGTGAAAACTTGAACATGATTGATGATGATGAAACGTCCTCCTTTTTTAAAAGTCGGTTAAAAACGACTAACTTAAAATTAAACGGAAATTCGACATTTTAAAATAAATCATTTTAAGAAAATATTATTTTTAACACGTTTTGTATGTAAGTATTATTTGAACAAATGCTACTTCCTACAAAGTCAAAAACTTATACAAATGTTTAGACTATCACAAGTTCATCGTTATACTTGACAAATCGTACAGCTTTTTAAAATAAAAGTGTATTATGTATGGCTTCCAAAATATATTATAACCATTTACCTAAAAGCATTATCGACATTAAACTTACCCATATTTTTAAGTATACGCTTAAATGCTTTCTTCTAGCAATAAATCATATTATAGTGTTAAGGAATATTTAGAAGATAAATTTAAGCGTTTTTAGTTACTTACGCTTTGGATATATATATAATATAATAATGTTTTTTTTTAATTACCCGTTAATAAATAAATCCCGTTAGTAAATCGTTATAACTGTATGACTTTTTTTTAAAATGTGTTTTGTTGTATATTGTTTTAAGCAAGGTTACTTATTAAATAAGGTGCACGACGAAAGGCAGAAAATGGAGATCTGTAGATTTCTTTTTTATATGGTGTAACGTATGCTATCCCACGCCTATATAAAAATTAGGTAAAATATCACGTGCAAGACATAAACGTCGATATTTATGGGACCTTTAGAAATTAGATATTTTAAACTGACAGGAAACCAAAAAAATATTTTTTGTTCTTAGCAAAACTGTGGGAAGATAGAAACAATTGAACCTTTCTTAGTACTGCGAAAGGCGACCGCTTGGAAAAAAATAGAAAGGGTCCGGCTAATGACTTTCCATGAATTGTCTAAAATCCCCAAGGGAAAACCCAAGGACGGTTTAGCACATGTTGGGAGTGGGGTGTGATCTTTGTTAACATAGTAACCAATCAACCAAACTCAAGAGAAGAAAGAAGGCGGGGCTTAGAATTCAAAGAACGGGGGGATGCTTTCCGGCTCCGCTCGCTTAGCGCGGCTTACTTAGTTAAATCCGGAACTCGGGAGTGAGGACAGCCCAATGCGCACACGCATAGCCTAGTCTGAACGAGTGTTTGATTTTGTTTTGTTTGAAGTTTATTTTCTTTAACAAGTATAGGGTAATTCTTTAGTAGTGAGTATAGATTCGTTAGTCTTGTATCAGTGTAAGTTCTGTAGTTTGTTTAGTGTTAAATTCTAATAAATTTGTTTTAATTCTTTAGCTTAATTAGTGTTGAGTAAATGTAAATTCAGTGTTAAGTCTACGAGAAGGGGGTTGCTGATATTAAAGCTAAGTATTCTTAGTGCTTAACTCTTCCTATGGATTTTCCTTTTCTAAAACCTAGCAAATAATAATCAAAACGGCAAATAATATCTTTCTTACGAGTTTTCTATAAAATCAATTTAATAATAATATGTTAATTGTAAATATTACTCTGAGTTTGCTAATTTTCTGTAAATCTTTCTTTTAAAATCAATCTAGTAATCATGTTTAAATGATATTTTATTAGATAAAGCCTTAGTTAAATCTTAATTGATTAAATCTTAATGCTAAATTTCATCTAGATTTTACTTTACACCGATTGAATAGTACTACGGAGCCGATAAGTTTTATTAAAATCATTAAACAGTTCTCAATTTCAAATAGAAGGAGGTAAAATGCCGTATTAAATATACAATACTAAGTAATCAATTTTAAAATCTATATAAAGGAAAATTTTATGGAAGAATGCTTTAAATTTTATTTCTCTTACCTTCTTCTGACTCCTTTTAAATTTAAATGTGTTCATGTGTTATGATAATTTATGTAGCAGGTTAATTATCACCGAGATTATGTTGATACTGTATTGGCCAATACATAGGAGAATATATGATGTTTTAACTAGCGACATAATACAATACATAGGAGGATTATTATATATATTGATGATTTAGTTATTGATATAATACAATACATAGGAGAATATATGATGTTTTAACTACCGACATAATACGATACATAGCAGGACTTATTATATATATTGATGATTTAGTTATTGATATAATACAATACATAGGAGAATATATGATGTTTTAACTAGCGACATAATACAATACATAGGAGGATTATTATATATATTGATGATTTAGTTATTGATATAATACAATACATAGGAGAATATATGATGTTTTAACTAGCGACATAATACAATACATAGGAGGATTATTATATATATTGATGATTTAGTTATTGATGTAATACAATACATAGGAGAATATATGATGTTTTAACTACCGACATAATACGATACATAGGAGGACTTATTATGTATATTGATGATTTAGTTATTGATATAATACAATACATAGGAGGATATATGATGTTTTAACTAGCGACATAATACAATACATAGGAGGATTATTATGTATATTGATGATTTAGTTACTGATATGATACAATACATAGGAAGATTGTTATATATGATAACGATTATATTACTGACATAATACAATACTCATTGACTCGAACTCTTTACTGAATATTGGCTTTATGCGTTACTATTTGGCAAGAAGTTTTGATGAATCTAAATGAATGTTCTAATCCAACGTTTACTAACGTATGAGTTGATGGTTTCATAGGAAGCTTCTGTTTTCTGGAATTTAAGCATGTACAACCCGCAGAATAATGCTTTTGTCAATCAAACCTTACATAAGAGACTAGGTAAAACACTACCTCTGATCAAGAGAGACAATCTTTGTAAATAACACATGATGGAGAGGTCATTAACATAACACGATGGATTACTCACTATTTATATATGTATTCTCATTTGGATTTTTATGAAGTGACTAAAAGTCGTCTTAGGTCGCTCATGAATCTGCTCGAGAGTGCGAAATCGGGCTTTTTCACGTTTATATCAATTTCAAATGAATTTATTAAGTATTATATGTACGAGATATCAAATGATAGTACTGATGAATGGTTCAGAACATGTTCCTTTTCCTGTAATATCAAATGATATAATGACGCGATTGGTAAGATCAATTAATTTGATCTAGCTCTAAAAAAAAATTAACAAAAGAAAGAGCTGACCTAACAAATATGACCTTCTCAAGAGAATAAGACGATTATTCAGCCACAACATTATATTCATAATTTGGCTATAGCTCGAAATGATATTTAAAGAGCTTTGTATTCTAAAGTATATCTTTAGATACATGAAGATATTATCTATTCCGACACCACTTGCTTTATCAAGTAGGGCACATCTTGGCCTTTTATAAATCGGTATTCGACGATGCAAAGTCACTTTATTCATACCACACACAATTTTAAAGATTCGTAAGACCTTTAAGGCCAATCTTTACTCGCAAATTGATGCGCAACGAGGGAAAATCACCCATCCGGGTTTGATATACGGTTGTTTAACCAAAGGATCTTCACATCGCAATAATGCTGACTTTGTTAGAATCACCATGTGTTTATTTAACGCCAAACCCATTTCTTCACAAAAACACACATAACTACTACCTTGTACGCTCTTAACTGAGTGCTACATTGACTGCATGATAGTTTGACCATGTTTGATAAACTTATGTAAGGTGCCGCTTATTAGCATAAGATAACCAAAACTTAGTAATAAGTAAGTCTGGAAAATATAAGATTCTATGAAACCAAACATACCGATTTTACATAACATAATATTAACATTTAGCAGTTGTTTATAGTAACGCGGACAATATTCGACGACATGACATACAACTCTGTTTCAGGATTATTATATCAATGGTTATTTACTATAAACTTACTAATAATAGATCAAGCAATTGACAATAATAGACTATATAACAGCATATAGCTTTATTCTAAGATTATTGAAACTATAATAATCTACTTCTTTAAATGAAAATTAACGACTTCAGAAACTGACATAATTTATATATATTTCATTGTTAGTTCTTATAATTTATCTAGCGATAGGAAAATCGAGGATTAGTTTTGCAATTTTCAATTCAACCTACAGGACCCTTCAACAACCAGCCGGGAGGGCTGTATACTTCGAGGCAGTGCTTTCTTGAAGATTTCAGGTTAGATGCATGTTTTGCCAGCTTACATGTTCCAGCCTAGGATCTGCTCACTTATTTTGCCACTCTAAATTTGAACATTATTGTATTTATGTCTTATTATTTTAGGGTCATTTCATTAGTTATTTTTCTTATGTAAATGCATATGTGACTTTTATTTCAGCACGTCAAACGTAATATTAAATAATTGATATAGGAAAACATAATGAATCATTGTAATCGACGATCACAGCAATACTATAATTTCTACTACGTAATTATAAATAACTCTATTCATCTTAGAACTTCGATAGTTAGTTTGATTATTTAATTAGGTTTCAGAATTGATTAAAGAACGCGTAAATTGTTAGGTTAGACTTCGCGATATTTTAGGTGTTACATTAGATACAAGATCTGAGAAGTTCGTTATATATTATTATAAACTATTTGGGTCAATAAATAAATAGGGTCTCATCACGCATATAATTATAAATACCTTTTATAGATTATTATGAAAGGCAATATAAATATTATTATTAGTAAAAAAAAAACATACACAACGTAAGGTCGGTTTAGGTAGATAGGTCGGGGTCGTAAAAAAGGGGGGTGTCTCATCTGTTGCCGTTACCAAGGGATATTCGTCATTAACAATGTAATAATTAATTTTATTGCAACGAAATCAAAAGAACTTGATTACTACATACACAACGTAAAATTAGTTTGTAATAATTATATAACGACTCGCGTAACACTTCTTTTAATCGATTTACTTTGCATTATAAACGTATAAAAATAACATGCATATATAAAAGAATTGCATATCTGATTTGTTCGAATATAGGTAGAATATAAATTTCATTTGTTAGAATAAAGGAGATTTATTTGATCATTAGAGTATATTATTAGACTTTATCTTAACGAAGTTAAATAATCTTGATCTTTTCAAGTAAAATTACATTCATTAGGTATCACACTATAATTTTAGTTATTAAAACGTTTAGGATTTCACCTTTCATATCATACTCCTATCAAAGGTATGCGTTTATCGTAACCTTAGAAATTGAATTAATCTTTGAGTTGAGGTTATTGCATAAAGTTTAGTTCAAATAAGTTCGGTATATATGCATAACGGTATAAGTATATAGGAAATATTACGTTTGGCGTGTCTTACATATTTTGGCGGAAATAAGAAACAAAGAAAGATAAAAATAATACAACGCAGCCTTTGGTCGGCGATTTCTAAAGGATAGGGATTTCACAAACTCAATTATTAGACAAAAGAACAGATGCATAAGTTCATTTCGGGATTTCAGCTTTTAGTAAAAGTTCCGACAGTTTACAATAAGCTCATTGTTCGGGATAGTTGTTTGTTAAATAGGGATTAAACAATTAGTCGGGCTTGCAAGAAACATTCTTCATTCTTGTCGGGACTAGTCGTATAACACGTGTTGGGTAAAGATAAAAAAGGGTCTCGAGGGTAAAAACGGTTTAAGGTCGCTTAATTGTTATAGGATCATAATGTGTTAGCTTGTAAACCTTTGTTACAAAGGTAACAAGGAACTCATAAAAATCTTTGAAGTTATGCTATCTTAGAAATTATAGAAATGTTAGGGTGGCATTATATTGAGACAGATGTTTGGGTTTGGGACATGGTCTGGTGATACATGTGCATCTTGAGATCGGAAAGAAAACACTACTTTTAACAATGGATAAATGAACCTTTTATTCTTTGTGTCTCAACAATTTTCTTGTTTGATAGGCCGGAACAAAACTAAATAATTCAGTTTATACTACAAGTGCATTTATACTAAATAAAAATGAATACGCGAAAGAGGAATGATCCGATGTCTACAAATTCCAGTAAAAAGAAGCCCAGATTAGAAACTACTTTAATGGATAATAATGTTGGGGCGGAGATCTTATCTTTTATGGAACAAAAATTTAATGAGATTACAACGCGAATAGAAAGAATAGAGGCTAATTCTAGTATATCGAATGCTTCCACTTCAGAAAGTCAACCGATACCTGAGAACATAGAGTTTAGATGTAATGAGAGATTGGATACCGAGTTAGTGAGGACAACCAACGTTTTTGTTATGAAGCCAGTTCTAGAACAACCGAAATTCGATGGAGTAGGCGCCTTGAATCCAGTTCGTTTTATAGAGAAATTAAGAAGATACATTAAATATGTCAATGCAGGGGATAAATCTTTAGAAATTGCATTAGAATGTTTACAAGGAATACCTCAGAAGGTTATGGAGTTACATAAAGATAAATGGAGTAGCTTTGAAGATTTTGTAAATGACTTCTTAAGTGTGTATTGGAGTTCGCGGGAGCAGGAAAATGCTAAAATAAAGTTAATGAACACGACGTGGATACCTAACAAAGGAACTACTATGGAAGAGCACTTTGCGCAGCAAATGGATAACGTAAAACAATTAACCATTCCATTAACAGAGAGTGATTTAGTGAAGAGTATCATGCATCATTTTCCAGAGGATATACAACGACTTTGGTTTACGCGAGGTGAAAGGTCAACCGCACTACAGGCTGTGAAGTTTTTAAGAGACATAGAGAAAAATGTTATGTGTCATAAGGGACAGGTCGACTCGTTCAAAACCAGTGTAGATAATCGCCATGTACGTCACAATTACAGGAGGGATAGACAACCTTTTAATAATGGACAATATAGGGCAGTCGCGCCGGTAGTACAAACCAACGCAGTAACTTATAACTCTAGGGGGCGTGGTAAAAGGAATTTCAGAGGTAATACACGACATAGTAGAGGACATTCGAGAATGCCTTATAATTTTGAAAATAATACTAAATGGGTTAAAGGGGGGATTATAAACCTAGACAAAGAAAGCGACTTACCAGTCTGCACGACAAAGTCTACTTCTAATAACGTAGATAATAATAATAGCGCATCTACTAGCCAGGGAAACTAGATCTAGTTGATTGTAGCGGTTCCTTACAGTCAACAAACGAAGCATATAACAATAATAGGAACTTGATAGACTCATTGAGTGTTAATATTATAAAGGGGCTGATAGATAGAAGTATGAACCTAGAAGCGAGTGAAGCAAGGGTAACTCAGGTAGCTTATAAACAAATGTGTAATATGGGTTGGGAACCAGGACAGAGTTTAGGTATTAGAAATAATGGTCAGCTATACCCAATAAAGTCAAGCATGAAGTTAGTGTTTGAAACGGAACGTGATAATAACTTTAAAAGCGACGTTAGAGATTTAATGTATAAAATAGAGGGTTACCAGGGGAAAAGAAAATTTGTTTGTCCAGGGATCATTAAGGAATGTCAAGGTTGCACTTTAACTACGAAATATAGGGAGATAGCCACTTTGTTTAGCGATGTAACTGAAAGTTTTGAGAAGGAATTAGATAACCCATTGATTGAATTGCCAGAAATAAATGTACAAATTGGAAACATCTTAACTAAAGGATTAATAGATACAGGAAGTCAAATAACATGTATTTCAGATAGTTTGTATATAGAGTTATTAAAAGACTTAGGTAAACTGAGTGAAATACCTATTCCTGCCATACAGATCCAGGGGGCAGTAGGTCGTAAAAGCGAGAAGGTAAATAAAATGTGTTTAATCAACTTAAAGATCAATGGATTCGAGCTGTCTGTACCATGTTTAGTTATAAAGAAATTAACTAGGTCTTTAATTCTAAGTATAGATTTTCTAGATCGAGTAAAAGCACAAATAGTTTGTTCTGGGGAGAGATTGCTACGTTTTGAGTATCTTGATAAGTTAATTCAAATAAAGATGGGATTAAATTCTTTAGATGAGGGCAATCAATCAGGCAGTAATTCACATAATGACGGGAGTGACAATAGTCAGGGAGGTGGATTGAGTTTAAATTTATCAAGATTGAAATCAAATAAGTATAATCAGGGAGGTGAGTTAGGTTTAAACCTTTTGGAAGCAATTATGAACCCAAGAGCTAATCTAGTAGAGAGGACAAATAGGAAACTTAGCAGATTTTTTTGAACGTATTATTCAAATAACCACAAAAATTGGTACAGTATTGTAGGAGACATAGAGGATTGCTACAATAAAAGTAATCATGAAAGTACTAAATTTTCACCAAACCAAATAGTCTTCGGTAATGAGTCTTTATTGAGCATAGATAAGGCATTAGGAAGGGATAAAATAATATCACAAAACATAGAAAAGGTACATCAAATTCGTGAAAGGGTTAGGGAGCATTTGAAAGAGGCAGCGAGGAAAAGAGCTCTAGCTTTTGATAAATCACATCATACTAGATCTTATGAAATAGGGGAATGGGTCAAGTTGAAAGCGTTAAATAAGTCAGACGCGAAACAAAAGATAACTAAAAAGTTCTCTTTGTTATTTCATGGACCATATAAAGTAGGTGCAGTACCTTATCATAACGTATACACATTAATATGTCCTGAAACTGGTAGAATTATTGGAAATTATAACGCTGTACATTTAGCACGCTATTATATAAGTAAATCAATAAGTGAAAATTAGAAATGAAATGGGAACATTGAGATATCAAAGTTAGTTTAACAAGGAGTGTAAGTCAGTACATATATGTTGTAGTATTAACGAGGGTTCCTGTAGGGAGTAGGTTATATATATAAAAGAGAAAAACCAAAAAAAAATATAAAAAAACTCGAAAATAACAAAAGAGAAAAGGGAGTAGGATATAGTGCTAAAAGTAAGGAATTAGTGAAGTGATAAATCTAAATAGTTCTAGATTTGATAATCAGTCATTTAGGTAATATAGTAAGGCTATAACTAGTATAAGAACTAGGCTACAATTTTACGTATAGGAGGCAGATTAGTTTAATTTGATAGTATAAGTTTAATCAAAGATAAGATTATTTCCATGTATGAACATAGCTAACTTACTAGTTGCCAAATTGATTTTTTGTAATAAAATAGTTATAATGAAAATAAAATTAAGAACATTAAGTGTGATTGGTTTTATTTATATACATATATCATCATTATTAAGTACCTAGAAAAGGAGCAATGTATGTGTCCAACATTGTTTAGTCACAATCTCGTACACATCCAGGGAGGTGGATGTAACGTATGCTATCCCACGCCTATATAAAAATTAGGTAAAATATCACGTGCAAGACATAAACGTCGATATTTATGGGACCTTTAGAAATTAGATATTTTAAACTGACAGGAAACCAAAAAAATATTTTTTGTTCTTAGCAAAACTGTGGGAAGATAGAAACAATTGAACCTTTCTTAGTACTGCGAAAGGCGACCGCTTGGAAAAAAATAGAAAGGGTCCGGCTAATGACTTTCCATGAATTGTCTAAAATCCCCAAGGGAAAACCCAAGGACGGTTTAGCACATGTTGGGAGTGGGGTGTGATCTTTGTTAACATAGTAACCAATCAACCAAACTCAAGAGAAGAAAGAAGGCGGGGCTTAGAATTCAAAGAACGGGGGGATGCTTTCCGGCTCCGCTCGCTTAGCGCGGCTTACTTAGTTAAATCCGGAACTCGGGAGTGAGGACAGCCCAATGCGCACACGCATAGCCTAGTCTGAACGAGTGTTTGATTTTGTTTTGTTTGAAGTTTATTTTCTTTAACAAGTATAGGGTAATTCTTTAGTAGTGAGTATAGATTCGTTAGTCTTGTATCAGTGTAAGTTCTGTAGTTTGTTTAGTGTTAAATTCTAATAAATTTGTTTTAATTCTTTAGCTTAATTAGTGTTGAGTAAATGTAAATTCAGTGTTAAGTCTACGAGAAGGGGGTTGCTGATATTAAAGCTAAGTATTCTTAGTGCTTAACTCTTCCTATGGATTTTCCTTTTCTAAAACCTAGCAAATAATAATCAAAACGGCAAATAATATCTTTCTTACGAGTTTTCTATAAAATCAATTTAATAATAATATGTTAATTGTAAATATTACTCTGAGTTTGCTAATTTTCTGTAAATCTTTCTTTTAAAATCAATCTAGTAATCATGTTTAAATGATATTTTATTAGATAAAGCCTTAGTTAAATCTTAATTGATTAAATCTTAATGCTAAATTTCATCTAGATTTTACTTTACACCGATTGAATAGTACTACGGAGCCGATAAGTTTTATTAAAATCATTAAACAGTTCTCAATTTCAAATAGAAGGAGGTAAAATGCCGTATTAAATATACAATACTAAGTAATCAATTTTAAAATCTATATAAAGGAAAATTTTATGGAAGAATGCTTTAAATTTTATTTCTCTTACCTTCTTCTGACTCCTTTTAAATTTAAATGTGTTCATGTGTTATGATAATTTATGTAGCAGGTTAATTATCACCGAGATTATGTTGATACTGTATTGGCCAATACATAGGAGAATATATGATGTTTTAACTAGCGACATAATACAATACATAGGAGGATTATTATATATATTGATGATTTAGTTATTGATATAATACAATACATAGGAGAATATATGATGTTTTAACTACCGACATAATACGATACATAGCAGGACTTATTATATATATTGATGATTTAGTTATTGATATAATACAATACATAGGAGAATATATGATGTTTTAACTAGCGACATAATACAATACATAGGAGGATTATTATATATATTGATGATTTAGTTATTGATATAATACAATACATAGGAGAATATATGATGTTTTAACTAGCGACATAATACAATACATAGGAGGATTATTATATATATTGATGATTTAGTTATTGATGTAATACAATACATAGGAGAATATATGATGTTTTAACTACCGACATAATACGATACATAGGAGGACTTATTATGTATATTGATGATTTAGTTATTGATATAATACAATACATAGGAGGATATATGATGTTTTAACTAGCGACATAATACAATACATAGGAGGATTATTATGTATATTGATGATTTAGTTACTGATATGATACAATACATAGGAAGATTGTTATATATGATAACGATTATATTACTGACATAATACAATACTCATTGACTCGAACTCTTTACTGAATATTGGCTTTATGCGTTACTATTTGGCAAGAAGTTTTGATGAATCTAAATGAATGTTCTAATCCAACGTTTACTAACGTATGAGTTGATGGTTTCATAGGAAGCTTCTGTTTTCTGGAATTTAAGCATGTACAACCCGCAGAATAATGCTTTTGTCAATCAAACCTTACATAAGAGACTAGGTAAAACACTACCTCTGATCAAGAGAGACAATCTTTGTAAATAACACATGATGGAGAGGTCATTAACATAACACGATGGATTACTCACTATTTATATATGTATTCTCATTTGGATTTTTATGAAGTGACTAAAAGTCGTCTTAGGTCGCTCATGAATCTGCTCGTGAGTGCGAAATCGGGCTTTTTCACGTTTATATCAATTTCAAATGAATTTATTAAGTATTATATGTACGAGATATCAAATGATAGTACTGATGAATGGTTCAGAACATGTTCCTTTTCCTGTAATATCAAATGATATAATGACGCGATTGGTAAGATCAATTAATTTGATCTAGCTCTAAAAAAAAATTAACAAAAGAAAGAGCTGACCTAACAAATATGACCTTCTCAAGAGAATAAGACGATTATTCAGCCACAACATTATATTCATAATTTGGCTATAGCTCGAAATGATATTTAAAGAGCTTTGTATTCTAAAGTATATCTTTAGATACATGAAGATATTATCTATTCCGACACCACTTGCTTTATCAAGTAGGGCACATCTTGGCCTTTTATAAATCGGTATTCGACGATGCAAAGTCACTTTATTCATACCACACACAATTTTAAAGATTCGTAAGACCTTTAAGGCCAATCTTTACTCGCAAATTGATGCGCAACGAGGGAAAATCACCCATCCGGGTTTGATATACGGTTGTTTAACCAAAGGATCTTCACATCGCAATAATGCTGACTTTGTTAGAATCACCATGTGTTTATTTAACGCCAAACCCATTTCTTCACAAAAACACACATAACTACTACCTTGTACGCTCTTAACTGAGTGCTACATTGACTGCATGATAGTTTGACCATGTTTGATAAACTTATGTAAGGTGCCGCTTATTAGCATAAGATAACCAAAACTTAGTAATAAGTAAGTCTGGAAAATATAAGATTCTATGAAACCAAACATACCGATTTTACATAACATAATATTAACATTTAGCAGTTGTTTATAGTAACGCGGACAATATTCGACGACATGACATACAACTCTGTTTCAGGATTATTATATCAATGGTTATTTACTATAAACTTACTAATAATAGATCAAGCAATTGACAATAATAGACTATATAACAGCATATAGCTTTATTCTAAGATTATTGAAACTATAATAATCTACTTCTTTAAATGAAAATTAACGACTTCAGAAACTGACATAATTTATATATATTTCATTGTTAGTTCTTATAATTTATCTAGCGATAGGAAAATCGAGGATTAGTTTTGCAATTTTCAATTCAACCTACAGGACCCTTCAACAACCAGCCGGGAGGGCTGTATACTTCGAGGCAGTGCTTTCTTGAAGATTTCAGGTTAGATGCATGTTTTGCCAGCTTACATGTTCCAGCCTAGGATCTGCTCACTTATTTTGCCACTCTAAATTTGAACATTATTGTATTTATGTCTTATTATTTTAGGGTCATTTCATTAGTTATTTTTCTTATGTAAATGCATATGTGACTTTTATTTCAGCACGTCAAACGTAATATTAAATAATTGATATAGGAAAACATAATGAATCATTGTAATCGACGATCACAGCAATACTATAATTTCTACTACGTAATTATAAATAACTCTATTCATCTTAGAACTTCGATAGTTAGTTTGATTATTTAATTAGGTTTCAGAATTGATTAAAGAACGCGTAAATTGTTAGGTTAGACTTCGCGATATTTTAGGTGTTACATTAGATACAAGATCTGAGAAGTTCGTTATATATTATTATAAACTATTTGGGTCAATAAATAAATAGGGTCTCATCACGCATATAATTATAAATACCTTTTATAGATTATTATGAAAGGCAATATAAATATTATTATTAGTAAAAAAAAAACATACACAACGTAAGGTCAGGTAGATAGGTCGGGGTCGTAAAAAAGGGGGGTGTCTCAATGGGACAACATTCACACAAGGTCTTCCAGGTCCCAAACTAGGCAGAGCCTGTACTATGGTAACCTGATGACTGATCTATACATACTTATATATATACTTATATACATATACACACCCAGACACAGGTCAAACAGACATGTTCATACACACAAATGTTTGACCTGTCCGGGAATCGAACCCGGGACCAGCGGCTCAGAAGGCAGACTGCTACCAACTGCGCCTACCGGCTAGTCAAGTCAGATAATTATTAATAATGTACACCTGTGTATTATTGTACCCATTTACGCAAGGAATAAATTAATTAAATCGGATTAAACAAAGCGTAGATATATATTGAGAAAACCAGAATTAACAAAACACTAGAAGCAAGAATATGACTCTCAAACAATAAATAAGAAACTCTTCATTGAAACCAAAAGCAGCGATGTAAACAAAGTAAGCGTCATTCTCAGCCGAGAATAGCAATGGAATGCCGGATATTGCAGTGCCGACTCCTGTGGGATGTCTCAGGTGTTAGCCGCCGTCCAGCCACCAGCCAGCCAGCGCAGGGCTCAGTATTGCTCGAAAAATCTGCGTGGACGCACGCTTTCACTCACTCGAAGAACGCTCGCGATCTATAACACGATCCCAGCAAACTTTCAAAATAACATCTTCAAAAACTAGATAAATAAAATAAACTTACGAATTTTGATACATTTAAAACGATTTAAGACACCTTAAAAAGATTGAAAAATATCGTAGAATAAAATATTTCTGTAGTGAAAAGTTAGTGAGTAAGCGAGAAGTTTTAAAAAGTGAGATCGCAGTGGCAATGAAAGTTCTTACTGTACAAGATAAAGTGGTGTGTGTGGGGCGAAATGAACCCACCGTTGTCATAGATACACACAACCAACTCACCAAGGAGGAACTGAACAAGTAAGTTTCATTAGTCTTCTAAAAAGAGAAGAACAGAATTTACATTGTAAGTATACTAAATTTATAATTTTCTAGTATTGCCCCGCGGTTTCAACCGCGTGGATTACGCTTTTCCCGCTACCTCAATTATTCTACGAGAACTATACTTTTTCCGGGATAAAAGTAGCCTTTATGTTAATCCAGGGTTTTAATTATCTCCATACCAATTTCATCGAAATTGGTGTAGCCGTTTGAGCGAAGATGTAGCAAACATACACACATTGACACATTCACACATACACAAATTCGCATTTATAATATTAGTAGGAAGTAGAATAGGATTAAACTTTAAAAAAAAATATTACATTCAGTCCCCCGCACTAGGATTCCTTGTATCGCGGGACGCATGGACACACACAATAACAGCACAAACACCCAAGACCCGGTTCAAACATCTACACTGATCGCACAAATGTTTGCCCCTGCCGGGATTCGAGCCCAGGGTCCCGACGACACAGAAGTCAATGTCACTGACCACTGCGCCACGGCGACCGTGGCGTTCTTATTTTATTTGTTTTCAAACTTCAACGTAATAAGCTAATCATTTACAAATGAAAGCAATAAAGTCATTTAACTAATGACAATTACTGAAAGTAATGCTATAAAGATAAATACTATTAATACTACCGCAATTTCGGTGAATAATTTTATTTAATTTCATATTTACGTTGGAGAAAGCGATTCTTCAAATTCTATACATTATCTAAATTAAAGTATATATTCAGTATAAATTATTTTGTCATTTTTAAATGCCTTAAAAAAAAGGAGGTTACTCAATTCGACCGTATACATGTTTTTTTTTTATGTGTGTTCGCGGATAACTTCGTCGTTTATGAACCGATTTTGATGATTCTTTTTTTGTTAGATAGAGTATACTTCCGTGGTGGTCCCATTCAACTTTCATCAAAATCGGACAAGCGGTTTTTGAGTAATACTCCAATAACTGGAAAGTGCTACGCGTATTTTGATGATATTATTGTCGCGGTTGAAGACATCGAGATCCCGTGAGTAGCAAAGGTCACTGAAAAAGGTGAAAAAAAAATTTTTTAACAAAAAATGCAACTGACTTCAACACTCAAAAGTGTGAAATAACTTGTCGAAGTCGGTACCATGACCACAATATTGTGATGATAGTTATTTTGTGTGAACTATCATGGTACCGGTTGATGGTATCATCAAGTTATTTCACACTTTTGAGTGTTGAAGTCGGTTGCATTTTTTGTTAAAAATTTTTTTAATTGTATATTTCAGTTTGCTATTGTCTTATATGACCACAAAATTGTAGTCGTAATAAATTAATTTCTGTAATATTTTGTATTATATTCGAAATTAAAATATATATTTTTTTTAATATTACTCAAATAACTTAATCTGATCTGTATTGAAATGTTAAATTATACACAGCAGCGTAATGATATTCCTGAACTCAATTCAGGAACATCAAAGAAACGCAAAGAAAAGAAGGCCAAGGAAAACATAGATTCCGGACAGCTGCAAAACGAATTACATAAAAAGTTCAATGCTAGGTTCATAAATCTAAACAACAGCAAAGATAAGGCCATAAGCGAATAGTTAAGAACAGCAATCCGCTAGGTCAGACTGAACGATGATCTGGCCGTCTGCCAAAATGACACAGCCGTCAGGAATGCGGTGTTTACTCACTGAAATCTTGCTCTTGCTTGTTGTCGTGTTGCGTGGTTTTCTATGTTATGATTTGGACTAGTTTTTAGAGTAGAGCGTAGTATTGCGTTGCATTTATTTAGATTGGATTAAAATAAAGCACGAATCTTGAAGCCGAATGAAGAGAGTCATCATCACAGTTACAGCCATAGGATATCCATTGGATCCACTGACATTATCACCATCTCAGCCATAAGATGTCCACTGCTCGACATTGACCTCCCCCAGTAATTTCCACAAGGACCGGATGTAAGTAGCCCATATTCAGCCCTTACCTGTGATCTTAGTCAGGTCGTCTGTCCAAATTGTCGGTGGCCGTTCGATGCTGCGCTTCCCAGTCCGTGGTAACCATTTGAGAACCTTTCGACCCCGACGATCATCGTTTCTTCGAGGCGTGCACTTCAACTTGTTAATCTTCTACGGATCTTCTCATATCTGATTCGATCGCGCAAAGAAACCCCGAGTCTAGCCCTCTCCATAGCTCGTTGTGCGACTTCACCTTGCTCTTAAAGACCTTTGTTTTCAAGCATTGTGAAATTTTGAACAAAATGCCGTCGTGGAGTATCCCAAACGTAGCCCCTGAAGCCACTGAACATAGGCCTCCCCGATCGACGTCCACAAAGACCGTACTGAAGATCTAGTACTGAACCTACTAGGCGAACCGCGTCCGCAAGCGCCCTGTGTTCTCCTTTAGAAAGACCACCGTATATGGTTGAAACTATAGTCGGAACACTGCTGACTTATTATAAGTAATTCCCGTGTTTTATACATTCATGATGAATAGAGAGTAGTGTATTTGAATATAACCTTTAAGATCTAGATGCATTTTATACCGATGCTGTGATGAGTTGATAAAGTTAAGAAAATCATGTGCATGCACAAAATAAACTACCATCATTGGAGTATCCGGGGATCCTTGTGGAATTCTGTTGTATCAAAATATATAAACTTCCCACTATCAAAAACATTTCACCAAAGTGTTAAGTTTGCGTGTGACATTAGGCTTTTTTTTACAGAGGATGTCCTCTAGGCGTTTCCCGAATCACCAACTACCTCTATGTGTGTGGGGCTCACTCTCTCCCTGGGGCAGTGAGGGTGATGCATCCAGGACTCATCGTCAGCGCTGCTCCGGAGCTTCCGCCACCACCAGAAGATTACGTGCCAAGACACTTTGTCCCCCTGCTGGACACGCCCAATTCTGATATGCTGATGTATATGGATGGAGTTGCAGACCTGATTAATAAGGTAAAACTGAGCAGAAACATTAATTAATTAGGCAATTTAATATAGCCATATTTTAGAGAGAATCTCTTTCTATTCCACCATCCCCTTTCTATCATCGCTCGACTCGACGTACGGTAATGTCCCATCGCTATATGGTAGATATAGCACTTATACGCACGAAGCGTTTTGCTTCCACATTCCTACTGCCAAGGAATGGAACTCGTTTCGCGAGTTTGTATTTCCCGATACATACAATTCCGGTGTCTTCAAGTCGAGGGTGAATGGGTATCTTCTAGGCTTGCGTGCTACATTCTAGACCACGTAATCACTTAACTTCAGGTGAGACAGTTGTCACAGGCAATCTTATAATATGTAAAAAAAATACTTTTTGCTAATAGTCAAATATCTAGAAAGTGCTGAAAGTTCCTATTTAAATTATCATCGTCTTCACCCACTCTGCTCACCACATATGAAGTACTAGCTGTGCTCCGCGGTTTTACCCACGTAGTGATGAAAAAAGGTGACGATGGTGACGATGAAAATGAGCCTATGTATTAATGCAGGGTATAAGCTATCTCTATACCGAATTTCATCCAAATCCATCCAGCCGTTTAGACGTGTAAGAGTAACAAACATGCATCCATCCATCCATCCATCCAAATTTTCACATTTTTATTACGAGTATTAGTGGGATATATCCGTTGACCGGAGTGGGTGTAAGCGGGACAGTTTTGTTTTTGAATTTAATCAGTTGTTTTTTTTGTTGTTAGGTGGTCATGAAGGGCGAAATTGTTCTTGTCCACTGTGTGGCTGGCGTGTCCCGATCTGTCACACTCTGTCTGGCGTACCTCGTCAAGTGGCAGAAAATGACCCTGAGGGACGCTTACCACTACATGAAGCAAAGACGGTAAGACCAAAATTGTCCTTATTTTTTTAAAATTTTAGTTTTGACTCAACTAACTATTGGATCCTTTATAAATGCCTACGGATAATTTGGTGTAAAAAAGGAGATAAATGGAGGGTAAATAGATATAATCCATTTTTAGAATGAGAATCAGAATCAGAACATTTGAACATTAGGAATGTTCAAAACACGGGAATTACCTAATGTAGTAAGTCAGACGGTGAGCCAAGTCCACCGTGGTCGAAACTATAGTCGGAACCTATGACTTACTACGTGAGTAATTCCCGTGTTTTATACATTCATAATGTGTAAAACCACGTCATATTTAATAATAAAAATAATCAGAAACATTTGTTGACCTTATAACAATTGGCGTTATACATGGCACGATTTATTTACTAGTATATTACATAGTACAAATATTTAAAACTATACAGTAAAAATAAAAAAAAACAGTATGTAATATTTTTGTGATTTTTGCGACTAATTGAAACAAATCGGCCGCTTCCAACAGGTCCTTGTGGAAGTCAATGGGGGAGGCATATGTCCAGCAGTGGACGTCCTATGGCTGAGATGATGATGATGATGAAATAAAATAGTTAAGGAAATTTCCATACACAAATTACATTATTAACATCATTTAAATCATTAGAAATAAGAAATAAAATGCGAAATTGTGTATAAAAAAATGGTAACAATAACAAACATGTCATTTTAAGGTTGTTAAGTTAACAGACTTCAGGAACCCGAAGTATGTAATGGCATCAGCATTCTCTTATCTTTCTAGACCCCAAATCCGACCGAACACCGGTTTCTTCAAGCAGCTGATCAAGTACGAAGAGAGACTTTTCGGCGAGGCTTCTGTAAAGATGGTCTACTGCGAGGCCATCGACAAGGAGATCCCCGACGTGTACGAGCCTGACTACAGCGGGATGACCTGGTTCAGACAACGGTACGGCCCCATTGAAAACTGCTGAAGATGAAGTTACAACTTCACCAGCGTAACCAGTAAAAACATTTGGAGTATTTTTGAAAACTATCGCGAGTTTCTTCCATAATTGTAATGTAATAAACCGACTAGGACTCACGTTTACCACGTGAGTCCTAGTCGGTTTGTTACATTACTGGAGTATTCTATATAAATTTAATTTCACAAACACATTTTTAACCCTGAAGAAAAAAGAGGAGTGTTAAAAATCTAACGTTTCTGCGTGTCTGTTTTTGGCATCGTATATAGCTCCTAAACGAATGGTCAGAACTTGATGCGGTTTGTTTTATTTGAACTGACATGAGCGAGATGATTCTTAGCTGCAATTTATGTGGGTCTGTTCAGGCGTTTCAAAGTAATCCATTCTTGATGTCAGCCGCGATAGGGATCTACGGTTAATAAGTAATTAAAATTCATAAAAAATTTCATATTCCTTTAATTCAAAACATATCTGTGACATCTGAACCACCCATATATTCTGCTACCACGAAATCCTGGAGTCCTGGTGCAGTAAACCCATCAAGTTTGGGCTATATTATCAACTTTCACAAAATGATTATTCACAACTACAGGCTTACTCTTGACACTCAATTCCGATCTTAAATTGTGATTTCGATTGACTTCGCACCGATTGACACCCTTGAACTGTTGCGTTCAAGGGTATCAATCGGTGAGAAGTCACGATCGAACGCATGATTGGACTCGGTTCAATGGGATTTGAGATAAATACGAAATGACGTTGAACGAGATTGGAACAGATTCGGATTAGAATTGGATTGACATTGAAACTGAGTTCAAGAGTAAGCCGGCTGATTCCTGAAGTTTTTCTTTGTTACGTCTAAAATAGTATAATAAGCTAATATAAGATAATGTTAACTGTGATTAAAATTTGAAAGTAAGCGCGAAGAATGCAAAACATAAGACTGAGCGATCGAATGAAAAGTTGTGAATGCCAAAAAAAAACTCAATTTTATTTAGTTTTATTAATTTGTGACGTTATGCACTCGAACTCATTATATTTGTGTACACGTTTTGTTATCACTGTGTTTCTATAACAACAAAAAAGTTTTATTCTGAATTTTGTGTAAATGGGTTAAATATGTTGTTTTATGACTGAATTCTACCAAACTTATGTCCAAGAATAAATCAGTATAAATCATTTAAAAAAAATATATTTTTACAGTTTTTATAGAGAATATGTATATACCCTGGTATATATTATACTCCATATATATATTCCGCTATAATATTAGACAACGACTGTTCATTATTAAAACTCACGTTCTTAATTACTTTATACTATTTCTACGTGTATAACGTGACAGTTACGCGTAGTCGATATCTCGATATCAGTGCAAGACGGGACGTTACGACGAACGCACCGCACTCAAGATCCCGATGAAGGCTTCCGAAAGAAGGCGTAACAATTGTCGATCGTGATATCGACTACGCGTAACTGCCACGTTATACCCGTAGGAATAGTATAAAGTAATGACTGTGTCAGTTTAAATGAAAAATGATATCATAACAATGTTCTATTCTTGGATAAATAATTTCTTCTTTGGTCTTTTTGCTGGTAAAACAATGTATTGAAATCTCATTAATATATTTATCAAATGTTAACATACTTTTAAGCAATGTGATAAGGTAACCTACATAAGTTGTGTATTTAAGGCTTTTAGATTTATTTATGGGACCAAAATAAATAAGTTACGAATTTTCATTGATTGTTTTGTTTACAACGTTGACACTCGATATTAATCACTACGAACTACAGCAATACATCATCATCATCATCATTGTCCCAGCCATAGGACGTCCACAGCTGGACATATCTAGTTCCATTTTTAAAACTGCTTGAACTGATAAATGAGGTTGGCTATGGTAATTTAAGATGGCGGAGTTTCAAACCTAATAAAGACTTCTTCATTTTTGTAGACCTGTTGGTAAAATTTTAAAAAAATATAATAATAAAATATAAATATAAATAAGCCTCTAGAGATAAATATTACTAGTTTAGCACCGCTCTGGTACGCTACAACGACGGACTTTTTGAACAAGAAGAATGACAATAATACTAACAATAACAACTGATGCAATAATTCATTTTAATAACAATTCACATCAATCGAAGTAATAAATAAAAGTAGTCGAAAAATTCACAAAAACTAAAATAGAAGCTGTGAAAAAAAACATATGTAACACTTATTTTAGAACACGTATTACCTAATTGCACCAAGCAAATGAGTAATTCATTGAGCGAAGTTGTTGGCCCCGTGGCATTGAGCAAACTGAAATAGTCTACGCCACATATTAAGGAGAAGTTAGTATGGAAACATGAGTCAGAATAAATAACTGTTAATTTAAAAACACGACACAGAATAATAAACAGTTAATATGGAAACATGACACAGAATAAAAAACAGATATTGTGGAAACATGACACAAAATAAAATAAAGTTAATATAAAACTTGACACAGAATTAAAGCCCTATAGGCCTTGTGGGCAGGCTCAGAGTCGCACAACGAGCTATGGAGAGGGTTATGCTCGGGGTTTCTCTAAGCGATAGAATTAGAAATGACGAAACCCGGCAGAAGAACGAAAGTCACTGACATAGCCCAGCGGATTAGCAAGTTGAAGTGGCAGTGGGCAGGGCACATAGGTCGAAGAACTTATGGCCGTTGGGGTCGAAATGTTCTCGAATGGAGACCACGGACTGGCAAGTGCAGAATAGGACGGCCACCGACCAGGCAGACAGACGACCTGACTAAGATCTCGGCAAGGACTAGATGCAGGCCTCTCCCAATTGGTCGTTGTGGAAATCAATGGGGAAGGCATTTGTCCAGCAGTGATCGTCCTATGCTAAGATTATGATGATGAAGCACAGTTGATATGAAAACATGTCACAGAATAATTGATAGCTAGTTTTGGTAGGCTGGCTGGTTGGCTCTTGGTTTCACAGAATATTCGAGAGGTAATAGGAATATCGTGGATACACTGTCAGTACAGAGATGCGCGGGCGCCGGGAAATGAGTTTCGGTGGCGAGATGGGTATAACAATACACTTCCGCATAGTCGCGTCACGCCCATAATTTTTTTAACGATGGAAAATTTAATCAACCGTCCAAGTTCGCAGTCATTATTCCCAATAGTGCTCGTGGTATATTTCAGAACAAGAATTTCTAAGATATCTTTTGCGGTGAGGTTATAATTGAAAATAAAGTTTCAGTCAAATATATAAGTACTTCTACATAAGCGTAAAGAAGTAACACACATACATAGAAACTTTCGCATTTATAATATTAGTAGGACTAGTAGCGCCCTGCGGTTTCACCCGCCTATTTTACGGTTTTCTCGCTATCTTAAATATCCCACAGGAACTATATTTTTCTAGGATAAAAGTAGTATATGTGTTATTCCAGAGTCTAACCCCCTACCAAATTTCATCAAAATCGGTACCTCAGTTTGAGCGTGAAGGAGTAACAGATTTTTTTTTGATTATTTGCTTATTCCACGGAAACATCGTTCCGTCTGTACAGCCACGGTACTTAGTTAATTATTTTTTATTTTTCTGTGCTTTCGCGCAAGGCAAGCGACATGTCCATAAATAGGATAATAATTTATAAGTTTATATGATTTTTTATTTGTAATATGTCACTCGTGCGTTCGTGATGCCAGTTGATGAGTTCCTACTGAAAAACAGCGCGAAGGTTGTCAAACCCTCGCATATGCTGAGTAGGGACTCATTTCTGGCAGTCTGTAGGTTTAAGTGTATATGCATGTATGTGTATTGTAGTGTTGCGTTTTGTCAGAAATAAATGTGTTTTCTTTCTTTCAAGTAACAAACACACACTTACACACACTCAAAAACACACACACAAACACGCAGAGAGAGAGAGAGAGAGAGAGAGATACACACACTTACACACTACTTTCGCCGATATAATATTAGTGGGATAGTAGGATAGGATAGGATTACTTATTACTTACTCATACAAATATTAACTGTAGCAAGTATTGCCATCCTTCGTTACTTGGCAACTATTGCTTAACAACTTGCGTTAAGGGGCTACATCAGGAAAATATAACGTTTTCCACTCTCTACCACTCTTTTATTGTGTGGACTAGGAAACTAATTTTTTAAATTTATGTTTTACACTCTGTGATCTAAGTTTGTTAAATAAAAAAACACGATTAGATAAATTTCTTCGATAGACAAAAATATTTACACCACCTCATAAATTTTTCAGTGCCACAGCGAATCATTTATGAATTAGTCATTGAAATTTGCTTTATGATATAGATAATGGCTGTATCAAAGTTCGCTAAATAGGGTCTTTAATTTTATTACATACTATAATATATATATATATATATTATAATAATATGATGTAACGGATATTCGCATTCGCAAAAATTATGCGAATATTTAGCGAATGTTTTTAATAATCAAAAAGGAAATTATTATATGCATGCATATGAAATATAAAACTAACCTAAAAAAAAAACCAAATTTTTAGAATAAACTTTCTGTGACTAAATTCAGTCAATTAACCAATATCGGCTTGGCTATGTTCAATTTAAACATGGTCGACACGAAACGTCAAACCTGTCAAACATTTTACGCGCGCTTTTTTGAAATTTTAAAATTTTCGCATTCGCATTCGCGAATGTTGAACATAAATATTCGCGAATGCGAATGTGAAAAGTCCAGCATTCGTTACATCACTAATATATATATATATATATATTAAAGTATGTAATAAAATTAATAACTACCCGCGATTGGGCAGCAATTGAATAAAATTCGTTTAATATAACAGATAGCGGTGTGTGTATTTATAGGAATTGGAATTTTAGTCTAATGAAATGCGAGCTATTTCAATTAAAAATATTTTAGTGAATTTTAGCTAGTTATGTATAAATTAAAAAGCTAATATAATGAGCAATTTCCTGCATTTGTGCCAATGTTGTATCTACATAAGTACGAGTAGCTACATCAAATTTTTGTAATTTTTAGTAAGTCATTTGTACCTCTTGGTTTTATGCCAACCCTAATTACGTCTCTGAAAAGGAACATTTGTTCCAACGCTATATTTAGGTGGTTTTGACTGTATGCGTACCATTGTTCTTAAGTGTCATCGACAGCTTAAATCTATAGAGGACAAATTAACACTTCCACCAGGCAAAACCAGGTAGAGTGCGGGCGCGGGCATTCTCAACAATAGATATGAAGAAAGAACGATGCTCGAAATTAGGGTCTGCAGGTAAATAATGCGTTTTATGATAGTAATGACATTTTTATTTAATTGTAATTGGGTTACTCTGTTTCCACGATTAATTTTGTGTTTTTATTTTATTTTATTTTTTTACATATCATAAGTTTGCGTTTGACAACTGTCTCACCGGATGTTAATTTTTTTTATCACTATTTATTTTGGGGCTTTTCCCAACATGGTATGCCAGCCCCATCGTACCTGATGTTAAGGGACGACGCTGTCTAGGATTTAGCACGCAAACCTAGAACATACCTATTTACTCGCGACTTGAAGACTCCAGGGGCCGTACCATCAACTTTTACAAAACCATCATGTTTCAAGAACGTCATACTTCAAGCTTAAAGTAATAATGCTCAGATTCGTACCATGAACGTCTTAAAACATTATTGTTTTATTATCGCTCAGTGACGTGTAGAATGAACGAAGAAACATTCCTGCTGTAAGGGCAAGCGAGACAACATTATATTTTCATATAGCGTTGTCGCTTTCGTTGGCGCTGGCTCATGGTCCGCTTTGAGTGAACGAAATAGAGGTTTACGTCACAAAACTGCTTAGTCTAAACAACATTAAAGTAACATTGCTTATGTGGCCTTGTGGTACGAAAATTCAAAGTAAGATTACAATAATACTGCTATAAGAGTTGGTGGTAGGCCCCCAGGATTGTACATATCGGGAAACACAGACTCGGGCAACGAGTTCCATTCCTTGGCAGTACGCATTAAGAAAGTGGAAGAAAAACGCTTCGTACGTGTAGGTGGTATATCTACCATATAGCGATGGCGAATTGCCGTACGTCGAGTCGACCGATGATAGAAAGGGGATGGTTGAATCAGATTGTGTAATTCCAGTGCACATTCTCCGAAATGCACCCGATAGAAAACCGATAGGCTTGCTACTCTACGCCGGTGTTCAAGGCTCTGAAGCCTACGTTCCACCAAAGAGTTACAGCCGATGATTCTTTTGGCGAATAGTTCTTTTCTTTTTGTGTATAGGATATTTAAAAATTGAAGTGTCCGCGACAGTAGAGTAAAATTTTGAAGCGTAAGCATAAGGGGGCGTTTGAAGGGTTCTACCACCATGTTCATATTCTCTCGATTTAATCTTTATTGAAAGCTGTATTAGCCCATGCGACCCTAGGGTCTGTAGGTGCCGACTGATCTGTTATCACTACTTATATCCCCTACACCATAACCACATCTATAATGGATACCAAATACAAGCACAATACTGGGGACATGTCTTTTTTTCACTGCAGTGACAACAAAAACAAATAAAAATTTCAAGAAAATTTTTTCTTAATTCTAACCTGTCAGTTTAATAAAAACATGATCAAATGAAATGAGGTCATTATAAGAAAAGGAAAGAGATAGCTATGTACATATGGTGCTGACTCTGCTTTATTCAATATATGACATATTAACATATATATTACCATATTTCAGGTCAAACATTTGTGTGCATGAATATGTCTGTTTGACCTGTGTCTGGGTGTGTATATATGTATATATCAGTCATCAGGTTACCATAGCACAGGCTCTGCCTAATTTGGAACCTGAAGACCTTGTGTGAATGTTAATAAATAAATAAAAAAAAAAGGCGTATGGCACTCGGGGCTGCCGCGGTAAAGCTATTGCATAAATTTTTTTATCAACTTATGCAATTAATATATTCATAACTTATGCAGTAACGCCGATACAACCAATGCCACCTAGAGGCGAGTTGCTGAACTAAACAGACAAGCGTGATATTTTAAAAAAGTCATTAAAAGTTCTTCTATTCATCGATAGATGGCAAAACTAAAAAGTATCACCGCTGTGCCGGTCGGAGTTGGGGGGTATTAGGTTATTTTCGTTACGGAATTTCTGGATTCGGTCTCCACGCTCAAGGCCCGCGATAGAAGCTATGCAATAGCTTAATAAATAAATAAAATAAAATTTTGAAGCGATATTCGTTCTATGGCAAGTCTGATTTGTTATTAGGTCCTATTGGCGTAGGGCGGTCCTTTTAGCGAGACCATAATGAATCTATTTAAGAACGAATAACTTTTGACAGCTGTTGTGGATTAGCAAAAGGACATGAAAAAAAAAATTGTCGCGTCTGTTTCTTAAGTGTTCGATGTCTTCCAAATATATTTATAAAAAGTTAATGACAGACATGAAAATCACAAACAATTTTTTCATGCAGGCCACCTGACCAGACAGACAATTTGGCAAAGTCTCATGGTACAAGGTCAAGCACTTTTCCTGTAATTAGCTTTCTGACTACTCGTGGAGGTAATTACAGAATGTTGTAAAATAACTTCAAATTATTTGGTTATTTTTTTGCAAGTTGATTGATGGGTGACGTGAAAGTTATAATTAATGTTATTTAAAACATGATACTTCTAATTTAGGACTGCGATCTTATCCGACTGTCATTCGGACGTTTGTGTTGAGACATTGACAGAGAGATACAGGGAATCCTAGTGAGGGGGGCTGTATAAAAAAAAAATATTCACACAGGTGAAACAGTGGGGCGTTTTACATGTGACTAAAATAGATTTTTAGCTTGAGTGGTTGGATTGAAGCCTGAGCAAACGAAGGACTATAGGATCAAAAGAACCCTGAGCGAAGCGAATTTTGCAAAACATGACATGCTAAAAAACGAGGAACTTCCAAGGCGCGCGGCGGAAAGGATTCTTTCACACTTTTTACAGGCTTCTTTCAAGTTCACTCTTCTATGATTGGTCGGAAAGTTGACATTAGGTATGTCAGGTGCGTTCTCGAATTGTAATTTTTTTTTTTTTCTTTTTACTCATATGTGAATAAAATAAAATTTTCCTGTTAGAAATCGATGAGTAAAACTAATAATGTACGGCTAGTGTGGAGAAAAGAAACTTATTAGGTTAATTTGAGCTTACTGGCAAACAAATTCTTACCACATTGAGAGACGCTAAATGATACCACTTCAATCAGAGAAAGCATTCCAATTTTAAAGTAGAAAGTTCGTGTAATTTTACCTTCAAATCACGGCTTCAAAAACTGACTGGATAAACGTATCGCTTCCGGATATATTTATTTATTTACATGAATGACCAACAACTACACAAACTTATATTTTTTTTTACATATTACATATATACATTTATTACATATTACAATTAATAGATAGAATAAGCCAACTACAGAATATGATATACAGAGTAAGGAACACATTATGTGCACACACTATTTCTACATAACATCTTACATCCACTTATATCAACGTTAACAAAAACTGCAGCTATTTATCGAAAAGTTCGTTGCTAAGCAACCGCCCAGCCGTCGCAATATTCCAAGAATCATAACCATCACAGCCATAAGACGTCCACTTTCGCCTTTCTGCTATCTTAGTCAGGTCAACGGTCTTGTCGTCGAACCGTGGACTTACTTACCACGTGACGTCCACCCGGACGTTCTACGCTACGCTTGTGTCTGTCGGTGGCCTCCCCTTCCGAACGCGAAGAAACTTCCAACCCATGAGACGAAGAGAAGTTTGCAAAACATGACATGTTAAAAAACGAGGAACTTCCAAGGCGCGCGGCGGAAAGGATTCTTTCACACTTTTTACAGGCTTCTTTCAAGTGCACTCTTCTATAATTGTTCGGCGAGTTGACATTAGGTATCTCAGGTGCGTTCTCGAATTGTAAAATTAGTTAGTTAGAAGTGACTTCCGACCCATGGGTTGGAAGTTTCTCGAGGGGAGTCACTTTTCGTCTCGGAAGAACACATAGGCTACTTTTCATCATTAACCATCACCACACGTGGCACAGCTAGATTAAAATATTACAAAAATGTACTTTTACTACAGGCTTAAAAGTAACCAATCACATTTCTGACTTTTATTTTCTATATTCTGTTGTAAAGCACGCACAGTTTAAGTGAATTTGTCGTTACCGTGAGAATTTTTGTATAAAGGATAAATTTAGTAATTAGAATTTTTTTTTTTACTAACTTATTAGCAAACTAGTAGCGCCCCGCGTGTTTCACGGTTTTCCCGCTATATCAATTATTCCACGGGAATCATCCATTTTACCGGGATAAAAAGTGCTTATAAGCTTATGTGCTATTCCAGACAATAATTTATCTCTGTGTCAAATTTCATCCAGATCGGTTGAGCCGTTCTGGCGTGACTGAGTAACAAACATCCATCCATCCAACCAAAACTTCACATTTATAATATTAGTGGGATGAATTCAATCAAATGTTGTTTCACTCAGCTTTTGTGAACAGTTCTCAGAGTTTTTATTTTTTAAAGTTTATTAGACAAATAGAACTTTCGATAAAATAAGCTAATAAGACTCAAAATTGTCTATTTACCAAATGGTAAAGGTAAAGCCTTAAAAAACCAATGTACATTAGACAAACTCCGAAAAGGGCCTGTTAAAAGACAGCCTATCAAACTGTGGTGTATGTAGGTAGCATATAAGCTAGTTACTTTAACTAACATTTGTAAATGTGGGTAGTTGAATAAGTTTACTTGCTAAGTCAGTCTAACGATTATTTTCCTGGCAAATACAGCTGTGCTCTAAGACAATCCGTGTATTCATAATTCCTATTCCCTTAGCAGAGTATTATACAAACGTAAAATAAAATCATCAGAAAAAAGGTTCTTGGTATAAATACATTTTCTTCATTTCGCAAGTTGTATTTTTGTACATATTTTCATCGGATTTCGTCATACATTTCTAGGAGACACCTGTATATGGAATAGCGTTTACTATGAGGTCTTTCAGAGGCAAATATCTGTGGCCAAAAGCTGCCAAACAGTTTCTATACATAAGATTATATTTCAAATCTCACCTGCCACCTTTGCATCCTCAAGAATTTCCTCTATTTCGACATCACCATTAACATTTCAGTGCGATTCTTGAGCGATGGCTCTGCGTCGCATTCCGACCCGCATCGGTTTGGCGCGCTGCCAACATACCTCTGTAGGGCCGTAGCGAAAACGCAACGGCATCGCACCTCGGTGTGTAGGTGTCTTTATTGCCATAAAATAACTGTAATATCATTTTATTACTTGTCTAAAGAAAATAATGATGTTATAACAAGTTAATTTTGGATGTATCCGAATATGTTTATTTTTGCAATTTTGAAAGGGGTTTTCACTTTATTTATTGTATTTGATGATTTTTTTTATCACACTCAGAACCTCACACTAGGATTCCCTTTGTTGCGGGAGGCATGGTCACACACAAACACCCAAGACCGGGGAAAGGAATTATGGATAATGGCTTAAAAAAATAAATTTATAAGCCTTATCAAACACAATAGTTTGAGGAAAACTATGTAAACATGCCAATAAGATTGCGAATCGCCGCATCGTACCGTTTGAAAGTGTCTAGTTTCGAATACGGAAGCTGTCCAGCGGCCGAAACAAAAGAAGAACTTATGACTCGCTGAATTTAAATTTAATACTTTGGTGAACGGAATTTTCCTAATCAAACTTGTCAAGCATAACGTATACCATTAATTACAAACTCAAATCCAATTTGTTAGAGCGGTTCTTGAGATAGAAGATTCTATAAGATAGATAGAAGAATTCCATGTTAAATAACATTAGATATTTGTTTTACATGTGGGTAAAGTTGATTTTTGTGTTGAGTGTTTCGATTGAATTCTGAGCAAGTGAAGAGCTATAGGATTGAAATTTAACAGTAGAAGTTTCAAAACACGCAATACTAAAAAACTTTTCTCATATTTTATTTCTGAAAGACAATCAGCTTTTGACATCTACAATATGCTACCTATTGCCGAATAGGAATCCGAACAGGAAAGCTACAGTATATGACACCAAAATGTAGACATTTTCTAGTAGGTAGCTCATAACACTTATAAGTTATTTCTAAATGACACAGTGCTTCAGTCCATGTTCGTGTTGGGTGAGTTTAGGGTGCTCTTCAGCTGGACCTTACATGGAACTTCCTCAATCTGATTTCGGAACGTTCGCCTAGACTTACCTCTTCCAGCACTACCATTCACTTCACCCATGTATGTATACCTGCTTAGTCAATCTCCTTTAGTTCATTCTCTCTACACGGCCAGGCCACCTTCTACCAGGCATTATAAACATTTTTGGGGAGCTATAACTTCAGCAGTTTATATCCCAAGGCTAAAATATTCAAATTTCGACAGTATGTTGTTATATTACTAGACTATAATTTATAATATTTATTGTTTGCTTACAGTATTATTTACTCCCACGCAAGTGAGAAAATTCAAAGCATTTAAATATATGAAGTGAAACAAACGATTCAATTGAAGTTTCTGGCAATCCTCTCCAAATACCAAACAGTATGATTCAGTTTCTTATTTACTTTCGCTGAGAAGAAGCGAACTTCTGAACCTCTTCCCAAACGTCAGTCAAATGTTACATTGTCTGCGTTCTATAGTGTACACTCGCCTTTAGGTATCCTACTTGCGAGAACAGAAAACCATTCTTATTGTCAACCACATAGAGATCTTTGTATAGATACCTTAAAAAGTTGTTGCACAAATAGAGAATTCTAGACCTCCTTTGATCTCTATTCATCAATCGATTGGTTTGGATCTGTGGTTAAATCATTTCCCAATAAAATGTATATGAATTCATTTGATCGTAGAATTACAAGGTAAAGTATTAAACTTTGTGGTTAGATACCGATTGACGTTGATGAGATCTTGAATCTAATAATATTTATCTCCGTTTTACAATATTTTCATCTATCTATAGAAAGATACCATAATATTTATACATACATATGCGAATGAATCACCGTAACATACCTAGTAGATATATAGATAGATAACACTTTATTGTACAAGTACACCAACTGAAAATATTACAAAATAAAATATTAACAAATACAAAATACGTTGCCCAGTTGGCGATCTTATCGCTAAGAAGCGATCTCTCCCACCATAGATTTACAAAGCGTTTGGCTTCCATTTTTAAAATGCGTAGGTCCTGCGAGGGAGTGAAATTCACTGCCCGAGTCTGTGTTTCCCGATAGATAAAACCCCGGAGTCTTCAGCTCACGAGTGTCATCTTAGACCACGTCATGACTTAGCATCAGGTGAGACAGAAGACAAACCAATCTGAAAAATTAGCCAGGTGAAGCACACTTCTGAGGCAGAGAAATCGGTATCAAAGCTAAATCATTTACTCACTAATCCCATACGCTCCCTATATCAATATCCCAGTTACTTGTGTACAGTCGGCTCGATATTTTTAAGTTCAAATTAGTTGATTCACTCAAACAGACATTTTTTCAAAAAATAAAGCTCTTATTCTGTCCCTTTATCTATTCCGTACGCCAAAATTCATATTCATATTATAACTCCAAACAATTTGATTCGTAATGGAAATCAATGGGGGAGGCTTATGTCCAGCCGTGGATATCTTATGGCTGAGATGATGACTTAAGGAACTACATAATAGCGCTATGTTCACAACGTAAAAGTTCAAAACGTCGCGAATGTCGCGATGAAGGCGTGTCATTTTTGATGATTACTACTTTGATCATCTTTAAGAGACTATTTGATACTAATGTGTCAAATATATTCTGGGTAAAATGCATGGCATCGTAACCTCAAAAATATGATATAGTTTTAGAATAAATGTGTAACCCAGCCTTGATGATCTGAGATATTGTTTACCGGCGGAAGTGTAAATATAATTTGGCAAGCGTCGGAATGCGAAGTTGCCAGGTGCGATCCGTAGGGCTCATGCTGGCGCTTTGACAGGTGTCTTATGAAACATTTGAAGGAGGGAAAAAATAATGTCCCAATTTACTGAGCTAAGACTTTACATAACTGGCTGGGTTGTAGATCGGTTGTTACTTATTGTTTTTGAGGCCCACAGGATGTTACGTGGTAACCTCTGAGACATAAAGTTGGTAAGTCTCATGTGCCTGCAATTTCACCGGAAACCATATCCTTCAAATCGGAACAATTGGAAGCAGCAATGCGAACACTATTGCCTGGCGGCAGAAATAGATATGGTGGCAGTACTTCCTGTAGAGCTCAGCTGTGAAGGCGTCGGCTGTCAAACTAGCAGACGATTGTTCGATTCCCACCAACGGCTTGAGCTTTCTGTGAAGGTAACACCGTTATCAAACTTCTAGCATGGTGGTAGGGTACTTTCAGGTGTCAAGTGAGATAATGGTCAAACGCTAGATATACACAGCATAAAATAAAGCTAGATCAGAGTGCGCTGGTAATTGCAAGCTGTGTCAGCAGTATCAGAATATGTGATGAACTGATTATGCTTACGCTATTTCATCGTCATAATCACAATCACCATCATCATCATCACCACCATCATCACCACCATCATCACCATCATCAACACCATCATCATTTCATCATAGGACGTCCACTACTGGACATATGCCTCCCCGATTGATTTCCACAATGAGCGGTTTAAAGCGGCCCGCATCCACGTTAATATTTAGTCTAAAGCGAAAAAATACCACGCGCTTACGACAATACCGATAAATATACAAAAATAGTTTAGTCTCAACGAAAAATAATCTGCTCTACAAAAAATAATGTTGTTATGCTTGTCTCCGATATTGATGGAGCAAAGCCCTATCAATTTTTCAGCGTATTTAAGAACGCCACAAATTTATTGCATCAAATACGTAGACGTTGGCACTACATGTCAATGACCTTCTATTTCTAGCACATTTTAGGCGTGGCATGAATCATCATCTTACAATATCAATATCACATTCCACTGTCGATCGAGAGTATTATGATGCACTTCCCGTATCCGTCTGATCTAGCTTGTTTCACTGAGTGATAACACAAAATCAACAGAATTGTTGTAACGTCTATTTCTACAATTCTAAATTATGTTTTTTTTTTTTCTAACGGACTAATGCTGTTTGCCTCTACCGGCATTTACAGCTTCACCGGAGGGGGGGGGGGGGGGGCGCATAAGGCGCACCGCCTAGTTAGGCTAGCGCTAACAGCGCTGTGCCACTAGGAGAGGGCGAGGCGACTAGTTCAAGGGCACCACTGAGGTTCGGACCTTGGCTTGAGCTGTCGCCAGGACAGGGAGTTATCGGATCGACTTGCCCCGGTACCAAAGTGGTCCGTAAGTGGGCCCTAAGGATGTTTGCTCTTTGACTATTTGGAGATAATCTAACCAGGGTGTTTTTGCCTCGAGCTCGCCGTCGAGCTCGGTGTCGGACTATATTATGGTTATTTTATTTATGTCTTTATATACTATTAAAGCATATAGGTAACGAAAAGAGTACTTGTGTACTGGATGGATATAGAGGTAAGGCCGACGAAGGTATGGACTGTGTGATGAATATGTTTATGAAAAGTGTGAGCATTGAGATGACTAATGATACAAGAGAATGGCACAGAAACATATGTTGTGTCGACCTCACCTAAAAATAAAATATAATAAAATAAGCCTTTATTGCTGTACTTTAAACATAGTGTAGTAGTAAATTAGTACTAGCTAAAATTTACTTGTTCGCTACTTAAATTACTAAAACTACATAACTTAAACTACAAAACTATATAAATTATGTATTTGTATCGGCAACCGTTTTTTCTTTTACAGCTTGTCCTCCGACAAAGGCCTCCTCTAAAGCTTTCACTTGTTTTTTTTTTCATTTTTCATTTTGGTTCTAGGATTAAAATTTACATATTCAAATTTTTAGATAATTTAATTTGTGACAATCGAAAATGAATAAAATTTCTGTGGATTAATAGTTTTCCCGATATAGCGTAAAATAAAAACTATACGCATACCTTTTCCAAGATGGCGCCCGTGAGAAGAGTTGCGATCCTACAAACATGATATCAACTTTACACTTACCTAAAAAATAAAATTGCACGCTCCGACTTTTGCAAGCTAATCCCAAAAAAACATTTCAATGGACTATAAATATCGCATTTTTTATAGCACTAATGATGATTTAGTACAATTGTAGAGCATACTATTTGCTATAAATTTTATTTCAAAAATGTTTTTCATACTCTTAACGATTTCTGAAATAGAACGCGGGAACGCGCAACGCTCATACATACTGATATCAACAATATATTATATTAATAAAGAATATAACTTATCCGTAAAAAAATATATGTTAAAAATGTAAACACGAAAACAATTATTACAGTAATGTTATGTCTTCTTCTTCTTCTCTCAGCCATGTGCGTCCACTGCTGGACATATGCCTCCTCCATATAGGGGGGATTTGCCAATACTCGCCACGCTTGGCAGGCGGGTTGGCGAGCGCAGGATGATTTCCAATCCTCAGAAGGCGCTGCTGCCCACCTTCTGGTACGTGGTCCCTTAGCCGACTCTTACGGCACCCACGGGAAGAGATGGGGGAGTACTATTCTAGGCCGGTACCACCACGGCACCGGCCTATGTTATGTAAAAGCATAAAATTGGGTGCAGTAGTAATGGTAATATGTATAGTAATGTGTGTAGTTATGATATTAAGATGGGGCACTAGCTGTTTGACCGTGGACCGCAAAAGTTAGGTCTATGCACCTTATTTGCTTTAGTCACCAGCGCGGCAGTGGTGAGGTTGTATATCCAAATGAATGGCTCACTAAATATTATTTTTGATTATTCACAAAGCCACAAAATGCAAAAAACTGCTCGTGTAAAACAATAATTGTGTTTTTTGGTATTTTATCAATGTTTTTTAGTTAAGTATTTTGAAAGCGTATCATATCTGCCTTTTTTCAAATGATTTCATTGCTGAAATGCATTAATGAAGATAAATCATTAAAAATTATTTAGGATGAATCTATTTTACTCATTAATAGAATTCGTAAATCTGCATCTCGTGAAATCTTCATTCTAGACAATGATTTCACCAGGATAATGGTATGATAACGATTATCATCACCACATCATCACGTACCAGAAAGTGGGCAGCAGCGCCTTCTGAGGATCGGAAATCATACTGCGCTCGCCAACCCGCCTGCCAAACGTGGCGAGAATTGGCAAACCCCCCATTGGGGGAGGCATTTGTCCAGCGCTGGACACCCAATGGCTGAGATGATGATGAGATACAGGTTAAAGAATTAAATATAACAATTAGGTATATAAAAATAAATATTTTTTATGTATTATTCTGCCATATAAATTATCGAAATGTCAAAATGACACGACACTTCATTACAATTTTAACTGTCACTTCAGGTTAATGACTGATTGTTAAATTATTTGTACTAAAATTTTAATTTTATTTACATTAATTTCCACAAAGACTGGTTGGAATAAGTCCATATCCAGCCCTTGCCTGCGATCTTAGTCAAGTCTTCTGTCCACCTGGTCGGTGACCGTCCTATGCTGCGCTTGCCATCCGTGATCTCCATTCAAGAACTTTTCGACCCCAACGGCCATCAGTTCTTCGAGCTATGTGCCCTCTTGATGTGTGTTACCAATGATGACTTACGGGACCGGAACGTGGTCTCTGACTATGGGCCTTCTGAGCAGGCTCAGAGTCGCACAACGAGCTATGGAGAGGGCTATGCTCGGGGTTTCTCTACGTGATCGAATCAGAAATGAGGCGATCCGTAGAAGAACACAAGTCACCGATATAGCCCAGCGGATTAGCAAGTTGAAGTGGCAGTGGGCAGGGCACATCATACTTAGCAGGCGTTAAATATTACTCTCTCTTGGAGCCGTGCGTGCGTACGGCGCGAGGCCGGCGTCGTGGGGCGCTGCGGTGCGCCGCTACCGCTACTGTCCTGCTCTAACGCGCGTAAAATACCTAAACATTTGCTATAAGAGAGCCTTAATGAAGAATCACAATTCTGAGTTCACCGAGCCAGTGTGAGGAAGGTTATGAATATTATTCTGCTATTGACACAGTAAGATTTTATGTGTCATTGTGTTTCGCACAGTTTTATTGTCCTGCGTTTTTGATGTTTGGCAGTGCAATGCTTTGATTCTATTTATTACTTACAATACGACAGAGTTTTATGGCTTCTTTGACACGAGAACCAGTGACACTGTGCCTTTATTATTCTCAGAGAACTAAAAATATTATAATTCATTAGATTTTCAAATGAAATTTCCGACCACAGTCGCGCTTATATTCTTTAAAATTGAGTCAGTCTTTTTGATCTGGATCTTGACATGTTTTCATATCAACTGTGCTTCATCATCATAATCTCAACCATAGAAGGTCCACTGCTGGAGAGACCTCTCCCATTGATTTCCATAAGGACCGGATGGAAGAGACCCTCATCAAGCCCTTAACTGCGATCTTAGTCAGGCCGTGTGTCCACCTTGTCAGTGACCGTCCTAAGCTGCGCTTGCTAGTCCATGGTCTTCATTCGTGAACCTTCGACCCCAACGGCCATCAGTTATTCAAGCTATGTGCCCTGCTCACCGCCACTCAACTTGCTAATCCGCTGACTGATGCTGGTGACTTTTGTTCTTCTACGGATCTCCTCATTTCTGATTCGATCACGTAGAGAAACTCCGAGCATAGCCCTTTCCATAGCTCTTTGCACGACATGGAGACAATCCTCAAGATCTGAATAATGAGTCCAGATTTATTAAAGAGTGTTTATTTTCGGATTTAATTCAGTTCTGTAAAGAAAGTAGGTAAATCTTTTTTTGGATGTGACTGATTAGCAGATTAAAAAAGTGTAAGTATGTACATTTCATGCATATACTTTTTATATAAACAAGATTTATAGTCTTAGACAGGTATTAACCTAAATATTAAACCATCTTACGAAGTCTTAATAATGCGAAAGACTTATCACTGTCAAAAGACAAATCTCTCGAAATTCCACCACCAGCATTTTTCTTGCTTTTGCAAGTTTTTTTAAGAAATACAAAATTGTAAGGAATGTATTAACAAACTAATTATGTAGGTAGATCACGAATTTAAATCATCACTCAGCACCTCCGTACTTAGACTTTTTAGTTTTTCAGACAAGGAAAAAAAACTACTTACACATTTTGCATATCAAGAAGAACTGATTTCGTGGAATCTCTTTATTTATACGAAAAATACTTTTAGTACCTACTCTTTCTTATAGAATAAAGTTTATGTGAAATAACATTTATAGATATATTTTCAGTTAATATCTTACTGATATTATAAATGCGAAAGTTTGCGAGTATGGATATGGATCTATGGACACATGGATGTATGTTTGTTGGTCAGCAAAACTGCTAAACTGATATGGATGAAATTTGGAACACAAATAGCTTATACCCTGGATTAACACATAAGTTTATTTTTATCATCACCATCATTACAGTTTTTCATCACCACGCTGGTAAAACGGATGTGGATGAAATTTGGTATGTAGATACTTCAAATCCCGGAATACAACATAGACAACTTTTCATCATCATCATCAACCATCACCACGCGGGTAGAACCGCGCACATACTTGCTACGAAGATTACATCATGCTATGGGCCGATATGATTGTTGAATTATCGTACCACTACTGAATACAATGAAATGACATGTCATTTTACAAAAGGCTGGGCTGTATTAAACCCGTTAATCATAGATTGTGAATGGTCATTTTTGCTTTTTTTTTATTAATGGTTTTTGTGCATTTATACTTTAAGTAGATTAAAAAACTTTCATATAGGTCCTACGCTAGATTTTGTCCCTAGTTTAGTTCGAGAAACAAATCATCCATTCTCAAAGACGCGTACATAACCTTTTTTTTATCACACTCAGACCCCCACACTAGGATTCCCTGTGTCGCGGGAAGCATGGACACACACAATCACAGCACGCAAACACCCAAGACTCGGGACAAACATCTCATCACAAATGTTTGCACCTGCCGGGATTCGAACCCAGGGTTCCGGAGACACACCCCCCGGAAGGCATATGTCCAGCAGTGGACGCACATGGCTGAGAGAAGAAGTTTTTCTGATTACAACAGATCTTATACGAAATATTGATATATTCCGAATAAGATATTTTGTACACCTTTTGTTTTATTAAAAAAATATTTATTTATTATAATGCGATCTCACGAGGGCTTCTTAAAAGGGGCCCCCAGTCTCTTCCTGCGATTTCGGTCAGATGGCCTGGAACTTCGGAATATATCAATATTTCGTATAAGATATTTTGTACACCTTTTGTTTTATTAAAAAATATTTATTTATTATAATGCGATCTCACAAGGGCTTCTTAAAAGGGGCCCCCAGTCTCTTCCTGCGATTTCGGTCAGATGGCCTGTGCATCTTCTGGGTATTTTATTTTATTAAAAGCATCTGCTAGCGAAGTTCAGTAATAAATATCACATTCAAGATTCAGTTATTTAGCACAACCTTCGACTAGATAACACAAGGCCAACGGGAGTTGATTAGATTGATTGATTTATTGATCTAAGACGGGGATTGCCGACGGATACGGATGTTCTACTTGTGAGGAATCTGTGGATCGTTAAATTGCCGATTTTTTTAGAAAAATATTTCGAAGATTTCCGATAAAAGAAGAAAGCTACCGTCTCGAACTTTCGGATATAATTTAAAGGTATTATAGTTGGAAACCGATTTTAACAAAGGAAGAGATTCTCATTTAATCTGAATCTTTAATTTTTTATTCGTTGTCATGTAAGCTCCTCGATTACTAGAAGACGCCTTAACTAATTTAGATAATTATTTTTTGTTCTAAAAACATAGGAATAGGTTCACAAATCACAGAGTCCTGAGGTACTAAACAAATATACAGAATGTACAACTGAGCTTAACGGTCCCGTGGCGCAGTGGTTTGTGTCATTAACATGAATTCTGTGTCTCCGGGACCCTGGACCCGGCAGGGGCAAACATTTGTGCGATGAGTGTAGATGTTTGTCCCGGGTCTTGGATGTTTGTGTTCTGTGATTGTGTGTGTGCATGCCTCCCGCGATACAGGGAATCCTAGTGCGGGGATCTGAGTGTGATGAAAAAAAATTTAAAAAAATAAAAAAAATCAGAATATCCTTCTTTTTTGTAAGTCGGCTAATAAATTTATGTAAATTGTCTCCAAACACATAGTGTGTTCAGACAGCATTCCTTGAGAGTGTAAGCATTCTAGGTGATAACATCTTCGACCACATCGTCACTGACTATCAACTGTGATAGCGGTTAAACGCTTATCTATAAGTGTGAAAATAAAAACAATACGACAATTATTTTAAGATAGTACGATGAAGGTGAGGCCTGGATGAGGGCCGCTTCCATCCGGTCCTTGTGGAAATCTATTGGGGAGGCCTATGTTCAGCAGTGGACGTCCTATGGCTGAGATGATGATGATGATGATGTAACTAATTGTAAATTATTGGCCTTTTCGAGTAGTGCAGGTTCGGGCATTAGAGAGAAGTTTAGTAAAATTGTGCCTTAACAAAAGTACCAAATTTCTCTTCAACACTTTTATTTTTTTGCATTTTGGATCAGTAACGTGTGGGCTTGATATTTCAAAAGAGTTTTCAAGTCATATTTCATTTGACACTTCAGTAAATTATACAAAAACATGTGCATTTACAGAACAAAATTGATGTTTTGTAAATAAGACCAAGGTCCCATGACTGAAGCGCATTCCTTACAGATTTAGCCAACAGTGACAGTATAAGCGAATGATAGAGGCTTGATGAAATTGTATATTCTGCTCAAAATCCTTACAGCCATTTCGCAGAACATTTATAAAGGTATTAAAGTGTCTATAATTACGCCAGTTCCCCCTTTCAGGGTTCTTAGCTAACTGACCGAATCTATTTAGATGGAATAGAATACAATTTATTGCATACAAGCTGCGCCCCGCGGTTTCACCCGCGTGCACTACGTTACCCGCTAATTCAGTTATCTCACGGAACCATACTTTTACCAGGGCAAAAGTAGTATGTCCTTCTCCAAGGTCCCATATATTTTTATACCAAATTTTATCAAAATTGGTCAATCCGTTCTCGCGTGATGCCGTGATAATATATTCGACGACATTGTCACTGACCATCAAGTGAGATAGTGGTCAAACGAATCTATACCGTATAAAAAAAAAATTGGTTGTCTGTAAAGTCGGTTTACGGACGATAGATTTACGTGATAACGACATAATAATGTATGACTTTGACTTTGACTTTGACATTGACATTGACATTGACATTGAAATTGACATTGACCATTGACCATTGACCATTGACCATTGACCATTGACCATTGACCATTGACCATTAACCATTGACCATTGACCATTGACCATTGACCATTGACCATTGACCATTGACCATTGACCATTGACCATTGACCATTGACCATTGACCATTGACCATTGACCATTGACCATTGACCATTGACCATTGACCATTGACCATTGACCATTGACCATTGACCATTCACCGTTACGCGGAACGTTACTATTTTTCATTTGGCATTCATCCATTTATAAAACGTTATCACGTCAAAATAAAAAATAGCGATTCATTTCTATATGTATACCTATATAGATAAATGTGTACAAATGGTCTTAAAATCTAGGAATATCAACAGCAATATTCTTACGGTTGTACAATATTTGTTTTCTTGCTATAACAGTATTACTATACCAAATACATGATTACATGTTTGGTATAAATAAAAAAAAAAAAAAATGGAACCGACTTCAACACTCAAAAGTGTGAAATAACTTGTTGAAGTCGGTACCATGATAGTTTAAAAGTAACTATTATCAAAATATTTTGCTGAGTACTGTTACTGAAAGTCAGTAAACATTATATATCTGGTGTGATAAAATCTTCGACCAGTTGTGACCATCAGTAACATAGTGGTCAAACCAGTGTCCATGCCTCCCGCGACACAGGGAATCCTAGTGCGGGGGTGTGAGTGTCACAAAAAATACATAAAGTGTCCATGCCTCCCGCGACACAGGGAATCCTAGTGCGGGGGTGTGAGTGTGACAAAAAATACATAAAAAAACATAACCCTCCTTCTTTCACAGTCGGGTAAAAACTGAAAATAAAACGTTTTTTCCATCCGAGAAAACAACATTTGAAACGAAAAAAAAACATGTTGTATGTATTGCTTCCGGGCTGTTTGGCCGTGGTCTATGTGAAACTTTTGTTCCAGACGTTTCGTCGATCACTGCGGTCGACATCTTCAGTGGTTCAGGTCCGGGCGGCGACAAGAGCGTAGAACTCTCCTTCGCAGCGTCTTCTCTGATACTGATCATCAGTATTTGAGAAGACACCGCGAAGGTGAGTTCTACGCTCTTGTCGGAAGCCCGGAAGCAATACATACAACATGCAGGCCGGCCGTGAAATCCTTAGAGTTTACGAAAAAAAAAACACTTCATAAAAACAGCTCAATCTTGGTAACTGTATAGAAAGTATATTTTGTGTTCCTGTGACAGATTTACGCGTGTGGCGCCGGACATAACAAACGAGCGTTTGATGTCCCGCCTCTGTCAGTTATTGTTTGTTTTGATTGAATGCTTTATAATTATTCCTTCATTCACATACAATTCTATGGAACTTGTTTGTGATGGATATACATAAGTATTTAGGTATAAAATTAGACATATAACGAAACACACTCTGAATACATCCCTGCGCTATCAAAATTGGATTGATATAAAGTCTGTAGTCGTCTGTCGTGTAGTCTGTACAAGAAAAGTATATTTTTTATTTTTATTTTTTTTATTTCAATGAATAGATGTAGTTTCTAGTTCGCATACACCTACTCTTTTGTAACCGTTTTTTTCAAACCTATATTAATGTTTTAATTTAAGCATATATTGAAAGACATACCTGATAAAGTTACATATCAATCAATACATCGTTACATAGCAATCGAATAAATTAAAAAAAGGACAATAATCAAAGAACAAAGAACAAGAAACATTTATTCCCCAAACAAAAGTGCAAAAAGCTGCCAAAGAAGTTTTCCCTTCAAAAAGTTACGGGCTGTATAATCATATCAGCCAGAAATGGAGTGACTGAGATTACATTGAATGAACATGACGCTATAAATTGACCTTCGGAAAAATATGCTAAACCACGCCAAAATTGCTAAGTTTTTTTTACTCAAGATAGGCAAGCGTTTTAACAATACCTTATATTTTTTCAGAAACAAGAGGACGCCTTGAACATTTTGCGTTAGTTAGCAAGTTGTAACCTTGTATTCAACTTATGCCTGAAAACGAAGATTGCTTGAGAGCTGTGGCGAGGGCTATGCTCGGGATTTTTCTACGCGAATCAGAAATGAGGGGATCCGTAGAAGAACAAAAGTCACCGAAATAGCCCATTCTATCATCGGTCAACCAGACGTACGACTGTGCGCCACCGCTACATGGTAGATATACCACTTTTATAATGCGTGCTGCCAGGGAGTGGAACTCACTGCCTGAGTCTGTGTTTCCCGATAGATACAACCCCGGAGTCTTCAAGTCGCGAGTGAATAGGTTCCTTCTAAGTTTGCGTGCCCCACTTTAGACCGCGTCGTCGCTTAACATCAGGTGAGACAGTGGTCAAACGCAAGCTTATAATGTTTAAAAAAAAAGCCCAGCGGGTTAGCAAGTTGAAGTAGCAGTGGGCTGATGAAGATCCCGAACACAGCCCAGGTGCTACAAGGTGTCTAGAAAGTCACTGCTACAAAATTCTCCTGGGCTGCGTTCGGGAGCGGTTTCGGCCAAGCCATATCTTGCTCTGACAGCGGATATGCGGCGTTCACGAACTCAATTAGAGCATTATTTGCTCCACCCAATATTTGACCAAGACCATTCACGTTAACCTGTCATAGCTAAATGTGCTCGACGAGACCATAGTCTTTCTACCTCTAGAATCGATCAAATCTTGGTCGGCTGTCAAACCTGACATATGCAGTAGTAACTATCACATGATCCAACCATGACTTCTTCTTCTGTAATATGCTATGAAGTAGCCGTTCGTGAGATATCGATCAAATATTGGTCGATTAATATTTGGCTGTGGTAGTACCGGCCTAGAATAGTACTCCCCCATCTCTTCCCGTGGGTGCCGTAAGAGTCGGCTAAGGGATCACGTACCAGGTATCCGCCTGCCAAGCGTGGCGAGTATTGGTACATCCCCCCTATATGGGGAGGCGTATGTCCAGCAGTGGACATCTTATGGCAGCGATGAATGAATGAATGAATATTTGGCCGACGAAGCTCCTGAACGCAGCCTGGATGACACAGATGTTATATATATGCATGTAGATTTTGTTGTTGATTGTAATTTTTAGACTTTCGCGATTCGAACACATTGTTATTAAATCAAACGGGGCTTAATCGCGAGAAAACATTTAGTAATTTATTTACCTCGACGTTTCGACCAAGATGCATTGGTCGTGGTCACGAGAAGACTGGAGAAATGCGGGTGGCAATGTCGGCGAGAGCGCGTAGTTTCGCCAACTACCCACTTTTAGATATTATTAAACTGTAGGGCTGTCACAGCCCTGCAAAAGCACAGGGTTGTCACGACACACAACACTGACAGTATCTTTAGTGTTTTCAGGGTGAAAACCGCCGCGACGCGAATGCAACTTGGTCGAAACGTCGAGGTAAATAAATTACTAAATGTTTTCTCGCGATTAAGCCCCGTTTGATTTAATAACAATTTGTTGTTGATCTTCCGGATGTTACGGTAAGAGGCGTTCGAAGCAAGGTTTACATCGCGTCCTAGTGGCGCCTTGTCTGACACGTTCTAAACAACGCATGCGTTAAATATAAACACCATTATTTTTCCAGAATGCGTTTCGACGTACTGGAACTGGAAATTTATAGTTATTATTTGAACTGAAATATTTGTAAATTTGAAATATATTTTCATATTCCTATTTGTGAAAATCCTACTAATATTATACAGACACAAGCTTGTGTGTATGTTTGTTACACCTTCACGCTTGAACTTCCAAATGAACCTAAGACAACCGCGAACAAAAAAATCCAGGCAAATCACTTTTTCATATGACACATCTGTGGTTCAAGATGTGACTTAAAAATACATATGATTCTTTTTCACTGTGCCGTGGTGGTACCGGCCTAGAATAGTACTCCCCCATCTCTTCCCGCGGGTGCCGTAAGAGTCGGCTAAGGGATCACATACCAGAAGGTGGGCAGCAGTGCATTCTGAGGATTGGAAATCATACTGCGGTCGCCAACCCGCCTGCCAAGTGTGGCGAGTATTGGCAAATCCCCCCTTTATGGGGGAGGCATATGTCCAGCAGTGGACACACATGGCTGAGAAAAAAAAAATTTCTTTTCACTAGTTGCGCCCCGCGGCTTTACCGCGAGTTGATGATTGATGATGATGATAAAAAATAGCCTAAGTTATTCCGGAACCTGAAGTATCTACATACCAAATTTCATAGAAATCGGTGAAGTAACACACATAGACATCCAAAAACATTTCAATTTATAATATTAGTGTAATGCGTGAGGTGGAAAAGACAACGTGACTAAGAGTGCAGGAGATAGCCAGGCGAGTACTGGAAAGTACCGTAACATCATGCTGGGAAATTGATAACGGTGTTACCGGGACCTCTAGCCATTGGTGGGGATCATACTTCACACTATACGGCAATATGCATCATAAAAGGGGAATCAAAACGATTAGAGGTTTTTTTTTTGACAATATTCACGCAAGGTCTTCAGGTCCCAAACTAGGCAGAGCCTGTACTATGGTAACCTGATGACTGATATATACTTATATTGACACACCCAGACACAGGTCAAACAGACATGTTCATACACACAAATGTTTGACCTGTCCGGGAATCGAACCCGGGACCAGCGGCTCAGAAGGCACAGTGTTACCAACTGCGCCAACCGACCAGTCTAGCGCTATACCAGGTGGTATAGCGATGGTGCATAGATGATAGAAGAAATGAGTTCTAACAATACTGCCGTAGAGGCAAACACCTCTATATATATTGAACACAAATTCCTGCTCACACACACAAACACACACTTTAAATACTTAAACACGCACACAATCTTATCTTTATATTTACTGTTTTTTATCATTTGTTTGTATATCTGCTCTTTATCAGCAATGAATTCTGGGTTTGCTTGATTGGGGTAATAAAATTGAGAATTATGTAAAATGAAACAACGTCATAGCTTTTCAGAAACCAAAGAGAACCCTTTTTTTGGATGCATACAAAAGAGGTGCGTTCATGATTAGCGGTGCGTTCACCATTTCACAACACTGGGCACACTTATATAATATAGGGTAACCAGTTATAGGCCTCACGCGTATGTAAATAATATTTAATGTTAAGTCTTTATTGTAAACGCTGTTGGTTTCCTAGATAAATAAAATAAATAAGTATTTACTGATGTTCATTCATAGTGACACTTGAGGCAATGAATGAGTCTTAAAATAAAAACAATAGTCATATTTTAGAATAGTTTGCCAAGAGAAAAAAATGCAGACGTTCTTGCCAAAAAAACTGGCAGCCTGCATTGAAACTAAGTACTCGTCAAGTGCATGTGCTCAGAATTTTAATAACATTTCAGTCTGTCAAACGATATCATATTTAATAGAAATTAAACACGCGTATCGTTTGGCAGACTTAGACTTCTAGAAATTATCCCCCTGTTCTGAATTGCGTCAAAATAGATTTTCGTGCGCTTCAATGCGTTCCTAATCCCTAAGCACGCTTTTCGAAGAGTGTGTGACATCACGGGTGACGTCATAACCAGCGCTATATTGGACTTGCAACGATTTTGCTCTCCTACTATATTTTACACATGCCACCGTTACTTTTAGTTTAAAAGGTAGTCAACCTTTTGGAAGAAATCGCTTTAAGCGATAAGTCCGCCTTTTTGTTTCTCTGGAATAGTTTATGCTCTAAACATCATTATATGTATTAAATTCTTTTGTAAAACTTGGAGAAAAAAATAAAGCGTTTTCTATCTATCTATCTATCATTGTGAGCCTAACGCCAAATTTGACATAATTATGTGTGAAATAATATAAACCTCAATTTCCAAGGAGTACTTTAGTAACATGTTCAATTTCTTTTCAATTTTATTTCGTCATCACGTTTTTAATTTAAATCTTTAGCATTACTGATTGGTAACATAAACATTTAATAAAATAATTATTACGAGTTCAAGTATTTAATTGAGGTTATGAAATCGCCAAATTACCGTTCCGATTCATTAGACGCGCTAACAGCGAGCGTTAAATCGTGCTTTTAGAAACGGAACGCCTATAAGTCGTAAGCAGGCTAAAACTTTGGTTCAATTCGGAACAGGGTGTATTTTGGAAATTATCTCCAAAGTTATCTATATTTTAAAATTCTACTCGTAGAAAAGTGGAAGTCTTCTGTCGTCCATTTTTCTATTACCACTTACGTCTCAGACATTTGCGCTACTTTTGATATGTTATTTCACCTTGTATCAAATTGGATCTTCCAACTTCATGAATGTCAAATCATTTTAGTTAATAATAATTTACGTTTCCTCAAAGTCCATGACATACAAACATTCTGCGCAGTCTCAGTATATGAGTATTTCATAGCCAAGGCCTCTATCAACTAAAATTCCCCGATAGACTTAATGCGGCCACCAAAAGGTATATTATGTATCTAAACATTTATTTTAAGACTGCAATAAATATCTACAGTCAGATACAAGGACCCCATTTTATTGGCAAAATAAATTAGGTGACAAAAATTGAAGTCAACATGTTTTCTGCGGCGTTTTAAATAGATTGTATATGTAGGTCAGGTGGCATTTTTTATTGCTTAGTTATCATGTCTTTTACTTTCATTATATAGAATAAGCGCATCGATAAACTATTTGTAGATATATCGCAAGCTGTGAAAAACTTTTCACAGTTAATTACATTTTCTAAATCCTCTTTAAACCTGCTTTCACAATATTTTTTTAGCTAATGAACAACACCAGATTTTTTTTTTTTTTTTTTTACATATTATAAGTTTGCGTTTGACAACTGTCTCACCTGATGTTAAGTGATGACGTTGTCTAGGATTTAGCACGCAAACCTAGAAGGTACCTATTCACTCGCGACTTGAAGACTCCAGGATTGTACATATCGGGAAACACAGACTCGGGCAACGAGTTCCATTCCTTGGCAGTACGCATTAAGAAAGTGGATATATATATATAATATATATTATCATTCACGAACCATATCTGTTTCTTGTATGTATTGCTTCCGGGCTGTTTTGCCGTGGTCTATGTGAAACTTGTGTTCCAGACGTTTCGTCGATCACTGCGGTCGACATCGTCAGTGGTTCAGGTCCGAGCGGCGACAAGAGCGTAGAACTCTCCTTCGCGGCGTCTTCTCTGTTACTGAGTTTCACTTAGACCACGGCCAAACAGCCCGGAAGCAATACATATAACATGCAACGCCGGCCTTGAAAGTCTTAGAGTTTACATATCTGTTTCCTTTTTTTAATTTACTGTATAACATTGAACCCTGATGTTTGTAAGAAATTAATTATATAATAACATCTGAGATTATCTCTATTATTTAAAATAAAAACACTGAATAAAATCGCGTACTTATAGATTTTTTTGTAAACTTAATACACTTTTCAGCTATTATGACAGGAGACTATGATCACTGAAAATTATCTGAAATTTCGAGAACATTAATGAATAAATAATGAAAAGCTTTTAAATTTTTATAAATAAAATATTATTAAACCGTAGACTACTTGCTATTGAATGTGCTTGCAGCACATTCCATTCAAATTACCAGCCAAAAATCAAAATAGCCTCGAGTGGAATTTCAATGATCAGATGTATAATTAACAGGAAGGAGCTGAATGCCGTTGCCATGAAAAAAGACCATTGAAATTTTTGTTCTGACATTCCAAACAGTTTGAACAATCATAAAACGGTAGGTACAAGTAAGCAAGATATTTTTTTTTCTCGTTTGGCATCGCGCTTCATGAGGATTCTGCCAGAAAGATAAGATTTAACTGATGTGAAGAAGATTTCACAACCTAAGTTTGTGTCTGGAGTAAACTGCATCTATGTGGGCAATAATAGATTGTTACACAAGGGACAAAAATGACCCATTAGAGTCAATAGAAACCGAGCTATAATAGGTTTTTTTCTGTAGTCGCAACGTAATGTACACAGCATCGTTCCAAAATCAAGAATATTTATTTTTCTACCAAAGAGGTCGCCGCATTTGGTTCCATTTTCAAAAACGCAGAAACTTTAGGTTGGCTACGGTAACGCAAGATAGCGGAGTTTCAAACCAAATAAAAACTTTTTCGTTCTTGTATGCTCATATTAATCACCAATATCTGGCTGGAATTTGTTTTTGCAGTTATCTTCAATAATTTGTTTTTAATTGAATTTGACTACAATGACGATATTGTAATATAAAAAAAAAGATTGAATATGTCCAACGGATGAGTAGTGGAAGTTGGCTTGTACCTACCTATAGATATAGTTTTTAACTACGTAATTAATATGTAACTTTTTTAAAGTGACCTACATTATTCTTACATTCCAGCAAATACGATACAGTTAAAAGCATTATACTTTTAAAATATTATTAAGATGTTTTTGCTGTAGCACGTCATTTGTCAAGATTCCTCCGCCAGCAATCCCTTCAAAACATTCACTGCTGGCAGAACGCCAGCTGGTTAGGGCTGCAATCAGGTGTTTAAAGTGTTATTTGCCATTAAGCCGGGTATAAAATAATAATATACAGATGCACTGAAGCTCTGAAGCACTTGTGCTGTATAGTATATAACTGGATTAAATACATGGTGTTCAGAATTGATTTATTTGATTTTTATTGTAACCTTACAGACGTACTAACCTTTATTTTATACTAGTAGCGCCCCGCGGTTTCACCCGCGTGGATTACAGTTTTCCCGCTACCTCAACTATCCCACGGAAACTATAATTTTCCGGGATAAAAATAGTCTATGTGTTAATCCAGGGTATAAGATATCTCCATACCAAATTCCATCGAAATCGGTGTAGCCATTTGCAAACAGTACAAATTAGTAGGATTCTAATAAATCAAGCATTTGACTAATATTTTACTTGATGGTCAGAGACGGTGTGGTCGAAGGTGTACTCACGCTAAATCTTGTTTACTGGCTTCCAAGGACTGCTGCCCGAATACTCTACGAGTTTGGTGATAGTTGAGGGTGGTAGCTAGCCAGGCAGCCGATGGTCAAATCTATAAGGTGTAAAAAAGTGGGATATCGGAAATGCATTAAATCTAATGTAGCAATGGACTCCTTGCTATCATTTATTAACCGACTTCAAAAAGACGGAGGTTACTCAATTCGACCATATATATATTTTATATATTTTTATGTGTGTCGTTTATGAACCGATTTTGATGATTCTTTTTTTGTTTGATAGAGTCCATTTTCAAGTGGTGTCATTTAAATTTCATTTAAATCAAATCAATAAGTTTGAGTGACACTCCCATGGTTGAAAAGTGCTACTCATACCCCAACGATATTATAGAATGCGGGTGAAAACATCGGTGCACATACACAATGACAATAGATCCCGTGAGCAAAGGTCACTGAAAAGGGTGAATAAATTTTTAACCAAAAAGTTAGTTCACCCTTTTGAGTGTTGAAGCCATTTTGTGGTAAAAACTTTTTTACTTAAAGACTGACTGTTCTTTTTTATGGTGAGTCTGGTCGAAGGTAGATTTGAGTCAAGCGGGAACTAGATATAAGCCTACCACAATGCTTTAAATTTGTTAAAAATCTTCACCGGAAGTACAAGCTTAAAGTGGGTAACCTGGCAACCATCAGAATAGCGACCGGAAATCACTACCTCACCAAAATATTGCAATATAAAACATCATTATTTGAGAACCGGCTAAAACTCACGTAATATTTGCTGGAAAATTACTCTCCGACCATTTTCGATATAAAATATATTTCCACTGAAACTTTACATAATCTGTAACATGCCTGATCGGAATCTAGATCACGCTGTAGAATTGGGCCGCTACAATTTTTATTGCTAACAAAATTATTAAAACACTGGTATCTGGTATGTTTATTTTAGAGGCATATTCCCAACACTCAGATAGGGATTGTCAAACTTATGTCGTCTACCGCCCACTTTGTAAATCAATTATATTTCAGCGCCCCCCAATATTTCTTTTCTTGACCACGTCTTAATAATCACAATGATTAGTTTAATTAATTTAATGAAAGTCTGGGCTGAAGTGTAAACTTACATTTTAAACAAGACCTTTGTTACCAGCGATAGCAATCAAATCGCAACTTTATAATAATACGTTGAGCGTAAATACTTGCTTTGCAACCAAACGAGGCAAAAGAAAACTTAACACATGAACTAAACAAAATAATTATTTTTATTGAGTAGGCAGTTTTTAACTTTAGTGAACTTTAAAATATTAAGTAGGTGAAATTACAAATCAGCCGGCACGCCCGCCGTAATCCACTTAAATAGTCCGCATTTTTCTGGGCCCTTTACCGCCCTCTTCTCTAGGTCTCCAGAGGTCATTATCGCCCACTTTGAGAAAGACTGCTCTCAGATATGAAGCGTTCTGTATTACATCCCATTTGATATTTCGTATGAGATTTATTTTTAACTTTTAATTAATTACTCTGAATTGGAAATTGTTGTTTCTTAATTATTAATATATGTATGTTCTGTATGACATAATTAACTTTAAATTATCATAAAATGCGTTTTCATTATAGTGTTAATTTTGTCTTCTTGTGTTTTTACTTTTAATAACAAACTTGTAGTTTGTTTGTGAGATAATTGGTGTCATCATAATTGTGACAGTATGATTAAAATTGAATTGAAAAAGTGAAGCATACTGTAGTTTAAGATAATACAGAGTGTATTAATTTGTATTACAGATCTACTAATTTGCTTCATGTCACATTAAATCTCTTCAACTCGTGGGATACGAAATGTAAATGCTTCTTATATATTATTGTAATATTTATTACGCGTCGTACAGAGTTTATAGACTTAAATACCAACAGTTAATCGTACAATACAATGTAACTAATAGACTAAGATACGGCTTAAGAACTATATACCCTGATGAGAACGTTTAAATGTTAGATAATATGTAGATGGATAAGTTGCACATGGGTTGCCGAGCTTGACCATGCGCACAATATTTTGTAGATACTTTCGAACTATCACGGTACCGACTTCAACAAGTTATTTCACATTTTTTTTAGTATTGAAGTCGGTTCCATTTTTAGCCATATAAAAAATGTAATTTAAAGAATTGTGGTTATCGCTACGCTTTTATTCATTATTTTCTATTCAGCAGACAGCTGAAAGCAAGGATAGCCTATCGGTGTGTGCGTCGGCTGTCAATCTAAAGATTGCTGATTCGATCCATACCCCCAGGTGAGCTCCCCGTAAGGTAGTATCATCAAATCCATAGCATACCGGTAGGGTTCATTCCTGCACCCGCCTGGCTAGATACCACACTCAAGTACTTTTTTATTGATAATAGGCAAGCGTTTGACTATATACTATCTCATATGTTGTTATTTGTGACCTTATGGCAATAATAAACGTATTTGTATTTATATCTCGCCTGATGTTAAATGATGATGCGATCTACGATGAAGCACGCCTGCCTAAAAATACCGATTACCTCGTGACTTGAAAAAAAAAAATTAACGCGCTGTCACCAAATGAACAAGTGGCAGCTGTCCTTGTACGCGGGTCAATACTACGTCTAGCGTGATTCCACCTTCGACGACGTCGTCACTGACCATCAAATAAGAAGGTGGACAAAAGTTAGATATATTATCGTAAAATTGGCATTAATTAGTGTTTAAAACATCTCTACCTGTGCAACAAAGCAAGCGTGTCTAAATATTGCATTTGACTGTTCTTGAGCCAAGTGCCCAGGCGCAGTTCCGGTGCTCTTTGAAAGCTCCTTTATTTTGAGCCGTGCAGCCGTGTCTTTGTACAGTATCCGTCATTTGTACAGTAGGTTAGTCTTGGGTTATACTAGGCAAAATCCAATATCTGTGATTTCTGTTACTATGACTTCTAAATATCTGTCACAAATACCTGTGATAAAATGCTAGGTGCATCTCACTCTGACTTATTGATTGTCATTTATATAATACTAGGTGCATCTCACTCTGACTAATTGTTTGTCATTTATAAAACACTGTGTGCATCTCACTCTGACTTATTGATTGTCATTTATAAAATACTAGGTGCATCTCACTCTGACTTATTGATTGTCATTTATTAAAATGCGAGGTGCATCTCACGCTGACTTATTGATTGTCATTTATAAAACACTGTGTGCATCTCACTCTGACTTATTGTTTGTCATTTATAAAACACTGTGTGCATCTCACTCTGACTTATTGATTGTCATTTATAAAATACTAGGTGCATCTCACTCTGACTTATTGATTGTCATTTATTAAAATGCTAGATGCATCTCACTCTGACTTATTGATTGTCATTTATAAAATGCTAGGTGCATCTCACGCTGACTTATTGATTGTCATTTATAAAACACTGTGTGCATCTCACTCTGACTTATTGATTGTCATTTATAAAATACTATGTGCATCTCACTCTGACTAATTGTTTGTCATTTATAAAACACTGTGTGCATCTCACTCTGACTTATTGATTGTCATTTATAAAATACTAGGTGCATCTCACTCTGACTTATTGATTGTCATTTATTAAAATGCGAGGTGCATCTCACGCTGACTTATTGATTGTCATTTATAAAACACTGTGTGCATCTCACTCTGACTTATTGTTTGTCATTTATAAAACACTGTGTGCATCTCACTCTGACTTATTGATTGTCATTTATAAAATACTAGGTGCATCTCACTCTGACTTATTGATTGTCATTTATTAAAATGCTAGGTGCATCTCACTCTGACTTATTGATTGTCATTTATATAATACTAGGTGCATCTCACTCTGACTAATTGTTTGTCATTTATAAAACACTGTGTGCATCTCACTCTGACTTATTGATTGTCATTTATAAAATACTAGGTGCATCTCACTCTGACTTATTGATTGTCATTTATAAAATACTATGTGCATCTCACTCTAACTTATTGATTGTCATTTATAAAATACTAGGTGCATCTCACTCTGACTTATTGATTGCCATTTATAAAATACTACGTGCATCTCACTCTGACTTATTGATTGTCATTTATAAAACACTATGTGCATCTCACTCTAACTTATTGATAGCCATTTATAAAACGCTAGGTGCATCTCACGCTGACTTATTGCTAGCCATTTATAAAACGCTAGGTGCATCTCACGCTGACTTATTGATAGCCATTTATAAAACGCTAGGTGCATCTCACTCTGACTTATTGATTGTCATTTATAAAATACTAGGTGCATTTCACTCTGCCTTATTGATTTAAGCATGCGAGCATTTGCGAGAACTTTTGGGCTGCGATCAAAGTCACACCTGCGACAGACAGTCACAGGCTTTTATCAGCTTCTGTCACTGTGACTGTCTGCGATTTTTCTATACCTGTAACTTTTACCTGTGATGATAAATACGCCTCAAACCTGGTGCCGTAGTCGACTGAGCTGAGAATGCTGGGTATTCTCGTGCGTGATTCACAATGCGTCACAATGCGTTTCCCGATATAGCCCACCTACTCGCCAGTATATTTAGCAACGTCTTATTTACGAACTGACAAAGGTAATATTGTTGGCTCAAGAGCGTTTTGCCGATTTACATTGAAGATAATAAGGATTAGGGAAGCATTCCGGTGATTTGTGGAAAGACGGGAATATATGTTTCTGTAAAGATGGCGGATGTTTGCTTCCTGAAATATGCAAGCTGGACGTTTGTGATAATGGATGGAGGTTAAATCCCACTAATATTATAAATGTGAAAGTTACGATGGATGGATGAATGTTTGTTACTCAATCACGCCAGAACGGCTGAACGGATCTAGATGAAATTTGGCATGGAGATAGCTTATACCCTGGATTAACACATTTTCATCATCACCGTTTTTCATCACCACGCGGGTAAACCCGCGGGGTGCAGCAAGTAAATAATATGGCACAAATGACAAAAGAGACAGAACAGCACCGTCGCGTCGACGTAAAAAAAGATGAATATCATGGCTTCGAGGTCTGGTTGATTAAGCTTTAAGTTAACTTTTATTTATTTTTTCTATAGCGGGCACATGTCTTCATTAAGAATTCAGGGGGTTCCGACTATAGTTTCAACCACATTCGAGGGTATTTTTCAAGGAGAATACGGGGCGCTCGCGATTCTTCTACTAGACTAAATACTCTGCGGGCGGCCGCGCGCTGCGCATGCGATGACATTTATGTTGTTGTGGGGGGTGGGGTGTAACGGGCTGCGTTGGTGCATCCTGGTGTGTCTTCTTCATCTGCAGGTGTTCTCCGGCATGGTATTGGGAACACTCAGACATACAGTACTCACTGTATCCTCATTACCAGTTTCTTCACATACACTCGTGTACGCTCCACTGAGACATGGTTTCCAGGTTGGTGACAGAATCCATCCTCTGTCTCGATTGAAATTCGGGCGCCTTTCTATTTCGATCGCTTTTCTTATCTCTCGCGCCAACACTCGAGCTTCGTCGAACCGGAAATAATATAGTGCCGCGTACCAGAGTCCAGAGAGTGTTCTGTCACGTTCATAATATGACGTGGTTTTGTCCAGGTTTGTTGTTAAGCGCCTCACAAGGTCATGCCATCTCGTTCTGTTAGCGGTAATCCTGGTGCACAAGCGTAAGGGATCGCCCACAGCAGATTTGATCTGGTCGGCCCACCACATGGGAGAACGGCCGCGGGGTCTAGTGCCTTTTACCTTGCCCTGGACGACAAGTCGCTCTATGGACTGGCTGTTTTGCCATGTCCGAAGAAAGTCAGGATGCGTGATTGTACTGAGGCAGATAGACGCTGCTTGATGCTGATTTGATTCGTTTACTTCGTTTTTAAATAACTTTTTGCAACCTTTTTCTCTTAAATAGTATGACCTTGCGTTTGACTACTGTCTCACCTGATGTTAAGTGTCGACGCGGTCTAAGATGGAGCACGTAAGCCTAGAAAGTACCTACCTATTCACTCGTGACTTGATGACTCCAGGATTATACCTATCTGGACCTATCAAGACTCAGGCAACGAAGTTCCACTCCCTGGCAGTACGCAGTAAGAAAGAAGAAAAAAATATCTTAGTATTGGTAGCGGCACGAAACTCTAGCGCTGACTGTTATTGCGCAGAAGTCAAAAATTAGGTATCACAGCTAGCTGTCAGATTTCTTAACATTCTAAGCAAAACAAAACACTATTGTCTATAGTACTAACATAAGTGACTAGCAATTGCTTTGTACAAGACATTAAGCATTTAGAGTAGTAGCAATTCTCAAGCGCCTAGCCTAGACCCTATTATATCATGCACTGAATTTTATTCCGGGGGGTACCTTCTCTAAAAAATCAAGTCTAGAATAACAAGAAGACCGGACCAGCACCTGACAACAATTATCATCATGATCTATTAATATACCATTGCTTCAGTCTGCTTAAGATAGATGCTAGTGGAGATCATCAGATGGGCGAATCCATTTACGGCCGTTTTCAATAACTTACAGTTGACCACTAGTTAAAATGCCTACCAATGGTAGCTACCGGCGTTTCAATAAACAAAGAATGACAGTGTCAATGAGTGCTTTAGATAGAAACTGTCAATATGACGCTTCTATTGCTGAATCCCAAGCCCTTGAATTTTCTATTTCCCAACCGAACCAGACTGAATTCCGCAACTCTTTCAAAACAATGCCACCGAGAATAACCATGCGTGTCACGCAGCAGCATTCTTTGCATTCCGCCGGTGACCTAGTAAAGTTCTGGAAAAATATGTTTTGACAACCTTAATAGAGCTGTATTTGCCTTCGTTTTGACAGTTGAGAAAAATGGTGCTAGAATGAGAGCAATATGTTCTTAAAATTAAATCAGAAAATATAATGAATCTAACTTCTAATTAATATTTAAGGTGAAATTTTGTGTTTGTGTGTGTGTGTGTGTGTGTGTGCGTGTGCGTGCGTATGTGCGCGCGCGTGTGTGTGTGTGTGTGTATGTTTGCTACTCCTCCACGTTCAACCGGCTGCACCGACTTCGAGGAAAATTGGTATGGAATAACATGTAGTTTAGACACTAAATTAACACATATTCTACTGTTCATCCCAAAAATAATTGTTGTTCCCGTGGGATTAGCAAATAAATCAAAATCAGGAGTAACAAATTCCTTCACACTTCAAACTCCTTCACACTCAAATGGATGTACCAATTTCGCAATCTTTTGCGGAGGGGAAAAACTGTTAAAGTCGCGTCAGATCGTCAGATCGTGACGTCATCGAAACGTCCTCATGTTAAATATTGATTGTTACTCAATCACAGATTAAAACTGATTTCGATGAAATTAAGTATGGAGATAGTTTAGACCCTGGAACATATAGGCTATTCCCGAAAAAAAGTATAGCTCCCGTGGGATAATTGAGGTAGCGGGTAAACCGTAATCCATGCGGGTGAAACCGCAGGGCGCTACTAGTACCTACTATAAATAAAAAGAAAAAAAGAAACAACACTCGAAATAATTTTGATCTTTTGTATCATATGTTTGCTTTGTCTGCTGTATCCACCAGATGTTACACGAAAGCCTAGAAGGTACCTATTTGATCGGCAACGAACAGTACTTTTGCAATAATGGAATAATTATTTTCTAATAATGACCGCCAGAAATATCAGCCTTGTAAAGTGTTGTGGAAAAGTTTGAGATGTCATCGCGGGACGCAGAAGGGAAGACCTGAGGTAGGTACTCTTAGATATACTTATGTTGATTTTAAATAGAGCACTATCAATAACCAAAATGATGAAGATCGCAACTGCTTCTTGAAACTAAGGAGACAGGAAAGGGTTAATAAGTGAAAACTTATTTAGCGGCGTTGTGCACTTTTGCGGAGGGGAAAAACTGTTAAAGTCGCGTCAGATCGTGACGTCATCCAAACGTCCTCATGTTATATGTTGATTGTTAATCAATCACGGATCAAAACTGATTTGGATGAAATTTCGTATGTAGATGCTTCAGGTCCCGGAATAACGCATAGGCTACTTTTCACCATCATCATCAATCATGTACAAGTTTACACTTCTGCCGGCACTTCCGGAGTGCAACCGGTTGTTTTTTATTGCTCGATGAAATGAGCCTCTTTCAATATTGATCATAATAGTAACCCATTATTTCTTTCAGGTTCAGCAGGGTGTTTATAAAACAAAACGTCAGATCTGATTCTGGCTTTTTGAACTTGGTTCTCAGAGTCCAAAGAACCGCAACACACTCTTAAAAAATAATAAAGATAACTATCTGTATGTATAGGATGCAGTCGTGAAAAAAAATGAAATTAAAAACAGTCGGCGAAAACTGGATGACGAAGGCGGCAAATCGAAAACTATGGAAACAGTTGGAGGAGGCCTATATCCTGAGAGGAGCCATGCCCTAAATACACACTTTTATTTATTTTGTAGCCTAAATTCAATGTAATGTGCATGGAAATAAAAAAGGCTTTATTATTATTATTATCTCTTTATTTTCTCTTTTTCTTAGGTTTAGTTTTTTACAATATAAATATCAAAAACAAAAATTAATAAAGATATTATAAAAAACCTAAACCTAGAGTTCCGCCAGCAGCGGGGCAGGGCCCAAGCTGCCGGTGGTTAGGGCCGCAGAGTGAGGAACCTCCGGACAATACGCGCCGTTTCAAGAAGTACCGCCTTCTGCATTTGACTCTTGATCCAACCGTCTAGCGAGAGCCTCTTAAGATGTTGATCTTAGGATTATTATTATTATTATTATTATTATTATTATTATTATTATTATTATTATTATTATTATTATTATTATTATGATTATTATTATTATTATTATTATTATCTGTATGTATAATGTGTAAACGCTTCCACTCTTTTTTCCCAGACCTTACTTTAGCATTTAATCTGGTCTTCAAGAAAAAATTAGGGAAATATTTAAATATAGACAAAGGTATAGTGGATGTACCACTAAAAAAGATTTAGTTTTGTAAATCGGTGGAAAAACAGCTTGAACTTGAGAAAGGTCAAGAACGTAAACAAACCTATTAAATTCGTAGCGAGAAATCATTACGCGACGAAATTGCCGCAACAAATGCAAATACGAAATACCAGGATTACAGAATCGTGAACTATTTGTTTTTTAATTCTTTCTACTATAAAAAAGAAAACATGTTTATTCAAGACACTCACAACAACACATTAACTTTAGAGATGAGAACACACAAGATGAAGAAAAGAATTGAGTGAATCGGCAACAAAAATTTTTTTATCAAAAAGTGGAACCGACTTCAACACTCCAAAGTGTGACATAATTTGTTAAAGTCGATACCATGATAGTTCAAAAGTAACTATTATCATAGTATTGTGCTCATGGTACCTATTACGACAAGTTATTACTTACTTTTGAGTGTTAAAGTCGGTTCCTTTTTTTGGTATTTTTTTTCACCCTTTTCAGTGACCTTTGTTACACACGGGATCAAATGCCACTGTGTATGTTCACCAATTTCACCACCCGCAGTTAGGAAGTCGTTCAAATAAACAGAACACTTTTCAGTTATTGGAGTGTATCTCAAAAATAGCCCGTCCAATTTTGATGAAATTTAAATAGGACTACCTCGAAGGTACATTCTATGAAACAAGGAAATAATTTTGAGGATTGGTTCAAAAATGGAGAAGTAATCGGTAAACATACGTAAAAAATACAGTCGAACAAAATATCACCTCATTTTTTAAAGTCGATTAAAAAAAGGTAAGTACTATTTAGTCAGGCATCTTGAGTTTTTGACCTGTTAATGTTCTCAGATTCAGCAAAATACTTGTCAAATCTATACTAATATTATAAATAGGTACAGTTTGTGTGTTTGTGATGTTCGTAGGGGGCTATCTCTGAATCAACTTAACCGGTTTTGAAAATTCTTTTATCATTTCAATGCCACAGTATTTGTGAGTCTGTTGTCTGTTACTTTTTATTATCATCATCATCAAGCGGGTGAAAACGCGGGCCGCAGCTAGTGAGTTAATATAATACATGTACAACTAAAACAAAAAACGTAGTCTTACTGACAGACAGTTTATTCAGCGAGATTTATTATATCGATGCAAACAGGAATAGCACTCCTCTATTGCATCTCACACTGCGGTAGGTTAAATTGTTAATTCTTGTGTATAATTATAAATGCTACAAACTACCGCCTGAAGTGTTTTTTTTTAAATTTTATGTTTTCTCTGAAACTATCAATTCTCTTTTCTAATTCAGTTTCTCGTCTAGAAATTTTCAATACATGCCAATTATAACAAAGTAACACCGTGTATATTCGAGGTCATCGTGGATATAACCGACTTTGAAAAGAAGGTAATCAATTTGTTTGTTTATGTTTAGTAACTTAGAACTCCGTCATTATTGCAAGCGATTTGGAAAGTTCTTTACTTTGAAAGATACAAGATAAAATATAGTCTATACTAATATTATAAAGAGAAAAGATTTAATTGTTTGTTTGTGGGTTATTTGTTTGTTTGCATTGAATAGGCTTCGAAATTACTGAACCGATTTGAAGCATTCTTTCACTTGGGAAGTTACACTATTCCTAGGCGACATAGGCTATATTATATTTTTTTTTTAAAAGAGCGATCCATGTATTTTTTACCCGAAACGGACCGCTAGTATATTATATAAATGTACTATAAGCGTTTTGATTCCACTTTATTAATACAGGCAGTGCGCCAAGGTGTAGAACCCGTTGCCAGAGTCTGTGTTTCCTGATACGTACAATCTTGACGTTTCCAAGTCACGAGTAAATAAGATGCCTTATAGGCTTGCGTGATACATCTTACAGCAGGTGTCACTTAACATCAGGTGAGAAAATGTGAACCGTATGCTTATAATATTTGAAAAAAACCTAGGTTCCGTAAAAAATATCGATAATTCTATTAATTTTAGAGAAAGTATTGAAAAAATTATATCTCTTAGTTGTAGAAGTAGGCTTATAATGATGAAACAACGAAATTAACACTTACTATCCTGATTATCTATTTCTTCAAAAATTACTATATTTCAAGTTGTCTAAGCTAACAGCTTACCGATTTAAGGGGCATGCATTATATTGCTAAGTAAAATTAAAACTAATTAATAAAACTGCACTCTCATCTACAATTTGTTTGACATTGCAGACTCATCTCATGAATCATGACCCAGAATAGACTAGGAATGCACTTTACGTTTCGTAGTAACCTTTAGCTTCGTCAATATCAGAGATCTTATTTTCATATCTATAAAGTCGAAACTTACAGAAAGTGCTCTATTTTAAATGCGCTGGTAAATCGTTTCCAAATGTAAACACATGGACATGAAATGCGGTCACCCTGAAGGTTAATTGGCGTCATCTTTGTGGAAACGTACCAGGGTTGCTAGTGTTCCTACCGTGCGCATTTGGCAATTTATTTTTATGCATTTGTAGCAATTTTATGAATGTATAAAACACGCGAATTACACAAGTAATGAGAGTACCAGGCAAACCGCGACCGCGTCCGCGAGTGTCCCGTATTCTCCTTGTAAAAAAACAGCGAATGTGGTCCAAACTATAGTCGGAACCCTCTGACTTACTACGTGAGTAATTCCTGTGTTGTACGGGTAAAAAATTACAAAGCTTAAAAATATATGGATAATATAGCTATGTCACCCGAGAATAGTGTAGCTACCCAATGGTGAAGGAATTTTTCACATCGGTTCAGTAGTTTCGGAGCCTATTCAATGCAACAATCAAATCTTTCCTCTTCATAATATTAGTATAGATATAGTCCTTCATTAGCCAGCAGGTTAATTCTGATTGAATAAAATTTGATGGACTTTTCACAAAATCAGCTGAAAAGACTCAAAATAGTCTATTTAGCTAATGGTCTAGCCGTGAAAATGTTTAAATCGAAAATGTCACGCCATTTCTGTTTTAATGTACATTCAAAATATACAATTTGAAGGCAACTTTTTCGGCAATTTTCTATTTATTCTTCTATTATAAATATCGACGGTCGCTGTGGCGCAGTGGTGTCATTGGCATGACTTCTGTGTCTCCGGGACTCTGGGTTCGAATACCGGCAGGAGCAAACATTTGTGCAATGAGTTTAGATGTTTGTCCCGGGTCTTGGATGTTTGTGTGCTGTAATTGTGTATGTCCAAGCTTCCTGCGATACAGGGAATCCTAGTGCGGGGGTATGAGTGTGAAAAAAAAAGCACCTAACTTGGCAATTTTATATATCAACTGAATCATAATAGGCGCTATTTCGTTAAACATCCCGATAGTTTCTTTATTCATAATAATATTTATTTACCTGTTTTCCCAGAAAAAACAAAACGCATCTGAAATAACCATACACATTCCAGACCACTCGGTTATTTTTGCCACCACTTTAACAGTTGTATAAAAATATATCCGGCGCAGATGAAATGTGTAGGTGCTAAATAATAATTCTTGTTTTTATAGCGGCGACAGCACATCTCACTGGAATTTGGCTGGGGAGCAAGGACATACAGATTATTGTCAGTAAGTGGTAACACTATAAATTCACAGTATGAGTAGGTACATGGATTTGAATGTGTTTAAAAGTGCATTCCGTAAGTATTCTTTTAAACTTTCATGGCATGTCAGAGACATGGTGCGTGGAACCGCGCATCATGGTGCGTATCCCGTGTTAAGCAATATTTTTATTATGAAAATAAAAATATATACAATTTATGATATTTCGGCGCGGTTCGTGCGTTTGCGTGGAACCGCGCCGAAATATCGGGAACTCAATCAAAATCTAAATTATGGTGCGTATCCCGTTGTTAAACAATATTTGCATTCCGTAAGCCTAAATTGGATAAACAATTTTGAATTTGGGTCTGAGTTTTTGTAACAACATAATTTCAGCCAAAGATTATAAGCTGTAGGTCTAGAGGGTTACGTGTCCCACACGAAACCCTTCAATACTTGGAACATTTGACACATGCCTCCTTCTAGATTCGTGAGAAACAGTGTGTCAGATCGGCTTTAAACCTTGAGTATCACTAGGCCTCATTGATCATCAAGTTTTAGGTTATTTGAATAAGCACTATTAAAAAAAAACTCATGCACTAGTTGCCAACAGTGAGCAGCGTATTACTCAACTGTTTCTGCTTAGTGTTCCGATAAGGATGCTTTTCCACAGATTATTCCTACTAGACCTAGTAGCTCAAAACATTAAAGTTATTGTTGTGTTGCTATATTTATTTAACCATCGATACCTATTGATATAGCAAAATCTTTCCAAACCATGGGGTGACTTGGGATATTAAAAGAGACTACAGATTGTCCTGCGTAAACTGATTTGTTAATTACTGAATTCTTATCTAACATTTAAAAATATCTTCCTACATTTAGGAGACATAATTGCAATATATCTTTTTAATAAGGTAGGTACTAAATTTTAAGGTGGATTAAATACTCTTTACAAATTAATTATAAACCGTAAATTGTAATGTGGGATGTTTGTGACAACAATTGACATTGACTGAAATGCAATGAATGAAATTTACTTATATACAAGTGATTTCTGTGGTTACATAAAAAACATATCCTTGAATCTCAAATACTCAAAAGTACTGGCCGAAGAGTAAACACAGTTATATTTCGCTAGTGTTCATATTTTCAACCTATATAATTCAGAAAATATGACCAATCATAAGAATTAATAAGAGTTTGAATCAATTAATTATACGAGTTTGCCCTTTGGTAGTTGCAGACTTCTTTGAAATCGTATGTAGAATATACGAGTATGTCGTATGCACGATTCTTATTTATTGAACGAGTCCTTACTGTTTATACTGTGACATATTTGCAGTCATTCCTTACGTAGCAGCTTTAACGTAATCTATGTCGGAACACGTAGTAACAATGAGCTGATCTGTGACGACACTATAGCACCTAGTCCAGGGAATTAGAAAAAATATTAATAGTGTGATGTAATTGGGCCGCGAGTTTGAATTTGGAAGCGCTTTTATAATCGTGGGATTGGCAATCCATATTTATACACATCACCGTAACATGTGTATCCATCACGTTCATACTAAACTAATAATGCTACACAATTAATAATAATAATAATTTGTCATTATATCTGATGATAACATCAGGCAGACACCGTACAAACGTAAGCTTATAACCATTAAAAAAAAGTAATAATACGACATAGAACGATAAGATTTGCAACTTAATGTGTAAAAAAAAAAGTCACACCATACAAGATGCACACTAAGAGAGTTGTATGCATTGTAAAGTCCAGCGATGTAAATTAGAAGAGTCGGCGTGCGCTTGGCAGCTCCATCGGTTTAACCTAGCCATATTTTACTCCGACCGTGGCTATGCGGCGTTCATGAACTCCATTCGAGCATTATTTGTTCCACACTCCAACCATTATTTGACCACTACCGACGGTAACCTGTCAGAACAAATTATGCTTAAAGAGTCCACATTCCTTTAACGTTTACATTCAATTAAATTTTGGCCGGTTGTCAAAAGTGACTTATGCAGTAGGTACCTAGTAACTATCACGCGATCCATTATCAATGTAAGTTGTTTCATCTTCTTCTTCTCCAACATACTTAAACATTGTTGGAGTAGCCGTTTATGAAACATCGGAAAAATATTAGTAGAGCAATATTTTTTTTTTTTTACATATTATAAGTTTGAAAACTGTCTCACCTGATGTTAAGTGATGACGTTGTCTAGGTTTAGCACGCAAACCTAGAAGGTACCTATTTACTTGCGACTTGAAGACTCCAGGATTGTACATATATATATTTTGCCAAAGTAACTGCTGAACGCAGCCCCGTATTCATCAAACAGCCCTCAAGCATATTTTGGGGTATGAGAGCTGTATTTCAATCATCAGCATCACTGCAATAGATTTATTATTGAGCCTCATTGTAATCAGATTGCTTTTATATTTTTTTTATAAACTAAAAAAAAGAAAGACACAAAGAAGACCTAGAGCCACTCAGCATCCGCAGAGATATTGTCTCTTTGTATACTTTCTACCGTATATACAACGGGGAGTGTTCTGGAGAACTCTTCAACTTTATTTTAGCATCGAGGTTTTACCACCGTACTAGTCGAAATTGCTTGAAAGCTCATCCACATATAATTGACACATGGGATTCGCACACTGTGCCGTTCAACCGATCGTTTGTGCCATACACCTGCAAAATGTGGAACGAGCTTCCTCTCTCTGTATTCCCGAGTAGCTATAATATGGGATTCTTCAAAAGGAGAGTTAACAGAGTAGGCAACGTGTCGTAATTCGAGTCTACATCTGCTTGATTGCCACCTATTTAATAATTAAATAAACAACAGGTTGCACTCCAGTCACTTCCGTCCCTCTATATTTTTGAAGTAGCTTCATTTGTTAAATCAAACCTGCATTACTTTCCGTTACTGACTGAGAAAGTGAAGCGTAACAGACGCGCCAACTATAAACTCTGCATGCACACTGCAAAAAAGACTCTTATGAGTAAAAGCATTTTTTTGTATGGGACCAATGATTTATAATAGAATACCTAATTATTTAAAAGACCTCAACACACATTTTTGTTTTGGCAGTACAATAGCCACAGTATTAACTGGAAAAAAAAACCGACGGTACCGTGGCAGTTCAATAGCCACAGTATTAACTGGAAAAAAAAACCGACGGTACCGTGGCGCAGTGGTTTGTGTCATCGACATGACTTCTCTGTCACCGGGACCCTGGGTTCGAATCCCGGCAGGGGCAAACATTTGTGCGATGAGTGTAGATGTTTGTCCCGGGTCTTGGATGTTTGTGTGCTGTGATTGTGTGTGTCCATGCCTCCCGCGATACAGGGAATCCTAGTGCGAGGGTCTCAGACCCTCGCACTAGGATTCCCTGAAAAAAAAAAAAAAAAAACCTGTAACGCGAAAACAGTGTTTGGTAGACTCCTCCTCGATGCATTTATACAAATACCTTTGGCCTACGCATGCATCAAGCTTGAAATGTTTATAGTAGGAAACCTGTGGCAATCGGTCGTTGCGTTAGTGATTGTGGATTAGCAACGCAATAAAAACAGCTCTTAAGATTTACAAATGTTCACAACGTAATATGTTTTTTTCTGGTTACAGTTAAAATAAAACGGACATTTACTGCCACTAAAACTAAGAATTTGGCCGTAAATATAACGAGCCTGTTATAAATACAATGGAGATTTGTACGAGATATCCGGGTTGAAACTAGTAAGTTTTTTGAAGTGAAAACTTCTTTAGCGGCATTGTGCATGGGGAAAAAATGATACACTCGCGTCAGGACAAGTGACACTGATCGAAAATTCGTAAGACGTGTGACGTCACCGACGTCGTCGACGAAGACGGAAGGAGAGTAGGCATAATAATATAAATTGTCATGTTTGTGTACGATAGCGCAATACATAAATAGTGTATTTTACCACATAAATGATATATACTATACTTTTATCCTAATAAAGAAATATAATAGAATATAATGTTTTATTTGCATAAAATATTGGTACATATACATCGCACACACACATCTCAGCCACAGGACGTCCACTGGTGGACATAGGCCTCCCCCATTGATTTCCACAAGGACCGGTTGGACGCGGCTCGCATCCAGCCCTTGCCTGCGATCTTAGTCAGGTCGTCTGTCTACCTGGTCTGTGGCCGTCCTATGCTGCGCTTGCCAGTCCGTGGTCTCCATTCGAGAACCTTTCGGCCCCAACGGCCATCGGTTCTTCCAACTATATGCCCTGCCCACTGCCACTTCAACTACCAACAAGCAAGCAAGTTGGTACATAAAGGTGGCTTAATTATTGTTCAATACAGATCTACTACATTTTGTTGGACACCAGCGTGCATATATTTAGTAGAATTTATTATATTTAATTTATTATATTAGAAAGCGATTCGTGCGAAATTATTCCCTGACCATTCCAAAATATTCAAAAGTGCACAACGTTAATGTTAGTTTTAACTTCTGCCGGCACTCCTGGATAAGATAAGATAATATTTATTTGCATGAAACATGAGTATTATACACACACACGGTACATATAGCATGGTACATAGCTATCCTTTTCTATATTATTTGTACCGTATTATCTGTCGCAGTAAGCATGTTTATGTCGTAAAGGAACAAAATCTGAGCACCGCGCAGTGTGAATATACGTCATCTATAGTAAAACATCATTAGGGTAACATTACAACATTTACAAACAGGTAACAAACGAAAGAACAAAACATGCAGCCCAGGTATTATTATGCTTGACTCGTAAAAACTTTACAGAATTTTCAATAATTACAAGATGAGAATAACATTAAGAGTTTTTTATTGTGTGTCGCATTAACCATATGCTAGGAAGAACTTATGTTCAAATATTGGAGGAAAAAATTCGGCTGCTAGTGGGACTTGAACCCACGACTACAGAATACCGTCCTGTCGCTCTGTCCAACTAAGCTATAGCAGCCCATACCACTAGGGCCGAATTACAAAAAACGTAACGTTCGTTTCACCACTTGGTCTACAGATATGGTGTACTGTTTATTTGCTTTCTCCGATTCAAAAAACTTGAGCACTTTCAAGATTAAATTTCTTGATTCGCTGTGTATTGTTTTTCCCATGACTTCAGTTTAACAGCTACAACAATTTTAATAACAACCAAACCAGTCCAAACTTAACAGTAAACAGTCTAAACTTAACAATAAATATTAAAAAACAAAACAACAACAAAGCGAAAATATCACAATTATCGGGACGTGTATCGGCAACGAAGATGCTAACCGTACTGTCGCACCGGGGAGTGCGCGGAGAGGTGACAGGGGAAGCGGGAGAGGCGCCGCATTCCAGCGAGGTGCACAGATATTCTGACCGAGTTGTACTTCCTTCCTTATTAACATCTGCAGGGGATGTTATTAGCGCCAGCGTAGATGGGGCTAATAAGAAGGAAGTAATTCGGCCCTAGTGGTATGGGCTGCTATAGCTTAGTTGGACAGAGCGACAGGACGGTATTCTGTAGTCGTCGGTTCAAGTCCCACTAGCAGCCGAATTTTTTCCTTCAAATATTTGAACGAAAATAACATTGTTTACGTTACAGGTATTAAGCAAAGTATTGCTATCTGGGGCACAGGTCACATAGCTCGAAGAACTGATGGCCGTTGGGGTCGAAAGGTCCTCGTATGAAGCGATGATAGCTCAACCGGGGGAGCGTCGGCTGTCAAACTGACGGACACTGGTGCGATCCCCAACAACTACTTGAGCTTCCGGTGAAGGTAACACCGTTATCAAATTCCCAGCATGGTGGTAGGGTGCTACCACCCTCAAGTATGAAAAACTGTCACCAAACAGTGTGTTCAGGCAGCAGTCCTTGAGAGCAGGAAGCATTCTAGATCTATCGTGATAACATCTTCGACCACTTCGTCACTGACCATCAAGTGAGATAGTGATTAAACGCTAGATATATACAGTATAAAAAAAAATATTTTAACACACGCTTTGTACATTTTTTTACTTTTAACTACTTTGTAATATTATTATCAGCAATTTGGCGTCATCTGTTTGAATTCAATACTAATGTACAATTAGTTTGAATTAATGTACCTACATTATGACAATTGATAAGTTTTTAAATGAAACTAACGCAAATCAGCTTTTACGATGTGAAACAAGGTTGAAAACAGAGCCGTAAAAATTCTTTTCACACTTTTATTATTATGGACAGTGTTGTTTTTAGTACTTACGAAAACTTTGAAAGCGCCAATGATTTTATTAGTGTTATAGCTGGCAGGTGTCGTTTTGAGTTTTGTTGAAAAAATGCGGCTGACTCACTCTGAAACTTTTTCGGACTCCATAAATAAAATGGATTATGCAACAAAAAAAACAAATATAACTATGTGTACCTACTCGTAATTCTGTTTAATTGTTCTCTAGTCGCATAAGATTGGTTTTGACAAGCTTGTGCATCTGTACAAAATAATTCTTTCATTAAGTCTTGGGCAAATCAAAATTACATTCAAATTATTTGAAGGAAAAATTCGGCTGCTAGTGGGACTTGAACCCACGACCACAGAAGATCGTCCTGTCGCTTTGTCCATCTAAGCTATAGCAGCCACTACCACTAGTGTCCGAATTTCTCCCCACCTTTAACATCTGATGGGATGGTGTTCTTGATAAAGCGACAGGACGGTATTCTGTAGTCATGGGTTCACGTCCCACTGTCAGCCAAATTTTTTTTATTCAAATAATTTGAACGTAAGTTTTGCCTAGCATGTTTTTAATGCAATCCTCTTACTAATATTATAAATGCGAAAGTTTGTGTGTAAGTGTGTATGTGTGTATGTTTGTTACCTCTTCACGTTCAACGGCTGCTCCGATTTCGATGAAATTTGGTATAGAGATAGCTTATACCCTGGATTAACACATAGGCTTATTTTCATCATCACCGTTTTTCATCACTATGCGGGTACCATCGCGGGGCGTAGCTAGTAAACTATAAAACTATGAAATCCAAATTAGTTGTTCAAGGACCAAATTTACAGTATAGGGTTTTGATCATATAAAAGTTGAACAACTGTAAAATTGCGCCTTTACAGCTACGTGAGAAAAAGTGACAGTTAAATTTTTTTTTTTTTTGACAACATTCACACAAGGTCTTCAGGTCCCAAACTAGGCAGAGCCTGTACTATGGTAATCTGATGACTGATATATACTTATATAAATACTTATATATATACTTATATACATATACACACCCAGACACAGGTCCAACAGATATGTTCATGCACACAAATGTTTGACCTGTCCGGGAATCGGACCCGGGACCAGCGGCTCAGAAGGCAGAGTGCTGCCTACTGCGCCAACCGGCCAGTCAAAAATCAGTCGTCTAATTCTCCCAAATCGCCGTAGGTCAGTGCTCGGTTTGATTACCGGCAGAGGAAAATATGCAAATATGATGAGAATGATGTTTGTTGTGATGTGTGTCCATGCCACCCGATACAGAAAATCCAGGTGCAGAGGTGAGTGTGAAATTAAAAAAAAGTTCTAGAATCCAATCATTTCAAACGTCACATTTCCAGACTATCTGTTCAATAATGCCATCACTGGAAGGCGAGACGAGTGACGTCATACGATCCGTAAGATTTTCGGCGTTTATTAATGATAATAATAGATAATAATATGGGACAACATTCACACAAGGTCTTCAGGTCCCAAACTAGGCAGTGCCTGTACTATGGTAACCTGATGACTAATATATATATATTTAAATACATACTTATAGTACTCAAGTGACAGTGCGCACCGGGACAATTTGACTGATGCAGCGCAGCCGTCTCAACGCCAGTTACGTGCTGAGGCTCGCGCTCGCCGCCTGGCACGATCATAACTCCCAGATGAAGAACTGCAAATAAGTTCGAAACTGGCCGGAGAGTAATTTTCCAGTGTTTACCACATGAGTCCTAGTCGGTTTGTTACATTACAATTACTTATATATACTTATATACATATACACACCCAGACACATTGTTTCTAAGCATTGATCTGTTTGTAAAATCATTGATATATCTGTCACTATGCGTGTTGTCTACGTCACTTCTACAATTTTTAATGGACGTCCCACATCGTCACATGACATGACGGCGCGGCAACGCTCTTAGGGACATTTTACATTTCACCGTGTCGTTCCATATTATTTTTACATTATATATTTTAAAAACTTAGGCCCACTTGCACCAACCAAATTATCCGGGGTTCCCGGATCAAATCACAATTTGTGCCTGCAAATTTGTGATTTAATCTAAGAATTTGGCAAGTGGGCCCTTGCGATAACAGTTGTGATCCTTCATAATGGTCAAACTGCGCCCGCCGCGCCGTTTCAACCGCATGTACTACGGTTTTTCACTACCTCAATTATCCCATGGGAATTATACTTTCTCCGGGATAAAAAGTAATCTATGTGTTATTCCAGGGTTATAAGCTATACTCATTCCCAATTTCGTGCAAATCCGTTTCCACCACCACCACCACCCGTTTCAACAGGAAGGAGTAACAAACATACAAATGACAAACTATAAACGACAAACGACTGGCAAACTTTCGCCTTGACTATTATGAGTGCGAAGTGTCATCTATGACATGTTGTGTTTGTATATTCATGCAGAAGAGCACAGTATTTACTACGTTTGTATAACCCCCCCCCCCCCACCCTTCCCCCAGCCGGGTCGGAGACGGCCACTGACAAAGTAGACAGACGACCTGACCAAGATCGCAGGCAAGAGCTGGATGCGGGCCGCTTCCATCCAGTCCTTATCAATGGAGAGGCATATGTCCAGCAGTGGACATCCTATGGCTGAGATGACGATGATGACAATGTTTCTATGCTTAGTATTGCTACCTTATGCGATAACATTAGTAGTAACAAAGTAGTAACACTGAAAAACAGTTCCCAAAACACCGGTTGGTACAATCGTGTCATCATCTCCAAAAGTATTGTTTATGATTCAGACATTCATAGTAGCATCCTACGCTTATACAAATGAAATTTTGTATTTTAGACTCATTCATTCGTTTTTTTTTGACGTGGAGTGTAAAAGGCTCACTAAATGATGTTACGTGAGCACGGGCTCGACTGGCGAAGAAAACTATTGGCAGTATGTAAACGATGACCATTGCCCAAACAAAAATTAAAAATAAAACTTTGCCGCGAAAACAGTGTACATGTGTGTGTGTTCTAATGTCTACAATAGGTAAATGTTTGGTTATTGTGTGCGTGATTGAAAATAAATTTAGCGGCTTTGCGGTGAAAACATTTTGTTGAATAATTTACATGTTTAGTTAGTATATATTCTTGTGATAGGATAATCTTTACACTTTGATTGAGTAGACATTCACTATTTATTCTTTAAAACTTTATTATTAGGATAAAAACAGCGCTAAGCGTAAGTTATGATACCTATCCTCATTAATGCTCTCGTATTATTGTAAATGTGATTGTGAGTTGGTTTGTTTGTTACGCTTTCACGTTCTAACTGCTGGAGCAATTTTGATGATATTCTGTATAGAGGTAGCTGCAAGCCCTGGAATAACACATAGATCACTTTTCATCATCTTCATCATCACCAGCACCGTTTTACTAAAATATAAAGCATTATGTATCTTCATATGATATAAATGAGGTTTTAAATAATCTTGAAATTAATTTTGTTGAAAATATTTATTTATAAGTATATACCTAACTTTTGTGATAGCACACATTGTCATGATAGGATAACTTTTTCACTACTATTGAGACATTTACTATATATTAATTTAATTTACTTAGTATCAGAGATGGCGCCGCGAAGGAGAGTTCTACGCTCTTGTCGCCGCTCGGACCTGAACCACTGAAGATGTCGACCGCAGTGATCGACGAAACGTCTGGAACAAAAGTTTCACATAGACCACGGCCAAACAGCCCGGAAGCAATACATACAACATGCAACGCCGGCCGTGAAAGCCTAAGAGTTTACATATGAATAAGCTATTATATATATTTATACCAGTTAACTTGAAGTAGCGATACGGAGTACTTTTTTGTCGCCTATGTAGTCTATTTCCTATCTATGGCAGCCAGGAATCTCTTCAACTAAACTAACTAAAATCGTGGAATATAATATAACTCATATATATAGATAACGATAAAGCGCAAAATAGTAAAATACTTGTCAATAACAAAACTACCTAATTTTAGATGTTTTTAATAAAATTGCGGGTATTTTCAAGTGAAATAAGTCGTTATTTTTTTGGTGGTAATAAAACTCGTCTTAATTCAATTCAATTATTAGAGATGGCATTGTAAGGTGTTATACGAATTTTAATTTTGCCGTAAATAGTATAAGAGCCTTTTTAAAGATTCACACTAGGTCTTCAGGTCCCAAGCTAGGCAGAGCCTGTGCTATGGTAACCTGATGTCTGATATATATACTTACATACATATACACACCCAGACACAGGTCAAACAGACATGTTCATGCACATAAATGTTTGACCTGTCCGGGAATCGAACCCGGGACCAGCGGCTCAGAAGGCAGAGTGCTACCAACTGCGCCAACCGGCCAGTCATCTATCTGGCTAATCTGTTAATCTAAAATGTATAGCGGGCGCTGAGTTATAGCTTAATTAATATAGTTTCAAACCACACATCTTAACTCCCGGCATCGTATTCAATGTTTCACAGACAAAACGAGACCACCACAGACTATGTTCATTGATGCGTGACGTATAATTTTTATTCTCGTTTCCGCAGAAACACGACGTTTAAAACATAAAGAATACGAGATGAATGAAAAACAAGTCATTTTTGTCTGGGGAAAAATAGCCGCTGCGTAACAATTGTTACTGATATTATACCCACTACTCTGCCATTACTCATTTTCAATCCACCTACTCACTTATGTCATAGTATCTATACATACGAGCTGCTAAGCTTGCTTGTAAGATTTAGTTTTAGAAGGGCATTGGGGGCGAAGTTTAGTCTAATGGGACGTCAATACTTTTTTTAATGGGCTGCTGCCTCTATTCAAATAAAATACTAATAACTAATTACAATACTGCAACTACTATAATATCATTGGAGCAAACTTCTTGTTCAAAAGTTATTGTAGTGATTTGTTATTGTTAATTTATTATTTTAATTTGATTTATTATACGGCCACCGACTAGGTGGACAGACGACCTGACTAAGATCGCAGGCAAGGGCTGGATGCGGGCCGCTTCCAACCGGTCCTTGTGGAAATTAATGGGGGAAGCCTTTGTCCAGCAATGGACGTCCTATGGCTGAGATGATGATGATGATGATGATGATGATGATGATGATTATTGAGCACAATATTTTGATAATTGTTACTTTTGAACTATCATGGTACCGACTTCGACAAGTTATTTCACACTTATGAAGTCGGTTCCATTTTTGGTTATATTTTTTTTACGTATGACTATCCTACTAATATTATTGACGCGATAGTTTGTATGAATGCATGGATGTTTGTTACTCTTTCACCCTCAAACAGCTGGACGGATTTGTATGAAATTTGGTATGTAGACGGTATGTGTAGGTACTCCAGGTCCCAAAATAACATACTTTTCATCATCATCATCATTTATCATCACCCCGCGGGTAAAACCGGGGGCGCAGCAAGTTGTTCATAACTGTAAACAGTTAAACTGACGAATCTGAAATCACAAATATTAATTTTTATGATAATTTCTACTTAAGGACAACAGAAAATTTGATAATTGCCTACTATAAGAATTACTACTATGGCTTACGTATGTAACAAATTAGTAAAATGCCATCTGTATAAATGGCTTGTAACTAAAGTGGGTACATAATTAAATTTACGTGACCTGAAACCTACAGAAATCGGGAGAGAGCTTTTCCCTAACTTCTTTGTACGCAAGAATAGTATCAGACATTTTAGATAGATGGCGGTTTTTAAATTACGATTTACTTTTCATGAACCCTTTCTATTTCAATCTTTTTCCGTATTGTTTTGAAGCGATTTTATAACTTAAACATATTTAATTGTGAGTCTGTTTGTTAACCGACTTCAAAAAAGTAGGTTACTCAATTGAACCGTATATTTGTTTAAAAAATATTTTTTTATGTATTTTCTCAGATAACTTCTTTGTTTATGAACCGATTTTGACGATTCTTTTTTTTCTTTGATTGTGTATACTTCCGTGGTGGGCCCATTTAAATTTCATCAAAATCGGTCAAGCGTTTTTTGAGTCACACTCCAATAACTGAAAAGTGCTTCACATAGCTCGACGATATTATAGTTGCGGTTGAACACTTCGAAGACTATACACAATGAGAATTGATCCCGTGAGTATAGCAAAAGTCACTGAAAAGGGTGAAAAAAAATGTTTACCAAAAAATGGAACCGACTTCAACAAAGTTAAAAAAAAAAACAATTATCAAAATATTGTGCGCATGGTACCGACTTCAACAAGTTATTTCACATTTTTGAGTGTTGATGTCGGTTCCATTTTTTGGGATTCGTTTTATTGTCATAGTGTATATTCACCGATTTCTTCACCCTCAATTAAGAAGTCGTCCAAATTAAGGAACAATAGACATATCTGTATTTATTGCTGAAAGCGATTTCTTCCAGTCAACCTTATTTTTGGAAGATTTTAACTAAATATATAGCCGTACTTTGATTCTTTTATTTATTATTTTTTAAATATACTAAGCTTTTCCATTGAACAAAATAAAGGATAACCAAATTTCCCGTTTAACGAGTTCAGTTCCGTGAATACCTCCGCAAATGACTTTAAACTGCAAATTTAACTTTATTCTCGTTAACTCTCATTTAACCTCATCCGACTTTCGTTATTGAATTAGAAGGGGTCTTATTCCAGAACAATTTACAAACGGAAAGAAACTGCTATCTCGCTTGATGATCAGTGACGATGTGGCCGAAGATGTTATCACGCTAGACCTAGAATGTTTACTGGCTCTCAAGGACAGCTGCCTAAATGCACTATGTGTTTGATGACATGTTTACGGGACTAGAACTCCAGGGATTGTAACTGTATTTAATTATCAGTATGCGCTATTCTGCTTTAAAAAAGACTTCTTTATCATTATCCTCATCTCGGCCATAATACCTCCCTCATTAACGGGGCAATACTCACCACGCTTGGCAGGCGGGTCGGCGAGCGTAGTATGATTCCCCATCTTCAGAAGGCGCTGCTGCCCATCTTTTGGTATGTGATCCCTTAGCCGACTCTTACGTCACCCGCGGGTAGAGATGGGGGAGTACTATTCTAGGCCGGTACCGCCACAGCTCGAAGACTTTTTATTATAAATATATACATAAGGCCACTCCTATTTCCCAGAGGTCGCGCACAAATCACCGATTTCGTATATAATTCGATGCTTCACTTTAAATAAGTTTTAAATGTATTCATATATTTAAAAAAAAAAGAATATATTTAAAACTTATTTATATATATATTAACATTCACACAAGGTCTTTAGGTCCCAAATTAGGCAGAGCCTGTGCTATGGTAACCTGACGACTGATATAAATGATATAACTGATATAAATGTATATAAATACTTAGATACATATAGACACCCAGACACAGGTCAAACAGACATGTTCATAAACACAAATGTTTGACCTGTCTGGGAATCGAACCCGGGACCGGTGGCTCACAAAGGAGAGTGCTCCAACTGCGCCAACGGGTCAGTCAACTTTTGTCCAATTCTTCATACAAGCTACATGTATTTTTATCTATAGTTATAGCTGCTTATTTAATTCTTAAATAAATTTGGAGGCTGCTTGTAAACAAAAAGGTTCTAGGAAAACGATTTTCTTAATTCATCTACTTGCATTGGACTTGACAAACGAACAAATAATAAAGATTCTGACCTGATGACACTTTCTAGCTTTATCTAGCGCTATACATACATAAAAAGGTATATTATATAATAATGTGTAAAACTTACGAGAATTTCTAAGAAAAAAAAGTAAATTATGTGGGCAGTAGCACCTTTTGTGTACAATGACATCAAACTGTGCTCGCCAACCCGCCTACCAAGCGTGGCGAGTAGTGGCAAAACCCCCCATGGTGAAGGCCTGTGACCAACAGTGGACGTCTTAAGGCTAACATGATGATGATTATGAGGTGATATATGATAGTACGAAGTTCGTACGAAGCATGTTCAGTGAATCAGAAAAATTAAGTATAAATAGAAGTTAGAACATTTAACATAATTTAGAAGAACATTTAATAGTTTCAGGGTTCGTAATAGGGGCGTGACTCAAAGAATGAGAACGCAGAAAATCTGCGTAATCGCGCATTCCGGGGGGAATTCATTATGTCGTATGCATAAATAAATATATATTTGGATAACCCGGTCTAACAATGGACAATTTATTATTTAGATTCCGGCTCTTCTCCGGGAATTTTTCATGCAAATGTCCGTGGTTTGCATTTTTTGTGCGGACGCCACGGTGATTATGGCACAGAGCGTTAGATGAAATAATTGGTGGGAAAATTTTGAAATTGCGCTCGGAAATTATATGGAATTTAGAAGTTGCTTATGTTAGTCTTTTCTGCCTGTCGCATAAAAACAAGAGATTCTTGTGAGTCATACTTCAAAAGTCTGAATATTCTAACTTTCCCAAGTCTGTACATATATGAAATCGCAGTGTTTACAAGAAAAAATCTAAACTTATTCAGTATTCCCAGGAGTGTTATACGTCACAATAATAAAGTGTGCATGCCTCTCCACAGGACCACATTATTTGGTAGCAGCGTATTTGGTATGGCCCCGAGATTGTACAATCGTTTACCAAAATCTATATTAGAATGCGAAAGGCTTATAACATTTATGAAGAGCCTTTTTACTTATCTATGTAAAAAATGTTACTGTTCAGTAAATGAATTTCTGAACGATCGCTTCTTGTAGTTACAAAATAATTTAGGTATATTTTGTTGTTTGACATTTAGATTAAGATAATATGAATAGTAGATCGCATCTCCGGATTGAAATCCAATATCGTTTACTTTTTACAAATGGACAATGTTGTCAAGAAAATTTAATTAAACAAATACAGATCTGTAAAACAAGGCTTTATCGGAGACAGACGACTCAGGGCAGTTCTGACTATTAGAGTGAGAGCCCGTGTAGCCGATTTCATTAGAGCCTTGAATAAAATTGGTATTTTATTACGTGGTAAGCGTTCTAAGCTTGTTACTATGGAACCCAATAAATTGTTTGTGTGAATAATGATTCATATTGACACGCTTTTTTATTTTTAGGGTTCCGTACCTCAAAAGGAGCCCTTATAGAATCACTTTATTTTCCGCCCGTCCATCTGTCAAGACCCTTTATCTCGGGAGCGCGTGAAGATATTGAGTTGAAATTAAATCGATATACTCAGGTCTACAGGTGCAAGCCAGGCTAGTTCGTGCCTTGGGAACAGGTGCAGAGTTCTGCTGGAAAATCCATGGTACATTTTTAAAAAGTGTATTCCGTCACAGCACGATCCAAGACTTTCTTTCGTTACACTTTGGCTGAAGTTTTCACTCCTTTTTCACAATTTTTTTTTTTTTTTTTTCATTGTGACTCCTTGATAACACATGCCCCACCAGATCATCACATAGCAATTAGCCATAATATACTATACAAATTGACTAACTTCAAAATTTACTGTAACAACGCTACCAGTTTGGTAAAACTCCTAAAATGCTGGCGGCATTGCCACGTTGAATTGCAATGCTTGTTCTACGTGCAAGGTAACCAGCATTTTGGTCACGTTTATTTTATCTTTATTTTTATTAATTAGTAATAACCCACTGACAACTGGTAGCTCAAATACTATTTTAGTAGCTGCAGCATTGTAAATAGTTATATTATCAGAAAGCGTAATTTTAATAACAGGTTTAAATAACCTCAATGTTACTACCGAAACCAAATTTGAAACCATTTCAACGTAAATGGCCTTTGTATTCCAAACTTATTCATTATATCCACCTAACCGTAGCTAGTACACATAAGAGTAACTTAATATGAGTACTTTGCAGGTAAACCACTGTGAATGATACGTGCGCACAAGGACAATGGCTGTGTTACCTGTACCACAAATAAACACATACCATCGACATAAGGAAAGTAAATGGACGGGTCTAAAACACACAATATCATCATAATCAACAAGTTAAAAGTTAAAACGTTACATTATTCAGGTTCGGCGGGAGTTGGTTTTGGTCGCCGCGCTATCACACTTAGGGTGTGTCAAATTGAGCTTTGAGCGTTTTGAGCACAGAGAGCGTGCTTAAAGTCAGTTCAAAATGCAGTGACAGCTGCACACAAAATGTATATGACGTCATCCATGACGTCATCATCCTGTGCTTAGAACGCTCACGACGACGAGGTAGAGCAGTGTGAGCGCTGTCAAACATATAGATAAATAATTACTTATGCCCTGAGAGTCAAACATCTGACTCATTATGAGAATCTGTCGAAAAATTGGTAGTTCGTCCACAAAAAATTAAAAACATAATTTTATATATCAGAAAAAAATGACCCATTTAGTGCCCATGAAGTACGGAAGAGAATGATTTAATATGAATTTAATGGGAACTGACATTTAAAGAACTCGCGTGCATTCACACACAAAAAGCCGTTCCGATTTGCTTACGAGCGTCAGCACTGTCTGTATTAAATTCATCTCGGAACAGCCAAATCCTTACGTACGAACGTGTGCACTGTGAGCTCAAATTGAAACGCAGCCTTAGTAGAGAGTATATTTCTACTCCGTAATAGTTCAGCACGTAGTTTACAAAAACACATGTTTCAGAAAAGAGACTGCGGATATAATTCTCTACGTGAGTATAAGAGACCGCCTATTTTAATGAGTAGGTACTACTCGTCACGGATGTCGGACAAAGCTTGTCGCAGTTGTTACATGGGTATATTGCTGTCCCGTATTTCTTCCCGTCATTGCAATACATACAAAATGTAGACTAAAATGAAATTTAGTGAAGTTAATTAATTTTCGATAAAATATAGTGATACTTACGTATGGAATATGATGCCTAAAGTCTTATTTTGTATTTATTATTATTATTTATTAACATTCACACAAGGTCTTCAAGTCCCAAACTAGGCAGAGCCTGTACTATGGTAACCTGCTGACTGATATATATACTTATATATATATATACACCCAGACACAAGTCCAACAGACATGTTCATGCACACAAATGTTTGACCTGTCCGGGAATCGAGCCCGGGACCAGAGGCTCAGAAGGCAGAGTGCTACCAACTGCGCCAACCGACCAGTCAGTGTATTTATAATGTGTCTATACACCTAGGGAACGCACAGGACGTTTTATTTTCAGATTTAAAGGTCGAATGTTCTCGTATGTGCCATTCTTCTCATGAACAGACCCTAACTGACGCGAATGTGCGCCAAGTGTGTCCCGCGACCACACTTTAGACAAGAAAAATTGTTTGACTCGGGCCCATCCATTTATTTTTATTAGGTCGATGATATTACGTACCTATACGTCGGTTGCCATAGCTTGTAGGAGTGGTAGATTCTCATAATTTCAAGGGCACCTGGCGCTCCTCCATTCGACCTCATTAGTTAGCGATTTTTGGACACACACAATCACAGCACACAAACATCCAAGATCCATGATAAACACATCGCATAAAATGTTTGCCCCTGCGGGAATTCGACCCCAGAAATAATGTCATTGATCACTGAGCCACGGCGACCGTCCTCCTTACCCTCGAGGGTACGTTTTTTTTTTATTTTTAGGTCACGGAGCAGTCGCACGTATTCGAGTACAATACATTTTAATAATATGTGAATTATATTAAAAATAACAAAGTTATTAGCTATTATCTAGCTATTATCTAGCTGTTATCTCTGCATAGTCCAAAGAACAAAGTCACATTCCGCGTATGTCCGTATTTCCGCGAACTTCTAGACGGCAAAGCGACAGGACGGTATTCTGTAGTTGTGGGTTCAAATCTCGCAAGCATCCGAATATTTTGGTTCAAAAATTTGAATGTTAGTTCCGCTTAGCATGATGTTAATGCAATACCACTAGTATTAATAGGCGAAAGGTTGTGTGCGACTGTGTATGTTTGTAATTCCTTCACGTTCAAACGGCTGCACTGATTTTGATGAAATTTGGTATAATAGAGACCCTAGATAAACACATAGGCTACTTTTCATTCCGAGCATAATTGCTGTTCCTGTAGGATAAGCAATAATTCAATAACTTCTGTTACTCCGTCACGCTCAACGGCTGTACCGATTCCGATGAATTTTGGTATGTAGATATTTCAGGCTAGCGTGCGTAACATCCTAGACCACATCGTCACTGATCATCAAGTGAGATAGTGGTCAAACGCTAGATCTATACAGTATAAAAAAATGCTCCACTCATTCATTTACCTACCTAATGCAAAAATCAATAACCGCGCTATTATTGTAACCGACGATTAAATCTTTTTGCTCTTAATACAGACATGGTTCTTGGAATTTATCCATTTTTCGACTGGCCGGTTGGCGCAGTTGGTAGCACTCTGCCTTCTGAGCCGCTGGTCGGGGTTCGATTCCCGGACAGGTCAAACATTTGTGTGTATGAACATGTCTGTTTGACCTGTGTCTGGGTGTGTATATGTATATAAGTATGTATATTAGTCATCAGGTTACCATAGTACAGGCTCTGCCTAGTTTGGGACCTGAAGACCTTGTGTAAATGTTGTCAAAAAAATATAATTAAAAGGCTGTCAACCCTTTCCTTGCATATAGGTGCTGTGCTTGTCTCTATAAAGATTAGTTGTGTCTCAGCCGACGCGTCCCACACCTGCGCCCTTTAAACAAACCTGCCACTTTACTGCTAAAAGGTACGAAAGTATGTATTGACTGTACGGACAGTAAATCAACTTACTACAAAATATACAGTTAATATAGAAGCATAAAGCTTACCTTAAGATATCTCCCTGTCTTGGCTTCAGCTCAAGCCGACCGACATCCAAACCTCAGTGGTGACCTTGAGCTAGTCGCCTCGTCCTGTCCTAGTGGCACAGCGCCGTCAGCGCTAGCCTCACTAAGCGGTGCGCCTTCTGCGCCCGCACAAATACCGGGCTGAGCACCATCTCTGCTCGCCCCCCCTCCGGTGAAGCTGTAAATGCCGGTAGAGGTAAACAGCATTAGTCCATTTTTAAAAAAACTTAGCATTTCCTATTATGATCCTTATAATGGAACTTCGGCCTTCCTTTTGAGGCAAGACTAAGTAGAAATCTTACTACCGGTCTCATAGAAGTCTTAAGCGGCTATAGATCCAAAAATTAGTGTTTAGAGGTCTAAACCGCACAAAGTCCACGGGGATAATGAAAGTTGTGTCAATAATAGAGTGTAGGAAAATCTGCAATAACTACAATCAACAATGATTACAAAATAACAATAAAGAACAACCTCTGGCGTCTTCTGATTAATTGTTTTTTTAAATTTTATTCAATTGCATTATTGAACAAAATTTAAAATAACTATTGAAGCAGTGAGTAACTACATCATGCGCTTAGTACAACAGGATAGATCTAGATGGCACTGTTATTAAGCACAAATAATAGTCAATTGCAATAAAACAAATCGTACTGAATAAGAATTACGCAAACCTATGGACTATGGGTCTTCTGAACAGGCTCAGAGTCGCACAACGAGCTATGGAGAGGGCTATGCTCGGAGTTTCTCTACGCGATCGAATCAGAAATGAGGAGATCCGTAGAAGAACAAAAGTCACCGACATAGCCCAGCAGATTAGCAAGTTGAAGTGGCAGTGGGCAGGGCACATAGCTCGAAGAACCGATGGCCGTTGGGGTCGAAAGGTTCTCGAGTGGAGACCACGGACTGGCAAGCGCAGCATAGGACGGCCACCAACCAGGTGGACAGACGACCTGACTAAGATCGCAGGCAAGGGCTGGATGCGGGCCGCTTCCAACCGGTCCTTGTGGAAATCAATGGGGGAGGCCTTTGTCCAGCAGTGGACGTCCTATGGCTGAGATGATGATGATGATGATGAACAATTACGCAATATATAGAATTAATTGAAATATTTTTATAATGGCTTACTTGCAAAGATGGACTTTTATACAGATGCCGTTGGGCCAATAACACATCGACTATGTCAACGCTTTAGTTGTTACGCCTTTAAGTGGAGTCCTTTGATGTGTACCTATCAGACTCCATATTAAATAAATAAATTCTTTATTTAAATCTTTTGACAATAAGATTACATGATAGAGTCTGCATGAAGTATGTAATTATGTAAAGTGATCCCTGTACCACGTACTAGTATGACCTGCGTTACAGGGTAACAGTTTCTTCCCGTGATTGTGACGTAATAAAAACAATAAAACATTTGCTGAAGTTGTGTTACTGAAATAACCTATATGTTCGCTTCAATCGTGAAAGTACAAAGGGTACGCAAAGTCGTTGAAATCTATTCAACTTCGTCTGCTAAGTACGGTCTACCTATACAGCCATTTTGACGTGATAGCTTTCCGATTTCCACTTTGCATCTTCATTGGCCGTTAATGTGATCGCTTTAAGTGATATAAAATATTTCGTACATATTTTTGGAGCTGAAGGATGAAGATAAAACGTGGACTCTGATGGTGAGACTGACGCGAGAGACTGACGTGACGCTCAGCGAACTATTTCGGAAAATCACTTTCAGAATGCTTTAACCGTATTTGTCCGTATGCGGTTTTTGAACCATAAACTTGCCGTAGTCTAATCTTAATATTATAAAGGGGAAATATTTGTAACGGATTGGCTCAAAAAATACTAGACCGATTTTAAAAATTTTTCCACCATTGGAAAGCTACATTCACCCTGAGTAACATAGGTTATAATATATTTTTTTAAACTAAGGATCCTTATAATTTGTGTTTTTCAATTTTTTTTAGCCGTGGAACCCGAAGTGGACCGCTAGTATTTAATAACGACGAATTCAAGAACACAACACATACACACAAAGTTCAGTATCGAAAAGGCATGAGATCGTTTAATAAATCAAGTAATATATCATTTCCATTCCGTTTCAATCGAGATTGTGTCATTAGCTGAGCATCAGGCGTCACTCGCTCTATGGAAACTTTGTTCGTGAGGATTTATTGCTCCAAGTTGCGTTCGCGCCTCTGCTTTTCCAGGACCCAGGAAATATAGAGAAGGTTTATACCCTATTTTATACCTTAAGAAAAACAAAGATACTGTTGTTATGTCTCGTGGGAACCCTGTGCTTTTACAGGACTGTGACAGCCCTATATGTTAACAATTTTAAAGAGCGGGTAGTTGAAGAAACTGCGTGCTGTTACCGATATTGTCACGCGCATTTTTCAGTCTTCTCGTGATCACGAAACTTCGAGGTGAACAAATTACTATGTAAATATTTTTCACGCGATCAGGTTTCGTTCGATTTTTAAATTAGTATTTAAATTTCCACAAGGACCGGTTGGAAGCGGCCCCCATCCAGCCCTTGCCTGCGATCTTAGTCAGGTCGTCTGTCCACCTAGTAGGTGGCCGTCCTATGGCTGAGATGATGATGATGATGATGATGATTAAAATTACAAATGTAGAGAAGGCATAAAGTTTTGGTCCTCTATCAGGTGAGACGCTTACACAAGAGATTGCTCTCGTGGGTACCAACACAGTATCAACATTCCGGCGCGCTGAAAGGAGCCAATAGGAACTCTGCTTCAATTTAAATTAATAAATAATTATTATGAAATTAACAACTTAAAAAAAAATGATTTATTATAATTATTAATATTTTTTTTTATTTGCTACTCACGGGATTAATTTTATTGTCACTGTGAATCTTCACTGATTTCTTCACCCTAAATTAGAAAGTCATCCAAGTAGACGTCACACTTGTCAATTATTGGAGTGTAACTCAAAAACTGCTTGACCGATTTAGATAAAATTAATGAAACCACCTCGGAGGTACATTCTTTCACACAAAAAAAGAATTTAGAGAATCGGTCCAAAAATGGGGAAGAAATCGGTGAACATACATAAAAAAAACATAACCACCTCCTTTTTAGAAGTCGGTTAAAAATAGTACATCCACATGCCTCATGGAAACCAACCATCCTTTGCAAAAGGACAACCAAGCGTCGTTTATGTAACTTGCTAATTACTTAACCAACATTCCTTTGCTTCAAAGGCAGCCCTTCGTAACAGAGCCAGTGTGTTAATTGTGTCCTGATTACTTGTAATTAATACTGCGGTGGTTTCGTCTTTATGAGGTTTTCGGGGCAATGTGTTGAGTTCACATAGAAGCTACTACACTATGGATTACAGGGATAGAAGTTGAATTAATATATATAATAAGGGACAACATTCATACAAGGTCTTCAGGTCCCAAACTAGGCAGAGCCTGTACTATGGTAACCTGATATATATACTTATATACATATACACACCCAGACACAGGTCAAACAGACATGTTTATACACACAAATGTTTGACCTGTCCGGGAATCGAACCCGGGACCAGCGGCTCAGGAGGCAGAGTGCTACCAACTGCGCCAACCGACCAGTGAAATAGAAAGTCAGTGAAATAGAATCGACTAGCAGTCCATCCCGGCTTCGCACGGTTACATGATTGAAGTTTTAGTGAGGATCTCTACTTTTGCATATAAAATATATCGCATGTGTTACTAAAGGATAATGTTAAATTCCAATGGTGAAAGATGGACGGTGAAACCTAGGTCGAAACTTCGACTATAAACGTGAGTAAAGCCGGATAGCACATATATATATTAATGTGTCAAACTCACGAGAATTTCCAATCAAAATTATGTGTCTAGCGTGATTTCACCTTCGACCACATCGTGGCTGACCACCAAGCGAGATATTAGATCAAATCAATAGATATACATTGTATTTTAAAAAACCGTACTGGCGTCAATGAGCAATAAGCGTCCAAACTTTCATATTTAATAGTATTTATTGCTAGTTGTTTTTAAGTAATTATGTAGCACTTTTTTTTCATTGGGCTAATGCCTTTATTAAAATAAAACACTAATAACTAATTACAATACTGCAGCTACTACAATAACATTTGAGAAATCCACTAGCTATTGGTACCATATAGATAACTCAAATGTTCTAACCCGCTACCGGCCGGCAGCGTGCCCAGGATGCTGATGATGCTGATGCAGGATGCGACAGCATTGTACCACTTCACTAGTATGTGACATTTTTGATTGGTCGTGAGTTTGACACATTATTATATCAAATTCAAATTCAAATTTATTTATTTTGCAGAAACATAGGTACACATAATGCTCGTATTCAAGGTAGTTTTTAGATCTCTATGCTCTTACCACTTAAGTATGGAAAATTACATATTTAAAAATATACACATCTAAATTCTAAAATTATACATTAATAAATTACTATTAACCAATTTTATAACAGTAATTAATACATTTATATCCGGATTAATGATGCTGATTATATAGATACATTATCCGGCCTTACTCACGTTTATATCCGGTTTAATGATGCTGATTATATAGATACATTATCCGGCTTTACTCACGTTTATATCCGGTTTAATGATGCTGATTATATAGATACATTATCCGGCTTTACTCACGTTATATCCGGTTTAATGATGCTGGTTATATAGATACATTATCCGGCTTTACTCACGTTTATATCCGGTTTAATGATGCTGATTATATAGATACATTATCCGGCTTTACTCACGTTTATATCCGGTTTAATGATGCTAATTATATAGATACATTATCCGGCGTTACTCACGTTTCTAGACCGCAACCGTTTACAGATCGGCAGCGTAAACTCACCTGAGTATGGACTTCGGACATACCCGGCATTAGGTCAAAACTTCGACCATAAACGTGAGTAAAGCCGGATTACATCTATTTAACAGTATGTGACACTTAAAACAATCAAACAAAAAATGCAACCGACTTCAACACTCAAAAGTGTGAAATAACTTGTTGAAGTCGGTACTATGATAGTTCACACAAAAGTAACTATCATCACAATATTGTGCTCATGGTACCGACTTCGACAAGTTATTTCACACTTTTGAGTGTTGAAGTCGGTTGCAATTTTCGTTAAAAAAATTTTTTTTCACCCTTTTCAGTGACCTGTGCTACTCACGGGATGTCGATGTCTTCAACCGCGACAATAATATCATCAAAATACGCGTAGCACTTTTCAGTTATTGGAGTATAACTCAAAAACCGCTTGTCCGATTTTGATGAAACTTGAATGGGACCACAACGGAAGTATACTCTGTCTAACAAAAAATAATCATCAAAATCGGTTCGATAAACGACGAAGTTAAATGCGAACACACATAAAAAAAAAAAAACATATATACGGTCGAATTGAGTAACGTCCTTCTTTTTTGAAGTCGCTTAAAAATATATTATTGACACATTGATTTTATACACAAATATATGTCTACACCAGTTCGTTAAAATGTCTGGAATGGAAGTGTCATATGCCCTTCAGAATAAAGTGAGTACGTGACGACATTTCAAGACGCAAACAACACCCTTCCAGACAACATTTTCGTATAAATAAAAGTGTTGTGTTCGATATAACACGAGTAGAGTGTTGTAAGTGGCGCGTAAATGCTAGTTCTCACTATGTGGTGACATTATATTTGTGATGGGACGTCAATCGGCGACGGCGAGATCGAGTCGATTCGATTGGGAAAGGTTTATAATTTTCATTCAAACATACAAATGACTCTTTTATACTAGCTCTCTCTCTCTCTTTTTACTGATTATTAGCTTGCGTTCGGAAACTGTCCCACCTGATGTAAAGTGATGACAATGTCTAGGATGTAGCACGCAAACCTAGAAGGTACCTATTCACTAATAAGTACACCACATAAGAAAGTGGAAGAGAGACGCTTCGTACGTATAGGTGGTATATCTACCATATAGCGACTGCCGTACGTCGAATCGACGGATGATAGAAAGGGGTTGGAGAAATCAGATTATGTAACTCCAGTGCTCATTCTCTGAAATGTATCCGATAGAAAACCGATGGGCAAGGCTCTGAAGCCTACGTTCCACCAAAGAGTTACTGCCGATGATCCTTTTGGCTCGCCTCTCGATTGACTATAGAGCTTCTTTCTCTTATTACAGGATCAGTTGAAGGCTAAGTATCAACTGAAGCTTCCAAAGTCAGGTGGTTATGTCCAATGAAATACTCCACTGAATACAACATATTGAAAATATTTATTTATTTAGAAGATGAAGAAAATTGTGTATTTAAAGTACTTAATATTATAAGGACTTTACATGTCCATTTCCAGATTTTTATAAAACAAAGTTTCATAAAAAAGACTTAGCTTAGCATACAACACTTTAAATTACAGTGTTCGTCCCCCCTCGCCTCGTCCAACGGGGCTACCATCATATGATGGGGCCGCAGGCATAAGTGCCAGTATTGAGAGACGCTGCTCCACTATCCTCTGAGGCTATCCAAGCGGCTGCCTAAGGGTTTTTTTTTCATCTGACCCATGATCCCATGATTCCTTAAATGTGACGAATGTTGTATTTAAGAAATTTTAGCGTTTATTGAAAAACTTTTTGGTCCCCAAGGTGGTTCACCCACAACCTCGTGTCAGTTGCCGTTACGAGGGGAGGGTCGCCTCCCCTTCGCCCCGCTGGAGAGGTCCCGCTGGAGGATTTACCGCGAGGCTCCGTCGCGATAATCACGATGCTCCAGCAAACCTCAAATACCCCGCCGGCCTCCCCATGCAGGCGGCATGCATTTCCTGGTCAAAAAAGGTTGTTTGGTGTTCAACTATGAACTCCATTCTAGGGAGACGTGTGTTATGGCGTTATAATTATTTACCCGATTCTATTTTTTTGTTCTCTGTAGGAAAAATATCAAGAGATGACCAGATTCAGTGATGGAGAGGCACCGGAAGGAGAAGAAGATATTACTTTATTTAATAGGCACCGAACTGATAGACGAATATGCGGGATGGCATAATATCATCGGATGTCCGACATAGTAGGGACGTGGTGTCAGCGTGCGTGCACACCTGCCCACGACACTGCCGATTCTGCCATAAATCGAAGCCTCTCGCGACTGTCGCCAACGTCCAATATACGAGAGTTATAGGCCAGGAAATTAATTCTGTCGACGCAAGCAGGGTTACGCCAGAACGGGCCGGGGTGAGCGTGCCGTTTGGATTTCCTCGGGATAGTGGTAAAATTGCTTTTGGATTTATAATCTCACTAATATTATAAATGTGAAAGTTTGGATGGACGGATGGATTGATGGACGGATGTTTGTTACTCAATCATGCTCAAACGGCTGGACGGATTTGGATGAAATTTGATATGTAGATACTTCAGGTCTTGGAATAACACATAGGCTACAATTCATCATCATCATCATCAATCATCACCACGCAGCTAGTCTCGTATAAATAAAGTATATCTTAGTACTTACATGCATTTATTTAATGGGAAATTTGTCATTAATTATACAAAGCTTATTGAATGACGATCGATTGTTGGAACATGCTTAATATTGTTAAGTTTATATTACTGTTAAAAAAAGTTTTATAATATAAATAATTAAACGGGTGAATCTCAATACTTAATGCGTTTTCGATGTTCCATTTGAGAAATATACTACAATAATATTTCTATGTAATCTTCTTCTTCTTGTCCTTATCCCACACTAGGTGGGGTCGGCACAACATGTTTTTCTCTTCCATTCTCCTTTATCATTAGTCGTCTCAATGCTCACACTTTTCATAAACATATCATTAACGATTTCATACTTCTCCGTGACTTGCCCATACCAAGCATATTTTTATGTAATATTGATTTCAATTGATTCAAATGTGTCTACAACTCCAAGAATGTACTGACAGTCGCTGTGGGGCAGTGGTAGTGATATGATTTCTGTGTCTACGAGACCCTGGGTTCGAATTCCAGCAGGGGCAAACATTTGTGCGATGAGTGTCGATGTTTGTCCCGGGTCTTCGGTGTTTGAGTGCTGTAAATGTGTGTATCCATGCCTCCCGCGACACATGGAATCCTAGTGCGGGGGTCCAAGTGTGATAAATAAGAAAATAAATAAATGGATACTAGGATGCGCGTTACAGTTGTTGTTGCACAATGTACATGCTCGCATATTGCATTTTTCTATGTATGTAAATAAATAATAAGTAATAGTTTAATAGTAATAATAAGTTTGTGTGTATGTGTGTATGTTTGTTACTTCTCCACGCTCAAACAGCTACACCGATTACGATGAAATTTGGTATGGAAATAATATAAACCCTGGATCAACACATAGGCTACTTTTATCCCGGAAAAAGTATAGTTCCCTTGGGATAATTAAGGGTAGCGGGAAAACCGTAAACCATTCGGTTAAAACAGCGGGGCGGTACTAGTAAATAAATAAATACAATAAACTTATATTTTCGAAATTGATAATAATAATAGGTACCTATTATTGAAAAACGCAAACCCATTTTTTTTTTGCTTTATATGAGCTATTTCTGTATTTTGTAAAAGCACAGGAAGGCATTAGAGACATAATTAATTATGTCGATTAGATTCAAAATGGCTAATTACGACTACAGCAATTAAGCCGTTTTGGTGGTGCAATAAGTGCATGAACCTAATTTATGCGGAATGAGTATGGGTTAGTGCCGAATTTCGCTTTTTTAAACATATCATTGGTATTTATTTATTTATTTATTAACATTCACACAAGGTCTTCAGGTCCCAAACTAGGCAGAGCCTGTGCTATGGTAACCTGATGACTGATATATACTTATATACATATACACACCCAGACACAGGTCAAACAGACATGTTCATGCACACAAATGTTTGACCTATCCGGGAATCGAACCCGGGACCAGCGGCTCAGAAGGCAGAGTGCTACCAACTGCGCCAACCGGCCAGTCAATAATAAAATTATTTCTTCAATCTGTTATTAATTATTTAGTAATAAAATTTACCCTTAATCTCCTTATTACAAAGACCACGATTCCCCAAAAACAGCGCCAATTCTTCATAATTCCCACAGAGCTCGGAACTCAATTGACAAGTGCTTCACAAAGATAAGGAAACCGGGCTAAACTTTGACGAAAGTTGAATGAAATACCATTAAAAGTTCCATGGTCGCCCTATCTGCAGCGACAAACGAAATTGATTTTTCCTATAAGCCGCTTAGATAGCGGAGCCGGGGAATAAGAACTGCTGGGTAGTCTCGTGTGACGTGCATCTTTGGTGAAACTTTAATACAGGAGTAACACGATCATACATTGGACATGTGAGGTAGGCAACTTTTGAGGGTATATATATATATTTTATAATCACAATAGGCAGGAGTTTGACCACTATCTCACCTGATGTTAAGTGATGATGCGGTCTACGATGATTCACGCCTGCCTAGAAGATACCATTTCACTCGTGACTTGAAGATGCCCAGATTGTATAATATATGATATGCAAAGGTAGTTTAACCGTTATTGATTTCTTACAAAGATACTACTAGAAACTACCGACTAAAAAGAAATCTTTTAGTTTTATAAAATTTAAAACAAATAACAGTTCATGCAGGTGAATTCTGATTGGACAAAATTTGATTCCATTTGCTAATATATTAGTGAAAAAAATAAATCCAAGCAATATTATTCCTACATCTAAAATACTCGCAAACGGTTTAAAAAAAAACAATCGCAATGCCAGCCAGTGAAAATGGAGGTTATTTTTGCGGTAATTTTTAATGAACAGAACGGCCGCAAAACCCTATCCCACTAATATTATAAAGGAGAAAGTTTATGTGTATGTTTGTTACTCATTAAAGCTCAAACGGCTATACTGGTTTCGATGAAATTTGGTACGGATATAGTTTAGACTCTGGATTAACACATAGGCTAGTTTTCATCCCGAAAATAATTGCTGTTGCCGTTGGATAATTAAGATAACGGGAAAAACGCATTCCACGGGAGTTAAACTCCGAAGCGGGCTCTCCGAAACTAGTGAACCGATTTGAAAAATTCTTTCACTGTTGGGAAGCTATACTATTCCCGCGTAAAATAAACTATTTTATTGTCAAAAAAATTAGGTTAATTTAATTTTTAATTTTTATAATCATGTAAAGCCGGGGCGGACCGCTAGTTTATTATATGAATACAAAATCACAAGTATTTAATGAAGTATTTTACAAATTTTAAAGCATTTCGGTTGTCCTTATATTTCCCCCAACTATCATAGTCGTAGTATAGACTCGAGAAAAAATGAAGACCAAGCATGGAGAGCACGTTTCTAAGGACGCCTCAAAGCACGGTCATTAGAAGAAGTACATTTCAGCTGCAAGCTTCAGCGACAGCACCTACTCATGCCCTCACATCTTTGTGCACAAAGTGTCCTTAACACTGAGTGTAGGTTTCCTGGTGACTCTCTTGTTAGTTGATGTATTTCGTGTAGTTCATTGTTCCACTAAACGACGGTCGCCGTGGCGCAGTGATCAGTGTCAGTGACATGACTTTTGTGTCTCCGGGACCCTGGGCTCGAATCCCAGCAGGAGCAAACATTTGTGCGATGAGTAGATAGTTCATTGTTCCACTAAACGACGGTCGCCGTGGCGCAGAGGTCAGTGTCAGTGACATGACTTTTGCGTCTCCGGGACCCTGGGCTCGAATCCCAGCAGGAGCAAACATTTGTGCGATGAGTAGATAGTTCATTGTTCCACTAAACGACGGTCGCCGTGGCGCAGAGGTCAGTGTCAGTGACATGACTTTTGTGTCTCCGGGACCCTGGGCTCGAATCCCAGCAGGAGCAAACATTTGTGCGATGAGTAGATAGTTCATTGTTCCACTAAACGACGGTCGCCGTGGCGCAGAGGTCAGTGTCAGTGACATGACTTTTGTGTCTCCGGGACCCTGGGCTCGAATCCCAGCAGGAGCAAACATTTGTGCGATGAGTAGATGTTTGTCCCGGGTCTTGGGTGCTTGTGTGCTGTTATTATGTGTCCATGCCTCCCGCGACACAGGGGATCCTAGTGCAGAGGGTCTAAGTGTGATAAATTAGAAAATAAATAAATTGATACTAGAATGCGCGTTACAGTTGTTGTTGCACAATGTACATGCTTGCATATTGCATTTTTCTATGTATGTAAATAAATAAATCCTACTAATATTAAAAATGCGAAAGTTTGTGTGTATGTTTGTTACTTCTTTACGCTCAAACAGCTACACCGATTTCGATGAAATTTGGTAAGGAAATAATATAAGCCCTGGATCAACACATAGGCTACTTTTATCCCGGAAAAAGTATAGTTCCCGTGGGATAAGTGAGGTAGCGGGAAAACCGTAATCCACGCGGGTGAAAGAGCGGGGCGATACTAGTAAATAAATAAATACAATAAACTTATATTTTCGAAATTGATATCAAGAGCATAGGCAGAATAGCTGATGTTATCTTGGATACATATGTACATAGGTAAACCTCTGTAAGTACCCGATATCTGCGACATGACATGGGCGGGACTCTGGCGCTGGTTCTTGGAATATATTGAATACTAAATCTGCTGACTTGACGCTATTGGGTTTAGATTAAATCACCTGTGCTATGGTGTTCCAGTAAAGCTCGGTTCTTTAATGTGTTTACTTGTAGATAAAAGTAAAGGAAATAATTTATACTCATTTGGTTTTTTTTTTTCAATTAGCATGTCTATATTTTTTATAATGATCTAGCGTTTGACGACTATTTCACTTGATGGATGTGAGGATGTGGTTGAAAATACTATCACGCTAGACCTAGAGTGGCTCCTGGCTCTCAAGGGTTGCTGCCTGAACACACTGTGTATTTGTTGTATGTATTGCTTCCGGGCTGTTTGGCCGTGGTCTAAGTGAAACTTGTGTTCCAGACGTTTCGTCATTTTCATCACTAATGACTCTGTTACTCAGTAACAGAGAAGACGCTGCGAAGGAGAGTTCTACGCTCTTGTCGCCGCTCGGACCTGAAACACTGAAGATGTCGACCACAGTGATCGACGAAACGTCTGGAACACAAGTTTCACTTAGACCACGGCCAAACAGCCCGTAAGCAATACATACAACATGCAACGCCGGCCGTGAAAGCTTTAGAGTTTACACACTATGTATTTGGTAATCGTTTTTTTTTAATTGAAGGTTTTTTTATTACATATTATGAGCTTGCGTTTGACAACTATCTCACCTTATGTTAAGTGATGACGTGGTCTAGGATGTATATATGTGTATATACAGGGTGGTAGCTACCAAGGCAGGTATTCGAAAGTACCGACTGGTATGGTGGTAGACCATGCCAAAAATTTGATGAGGGCGTTACCTTCACCGGAAGCTCAAGCCGTTGGTGGGGATTGAACAGTATACGTTAGTTTGACAGCCAACGCTACCGCTGCTGAGCTATCATCGCTTCAAAACTATACCATGCTATAATTAATTATATATCCATTTTAAGACATCATTTCTTCAAATAAGACAAACAAATGTTTTGTCTCGAATCCATATGCTCTGCCAAGACAAGCGGCCAAAACCACTGATTTGAGAGACCTAAAATCTATTTATGACCGCTTGCTGGACTGCTTCTAAACAGTTTTTATGGAGATCAATGGGAGACGCTTTTGTCCAACAGTGGAAGTTCTACGCTTAAAATTACTATGATGAGGCAGGATATGAAAATCAAGAGCGCAACGAAAAAGACTTTTAATCATGGTCCGTCCCAGCCGGACGTCCATTGCTGGAAATATGCTTTCCCCATATCGGCGGGTGTCAGTATACTCATTGGCTTAGTGTTGCTTAACAACGCCATCTATTGTCAAATAGCTTTAGCTTTGCAGTGTCGGTAAAGCAGTTCATACAATATTTATATACGTATTATACAAGAATTGCTCGTTTAAAGGTATTAGATGACGTGTAGGTAATTCCAGATATTCGATGACTTCAAATGTAACTTGTTCTCCCACTTTGTCTACACAACAAAGGAGTCCCCCCTCTATCTGAGATGTAACTGGCATCATAATAGCAAACTTCCAGGGGAGCAGGAAATATCAATCGCTCCAAATTGTGCCCTCCTGAGGGACCTTGAATGCCAAACTCACGACTTACCTAATGATGCATTACGCTGAATCACTGCTTCCCTATCTATTTACAATCACGTTCTTCCGATACGAAAATTAACTTTAATTCTGAGAGGTAGAGTGTGAAATAGAATGGGCTCTGAGTTGCTGCGTAGGGAAGTGTCGCAAGCAGGTTATATCGAATGTTCCGGAACTATTCAATGTTATCGAAATGCCAGATCCAGTCGCGGTACATTACTGTGCTTTGTTACGAGGCCGGTATATACCTTCCCTATTTTATATAGGTACATATAAATATACTGCTTGCGATAATCTTATAAAAATGATTGTGTCTAATCATATACATTTATAGATATTTGTGGCGAAAACCAACATGCCATATAGAAGATATACAATTAAAACTAATCTAACCATTTTTTTTTTAAAACAGTTGTATGCCGACTCCTACTCAGTATAAAATGCTGGTTATTGCAACCAGCGCTGGTCTTCCATTGGGACCGGAGAGTGACGTCACGCACGAATATATACTACACAGTGCAATTATACACACAAGATAATATTTTTCTACAAATACAATACAATTGTGACACAAAAAAACAAAAAAGATATATTCCAACAAGAGTTGTTTTTTTCTCATTTAGAGCATATTAAAGGTTATTGAGAATCGAGTTCCCAACTGATATGGGGGCGGGCGCAACATGGGCATTCGACATAATTTTCATCTTGTCCATGTTCATTTTAAGGCTCACCCTTAGGGAAACTCGAAGAACCGATGGCCGTTGGGGTGGAAAGGTTCTCGAGTGGAGACTACGGACTGGCAAGCGCAGCATAGGACGGCCACCGACCAGGTGGACAGACGACCTGACTAAGATCGCAGGCAAGGGCTGGATGCGGGCCGCTTCCAACAGGTCCTTGTGGAAATCAATGGGGGAGGCCTATGTCCAGCGTCCTATGGCTGAGATGATGATGATGATGATGATGAAAGGTTATTACAACTCATGTTCATAATTACTTTATACTGTTTCTAGGAGTATAACGTGGTACTTACGCGTTGTCGATATCTAGATCGACAACTGTTTCGGCTTCTTACGGAAGCCTTCACCAGGATTGACATCAGTATATTTTATTTTTGTTTTTTGTGTCTTGCGGCTGTGTAAAGTTATAACCATAGAAACAGTACAAAAGATATTAAAGGTGAAGAAATCAAGTCGTCAGTATAAATACAGCTTTATTTCATCCCATCAGGTGCGTTCCATTCGCGATAAATTTAATAAACTTCATTATTTTGCTTGCATATTCTATTTCAGCCGTAACTTTTGTGACCGAATGAGCTGTTTAGATTCAACTGTTTCTGTACACTTATGGTCGTTTTCAAAAGTCGTACATCAAATACCCAAATCGTAAAAAAAAAATTATTTTTGTTTCGCAGGACATAACAATAATCAAATTAATCGTTCTGAACGCTTTTGGAAAAGTTGGCGTGTGTAACATTCATCGTAGCAATTTGTTTGTCCAATATAGGTCTGATTAATCAGATGACACATCATATTTTTGCACGCGAAACTATGTTAAGCTCTGAAAATACATCTGACATGTGAAGTCACTACGAATTAAAACATGTTCCGCTCAATATTCCGCACTGCTGGGACCCGAAACTTCCCTTTAGGCCAACATTTTAGGCGATAATCCACCAACATTGGCTAACAATTTGGCCAATATTGGCTTACGCGTAGGTAATTTAGCAGTCTTAATATAAAGTCATTATCGCCTAGTACCTACTTTTCCCGTAATAACTTACAATTATTTATAACTTACTTCTAATAACTATATTATCTTCAAGTCGCGAGTGAATAGGTACCTTCTAGGTTTGCGTGCTAAATCCTAGATAACGTCATCACTTAACATCAGGTGAGACAGTTGTCAAACGCAAACTTATATTATGAAAAAAAAAAGAAATGTAAAATCTATGACATATAACAAAATAAGCTTACAATACTCGACTTAATAAAAGGGAGAGTATATTAAGGGAGAATATTTTTAATTCGTACCAAGTAGAGAAGGTATATTTACTTTCTTACAATAAGTTCTTAATTCTTGGACAGAGCCACAAGAAAAGGCTCCAATTGTTTGTTTAAAAAAAAAGAAACAACAAAACTTTGCCTACATCACTATTACTTTTTATATTAATTGGGCCTTATTTCCTACGATTTTGTGACCTTTCCACCAGTTTCCTTAAGCTAATAAGCCATACAACTATGTAATCCTTCGGATAATCCGTGACGAACACGCAGAGCTTTAACTTGCCGGCAAACTGGACTATTCCCTCGTACGTAGGTCGATAAAGTAAACGGTCAAACGGTCAACATTGTGCCTTAATCTCTTTTGTGACACACTCTCTAAGTCTTTTGCAATTGAATAAAATTGGAAAAACATTCTTGTACATGTAAACTCTGAGGCTTTCACGGCCGGCGTTGCATGTTGTATGTATTGCTTTCGGGCTGTTTGGCCGTGGTCTATGTGAAACTTGTGTTCCAGACGTTTCGTCGATCACTGCGGTCGACATCTTCAGTGGTTCAGGTCCGAGCGGCGACAAGAGCGTAGAACTCTCCTTCGCGGCGTCTTCTCTGATACTGAGATCGACGAAACGGCTGGAACACAAGTTTCACATAGACCACGGCCAAACAGCCCGAAAGCAATACATACAACATTCTTGTACATGTCAACTAAGATTACAGTTACTCGAAATGAATTACACAGCCTAAGCAGGGTTAGCACATGCAATTTGAACATATTGATAGAAAGTAGGGTGTGGTGAATGGGACCAAGATTGTATACGACTTTTATTAGGGTACTACATCTATAATTGCAGTGGTTATGGTGGTTCGATTTCCATAAAAAACCTATTTTTACATTTATGTAAAAAGAGAGTTTATTTTGCACTGTTTAAACTGTAATTCGTTTAGATATTGGGCTTTATTTGCGGCAAATCACATTTCTTTGCAGTAAATAGTAAAATAATAGAAATAATAACACTGTTATTTTCAAAGATTAGTAGAATTTTGTGTTAATTTTTCTATTATTCGACTATTTTCTAACCCCCTTCGGGATGTGGAAAATACTGCCTATTCTAGACTCGGCCTTCAGCTTCATACAGCAACAATAATGCGTTACAGACCAGATGGAACTCAGACTACGGCCTGTTGAATGACTGCCATTTGCTCGGCCCACAGCCTCGCAGGTTCGATACTCAGGCTTCGGCCGCGCTAGTTACTAGGAGGTTAATAGTTTAATGCGTTACACTCGGAATACAGCCAGTGGCCTACACCCTCGCAATAGACCACGCTTTTCGTCCTTTGGCATCGCGGGCCAAAGAGCTTATCGTACTTCATACCAGTATAGATGAACTATAAACTAGTACCGAATGGAAGATAAAATACGGAGCTCTTTTCATAAAATTCGGGTATATTTGAATGTGTATGAAAACTTCGTTAGCCATTTCGTGAATTCACAAACGGCAAGTTGACCGTTCACCAAGAATTCACCTGGAATCCCTTTCACCAGACATTCCTGTAGAAACGGGTAAACGACAAACATCATCAAAGGGCTACGTCTGACAATTTGTCGTCTCTTGATTGGACACGTAGCCTGCACGCACCTGCGACACCCTTAGCTAAGTGCCAGCCCTAAACAAAGAGATTCGAGGTTACAAGTTATAAAAAATAAGCGGGTTGTTCACTCCAAACACAAATGTTCTACAATGGTCTACTGTTAATGTGAGGTTGTCATAATTACTTTCATTTCAAATTTAAATTAAAACGGATGTTTTATTTATTTTTATCCCGGAGTTTAAAGCACTGTATAGTCGACCAAGAAAATGATCTAACAGTAAAGATTTTTTTTTGTGTAATCGATGGGCAAATACCGAGAAGCTTCAGCATTAAAAACTGTCAATATAATTGTACGGGAAAACGAACCTTGTTGTTTTATGATAACACATTAGATTAGATTTAAACACATTAGATTTAAATATCTAAGAAGGTAGATACAAGTACTTTTAAAAAGCGTTTTCATAAACAAATGTAATCCAATCTGCGCTAGACCATAGCTAATGTAATACAGGTTGCAGAAATAACCATAGTTAATTCAAATTTTATATTGTTGTTGTATTATTGTATGTATACATTATTAATTGATTTTAACTGAATTTACATTTGTATAGTCATCATCATCTCAGCCATAGGACGTCCACTGCTGGACAAACGCCTCCCCCATATTTGTATAGTCCCCCATTTGTATAGTGTTAACTATCAATTTTTAGCGGAACTTTGGAGTCATATAACTTCAAAAATGTATTATGTAGTTACTTTATTTTTTTAGGTTATAATATGATACACGCATTATTTGCAAGCTGCAACTTAGAAATGTGGTTTATCATATTTTACACATACATAGTGTATAGTATGGGTTGACTTGCTTGGATGTGTTATAAAATTACTTTTATAACACATCCAAGCAAGTCTGAACAAATAAAAAAAAGGAGGAAGTGTAATTCTGTAATTTCAAATATCAATGGCTAAATTTTCAAATATTCTTTTTATTTTTAATTACTCCTTCAGCTGCTGCTGACACGCCCCGTTCGTAGCATTGTTATACATATTGGCCCATATGATTGATTACCTTAAGTCTACCAGCAATAATTTTTAGGACGGTATTGGCACTGATGCGCTCGTATTTTGCCATATTGAATGGGATGAAGACTGAAAACAGCAAAGTTTATCAATGCGATCTTAACCAATTAGCGATTCTGCTGTAACGCCTTAGACGGGTCATTTGTGCGATTTAAAATTGAGCACTTCTATGCTGTGGAAGTCTCGTTAATTTATATTACTCGCCGAAGTTTCAGGAACAAATTATGTTTCACAATAAAAAAACAATTGAACATTTCGATATGTATATGCCCAGACTGATCAATAGATATAAACCTTATAGAATACATAAGTGAATACGTTATTTGTATTTTTCGCTCTATACTTTGGGACAGTTTTGGGGCGCAGATGCCATAACAAGGGATTTTAGCCAAGCATAGGATTCTGAGGATTTATTATACAGCGTTATTAGAAATTAATAATTACTATGTAATTATTTTAGTGCATTAATATCAGTATGTTTGCTTCACTTGAATACATTATTATTATTAGTTTCACCTGCCATTTTCCCGGATAAACACTAAAATTAAACACCGCCATTTCTCACTCCTTGCACCATACAAACGCACAGGTGCGCACGATTGTCGTATGCGGCACTTGAATGCCTGATGCAGGCATTGAGTTGTGAGCTTTTAGCGGGGAGTGACAACCGTCACTCGGGGCTAATCGAGTAGGGAGGCTTTAAACATTTGTTGTACGTGCTCGATACAAGTACTTAAATGAGAAAAGAGAGTTCTCAAGTATATATACAGTATAAATATCTACATAAAGTAAGCTTAAATTCATACACCTAAAGAATATAATTGATTAATGAATATGATTTTATACCTACTCATATTTTGTAGGCGCCTGCACTTAACATAGTTTATTCTTACAATCCTAAAATTACCTTATTTTTGTGTAAGCTGTATATGCCTGTAATAGGTGTACTATATCAGAATGACTAACTTGACTTCCGTCATAATCTTAGAGTTAATTATATATTGATATATATATAATATGTACACTGTTGGCGTATCATAGTAATAAATAAATATACATTTATTTTTTACTCAGCCCCCGCAGTTTCACCCGCGTGGATTACGGTTTTCCCGTTTGCAAATTCAGAAGGTGCTAGGTGCTGCTTCTTACGACACCCACGTGTAGAGATGGGGAAGTACTATTCTAAGCCGGTACCCCACGGCAGACCCAGTATTTTTACACTATATATACCATCACATATCGTATTGTTTATAATGTCGGTATGTAGTTAACACATCAAATATGAAAGTACTGGCCGTGGTGGTACCGGCCTAGAATAGTACTCCCCCATCTCTTCCCGTGGGTGCCGTAAGAGTCGGCTAAGGGACCACGTACCAGAAGGTGGGCAGCAGCGCCTTCTGAGGATCGGAAATCATACTGCGCTCGCCAACCCGCCTGTCAAGCGTGGCGAGTATTGGCTAATCCCCTCTATATGGGGGAGGCATACGTCCAGCAGTGGACGCACATGGCTGAGAAAGAAGATATGAAAGTAAATAAACTAATTAACACGAAACACTCAGCCACCCACACGTTTCCTATCACACATCACTGCGGTGGCTGAAAGCTAAGCTCTCGAGGTGTTCGTTCAGAAATATAATTAAACTGAAGGGCCGTTATCCGATCAAGATAATTTTCCCCTTCAATGGCAAAGAAAATCTTCTTTAGAGCTCGTCTCACCTTGTTGAACTTATCAGGGCTGCAAGTACCTACTCCTATAGGAAGTGTTAATGGGAAAGTTTAAGAAGCATCGAGTGGATTTAACCCTCTGGGTTTGTGAAAAATTTTAAGTGTGCTTGTACTAGCTGCGTCCCACGGTTTCACCCGCGTGGTGATGAAAAACGGTGATGATGGTAAAGATGAATATAAGCCTACGTTTTAATCAAGGGTATAAACTATCTGTGTTCCAAAATTCGGTACCGACTTCAACAAGTTATTTCACACTTTTGAGTGTTGAAGCCGGCTCCATTTTTTGTTACTTTTTTTTTGTAATAGGGAATTCTGAAATAGCTGTGTAAAAATGCAGATTAATTCGCTTGTTTTCGGAATTGTTTTACAAAAGTAGCAGAAAATAAAAGCTACGATTTCCCCTCATACATATTTCCTCTACCACAAATCATCCGCCACCCATTCGCATACCGCTTCTGCATGCATGCTGGACGCATTCCTCGACGGTTTTATGGGCGGAATTAAATATCCATTGCCAACACCGCTTAGTGAAAGCTGAAGCTACGCTAGGCGGCACTTAGTGAACAACGAAGAAAACAACCATGCATGCAGAATGGCTTGAACCTGCCAAAAGCTCGTTGGTAAAGATTGGGCACACTTAGACCAACGGAGCTACGCTAGGCTAGTGGTTAAGATTTGTCCACTATTTAATCGTTAACATATTATTAATTCATATTTAAGATTCATCGAATGCTCTGTAACTTTTAAACAATTCTAACAAAGCATGTGTCCTTCGAAACATGTAGATAAATGTTCTGAGGTTTTAATAACTTATGCTAGCTTAATTAAAAAGAGGTTTAGCAAACATATCCAAATGTAACAAGTGAGGTATGACAAATCTCACGTGAAGATGAGTTAAACCGGATATAACATATTTAATTAAAATAACACGATATCAATCAATCAAATCAATCAAAAACAATTTATTGAACACTTTAACAAAGAATACAAAATAGAATATAAATTATATGTTATTTTTTAATAGAAAACCATGCTCAGAACGCGCTTTTTCTACTGATTGACACCACTTGCTATAAATATAACATTGTAAGAACTATTTGAAATGTATTAACTCTGCATGAAATCAGTTCGACTCTTCGTAAACAATACAATATAGATTCCAAAGATGTCGCCCTATTTATTAGATTTTTTTATCAGGATTTAGTGTATAACTGAGTGAGCTTGTGTGTCCTGCATCGTAATCGTTGTAGTATGCGCCATCTTTTCGTTTGTGGTGCTATTTAGAAACGAGGTTCTTCATTGTTAAGTGCATTATACGAATTAGAATTTTAGCGTATGCTAGGTTTCAGATTTGAGGTAGTTTTAGTTATTTAAAACGAGGAATACTTTGAAATTATTAATTAAACCCAAACTCACGGACTACACTGCGATTATTAACACGAGCGTAACTATCACTTAAGTTGGCTTCAATAGAATACAATACTAAACAAATACTCTTTATTGCATACCATGTAAAAGAAACAGGAATAGAAATTATTACATTATAATAGTATAGAATCGGCGTAAATGTGATCTGTAAAAGAATTTCTTTACTTACGAATAGGTAACGTTTAGTGAAAACTGGCATTTATCGCAATGATATTATATGTTTATATGAGGTAGAGGTCGCACAAGCGCGCGGAAACTGAGGCGGCAAAATTAAGTCAATTGTAGTAATTTTCATTGCGACGCGTATTTTAAGCGCATGTCTAAACATATGGCTATCCTTTTCTATATTATTTGTACCGTATTATCTGTCGCAGTAAGCATGTTTATGTCGTAAAGGAATAAAATCTGAGCACCGCGCAGTATGAATATACGTCTTCTTTAGTAAAACATCATTGATTTATCGCTTATTCGCTTCAAACTATCTCTTCTATCACTTCTTGCAATCCTAAATGCACAGGATGGAGATAGTGCAGAACGGTGCAGACTAATAAATCAGTGTGCGTCGAACATTAAATCTTATCCCAGTAAGCGCTGCCAACATGACAACGAAGACTTCCATGGAAAACAACGGAAGCCTAGCTAGTTATCCGTTTCCGATATCATAATCCTACTAATATTATAAATGCGAAAGTTTGGGTGTAGATATGTAAATGTTTGTTACCTCTTCACGCTCAAACGGCTACACCAATTTCCATGATATTTGGTATGGAAATAGCTTATGCCCTGGATTAACACATAGGCTTACTTCATCATCACCATCATCACCGTTTTTCAACACCACACGGTTAGAACCACGGGGCGCAGTATATCTATAAAATGAAGATTATCATCAAAATTAAGATACAATGAATATTTTACGAATTTTCTCTCATATGACCTTTTCATGATACTTTTACTCTTTAATACTACTTAATGCACTTCTGGCATCAGCTCCCCAGCTTGATGTGTTTGCTGACAGATGGACGCAAGTGTGCAGAGCATGTCTAACGTACTGTGAGATGATAGATAGTGTGAGGAACAGTACCATATTATAATTGACTGACTGTGTTTGTGCTTGGACTGTGTTTGCCACTGAATCTAAAATATATTAAAAATTACATCCATAAGATGCGATTAGTTTTACCATAGTGAAAATGATCACGAGTATTTTAAGTTTAAGTCTACCTTTAGCGCTCGTCGCATATGACTGTCCAGTAGTAAGAGCGGATTGGGTAGCTTTTTGTGTCGTGTCAACTGTGTTTTGGACTGTGTTTGCCACTGAATCTAAAATATATTAAAAATTACATCCATAAGATGCGATTAGTTTTACCATAGTGAAAATGATCACGAGTATTTTAAGTTTATATCTACCTTTAGCGCTCGCCGCATATGACTGTCCAGTAGTAAGAGCGGATTGGGTAGCTTTTTGTGTCGTGTCAACTGTGTTTTGGAATGTGTTTGCCACTGAATCTAAAATATATTAAAAATGACATCCATAAGATGCGATTAGTTTTACCATAGTGAAAATGATCACGAGTATTTTAAGTTTAAATCTACCTTTAGCACTCGTCGCTACCTTTCATTATTAGCTTATCTGTATGTCACGGCGGAATGGTTTTTAACTGTAATGTTGTGTACATTTTTTGGAATAAATAAATAATATGAATTGCAATAATTGTTTACAGAGTTGGTTTATTATTGACTGGAATAAATTATATTATCTGCGGCCCGCACATGATGAAAATAAGCCTAAATGTTAATCCAGGGTATAAGCTATCTTCATACCAAATTTCATCGAAATCCATTCAGCAGTTTAGGCGTGAAAAAGTAACAAATATACATCCGTACTCACATACTCGCATTTATAATATTAGTAAAATTATGTCTTGTTTGAATAGTGGGCAAGCGCAAATAAATAAATAAATTAAGTGCGTTTGAACCGTTACCTAGACAAGATGCATCGCTTCATAGCGATTCTCTTTTTCTAATCGCTTCCGCTTCAAAGCTGTCGCTATCGCTTGTCAAAATATACTTATACCAAGCTCAAGTCCGATCCTGTATGGAGTACTGTTCTCACTTGTGGGACGGCTCGGCTAAATATCAGCTTGAGGCTCTTGAGTCCATAGAGAGGCGTGCTAAAAGGCTCATTAACAAGGATTCTTTAGTCGAGACACGACTTCAAAGCCTGCAGCACCGACGTAGAATCTTTAGTTTATCGGTTTTTACCGGATACATTTCGGGGAGTGTGCTCTGGAGTTACATAACTTGGTACCTCCTTCCCCATTCCATCAAAAAACGACCAGACGGACTGCAATGCGACATCCATACATGGTAGACGTTCCACCCTGTCGCACCAAGCGTTTTGCTTCCACATTCATAGTGCGTACAGCTAACGAGTGGAACTCATTGCCTAAGTCTGTGTTTCCACATGAATACAATCTGGGCATCTTCAAGTCACGAGTGAACAGGTATCTTCTAGGCAGGCGTGAATCATCGTAGACCGCATCATCACTTAACATCAGGTGAGATAGTGGTCAAACGCCTGCCTATTGTGAATAAAAAAAACAAAAAACTGGCATTTGTTTACAAATTTGTATGTATTCGGCGCTCGGGAGAATAGGAACGCATTGTACATTGTTAATTTTCTATTCGCTTTCGTTGATCACGTGATACGCTTTAAAGTGTGAATCTTATACATTTTTTTATTTGTTACCTTGTAGGGGTACTGAAAGTTTAAGTCGGGCTCAGAAATCCATCCAATTCTCGTCAGACAGCTAACACTCTCGAAGTCAAGGCTCTCGCCGCTTCAAAAGTTTTAACAGTAGGTGTACCTACATCAGGCGTCAGTCTTGGGGTACGAGACTGTTAACCCGGCCCTAGGAGAAGTAGAGTTACCTTCTCTACCTCTTACTAGGGTAAGTCTCACTCGGCGCGTCCACGTCGCGGGGCTGGACATGACTCTCTTCAGTAGACTGGAGGGAAGCGCTGACCAAGTTCGAGTGGGGACCCAGCTCTATGGGGTATAACATAGAACCCTTGCCCAGGGTTACGGGTGAAGACCTTAACGGTGGTGAGGGCGGAGACAGCAGCTGTCGGAACGGCCAATCCAGCGGAGGAGGCGAGCCACAGGGGCGCAGTTCCTGGACCCTGATGGAGGGCAGCGGTAGCCATCAGTACCTAAGTGAAGCGCAAAGAGGTAGAGTCTAGACCGGTTCACCTAAGGACTATTATAGCCACGGAGGTTATAATACCGCGATGTAGAAAGCAAGGGGAAACTACTACATTAACCATCCCATGAGAGTTATAATGATGCAAGTACAAAGAGGTAATAAGAGTTTGCCTGACGATCCGCGTAGCGACCGGCGCCCTAAGCTTTCCGGGGCTGAGGGTGTTAAATTGGCTACCGGCCATGGAGATGCAGGTGACCAGGTATCCCATGGAAAATATGTTACTGGAAGAAGCTTCAAATTAAGAAGACAATATCGCTTCGGAACATGGAACGTCCGAGGTCTCCTCAAGGACAGGAAGCTTCCTATTTTGGAAAGAGAATTGGAGCGATGTAATATGACAATAACGGGACTTAGCGAAACACACTGGAAAAACAGCGGCCACTTTGACTCCGAAAAGCACACAATCTACTTTTCTGGCAATGACAAGAGTAGTTTTTCTGGAGTAGCCATTGCCATACCTAAACCCTGGAAAGGTGCTGTATTAGGCTACAATCCTATTAGTGATAGAATAATATCAATAAAACTCAGCGCATCACCGACCCCACTTAACATCATTCAGGTATATGCACCCACTTCACAAGCCAGCGATGAGACAATAGAAGAATTCTATGACCATCTTGAGTCTTCCATAGCACAAATACCCAACAGAGAGCTATTACTCATCATTGGAGATTTCAATGCTAAGGTGGGAGCAACTACTATGGATAATGGCATCCGCAATATCGTTGGGATCTATGGCCTTGGTGTCAGAAACAAAAGAGGTGAACGTCTAATAGAATTTGCTGCTAACAATAATCTGACCATTATGAATACCACATTCAAACACCACCCAAGACGCTTATATACCTGGACTTCCCCTGGTGATAAGTGTCGCAACCAGATTGACTATATTCTAGTGAGATCAAGATGGAGAAGCTCGGTTACCAATACGCATACATTGCCCGGTGCCGACTGTGAATCAGATCATGAGCTCCTTATTGGCAATCTGAGATTAAAACTGCAAAGAGCTAGAGATTTAAAAACCCATAGAAAAACAGAAATAGTAGATCAGAGCGCCCTTGCAATTACGATGAAAAGCAAATATTCTAAATGGCGATCAGAAATTGGAAACAAAGATGCTAACTCTTTGTGGATTTCTGCAAAAAAATGTGTGATGGAGGCAGTAACAGAATCTCAGCCTAGCAATATCTCAGTTAAAAGGAAGCACTGGATGACCCCTGAAACTTGGCAGCTCGTTGAGGAACGCAGAATACTCAAAGCTAGCAATGGGAGTGCTGACGACCTCCGTGCCAAAAAATCTGCTATACAAGCTGCCTGTAGGCGAGATCGTAACAACTATTTGGCAAAGATATGCGAGGAGCTGGAACTGCATTCCGAGAAACTACAAACCAAGGACCTACACGATAAAGTGCGATTGATTACACGCCAATTCAAACCCAAGACATGGGCAATAGAAAATGCAGCTGGCGTAACGGTCACTGAGATTAGGGATATAGTACATACCTGGAAAGAATATTGCAAATCGCTTTTCTCGAATAACTATGCAGACGGTGATTACTATAGACTAGATCATATCGGTGACCGAGAACCAGACATATTGCGTGATGAAGTACGTGCGGCCATCCGTCATCTAAAGAACAACAAGGCTATTGGAGGGGATGAAATCCCGATCGAGGTCTTCAAGGCTATGGGAGAAACTGGAGTTGACATTTTATATAATGTCTGCTGCAAGGTATGGGAATCTGGAATATGGCCTGAGGACTGGTCCCAATCAACCTTTATACCTCTACACAAAAAAGGTTCCACCAAGAAATGTAGTAATTACAGGCTCATTTCTCTCATTTCACATGCGAGTAAAGTATTACTTTACATCATTAACACGCGACTACAGGGATACCTCACTCGACAAATTGCACCTGAACAAGCGGGATTCATGAAAGGGAGAGGTACTCGAGAACAAATTTTTATACTGCGGCAGATCCTCGAAAAGTCAAGAGAGTTCAACACTCCTCTCTACATATGCTTTGTTGACTTTCGCAAAGCATTCGACACTGTAAATTGGAAGTCCCTATGGAAAGTCCTAATAGAAATGGGTGTACCGCATCATCTCGTACTTCTAATAAAGAGTCTTTATACAGATGGTACTGCAACAGTTCGAGTCGATGATGAACTCTCTGAGAGATTTAAGGCCGAGTCCGGTGTTCGACAAGGATGTATACTATCGCCGTTACTGTTCAACACCTACACAGAGTACATCATGCGGATTGTCTTGGAAGGATGGGATAAAGGTATCTCAGTTGGTGGTCGCATGATAAATAACCTCAGGTACGCTGATGACACCACACTTCTTGCTCAGACAAAAGAAGACTTAGAGGAACTTCTAATTCGTCTAGAAACTACCAGTCTCCAATTCGGACTTGCTCTCAATAGAGACAAGACGAAAGTTATGATAGTAGACCGGGCTGCACAAAACAGGACTGAAATCCAGAGCGTAGCCAATTGTAAGGTGGTACAAAGCTACATATACCTCGGCTCTACTATAGCAAACACAGGGGGATGTGATGACGAAATTAGACGAAGATGTGCTATCACACGGTCGGCAGTTGAACGACTTGGAAAGATCTGGAAAGACAAACGCATAACCAAGAAAACAAAGGTTCGTCTAATGAGGTGTTTGGTCTTTCCGATCTTTCTTTATGGAGCTGAAACTTGGTCACTTAAATTACAAGATCGCCGTAAAATCGATGCACTCGAGATGTGGTGCTGGAGACGACTGCTGAAAATACCTTGGACAGCGTTTCGCACCAATAATTCTATCCTCAGAGAACTCCAAATAAAAGATAGGCTTTCGTCGACTGTGCAGACACGAATACTGAAGTTCTTTGGACACATCTCTAGGAATGAACAATCGATGGAAAGACTTGTGGTACAGGGCCAAGTGGAAGGAAACAGATCGCGAGGTCGTTCACCAACACGCTGGACTGACCTGATTACAAAGGCCACACAGTCCACCTTAGTACAGTGTACCCGCAATACCACTAACCGTCAGAAATGGAAAAACATTGCTAAGCGAGCTGCTACCCTGGACAAGGACGTCAGCGAGGATCTCCGACCTGCCATCACTGTAACCACGACCACTCTGCCAAGAGTGCACGACTAAGAAGAAGTACCTACATCTTTCAGCAAGGGTTGTTATTAAACTGTTATTAAATTGGTTGTCTTGTGTTTGTATAAAAGTAACTCTGAGCCAATGTGGCTTATGAAACTTCTAGAATAGTAGTTTATGAAACTATATCATAATAAGGGTTCTTAAAACACGAGTGTATACTTCTGAATACATGAGTGCATTACACGAGTGTTTTAAGACCAAATTGTGTACAGTTTCTTTTTTTTTTAATACACTACTACTATTAGTTGCCCAACCCAACCAACTTGCTACTTTAGTAGTACCTGCCATCCTCGCGGTGTTGTTAGTTAACCTGTAATCAGAATAAAATTAATAGTAGTTTATGAAACTGTATTAAGACTAAATTATGTGCAGTTGCGTACACTACTTTATCTCACAAAATTGATACTGGAATTTACGTAAAATCACAGCATATGTTTGCATTGATTTGTAAATGTTTAACGACAAAATCCAGTTGATGGTCGAGCATGCGTGTTGCGCCGCGTCCACAGACTATGTGTAGAAAAACTGCATTGTAACCTCCTTGGCCCAGCTGAAGTTGTATCGTAATGGAAAAAAAGTTAACATTTCGATACAGTTGTCATAGAAGAGCTGTATCGAAATATTCGCTTTTTAAATTTATTTCGATATATTGTCTATAAAGACTGTCATTCAAGTTCTGTATTTGATTTTTAATGAGATTAGATAGAAGAGCATTATGTTTTCCTCAAATGCTGACAACGCATCGCTTAGACCTCTGGTCTTTCGGACCACAGAAGGTGACAGTGGTCTCTAGGAGGTTGAAACAAAAATATTGTATCGTAAAAATATTCGTATCGTAAAATGTCACTAATCCCACTATCATACTAATATTATAAATGTCAAAGTTTGGATGGGTGGATGGACAGATGTTTGTTACTCAATGTCGCCAGAACGGCTTAACAGATCTGGATGAAATTTGGCGCAGAGTTAGATTATCTGGTATAGCACTTGGGCTGCTTTTAATCCCGGAGAAACATAATTCCCGCGGGATACCTGAGGTAGCGGGAAAACCGTAATTCACGCGGGTAAAACCACGGCGCGCTACTAGTATTACAAATGTGAAAGTTAAGATGGATTGATGGATGGATTGATGGATGGATGTTTGTTACTAGGGCAAAACGGTTAGACGGATGTAATTGACATTTTTTATGCTTTTTCTCTATTACTTCAGATCTCGGAATAACATATATATAGGCTACTTTTTATCATCATTGTCAATCATCACGACGCGGCTAAATCCGCGGGGCGCTGCTAGTACATTAAAAAAATGTGTTAATACTTCAAGCAAATACTATACCGACCAGACAAACCTCATACAAACTCGAGGGTGGCTCAGACACGACTTAAGACTTGTTGCGGACCCCGCTATTACATATCACCCCAAATTATTAAGGTCCACTCTTACTCAATAACCAACCTTAATACTGAAAGATAGGAGTTATTTTTGCATGAGACGTAATTCTTTTGTAACCAATGTGAAATATGATAATTCCCGACTGATGATGGTATTCATAGTTCGCAGGGTAAGAAAGAATCCTTAGAAACGGAGGGGAAAAATTAGTGTGCATTTCATAATATGTACTCGTTCGTAGCCACTGTTTCGGAAACATTTGAGTGTACGGTTCCGGAATTACAAAAGATTTCCGTTTTTAATCCATCATGTTAAGAGGTTTGGGGAAGGTTCAGCGAGATTAAGATTCTTTTTTTGTACTTTGTAAGTTAAACGGCTACGTGTTTTTGTTCCATTTTTTATTTATTGTTCAAAGACGAAACCTTTTTTTTTTTTACTTATTTTACACTAGTAAAACCTCGCAGTTTTACCCGCGTGGATTCCCGTTATCCGCGACCTCAAATATCCCTCGGGAATTAAACTTTTTCCGGGATAAAAGTAGCCTATGTGTTATTCCAAGGTCTAACCTATCTCCATACCGAATTTCATCGAAATCTGTGCATTCATTTGAGCAGGAAGAAGTAACAAAATTACACACAAACTTTCGCTTTTATGATATTAGTGGGATAGGAATGTAGCTGTAATACTTTTTTGTCTTTGTATTTTCAAAATTTTATTTTCCGGGTCCGCCTAGCAGCTAGAAGATCAAGATTTGATACATTTTGGGTATAAATAAGGCGCAATATCTACGTGGTTACGATCAAATATTACATGTGAATACAGCAATAGAATTATATTATTACTAGTGCGCCCCGCAGTAGCACCCGCGTGGATTACGGTTTTCCTGCTACTTCAATTATCCCACGGGAACTCTACATTTTCCGAGGTAAAAGTAGCCTATATATTATTCTAAGGTTTAGCCTATCTCTATACCAAATTTCATTGAAATCGGTACAGCCGTTTGAGCGTGAAGGAATAATAGAGGTTTTTGAATTATTTGATTATCCCACGGGAACAGCAATTATTTTAGGGATTAATGTTAGCCTATGTGTTAATCTGGGTTCTAAACTATCTCCATACTGAATTTCATCCAATTCGGTGTAGCCGTTTGAGTGACACACATGTACACATACTTTCGCCTTTATAATATTAGTAGGAAAGATAGTAGGATAGGATAGGAATTTTGCGCTGGGAAATTAAACTGCATTGTATCTTCTGGTTGGTAGACAACTTGACGAACTATAGAGAATATGGTCACTCTAATATATTTTGCATGATAGTTCACAAAAGTAACAATCATTGTGCGCATGATACCGACTTCAACAAGTCATTTCACACTTTTGAGTGTTGAAGTCAGTTCCATTTCGCGGTGTAGTCTATATTTCCTGTGAAGGTAATTAACTTTTTGTTAGGAATGTGATCCGATTATGACACAGGAGCTCTTCAGGGAATCCATAGGAATGGAGTTCAGAGTTCTAAGGAGTGCCGACTCACCGATTTTATCCTTTATAGTGGAACAGGGAATTGTGGAGATAGTTTTTACTTGAATTTTTGTAACAATCTGTTATTAATTATCGTAAAGTAAGTAGTGTCTTGCGGTAGTTTTATTCTTAACAAAAAAAATGGTTTCAGAATCGATTATCAATAGTGCAAGTTTGCCAAAATATTAATGTTTACATACAATGGCAGCATTTGTTGTCGTCACTACACACCTATGTCATATAAAATTGTATAAGAAATTACTTTTTAAAGATGATTATCTTGACATATTAATAATGTAATAATTAGTTATAATATGCAACATTGAATGCCCGGTACGGGTCAGCTGATATCACTCTCTTGCAATACCATCGTGCAAACAATGTGTAATATTTTTATCAGTTGTCAATAAATTATTCTGATTCTGATTCTGATACACAAATCCGCATGATAACTGATGGCAGTGCACATATTGAAATTGATAATGATTATGATGATAATAAAAAAAAAACATTTCTCGTAGCACGGATTCATAATAAAGAAAATAAAAAGGTAGGTAAGGCTTAGTAACTACCTGTTTCCCAATCCATTAAATATACTGTGATGAATCGATTAAAAAAACGAGCTTTTGTTTAGCGTAGTTACTAAACTATCTAGTATCATTTATTACCATTATCATTTTTTATATATATATACTGTATAGATCAAACGTTGGACCACTACCTCACTTGATGGTCAGTGACGATGTGGTCGAAGATGTTATCACGCTAGAATACTCACTGGCTCTCAAGGACTACTGCCTGAACACACTATGTCCTTGGTGACAGTTTTTCAAACTTGAGGGTGGTAGCTAGCCAGGCGGGCATTCAAAAGTACCCTACCACTATGCTGGGAATTTGATAACGGTGTTACCTTCACTGGAAGCTCAAGCTGTTGTTGGGTACCGAACCAGTGCCCGTCAGTTTGACAGCCGACGCTCCTCCCGCTGAAAATTTTTCTTTTATTTTTTTTAATTTACGCAATTTACCTATTAAGGTGTCATCATTTCCCAGAAGATAAATGTTAAGGGGTAAACAGGTGTCGATGACATTACAGACGCTCGCGGGTGTTTACAGGCGAAGAGAGCGGGACAAATCCTGATGCACGTTAATTAACATACATCAAGTGAGACAGTTGTCAAACGCAAACTTGTAAGAAGTAAAAATAAAAAACATTTATAATATTCCAAAAATGTAACTTACACATGGGCTTACAGACTCAAAAATAGAACTTATCACATTTTTAGACTTTTTAGTTTATTTTCTTCTGGTGTATGACACAGTTTAAGCGCATTTGTCTTTACTGCAAGAATTTTAGATAAAGGAAAAAATGATTAATCGGAAATATGTTTTCACTAGTAAATTAGCAAATGAAATCTAATTATGTTCACGCAAAATTTAACTTCTCATTAAGGGCCAACTATTCTCATAAGTGGTATTTAAAAATATTGACTAAACAATTTAGTACATTCATCATATTTTTGCACTGTATTCGATAGGCAGATAGACACGGCTTGGAGCTGAACGCACATGAAACGTGCAAAAAAAATTAAGTAATGTTAACTTAAAGACTCAAATAATATCTTACCCACAAATAGGCAAGTAAAAGGTGACACAGATTTTAAAAAAAATATTTTTTTTTATTGTTTAGGCAGGCGTTTGACCACTATCTCACCTGATGTTAAGTGATGATGCGGTCTACGATGGAGCACGCCTACCTAGAAGATACCTATTCACTCGTGACTTGAAGATACCCAGGTCGTATTTTTGCGGAAATACAGATTTAGGCAATGAATACCATTCGTTAGCTGTACGCACTAAGAATGTGGAAGCAAAACGCTTCGTGCGACACGTTTGAACGTTCACTATGTGTGGATGTCGCATTGCCGTCCGTCTGATCGTCCTAAGATGGAATGGGGATGGCGGAATCAAATTATGCAACTCCAGAGCGCATAATTTGATTCCATCTGAAGTCATCAACTATTATTTTTTCAAGCTTTTGTTTAGTTTCACGTGTCCCGATGTTTGTCATTAAATCTTGAAAATTAAATTTGATCCGCTTCCCGGTTACCGATTGAGCTGAAACTTTGCATACATGTGCAAAACGCGTCACAAAAAAATATTATGATGACATGGTGCTGATCTGATGATGGAGCTGGAAGATAACCAAAGGAACTTTGGGATGAAACGCTACAACCTCATCGAATCTGGGCTCATATGATTCGTTTTGATGGTTTTTAATGGTAATCAGGATCTGATGATGGAGCTGGAAGGTGGCCATAAGAACTTTTAAACTAAAGCAGATAAACCCCTCGTGCTGTTAATCTATCAATTAAATTAAGTTATATGTTAAAAAATGGCCCGGACCCTGGAAACTGTGGAGTGTTAAGTTTCAAATAAAAAAAATAAAAACCCAACATTATTGTGCTCATCTGAAAGGTTTTGCTGAAACGATGATAGTGGTCATATTTATTTATATTTAAAAAGGTTTTATTAAATAAAAAAAATTGGTTGTCTGTAAAGTCGGTTTACGGACGATAGATTTACGTGATAACGACATAATCATGTATGACTATGACATTGACTTTTGACTTTTGACTTTTGACTTTTGACTTTTGACTTTTGACTTTTGACGGAAACGGAAACGGAACGCTACACGGAACGCTACACGGAACGTTACTATTTTTCATTTTGGCATTCATCAATTTATAAAACGTTATCACGTCAAAAACTTGTTTATAAATATTCCCAAAGAAAATTACTTACAAGATATTGTAATACTAAAACAACACGCTCCATTCCTTCGGCTAGAGGTAATTGAATTACAACTCCTTCGACGGCAAAGAAAAATAATACAAAAACGGTACTAAAAAGGTTTCATAAGTTATTGAGCCACGATATGACCTTGGAGCTGCGAGCGGGATAGGATTCGAACCATTCATGAAAAACTACAAACGCTTAGATTTTACAAGTCATTACAACTGTGGGGGCGTCCATTAATTACGTGAGGTGTTTACGGGGGGGGGGGGGGGGGGGGTCAAGCCGAATCTCACCCAAACTCACATGGGGGAAGGAGTGGGTTCGACAAATACTCACGTAATTTTTTTTCCGCAAGGAACATTGTAACGTAGCGAGAAAACTGGGATAAATTAGGTAAAAATATTTTTTGTGTGGTTCTATACCACGATATTAATAATCTCAAATAACAAATCCTTATTAAATCCAGAAAAACAAGGACATATTCATTTATTTACATTAAAAATATGTATTTTCAAAACGCTCACGTGAGATTATGGGTGGGGGGAGGGGGTCTAGCAAAATCTCATGACATCTCACCAATGGGAGAGGGGGGGGGGGGGGGGGGGGGTCCCTCACGTAATTAAATAAAATAATTTAATTTTTATATATATGTATAATATGTAATAAATAATTTAATAATTAAAATCTGCCCGAGTTTGTATTTCCCGATATTTACAATCCTGGAGTCTTCAAGTCGCGAGTGTATAGGTACCTTCTAGGTTTGCGTGCTAGACAACGTCATCACTTAACATCAGGTGAGACAGTTGTCAAACGCAAACTTATAATATGTAAAAAAAACAAAAAAAAACGTAATTTATGGACGCCCCCTGTACAAGTCACAATTTTTTCGGCTGGGCGTGTAGTATATGCATCTTATTATCATCACGTGCCACTAATGTTATAAAGAAGAAAGATTTCATTGTTTGTTTGTTTGCATTTAATAAGCTCCGAAACTACTGAACCGATTTGAAAAAATCTTTCAATATTGGCAAGCTAATCTACCCCCGAGTAACATAGGCTGTATTATATTTTAAGAAACTTAGGCATCCTTATAATTAATTAAAATTATATACATAATCACATAATCTATATTGCATATCATATCGAAAAGGATATTTACAAACGGCCTTTTAACAGTAGCTATTCCTCGCGCCGTCGACAAATATCTCAGGGAATATACATACATTCATGCCTCTTTCCAAACAGGTCAAAAGAAAAATTAAAAAAAATAAAATATAATAATTATATTTTGAATTCTTTACCGGGCAAAGTCGGGGCGGATCGCTAGTGTTATATAAAGCCATTGTATAAAACATTTTTTTATCAATTTTTAGAGTTTGGTTGAAATGGTTTTGCTATATATAATACAATAATTTTAATTATTGTTACTGAAATTGAAATCAAGACAGCGCATAGTTCTCAATGATTTCAAGACTTATAATTTTCCAATGCCTTTATAAGATACTGGTAGTGATTCGCTTATTCAACTCAACTAAACTAAAATTTTGTAAAACGAAATCAGTTCTTATACGGTTACGATAAAGTCTAAATTAGTATTACGTATCTCTTAGACTTGTCAATAACATCACTAAAATGAAATGTATTTATTAAAGTTGCGGGTAGTTTTAGCGAAATTAAGTCGCCACTTATTTGGTGCCTACTAAAACTACCCGCAATTGACCAGCAATGGAATAAAACTCGTCTAATATTAGTGAGAGAGTTGTATGGAGTTATGCTAATTTGAATTTTAGCGTAAATAGACTACGAGCTATTTCTATTTGAAGAATTTTAGTGAATTTTAGCTAGTTCGTGTTATTAACAGAATTAGGGCCATTGTCCTAACGAAACCCTACATCTTCGTTTACACTATTTCCTAAACACACTTTTCTTTACCCTGTTACTCGGTTTCACTCGAATCATTTTAAACTGCGTTGTTTCTATTACGAGACAGTATATAATGATTTAATCTCATTACCATTGGCCCTTTTGTTGGTCACGCTACCTCTATAAAATATTTTCAGGATTTATATATTTACAGTCACCCGGTTTTGGTATTGATATGCTAATTTGTCGGTTATTTACAATGTTTTTGTTCAAATCTACCTTTGTAATATCCTGGGTTTTGTTTGGGTTTGTTGTAGAATTGCGTAACATAAGCAAATATGAACATTATTTCTTGTGTATGTTTCTAAAGCCATCCTTTTATTATTTTGAAACAATAAACTTTTGTATTTGTATTTGCGTGGCAACATTCAATTGCAATGTTTTTTGAACGAACTTGCTAGACAAAAGATTCGCTTTTAATAATTTTGTTATCATATATTTAAATTAAGATAAGCTATTTTACCTAATCTAATACTGCAATACAAAGATTAAAAAAACAAAAACAGAACTTGAATGACAGTTTTTAGTCCTAGACAATATATCGAAATAAATTTAAAAGTTGCATTATGATACAGATCTTCTATGACAACTGTATCGAAATGTTACTTTTTAACCATTAAGCATCAGCATCAGCTGCACCAAAGAGGTCACAATGCTGTTTTTAACCGACTTCAAAAAAGGAGGAGGTTCTCAATTCGACCTGTGTTTTTTTTTAAATTTTATTTTTTTATTTGTGTTTGTTACCGCATAACTTCCGACTGGGTAAGCTGATTTTGATAGTTCTTTTTTTATTTGAAAGCTGGTGCTTCCTCTGTGGTCCCATTTCAATTTCATCAAAATCGAAAGAGCATTTTTTGAGTTACAAGTAAAAAACTGAAAAATGTGCTTAGTGCGTATACCTAGACGATATTACAGTAGCGGGTGAAGACATCGGTAAACATACCTACACCACAATGACAATTGTTCCCATGAGTAACAAGGGTCACTAAAAAGAGTGAAAAAAAAATTTTTACCGAAAAATGGAACCGACTTCAACACTCAAAAGTATGAAATAACTTGTCGAAGTCGGTACTATGAGCACAATATTTTTATATCAGTTACTTTTGAACTATCATGTTACTGACTTCAACAAGTTATTTCATACTTTGGAGTGTTGAAGGCGGTTCCAAATTTTGGTAAAATTTTTTTTTCTACATATAGTCTGTGGACTAGGCGCAACACGCATGTGCGAGAAGCAAATAGAATTTGGCGCTAAACAAATAAATAAACGCAAACATATGCTGTAATATTTATTTTTTTGCATTTATAATATTAGTAGTAAATATAAGTATGACTCGTAACAAAGAACTGGAAAACTTTTAACTGTTTTATTAACGTAGTAATATTTTATGTAATAACTTTGTATTTTTTTTTTGTTACGAATAAATATAATTCTATTCTATTTTTATAATATTAGAGGGCAACATTCTACCTATCAAACAAATAAAACTTGTTAAAATCACAGCTGTTTACGAACATCCAATTTCCATTCCCTTAAACTAATCCAACGCTAAAAGAATTGTATCGCAGATGTCGAAGAATCTATCTAACAAAGTTTCTGTTCATTCAATTTTAATATACCTACAAAATATGGCGTGGCTCTCGCAGGGGGTTTGTCAAAGGATATAATTATGCTTGTGTTGTGCGGGACGCCGGCATGTGACGTCATCTGTGTAGTAATTTCACGCTATCTCTCGCCACATGGACAAGGGGAAAATAATCGCATTTATATATGATATATGATATATTTATGATATATTTATGATATATGATATACACATTATGAATGTATAAAACACGGGAGTTACTCACGTAATAACAGTAACAGTACAATTACCTACAATGCAATCGAGATGCAATTGTTATTTTAGCGGAATACCAAGCCTTATTACGATAACATTTGAATCGCTATTGCATTGTTTATGGATTGCTTGTCTTAATAAATAAGATAATTGGCACCCTGATTGTACTAATACATTTTTATTTCCACCGGTAGATATTATGTTCGCCCAGAGATGCTGTGTTCTTGATTGTTACATTCAAATTTAGGATTTAATAGAAACAAAAAACATCGAAGACACAATCAAAAGTAATTGTTACTCTAATACATATCTAATGTAATTAAAAAATTACATCTCTAAAAATTTGACATTTCGAAAATCATCAATAAAGCTTTTTGTTATTAAAACTGACGTGGTTTTGACACATTACAAATGTATAAACCACGGGAGTTACTCACGTAATAAGTCAGAGGGTTCCGACTATAGTTTCAACCACATTCGGTGGTCTTTTTCAAGGAGAATACGGGGCGCTCGGAAATCATACTGCGCTCGGAAATCATACTGCGCTCGCCAACCCGCCTGCCAAGCGTGGCGAGTATTGGCAAATCCCCCCAATTGGGGGAGGCATATGTCCAGCAGTGGACGTCTTGTGGCTGGGAATATACGGGGCGCTCGCGGACGCGGTCGCGGTTCGCCTAGTACTGATATAGTCGGAACCTTCGGACTTATTACGTGAGTTACTCCCGTGCTTTATGCATTCACAATATGATACACACGTTAGTAGCTTTCGGATATAATTATGGGCGGTGTAAAAATCATAGTCATACTCATTTATTCATAGCAAATTGGTTACATATATTTTTAATGAAATAGTAAATATATTAAGTACTTTATGTTATCAAAGAATTCAAAATAAGTCTTAAGTATAATCCATTTAATACATTCACAACATTAACAAGGTAACATTAACATAATTTAAAAATAATTTAGAATAGCACAAAAATAATTTAACTTAAAATAAAAAACCTTAAAAATTTAATAAAAACTAAATTAAATCTAACACGGCCCCTGCGGCATTGTACCCAAGATGCTGGCAGCGTTCCCTCTTTGTATTGCTAGTCTTAAATTAAATTTCGAATACATAGGTATAATTCTCTTGTTCAACCAACTAAACTGAAATTCTGATAATAAATAAGCAAGATAATTTTTTATACGGTTACGATAAAGACCAATTTAGTATGACACTTATGAATAACAACACTAAATTTTTTTATGGCGGCTAGTTTTACGTAAAACAAGTCACCACTTATTTGGTGCTAAATAAAACTACCCGCAATTGACTAGCAATTTAATAAAACTCATCTAATATTAGAAATGCGTTGTATATGATACGAATTTGAATTTTAGCGTGAATATAATACGAACTATTTCAATTTCAATAATTGTAGTGAATTGACGGTCCCGTGGCGCAGTGGTTTGTGTCATCGACATGACTTCTGTGTCACCGCGACCCTGGGTTCGAATCCTGGCAGTGGCAAACATTTGTGCGATGAGTGTAGATGTTTGTCCCGGGTCTTGGATGTTTGTGTGCTGTTATTGTGTGTGTCCATGCCTCCCGCGATACAGGGAATCCTAGTGCGGGGGTCTGAGTGTGATTTTAAAAAAAAAAAAAAAAAAATTTTAGCTAGTTCGAGTGATTAACAAAATTAGGGCCTAAAATACATATAAATAAACTAGTCAAATAACCCGCCTAATAAAGCTGGTAAAACTCAAAATAAGCATGAATCAGATAAATCAGCTAAGAATTGTCTTTAATTTTATCTGTAAGTGACGAAAATTAAATGTGACAATTGTGGACCAAATCAGATAAATACCGCAAATAGGTAATCATTTTATTTCTATCTATTTATAAAATTTTTCATCAATAAGGTCATCTTATACTTCATCAAGGACAGGTCAAACGGACATTTATGTGTATGAACATGTATGTTTCACCTGTGTCTGGGTGTGTATATGTATATAAGCATATATATATCAGTCATCAGGTTACCATAGCACAGGCTCCGCCTAGTTTGGGACCTGAGGACCTTGTGTGAATGTTAATAAATAAAAAATAAAAAAAATCGATATATTATGTCACACGAATTTCATGACTTATGGACCCCTCCCTTCTCCGTGTCACGTTAATTTGTGAGACCTCCTCCTGCTGTGATGCTGTGACTTCACACGTCATGCAATTGCTCAGACCTTCTATTTGACTCGTAAGATGTTTTTAGCATATTATAGATTCTCGATGATTTCTGAGATGAAATAAACCTAAGTTTCAGTTTTTATCGTTGGTCACTTTTGCTTACCGACAAGCGCTAAATGAGAATTTTAAGTGTTATATACATTTTAGATGTGACGTCATAAAGTTTCAGACTACCCACACCCCTTTGTCACACTATGTCACGCTCGATGACCCCCCCTCCTTCCCCCTTAAGGAGTGAAGATTTATGGATGTCACCCTATGAAAATAGCTAGTAGCAAAAACTTCATAAGTCACAACAAAATTGGTTTCAACTCTTACTCAACCTTAACCTCTTTCGTATGACACAAGATATACAATAGCTATATAATATAAGACTTTTTGTGTCGAGTGCGCGCGTGTAAAAATTCTAAAGTTTAACACAACATTATCGACCATATCTCAAGATATCACAAAATTGAGTTTGCGCGTTTTCATTCAACACCACCCCATAATCACCCGTAATTGTACGCCACCGAAGGGCGAGATTTGCATAATTTTTGCTTCCCTGAATCCCCGAGGACCGCTTTATGCATTCTGCATAAATAAATATAAATGTAGACGGCTTTGATAGCGACCACTATCGAGTTTGGAAGTTATCCCGAGTGTCGCGGCGAATATTGTGGCGGATTTCAGTTAGAAAAGTTTTCCGAGCGCAGAGTGATTTTTATGATATTTAAAGTCATCTATGTCTTTTTTTCTTGCCTGGATCCTTGAATTCGTCATAATACATCCGTTTCATTTTTCCTGTATTAACCTGCATCATATCAGTCACGGCTTTCCCGTCTAATAAACAAGTCAACTTTTCTATACGTGATCGAATCCGAAATGAGGAGATCCGTAGAAGAACGAAAGTCACCGATATAGCCCAGCGGATTAGCAAGTTGAAGTGGCAGTGGGCAGGGCACATAGCTCAAAGAACTGATGGCCGTTGGGGTCAAAAAGTTATCGAAAAAAGACCCCGGACTGGCAAGCGCAGCATAGTACGGCCACCGACCAGGTGGACAGACCACCTGACTAAGACCGCAGGCAAGGGCTGGATGAGGGCCGCTTCCAACCGGTCCTTGTGGAAATCATGCCTCATTGCCACCTCCTGCTGCTCATCACCTCATGCTGCATGGAATGCCTCATTTCTGTAAGCTACGAGTATATGCTTTGTCCTGTAGATAATTTTATACACGATTAATCCAGCTTTTCAAAGGCAACAGGAACTAGGGAATTTCAATCATACAGATAAAAAGTATATAAGTTGACTCATGCCATGGGACCGACTGTCTATAACCGACTACCAAACGAAGTCGCAGAAGCTCCCTATAGTGCATTATTTAAAGTATAAAGAATGAAGCACTGGCGTAATAAACCAAAGTTTTTATGGTTTCGAGGAATTCACAAGATTGAAAGAATTAATATGTGACATATTTTGAAACTTGATAAAATATCATTTAATATTTTTTGTTATTTTATTACGTACGTTTTTTATTATTATTTTGTGACATAATATGACTGATGTTTATTGTATAACTAATAGTAACTAGTACTATGTACCGCTGTCTTTATGTAATATTGTTAATATTATTTTAATGCTGATTTGACCTGTATATCTTATACTAATAAATAACTATGACCTATGATCTAAAACACGCGATGCTCAAATATCTAATTTCTGATTAAAGCCACATTTCTCCCCCTCGTTGTGGAGGAATAAAAGGACCCATCTGCAACATTCCAGCGTTCCGCTTGAGGACCAAACAAACACCACTGAGGGGTATTAACGCCTCCTGTGTCGGGAATTAAGAAATGACAAAGAGGCAACCAAAAAAGAAAGCGGTCGGTTTTAGGTGTTCAAAGTGCAGGGGCTTTCCCCACATTTACTAGCATGAGTTAGGTTTTAATCCTACCGCTGCCTGAAAAAAACTTTTACCCTAAAAGACAAGGTTTAAAGAAAGCGGTCGGTTTTAGGTGTTCAAAGTGCAGGGGCTTTCCCCACATTTACTAGCATGAGTTAGGTTTTAATCTTACCGTTGCCTGAAATAAACTTTTACCCTAAGAGACAAGGTTTAAAGAAAGCGGTCGGTTTTAGGTGTTCAAAGTGCAGGGTCTTTTCCCACATTTACTAGCATGAGTTAGGTTTTAGTCCTACCGCTGCGCTGCCCGAAATAAACTTTTATCCGAAATGATTAGTTATTTATGATGATACGATGATACGAGAACCTTGGTATTTTGATTGTTTTGAACCAATAATTTGAATAAATATACTTTTCTGGGAGACTTGGCAGAGATGATAGCAATGTTACTTTTTTTTAAAGGATGTTAAAGATTTTTTTAAAGATATTACGTTTGACCACTGTAGTTGATTGGAGATTAATATAGTCAGTCAGTCGAAGGAAAGAATATCAATTTTGTATTTATTAACGTTTTTTTTGGTTTAGGTAGGTATATATGTATTTTAAATAAAATAAAGATTTATTTTGTAAACTCTAAGGCTTTCACGGCCGGCGTTGCATGTTGTATGTATTGCTTCCGGACTGTTTGGCCGTGGTCTATGTGAAACTTGTGTTTCAGACGTTTCGTCGATCACTGCGGTCGACATCTTCAGGGGTTCAGGTCCGAGCGGCGACAAGAGCGTAGAACTCTCCTTCGCGGCGTCTTCTCTGATACTGATGACGAAACGTCTGGAACACAAGTTTCACATAGACCACGGCCAAACAGCCCGGAAGCAATACATACAACAAGATTTATTTTGTTATATTTTTTAGCATTATCATTATTTTCATATTCATACAATTATGTTCATGATAACTAATTATTATTTTAAATATGCTTTTTAAGTTAATCTGGACATTCGTTATCACTCATGGTACATTTTAGATATTTTTCGAGAAAGCATACGCATCCGGCCGCAGAGGGGCTCAAACTGATGATACACGAAGTCTTAGAGTAAATAATTATTTACTTTTAGAACTTGAAACGATTATTAAGTCAAATATGTATGGTACGTCAGATTAAACGACAGTCATATAGAATTTAATAGTATATTTATATAGTATTTTTTATTTTAGTATTTTTAATGCTCTAGCACGTTCTTGCAATGATCCTGCAATCCAGCCCTGATGCGACAGTAAAAAGTATAAAAAGGCTGTATTGCAATTGGTGGCGTTTGAGAGGGCCCCCTTATTTGCGGCATGCCCTATCGTTTTATCGACAGAATAAAGTATTCATAATGATGTTATCGCATTAGATATCACTGAGTATAGCTGAAAATATATCCAAGCCATTCTATTATATCTCAATACCTACTTGCAAATCATTATTATATGTGAGGACGTGAGTACCTCCACAAAACAATGTTTTGCGTTATAAGGGTTCGTATTTCAATGTGCACATTGTTAAAAAAGTACAACAGTCACTCAAGTCACGAGTGAACAGGTATCTTCTAGGCAGGCTTGAATAATCGTAGACCGCATCATCACTTAACATCAGGTGAGATAGTGGTCAAACGCCTGTATAATCACAATAAAAAAATTTTTTTTTAAAAATCTCTGTCCCCTTTTTCTTGCCTATTTGTGGGTAAGATATTATTTGAGTGTTTAAGTTAACATTACTTAATTTTTTTGCACGTTTCATGTGCGTTCAGCTCCAAGCCATGTCTATCTGCCTATCGAATACAGTGCAAAAATATGATGAATGTACTAAATTGTTTAGTCAATATTTTTAAATACCACTTATGAGAATAGTTGGCCCTTAATGAGAAGTTAAATTTTGCGTGAACATAATTAGATTTAATTTTGTGTCTAGTATTTAAATAATGACAATAATGTCACAGAAACTTGCTGTGATATGTGCAAAAAATATCTTCCATAAACATATATATATAATAATACGTATATAGTACACTAGTATTTATTTTATTTAATAATGTTAGATTATTGTAAAAATATTACATTATAATAGATAATATTAATGTTTCAGGGACAGTTCGGAGGTATAGCAAGTAGAAAATAGTATTCGACCATACATCTCATCAATTTATTTATCAAATATAAATATTATAATTGTATGACTACACTTGATTATTTATTTATTTATTATTAAGGAGACTATCGACACATAGCTTAACTTAGGTATACAGTATTGAATATGAAAAGAGTGATTAATAAGTCTCCACAGATAGAGATTATCTGTTTAAAAAAAATCACACACAATATTTTAACATCCTCAATCCAAAATTTACACTACACTTAGAAAAAAATATTTTTTGCACACAATAACATATTTTCATTTTAATCATTTCCCATTTTCACCTGCGTTGAACCAAAGAAGGTTTGGCTAAGTTTGGCTTTGATCGATGAAAGGCTGGATGTGAAAATATCGATATCTAAGTTGCTCTGCTTGTTGTAATCGTTAAAAGTTTTGCTCGCTCGGTATATATATGTATTTTGGCGGAAGTTTGTGGTAAAAGAAGGGAGATATGCATAAGATAAGAAAAGAAATATCATTATAATATGCATAAGAATAAGACTAATTTCATTCTTATTCTTGCATGTAGCAATTTAATTATTTTTTTTTTAATCAAATGTAGTCGTATGAGCTTAATCTCATCACAGCAACGCATGTTTGGGCTGTCGCGATACTGAATTGGTTACGTCACATGACAGAACACTTACATATTTCTTAGAATCAAAATGTCAAAAAGTTCAACTAGCAATGATGTATGCTGTGTATTTATAATAGGCATGTCAACAAAATCTGACTCATACACAATTATATTAATATTCGACTAAGTTCAATTATATCGACTGGCCGGTTGGCGCAGTTAGTAGCACTCTGCTTTCTGAGCAGCTGGTCCCGGGTTCGATTCCCGGACAGACAGGAGAGACAGGTCAAACATTTGTGTATATGAACATGTCTGTTTGACCTGTGTCTGGGTGTGTATATATATCAGTAGTATAGTGTATAGTACAGGCTTTGACTAGTTCGGGACCTGAAGCCCTTGTATTTAAAAAATAAATTATAAATAAGCATTGAATACGCGAGCATTAACGCGATTGTTTTCTAAATCGCCGATTGTTTGACGTCGGCATTAAAACATCGAAATGTCAATATTTGGCGGCAGACTTGAAGGGCGGAGGGCCGTAATCCCTCTTTCGGCAAATACCGAGAGATTCAGCCGATGTCGCTTATTCGCCCGCTAGACCCACTACGTGCGATACGGCATTCCAATAGCTAAGCAATAATATCTAATATCATCAATAATCTATATCTAATAGCATTAGACTGGCCGGTTGGCGCAGTTGGTAGCACTCTGCCTTCTGAGCCGCTGGTCCCGGGTTCAATTCCCGGACATGTCAAACATTTGTGTGTATGAACATGTCTGTTTGACCCGTGTCTAGGTGTGTATATGCATGTAATGTATATCAGTCATCAGGTTACCATAGTACAGGCTCTGCCTAGTTTGGGACCTGACGACCTTGTGTGAATGTTAAAAATTCAAATGTCAAAAATTGCCATCAGTTCGTCGAACTATATGCCCTGCCCACTGCCACTTCAGCTTGCTAATCCGCTGGGCTATATCGGTGACTTTCGTTCTTCTACGGATCTCCTCATTTCTGATTTGATCACGTAGAGAAACCCCGAGCATAGCCCTCTCCGTAGCTCGTTGTGCGACTCTGACCCTGCTCAGAAGAACCATAGTCAGGCCCATTATATGTTTTAAATACCACTAAATATCGCGTCCAGTGCGTAACTAAGTCTTTGGTGAGCGTCTCTCCTCTTCAGTCGCGCCTTTTGTTCTCAATCTCATTAATAAACATCGAAATTGTGGCGACGAGCAAAACGAACCATTTTCACAATAGATAAACAAATATTTCTTAACAAAACTCGAGAGGTACTTATTTGTTTAATGGAGGGGTGGGAAATAAAGACTGCGAAAACATAAAGCATCATTAACAATTATTTATTTATTGGATAAGTTATCCAATATCTATATATAGTTATCAATAAGGAACTACTAAATTCTCTGAGCACATTGTGTAACAAGGTAACTCTTGAGCAATCCACTAGCTATTGGTAGCCTATAGATAACTCAAATGTTCTAACTCGCTACCGGTTGGCAGCGTGCCCAGAATGCTAGCAGCATTGTCACGTTGAATTGCCAAAGTTGCAATAGTGGATTGCTCAAATGTTATTGTAGTAGCTGCAGTATTGTAATTAGTTATTAGTGTTTTATTTTAATAAAGGCATTTGCCCCAAGAAAAAAAATTAGGGAACTCTTTATGTTCACATTTTCTTTACTTTAGACCCTGGATTAAACATAGGCTTCTGTTCATCCCGAATATAATTACTGTTCCCGTGGGATACGCAAATAATTAAAAAATCTTTGTTACTCCTTCACGCTCAAACGACTGCACCGATGTCGATGAAATTTGGTATGGAGATAGATTAGACCCTGGAATAATACGTTATCCCGGGAAAAGTATAGGGGAAACCGTAATCTACAGAGAAGAAATCGCGGGGCAATACTAGTTATTTATAATGATTAAATAATATATATTTAAAGGACCTTCTTTCTCATCACAATACGCATCCACGAATAAATAAAACACATCTACGAAAAGACGACGCTGCCGACCCCCAATCCAAACCCGCGGTTAAAAATAACACTTGTAAATACACAAAAGCATGCAAATCCCTAACCGCGGTCTGCTATCAATTTTCCTGAAAATTTCTCCGTTCTCCGCTGCATTATTTATGCCCAGAATGTCGCCTATTACTCACACTCACCATCACCATCCCGTTTGTGTGTCTGTAATTTATAGGGTAGTGACAAAGGTGTAGATTCGTTGCCATTTTTTTCATAAAAGGCGCCATCTATCGGATAGAGCTTGAATCTTCAAATGATTGTTGGCGCTTATGATGACACCTATCGTAAATATTGTCATTTTGTCAAATAAAATAACTCATATAAAGAGAGAGTTCACCAAAATATAAAACGTCCTACTATCAATTAACGGTCGGTTATCTGTATGGTAATACAGAAATAATTTTTATTTAATAATTAATTGATAACCGGACGTTTTAAGTTTTGGTGAACTCCACCCTAAGATAAACATTGTATGAACCGGTTTTTAAATTAGAGTTCTTATTCCAAATAGACATTTTGTACTAATTTTGCTTCATCTCGGGCGGAGAAATCGTTGAACAAAACAAAATGAGTCTCCACATAAGGTAGTTTTACAGGATTTCAAATAATACTACCAATTTTTACCAACTTTTACAGATGACCTATGGACTCAAAAAAAATACTAATGACAATTTTATACTTTTAATTTTTCTTTCTTCTAATGTGTGAAAGAAACAAGTCAAGCACATTCTTTGCCGTGAGAATTTTTTCTAACGGAAAAATAGGGTTGCCCTAAAATATTTTTTCACTAATAAATAAGCAAATCATATCAAATTTGTTCAATGAGAATCAATCTTCGAGAACTGCTCTCATAAGTGGTATTTTTTAAAATTTATTACATATGTACTCGTAGGACTATCAACAAAATAAGCTGAACAGATTCAAAATTGTTAATTTGGCAAATAGGTTTAGGGTGCTATTCACCAAAATTTAAAACGTCTGATTATCAATTTAACCGTCGGTCAACTGTATGGTAAAAACTGTTTGACCGACAGTTAAATTGATAATCGGTCGATTACATTTTTTATGAACACCACACTTAGGGCGCTGTTTACCAAAATGTAAACGTCCAATATTCAATTAACCGTCGCTTAACTGTATGGTAAAAACTGTTGGAACAACGGTCAAATTGATAATCGGTCGATTAAAATTTTTATGAACACCACACTTAGGGCGCTGTTTACCAAAATGTAAACGTCCGATATTCAATTAACCGTCGCTTAACTGTATGGTAAAAACTGAAAACTATCGCGAGTTTCTTCCATAACTGTAATGTAACAAACCGACTAGGACTCACGTGGTAAACACTGGAAAATTACTATATTATATAACTCCCAGATGAAGAACTGCAAATAAGTTCGAAACTGGTCGGAGAGTAATTTTCCAGTGTTTACCACGTGAGTCCTAGTCGGTTTGTTACATTACAGTTATGGTAAAAACTGTTGGAACAACGGTCAAATTGATAATCGGTCGATTAAAATTTTTATGAACACCACACTTAGGGCGCTGTTTACCAAAATGTAAGCGTCCGATATTCAATTAACCGTCGCTTAACTGTATGGTAAAAACTGTTGGAACAACAGTCAAATTGATAATCGGTCGATTGAAATTTTTGTAAACAGTAGCCTTAGGGTGGAGTTAACCAAAATTTAAAGGTCCGATTATCAATTTAACCGTCGGTCAAACAGTTATCACCAAACAAAAAACTGTTTAACTGAGACGGTTTAATTAATAATCGGACATTTTAAATGTTGGTGAACGCCTCAAGGTGTAATAACCTTATGTGTCATTCTAACAAGTTTGATATTACTCTCACATAGGTTGAGGATGGCTGTGAGCTAGTACACAGACATTCCGGCGTCTGCGTCGGCGTGCTCGCTCGTTCGGAACGCATGAAATATTACGGCACACTACATTAAACAGATAACTTTGGTTAAATGTCACATTTGACTGGCCTGATTTCAAGAACATTTGGACTGAAACGCGGTCTCTCACTATGGGCCTTGTGAGCACGCTCAACGGGAAACTGCTATGACCCCGATACACTTCTTTCGTTTCATCCACTCTTATCATACCTTTCATACAATAGCATCGTTTTAGAGTCTTCTAGATCTTATGTCTTAGGGCTTCTCACGATAACCTAAAATAAAGTATAATATTAATAAATTACAAGAAAGCAACCGCGGGGCGTTGAGCTAGTCACAGTTAATATCCCAACGATCAAAAGATGAATATTCATAGCAAATTTAAATTAAAAAACTTTATTAATTTACAAGTCTACAATTTATAGCCTACATTTTATGCTCGAGTAATCTTTGTGAAGTTTGTAGATAAAAAGTCTACGCTGTGCCTACGAAGAAGGTGCTACAAGGATACTAGCTACGCGTGCTTCGATATTTCGTAGCGCGCGTAGTACTACGAAACATTCATACTTAGGAGATTTCAAAGTCTGCAGCACCGATATGAAATTGCTAGTTAATCGGTGTTTTATCGGACACATTTCGGGGAGTGCGCTCTAGAGTTGCATAATCTGATTCCTCCATCTCCATTCCATCTGATAACGACCAGATGGACGGCAATGCGACATCTACGAGTATACAAGGTAGATGTTTCAATTTGTCGCACAAAGCGTTTTGCTTCCACATTCATAGTGCATACAGCTAACGGGTGGAATTCATTGCTTAAACCTGTATTTCCGAGAGTTATAAATAGTATAACTATCACGACTTTCTTTTATATATAGATATATAAGATTAATTCATATAGATCTTGTGAGTCAGAACTTTTTGTTCTACTAGGGAGTGTTTTTTCTTAGTTATATATTTAAAAAAAGATTGTATTTAATACTCCTCAAGGAAATATTTCCAAGGGGAGAATTCAACAAAAAGTGAAAATGGTATTTTCCAGAGCTTTATCAACTGAATTTTAAATCATTGTCAATTGTTGTCCATCGCATTTTCTTTTCCATTTAAATACAAAATGTATCCAAGAAATGTTTAGCATTTCGCATATAATTACCCGTCAAAGCTGACAGTAAAAGGAAGATCTTTGATTAACAAAAGTGAAGTGTAGTAGACACGGTATCGATGTGTCAAAATCGAAAACTAAGTTCAATTGGCCTTATTTTATATTAAAATATGAGGAAGGCCTATGTCCAGCAGTGGACGTCCGCTGAGATGATGATGATGATGATGATTATATTAAAGTTGATTTGGTGACGGTTAATCCTCGGCACGATTAAGAAAATATTACTAATCAATGATGTTACATGTTTATATGTGGTAGATGTCGCACAAGCGCGTGGAAACTAAGGCGGCAAAATTAAGTCAATTGTAGTAATATGGAATCACGACGCGTATTTCAAGCGCAAGTCTAAACATATAGCTATCCTTTTCTATATTATTTGTACCGTATTATCTGTCGCAGTAAGCATGTTTATGTCGTAAAGGAACAAAATCTAAGCACCGCGCAGTATGAATATATGTAATCATTAATAAAACATCATTGTCAGTAATGCATTGCGTGACGTTTATGGCCATCGTCTCCTACGAATACAAAAAATAATGTGATTAAATTGAATTATGGTGGAAAAACAACGATTTTTGTAAATTTAAATGCATGACGCATTTAAATTTACAAAGATCCTAATCCTAAACCTAGTCTAGGTCATAGTTATTTATTGGATTGGACACAATTTCATCGAAATCGGTGTTGCCGTTTGAGCGTGAAGAAGTAAGAAACATACACACAAACTTTCGCATTTGCAATATCAGTAGGATTATGTCTACTCTCCCCCCCGTCTTCGTCAACGACGTTAATGACGTCACGCGTTTTACGAATTTTCGATCAGTGTCACTTGTTCTGATGCGAGTTTAACATTTTTTCCCCATACAAAAGCGCACAACATCGCTGAAAAAGTTTTCACTTCAAAAATCCATCGTCATTGTTTGAACTTGAATTTTCAATGGATTTTTTTTATCACACTCATACACACAACAACCAAGACCCGGGACAAACATCTATACTCATCGCGCAAATGTTTGCGATATTGATGTAGACATTTCTGTTAAATACAGATTGACGCATCTATTTTATTTTCCTGCTCTCAGGAAAGGTTAGTATTGAGTAGACAGGGAAAAGGAAGGACAAACGCTCCCTAGTCTATAATTTTATCGTCAGGCGCCTTACAGACTGTATTGGAATATAATTATTTCTAAACAACTGCTTATTGGGAAAATTATCGACGGATAAAAGACTTTGTTATGAAGAGTAATTTCTAACTGAATATGAAAAGGTCTAAAAAGGGTTTATTTTAATCGGTGTGTCCAATGATGTTTTACTAAAGGTGACGTATATTCATACTGCGCGGTGCTCAGATTTTGTTCCTTTAGGACATAAACATGCTTACTGCGACAGATAATACGGTACAAATAATATAGAAAAGGATAGCTATATGTTTAAGACTTGCGCTTAAAATACGCGTCGCAATGAAAATTACTACAATTGACTTAATTTTGCCGCCTCAGTTTCCGCGCGCTTGTGCGACATCTACCTCATATAAACATATAATATCATTGGGTGTGTCACCATTTTGCTTCTGATTTCGGGAATTTCATACCGAAGAAATCAGAATCTTTAATTCATTCATTAATCGAAAAAGACAACAGTTAGTTCTCATGTTTTAATTTTTATAAAAACGTACGGGTCAAATTGAGAATCTCTTCCTTTTTTTTAAGTCGGTTAAAAATTTGTCATCAAGTTTTTTAGTCACAACATTAAACTGTTCTATTTGCTCTAACATGGATGATGATATACACGTTATGTGGAAAAAGATGCGCTCAATTTTTTTTAACCATAAAAAGTAACTACTTCGTTTATGAACCGATTTTAATAATTCTTTTTCTATTTGTTAGATAACTTTCACATTTATAGTATTAGTGGGATATTATATTTTTAACTTACTTCCAAAATGAAGGAGGTTACTCAATTAGACCGTATACATATTTTATTATTTTTAGGTGTGTTCGTGGATAACTTTATTGTTTATGAACCGATTTTAAAGATTTTTTTTATGTTCAATAGAGTATACTTCTGTGATGGTTTTATTTAAATTTCATCAAAATCCAACATGCGGTTTTTTAGTTACACTCCAATAACTAAACAGTGTTTACGTCTACTAAGACGACTTCCGAGGGTGAAGAACGCGGTGAACATACAAAATGTCAATTGATCCCGTGAGTAGAAAAGCTCACTGAATGGTGTGAAAAACAAAATACCAAAAAATGGAACTGACTTCAACACTCAAAAGTGTGTAATATCTTGTCGAAGTCGGTTACATTTCTTGATAAAAAAAATGTATGTCGTAGGTATTAAAAATACGTAATTCACTCCCAGTTACTTAAAAAATCGTTTTGCATTTCTCCATTCTCGCCACCCTGATGTTCATCTTAGGTCATCAGATAACTTACTCCTTAACACACCGAAACACAACACTGTGTTTTACGACACATCTTTTTCAGTGCAGGCGGTCCGTCTCTGGAATGCACTACCCGTCACAATTAGACAAGCACAATCACTCAATATTTTTAAAAATCAAGTCACTAACTTTTATCTCTCTTCTATTAGCTAAAATATCTATCGTACTGAATTCCATGTTTTTTGTGTGCAATATTTATCTTATTTATTTGTCTGAATATGTATGTATATAAATTTATAAGTATTTATTTATATATATATATTAGGTATGTATAAATATTTTATTATTATTTTTTTATTTTGAATTCTATTTAATATTTTATTTGACACACCACCCTCCGAGATTATCTATTATCAATTATTCTCCATCCAAAGGTTGTCTGGAAGAGATCGCTCTTAGCGATAAGGCCACCTATTGAACATTTCTTATTGTAAATATTGTTTTTTTATTTCTGTTTTTTGTGTCAATAAAGTGTATTTGTATTGTATTGTAATTCTATAAAACACTTTTCCTCTGAGCCATTTTAAACGACTTAATAAGCTGACATAATAATCCCAAAGCACCAATGAAAGGAAAAGAGAATAAAGAGCGCGGAACTGGCACAAAAGATTTTCCTCGAGAATTTCCTTTAAGTGTAAAATCAAATATCTCCATTACATCCTACTTTATTCAACCTGATCCATATAAATTTTCAATTTGGTATTCACGTGCAAAGCGGGTGCATAGAAAGGATGCATCAAGAATTCCGCTCGGTGACTGTACATTGCTGGGACTCCAAGGAATAAAACCATTCTCTGTCTAAAAGATTGATGTCTATCTCTTTTTTTTTTATTCATTTTAGGAAGCTGCAAGCTTAATATAAAATAAAAAGCTCTTAAGCTGCAGATATGCAGGAATAAAAGTTTAGTAGACTGAATGAATTGTAATTTTAAGGCTTTCGCGATTCGAACGCATTGTTAAAAAATCAAACGGGGCTTGATCGGTTGCAAAACATTTGGTAATTAACCGACTTCAAAAAAAAGGAGGAGGTTCTCAATTCCATCCGTATATTGTTTTTTTCTGTTTTTTCTTTTATGTTTGCTACTGCATAACTTCCGACTGGGTGAACCGATTTTGATCGTTCTTTTTTTATTTGAAAGCTGGTGCTTTCCGTGTGGTCCTATTTAAATTTCATCACAAGGACAAGCGATTTTTGAGTTACACTCCTTTGACTAAAAAGTTTGTGCTTATACCTAGACGATATTATAATAGCGGGTGAAGACATCGGTGAACATACCTACACCACAAGGACAATTATTGATCCCATGAGTAACAAAGGTCACTAAAAAGAGTAAAAACGTCATATTTTTTTACCGAATAATGGAACCCACTTCAACACTCAAAAGTGTGTAATAACTTGTCGAATTCGGTACCATGAGCACAATATTTTGATATTAGTTACTTTTGAACTATCACGGTGCCGACCTCAACAAGTTATTTCACACTTTTGAGTGTTGAAGTCGGTTCCATTTTATGGTAAACATTTTTTTTTGTTTCCCTCGACGTTTCGACCAATGTCACGACCTATATCAATTACTAAATGTGTTTCACGCGATCAAGTTCCGTTCGATAATCATTTAATATAAGAAATGAGTTGTTTGAACTAATGAATGAACATAACGCTCGAACGAATGAATGAATCGATCATTTGTACAAAATAGATGAACGTAATATTGAATCGGTCGTGAATAAAATAATGTAAAGTAATTAAATAATTACTAATAATTCTGGGCACGTTGGCAACCGGTAGTGGATTAGAGCATTTGAGTTATCTATGGGCTGCCAATAGCTAGTACATTGCTCAAATGTTATTGTTTACAATAGTAGCTGCAGTATTGTAATTAGTCATTAGTATTTTATTATAATAAAAGCATCGGCCCTGAAAAAAATAATAAAGTAACAACTTATGTCATTTTGGTACCTGTTAAATTAGTTTAACAGGTACCAAAATGATAGCAGAACTTTTAATGACTTTTTTTAAATATCACGCTTGTCTGTTTAGTTCAGCAATTCGCCTTTAGGTGGCATTGGTTGTATCGGCGTTACTGCATAAGTTATTAATATATTAATTGCATAAGTTGATAAAAAATGCTATGCAATAGCTTTACCGCGGCAGTCCCCGAGGGCCACACGTCTTTTTTCCTTATCGGGGGATGAAGAACACAGATAGCTGTAGCCACTATTGTTCTATTTAATTTAGGGTATCTGGTGCTGAAAGGTGAAAATGGGAAAAAAACCGCGCGCGCTAGAAGAGCACAAAGCAGAGAATTTATCGTCCACCTCCCGTGCCCAAAACACTCGTACATAGATCTCGTTTTCTGGATATGGCATTAGATGTCTATTTTTATAAAACAGGTAAGGGTTTTTTATACTGTATAAATCTAGCGTTTACTATCAAGTAAGATATATCTTACTTGATGGTCGGTGACGATGTAGTCGAAGATGTTACCACGCTACACCTAGAATGCTTACTGGCTCTCAAGAACTCCTGCTTGAACACACTATGTCTTTGGTGACATGCAGTTTTTCAAACTTAAAGTTGGTAGCTAACCAGGCGAGTCATCGTCATCATCATCATCATCATCATTCATGAAGATATACTATTTAGTAAGTAAAGTAAATGTATGTGAAATCCGGGACTCTGGGTTGGAATCCCGGCGGGGGCAACATTTATGCATTGATACATAATAATAATAAAATATACATATGTATTGTAGTTGTTTGTCCTAGGTTTAGTGTGTTGTAATTGTGTTTGTCCATGCCTCCCGCGACACAAGCAATCCTAGTGCGGGGGTTTTTGGAGTGACTAATAAAAAATTAAGTGAAGGCTTTCCCATTTGCTAAAAAGACAATTATGAGTATTTTTAGCGTATTATTCGAAAGTTTTACATGTCTAATAATTTGAAGCAAAATAGAACCTATGAGAACAGATTACGCAGGTAAGGTCTACAAAAAAAATAATATTTTATTCGCATTTTTATTAGTGAAAAATAAACCTACTTTCGAGCGGCCATATTTTTTCTTTCAAGTTGTACCACGGGGAATCTTAATTTTAAAGCAAGTTCAGACCAGTTTTCTTGTGCTTCATGATTGAGAGTATGTGTTTTAATTTTATTTTAAAATTTTACATGTATCTAAAGGTGGATGGCAGACTTCCATACATTTGCAGCCTAGAAGAAAGAAACCGCGTTCATGAATGGAACTTATACGTATCGGTAGAGCAATAAATACATTGTTTATTGTATATTTAATCATTTTCCTAGAAGTTGGGAGTAAAAAGTTATCAAAATGGTATCAGTATGCTAACTACACGTCAATATGCGAACCATTCAATGGATCGCCATCCATGTATAGCATCGTAGACAGAGATCGCAATATAGCATGGTTCGCGATACAGATCACATATTAAATTCTGAAATAAACTAGGCATGGGTGTGTTTATGAACGCAGTCCGGGTCTACAGAGCAGCTGACTACAGATTATAGAGCAATAATAACAATTAATTTCAGAGCGTAAGTGTTCGAACGCAACAAACATAATGAGAAATATAGGGTGCGTTCGAAAACTAGAAACACCACATAAATAAATAAAATAAAAGTATTTCTGATTCTCAACTTTATAAATAATGCCAATTATTCACGAAATCCACAAATATATAATTCACATTTTCATATATAAAGAATACATGAACGGGTTGTCATTTCGTTTTTCGGTAATCTATAAGGCTATCTATCTATAAGGCTGGTTCTGCTTCCTTTAAAAAAAGAGATATATATCAGACCACTTCCAGTAGAACAATATGCCAACAATGTATGTATGTACAATGTACATATGCGACTCACTGTCCGTGTAAACAATGCCGCTTGCGGCGGAACTTTCCCTTTGAACATGTCCAGAATACCTATTAAGTATGTAAAGGATACTTCAACAAAGATAACGTTACTCTAAAATTCAGCTGTTCTCAGCAACTGCGGGATAGTGGCTAACATGTTATTTAAAAATGTAGGCGGCTGACTAATTGTTCAAAATGGCAATGATGAATGTGACATCTTGACAGGACCCCATTATACCGACTTCGACAAGTTATTTTACACTTTTGAGTGTTGAAGCCGGTTCCATTTTTTGATAAAAAAAATTTTTCAGCCCTTTTCTGGCCTTTGCTACTCACGGGATAAATTGTCATTGTGTTTTTTTCAACGATTTCATCATCTGCAATTTGGAAGTCGTCTAAGTAGACGTAATAATTTGTAGTTATTGGAATGTAACTTAAAAACCGCTTGTCCGATTTTGATGAAATTTAAATCAGACCACCACGACCACACTATATCAAAAAAAAATTCTGAGAATCGGTTGTGGGGAAGAAATTGGTGAACATACACAAAAAAAACAGACGAACATATAACCTCCTCCTTTTTCGGAGTAAAATTAATATTATCGAAGAAAAATAATTTTCTTATTAGTTTGTAACAGTTCAGGGGCCGTACCATCAACTTTTACAAAACCATCATGTTTCAAGAACGTCATACTTCAAGCTTAAAGTAATAATGCTCAGATTCGTACCATGAACGTCTTAAAACATTATTGTTTTATTATCGCTCAGTGACGTGTAGAATGAACGAAGAAACATTCCTGCTGTAAGGGCAAGCGAGACAACATTATATTTTCATATAGCGTTGTCGCTTTCGTTGGCGCTGGCTCATGGTACGCTTTGAGTGAACGAAATAGAGGTTTACGTCACAAAACTGCTTAGTCTAAACAACATTAAAGTAACATTGCTTATGTGGCCTTGTGGTACGAAAATTCAAAGTAAGATTACAATAATACTGCTATAAGAGTTGGTGGTAGGCCCCCAGAGCAATGATGTTTTACTAAAGATGACGTTTAATCATACTGCGTGGTGCTCAGATTTTGTTCCTTTACGACATAAACATGCTTACTGCGACAGATAATACGGTACAAATAATATAGAAAAGGATAGCTATATGTTTAGACTTGCGCTTGAAATACGCGTCATAATGAAAATTACTACAAATATAAACATATAATATCATTGGTTCAGAGTTTACATTTGACAAACATGTCTACCAAAACAACTGATTTGAGAACATTCAACTTTTATTAAAAAAAATATTTTAAAAAACAGAGATGTGTCTGTTTCCAAATTATACATTTGGGAAGATTTAAAATGCAGCATCCCGTATATGATTTCAAAATTGTAATTATAATTTGAAAAAAAGATTAATACATCTAAATTTATCAATAAAAATATAACATATTAAAACTTCAATTATCTTACATAGATACGCCCATAGTTGTACACAATTTATCTACTTAGAAATTTTACACAAATCAATTATATCAAAAACTTGAAGCAAAGAGTGGAAAATGATGTGATAATAATCCGAAAGCTCGCACAGAAAATAGCCAGATCTCAAGGTATGCTGCCCGGTGTACTTGTAATCCTTAAAGTGCTCAAAATGAGGTATATAAGATAAGTTTTAAAAGCACTCTAACTGCCGATAGGAATGTTTTAAAAGTGAGAGGTAGCGTGTAGTTTCAAAAACAGCTTTACCGTGTCATAACTTTTTATGCAAAGACAAAGCCTATGTCTATAACCTCCCCTTGGGACCTGACCTCAACTTGGGTGCGGGTCAATTCGCGATATAGTCTATGGATAATAGATTGCATAACACTAAAAAGATGCTGGTTTTTTGGTCTATAAGAAGACCAAAAAACTATACTGAACCTTTTTTTTAAAGCACTCTACTTAGAGTGCGCGCATGGTAAGTCTACGCGCTACGGGTGGCGTACATAATGTCTAAGTTTAACTAACCTTCTGAACAGGCTCAGAGTCGCACAACGAGCTATGGAGAGGGCTATGCTCGGGGTTTCTCTACGTGATCGAATCAGATATGAGGAGATCCGTAGAAGAACGCAAGTCACCGATATAGCCCAGCGGATTAGCAAGTTGAAGTGGCAGTAGGCAGGGCACATAGCTCGAAGAACTGATGGTCATTGTTGTTGGAAAATTCTCGAATGGAGACCACGGACTGGCAAGCGCAGCATAGGACGGCCACCGACCAGGTGGACAGATGACCTGACTAAGATCGCAGGCAAGGGCTGGATGCGGGCCGTTTCCAACACGTCCTTGTGGAAATCAATGAGGGAGGCCTATGTTCAGCAGTGGACGTCCTATGGCTGAGATGATGTTAATGAAAGAGATGAGATGATGAGGTTAAGTAAACGATTAGTTCCGATCTTGGCCGCGCGCAGACATATCTTGCGCGCACTCTAGTGTTTTTTCCTTTAATGACTGAAAATTATAAAGTATATGTAGAAATAAAGATCCTAATCCTAATTTCAACATGGGTACAAAGTCACATGATTAAGATGATGCTAGATGGCGCCACCGCTGCATGGTTTTGTTTAGATAATATGCCATAGACGTTAGTCCTTAGCATTATTTGCCCAGAACAGAATGAGTGACGAGTAATCCAGGGAAAACAAATCTTACAAATTGCGGAAACGGAACGTGATGAATTTCATATATTATGTTACCTGGCATCACGCTAGCACAGATGCAATGGCCACCGTTTTCAGAGATTGCAAACCTTTTCTCCTTCATATCATAAGAATTCGGAATAAACACAAAATTCTCTTTCTAACAACTGAAGGAACACAACCACTAAATTTAAATACCAAGAGTTCAAAGGTAAAATCAATTATTTCTTGGCTAGTAATGCATTCTATAAATTAGATGAGTTCATGGATATGAAACTTTAGAAAGGTCTTTTTAGTGACTTAAAATTATAATAAAAATGCACTTTCTTCTATAGAGTATAATTGAATAATTGACGTCAATATTTCCACTTTCACATGGACCAGTCTTTAAAATATATATTATTAATAAATCAATTTAGTAAGTAATTATAAACATGTGTTGTATGTAAATGAGTTACCGAAAATAATGAATGTTATTATGCTTAATAAATAATCTGAATCTGCAATAAACTAAATACTAGAAATTCTTCTTGTCTCGCGACTGCACTTTAGTGGTTAGAATAACCTAAATTTGAAAGTATTCTATGCCTTTTGTGCAGATTCGTTAGATTCTAAAAAACCACCTACACGGAATTTTATGTCCCTTGATTTTTGTTCTTTGTTTTGGCTTCGCATTTCATGTGCATGTCAAATTTGCCAGTGTCAACTTTATTTGTTAAATACAACGAACTTAAGGTATTTGAATATGGTATTTGACATATCAGCAACAGCAGTGGTGCCAGTTGCGCCATCTAGCGAGATAATTATAAGCCTGTGCATATTATTATCAATGAACGATATTCAACTTTCTCATGACTTACGCCAGCCAATCCATCGTACATACGACAATCGGACCCCGTTTTGAATAAATAATGAGGGAACGCGCACACCCGGCGACGGCGTCTCGGTCGCTGTTGCTTTTAACTTTTTAATAACACTTCTTTGGGTAATAAGCGACGTTTACTTTTACGACAGAAGCCATGACGGTATTTAAAGGGACTTAATAATTTATTGTCAGGTGCCGATAGTGTTGGTAAATCAGAATTAGTTTTAAAGTAAATATTCCTGTCACAGAAACAACGAGAAGAAATATTCATCGTTAGCGATTAGGGAAAGAGATGCGATGCATCTTGTCTAGGCTCATCCCTCTAATTATTATATATATGTGGTATCCGGCTTTACTCACGTTTATAGTCGAAGTCTCGACCTAGGTTTCGAGCATGTCCAATGCTCATCCTCAGGTGAGTTTACGCTGCCAGATCGCGGCGACCACGTAAACTCTGTAACAAAAAACGTAAAATCTGGCAGCGTAAACTCACCTGAGGATGAGCATCGGACATGCTCGTAACCTAGGTCGAAACTTCGACTATAAACGTGAGTAAAGCCGGATACCACATATATATAATAATGTGTCAAACTCACGAGAATTCTCATCCCACTTATATTATAAATGTGAAAGTTTGCATGGATGCATAGATGGATGGATGGATGGATGTTTGTTACTCAATGACGCCAGAACTGCTGAACGTATTCGAATGAAATTTGGTATGTAGATACTTTAGGTCCCGGAATAACACATAGGCTACTTTTCATCGTCGGCATCAATCACCACGCAGGTAAAACCGCGGGGCACAACTAGTAGATAATAAACTACAAAGTAATCAATAATTGGTGGAGTAAGAAACAATGAAGCTCTATGAAGAGTGTAACAAAACACCAGAAAGCCTGTTACGTCAATTATTTCCAAAACTATTTTTACTCCGTGATGGATAAACACAATCAATTAAACACGTCTGTCTGTGCACAAAGTCGCCGGTGAAAGCTATAATGAAAACAAATGGAATACCCACTCACAAATAATGTTTTTCCGAAAAGGCACCTTTATACTGACTACGAGAATACTACTTTGACATTCTAAATGAATTAGGTACGTCTACAATGAAAGCTTCGCTGGTCTTAGAAAAGTTATGCGATTGAAGCGATGATAGCTCAGCGGGGGGAGCGTCGGCTGTCAAACTGACTGACACTGGTTCGATCCCCGAAGAACGGCTTGAGCTTCCGATTTAGGTAACACCGTTATCACATTCCCAGCATGATGGTAGGGTACTTTCGAGCCTGGCTAGCTGTACAACACATAGTGTGTTCAGGCAGCAGTTCTTGAGAGCTGGTAAGCATTCTAGGTCTAGCGTGATAATATTTTCGACCACATCGTCACTGATCATCAAGTAAGATACTGAGTCAGTATCAGAATCAGAGAAGACGCCGCGAAGGAGAGTTCTACGCTCTTGTCGCCGCTCGGACCTGAACCACTGAAGATGTCGACCGCAGTGATCGACGAAACGTCTGGAACACAAGTTTCACATAGACCACGGCCAAACAGCCCGGAAGCAATACATACAACATGCAACGCCGGCCGTGAAAGCCTTAGAGTTTACAGCTGTAGTATTGTATTATTTATTAGTTATAAGTATTTTATTTTAATAAGAGCTTCGGCCCATTTCTCTGCATGTGAACAAAACTATGCAGGATAAGTATTGTTTTACTTTTGTCCAGTGGAAAACCCTCGTTAGCCGTCGGCAGTATCTGAGTTTTGCCTCCGTACAAATTAAATCAATTACGTCACAGCCTGCGTTTTTGCACGCCAAATGTCCCCCCATTTGTAAGGATTAACTTTTTTGCTTGCAGCTTTACAGCTTTCTGATTTTTGTAGTTTGGTTGTAATGAGTAGAATTCCTAAAGCAGAGAGCGGTATTTGTATTTCGGGTGAGGGAATATTATCTTTATGAGATTCTCTAGTTTGTTTGTCTGTAGGTGAAACGTGGAACAGAGAATTAAAATTAAAATTATTTGCTGGCCATATCATAACAGAGAACTTAAGAGTTTTATGGTTCTTTAAAATGATATGAGAATACATTTAAATTAACCATACATCCAAACTTTCTTAGTTATAATACTCGTATATATTTACCATATTAAATCAGATGTTTTTCTTCTGTTTGAATTTTTGTAGATTTTTGTGAACAACTTGCATTTACCCATTAAATGGGTAAATGCAAGTTGTTTTATGATGGATGGATATGGATTACACACTCTTATTAAATTGGATGGATGGATGGATTACACACTCTTATTAAATTACAATTTATTAAATTGTAATTTAATAAGAGTGTGTAATTAAGTTAATTAACATGAACATAAAATTGATTGAAAAAGACATGTACTTATATTTTTTTACGTCTTGCATGAGTTTCGATTTTTCTTTTATTGCCCCAATTCAAAATCACATTATTACGTATATACATAGGTACGTATCAACAAAATAAAACTTTCTGTTCTAGCATCTAAAATGGTGTTAAACTAAACTATGGAATTACCATTATGTTACAAAAATCTCATAATGTGCCCACTTCTTTACTGAATCAAGGGGAAACGGGGAGGGACTATCATGCTAAGTTTTTAGCTTATGTTCTTATGCAACAAAATGTGATATTTCACTTGACATCGGTTAAATGCACAAGAAATGCGAAGCCAAAACAAAGAACCAAAAAAATACATACGACACGTTAACTAACGAACATCGAACTATTATCTGATTTTGAAACGATGTATGTAATGTCCGAGTTCTTTGTATGTGATGAGTTACCTGTAAACTAACAATTTGTTCAAATATGTCATTAATATGATTGTGGTGTGTTATTTTGGGATTTCAATGTGTTAAATATTGTTTCAGATAAGATATCCTCAGTTCTTCTTCTTCTTCTCTCAGCCATGTGCGTCCACTGCAGGACATATGCCTCCCCCATATAGGGGGAATTTGCCAATACTGGCCACGCTTGGCATGCAGGATGGCGATCGCAGTATGATTTACAATCCTCAAAAGGCGCTGCTGCCCACCTCCTGGTACGTTATCCCTTAGCCGACTCTTACGGCACCCACGGGAAGAGATGGGGGAGTACTATTCTAGGCCGGTAGCACCACGGCAAATGATATCCTCAGTTACAAATTATTAATCGAAATTAACTGATCATCTGCTTGTTTACCGATCACTCCAGAACGTTTGTTTTCTACTCTATCCATGTGACTTGACATTGGCGAAATTATGGCACCCCCGCACAAGCCATCAGAAACAAGAAGTCGAGATCCGAGTTTCTACAGAATACAGAATATATTTATTGCATATAACTGTGTACATAAGATGGTCAAGGTTACAATATAAGTTTCAACAGTTTGCCCATTTCGGATGTACAATTTTTGTAGTTTACTTTTCACATACATAATAATGGAATGTTTATATCTATTTCTAATAACAACTTAAAGGCAACTGACAACTTACTTACTTTACATCAAAATATTCTGCCAAATTATAAAATGCTTTGGATGCAAGCCAGCTCTTGATTTTATATTTAAATTGATTATTTTTTAATAACTTCAGTTCTAGGGGTAAATGGTTATAAACTTTAATTGCCATGTAATAAGTACTTTTATGAAATGTAGCATTGTTGACTTGTGGTACGCATATATTATACTTATAATTGGAACGTAAAATTAAAGCACGAATGGAATGAGTTTTAAAAAAGTAGCTTTCATTGTTTTTTATAAATAAACATATATCATAAATATAAAGTTAAAAATCCATTTTCTTTAAATATATTTCGGACAGTATCCGTTCTATGTCTACTAAATATGACATGCTGCAAAGCGTTTGTTAATTAAATCACCTTCACCAAACAGAATCTAACCACAAAACTTCAATCTCCCTTCAAAATTGCGACCATAAACAATCATCTTTGTCCGACGGCCATTTTTCGTTCACCTGCAAGCGTTTGTTGATGCGACTTTGCATATTCAAATAGCTGAAGTGAAGCTCAGAGCAGTGGAACTTTGCCCGTAAAACATTTTCGTGGTCGGATAAAAAAGGCGAGCGGCCACAGACAAAACCGCGGGCAAAAAGTTACAACAAAAACGCCGGCGACGCGGTTTTGTTTCTACTTTCAACTACGAGTACAAGTTTCTGTTTGATAAATACTTTGTTCATATTTTTGCATTGGAATGATGTTATGAAATATTGTGGGGAATATGGCTTTTTATTAACACTTTTTTTTTGCTTTCAGCTTCGCTTGTATCTATTTCTAGTTCTGGTGTAAGAAATATATTTTAAAAAAACTAAGTTTTTCTCTTTAACGTCTCGGTTATAAATCAATATTTTAGTAAATGACAACCGGTCATCCCTGCCTACCCATCCGGGAGATAAATGTGACGTGTGTATGTATATCTGGTGCTTAGTAGTGAAGTCGAAATACAAAGCTTTTAACAAGACAGCTGAGCATGGAGCATGGCGTAGAGTTGCTTGCTAACAGAAACATTTCGGAGATTGTGCATTGGAATTTCACCATCTTCATTTTAATATCGGAAAACTAGAGGTAGATGTTACACTACGTCATCGTTATATGGTAAACATTATCATCTCAGCCATAGGACGTCCACTGCTGGCCATATACCTTCCTCATTGATTTCCACAAGAACCGGTTGGAACCGGCCTGCATCTAGCCCTTACCTGCGATCTTAGTCAGGTCGTCTGTTCACATGGCAAAACATACCTACCACCAAGAAGAGTTTAGGTCTACTTTCACAAAATATTTCCCATAAGGTATAATATTCCATACTTGAGTGGTATTTTGTGGTCAGTCTGTTGAAGATTTTAATGCATTTTATGTTTTTATCAAATTATCAAAACTGCGTTTGATGAAAAACGTATTAAAACAAAAAATGTTTCAAAGTACGGTTGAATACAGAAGCCGAACAACTAAAAACTCCTTTGAAACCAACCTTTGGTAATATTAGCTGTCTGCCAAGTTAAGGCCGCTAAAATCGCCTATTATCGGGTTTTTCATTATACATTTCACATTTCATATCGCTTTTTTTTTTGACTGTATAGATCTTGCGTTTGACCACTGTCTCACTTGATGGTCAGTGAAGTTGTTATCGCGCTAGACCTAGAATGCTTACTGGCTCTTAACGACTGCTGCCTGAGCGCACTATGTGTCTGGTGACAGTTTCTCAAATTTGAGGGTGGTATCTAGCCAGGCGGGTACTCGAAAGTACCACCATGAAAAATACCTACGAATATGTTATTTTACAAGCATGTTTTATTTATAAGTAGTGAAAGCCGATTATTTATTAAACCATATATATAATATATCTATTATTGGGTTGGGGGTGATGTGAAACAGACAACATTTTTTGCTCCTTAGGATTAAAATAAATTATTTGATAACCTTACTACCAACTATAAACAGGTCTAATTCAAACAAACAATACAACGCTTTTCATTCGCATTCCTCATTCTTTCTCGTAAATAGATTACCATAATCACTTAGAATTGTAAAAACACCGTGGACACAGCGAATAAAAAGGCGTTGGTTTGGTATTACGAGTTGCCAGATTTAGCATGTTTCTGCGGACTGACAGTATCTGTTTGGAATCAATACAAACAACACAATTGATAATAAGCTATTTAAGGAAACGTGAGCAATGCGCTGAATTAATTAATATAAGTAAAAATTTTTACATTAGACATCATTGGTCAACATATCGAATAAATAATTGTGGAGTTCCAGCAAGGCAGTGTGTTTGGACCATTACTATTCTTACTATATATTAATGACTTAACTGATATTACACATAAAAATTTACACTCTTCGCAGATGACATTTCTATCATTTTGACAAATAACAAAAACAATCAAAATTGCAACTTTGAAATTAATAGGCCAATTAAATCAATAGTTAAATGGCTGGATGATATTAATCTTGAGGTTAATCTGACAAATACGAGCTACGTACAATTTCTGACTCATAGATATAGATACATTTTGTAGACAAATTGTGTATATTAAAACTGCTTTGAACGAGACAAATACGGTAAAGTTTTAAGCGTCACTATTGGAAGATTGGAAAGATCATATCAAAAATGTCTGACAAGAGTTAACAGATTTGTGTTTATTCATAATAGGCTCCGAAAATACTTACTACGAAAAACTGTGCAACTAGCATACCATGGCTATGTAAGATCGATCTTACGGTACGGCTTGCATCTCTGGGGTAACTAGACAGATATTTACAAAGTATTTTTTCCGTAAAAAAGGTTTTAACGGGCGATCGTAGGTATTTGTCCAAATGAGTACCGCAAGCCATTTCTTAAAACTATTAAAAACTTTTATACTGCCTTTCTGATTTTTGTGGCACGATTTCACCGCTAATAATAATGGTTTTAAATATTTTTGGAAGCTTTGTGGACTAGCTCGAAGCACTGACCGCATGAGCATCCAACGGCGCAATTTATGACACAGTGGGATGGGTTACGTTTCGCGACGGGACTTGGTCATTCTAAGATCGTAAAGTATTTTTCACCCTTCTACCCCCACCCCAACAAATATCCAAATAATTTAACTGACGATCATCAAAGAGTGTCACACACACATTTCGATAACTTATATGGCAGAGCGTTTTCCATGTCAGCTAGTAAATTTATATATATAGGTATGAATTGGCCGTGGTGGTACCGGCCTAGAATAGTTCTCCCCCATCTCTTCCCGCGGCTACCGTAAGAGTCGGCTAAGGGATCACGTACTAGAAGGTGGGCAGCAGCGCCTTCTGAGGATTGGAAATCATACTGCGCTCGCCAACCCGCCTGCCAAGCGTGGCGAGTATTGGCAAGTCCCCCCTCCTCTCCCCCTATATGGGGGAGGCATATGTCCAGCAGTGGACGCACATGGCTGAGAGAAGAAGAAGAAGAAGGTATTAATCGTGTTTGATTGCAGACGTTGTTCTATGGACTTTGTGTTTGACAAGATACTATGTTAGTAATAGAATTTTCTACACTGTGACACGAGATAAAGAAAACATCGACATAATCTCATTAATCTTGTCGTGACAACGTAATTCAATGTCCCGTCAGGATTGAGATAAGACGCTTGCGAAGAAAAGAAAGCAAACCGGGATAAATAGAAAAAGAGAGGTCACTGAACTAATCCGTGGCGCCAAGATGTCAGACATCGACAGAAGTGGCGTAAGTGATGCGTATATACCTAACACCAATGATATTATATGTTTATATGAGGTAGATGTCGCACAAGCGCGCGGAAACTGAGGCGGGAAAATTAAGTCAATTGTAGTAATTTCCATTACGACGCGTATTTCAAGCGCAAGTCTAAACATATAGCTATCCTTTTCTACATTATTTGTAACGTATAACCTGTCGCAGTAACCATGTTTATGTCCTAAAGGAACAAAATCTGAGCACCGCGCACTATGAATATAGATAGATAGATAGATTAACTCTTTATTGCAAATCATAAAATGTACCTACATTAAAAGTGTATTTTATACTAATTGTAGCTTATGGTTATACAATCGGCGGAATATACGTCATCTTTAGTAAAACATCATTGCCTAACGCGGCAGAAACGGCTCGCAATATCAATGCAGCGTTTGGAGAGGAGATCACCTTGCGTTTTTGGTGTTTTAAACCCTAAAATTTAACTGAAAAAAAAATGGCTTAAATACAAATGATAAAAAGTCACAAGTGCAACGACATATTTTTTGTCTCATTTCGATTAATCAACGAAACAGACCATCTTCTTCACTCATCAAAAACTTTTGATCTCAATTCATCACCATCACATTTTGACGTAATTACCTGACGAATATAAAACCGAGGCTTCTCTCATCTCCGCTGATTAAGTGGGGGGAGTTCCAAATTATCCGGACTAGAGGGCCTGTAATACACCTTATTGGATTATCTCAGGCTTTGATGTCCATTCGACGCTTGTTACAGCGTTTAAAGCAATAAAAGTACGTAATTCCTTGAAGGTTCGGAAATTGAGAAAGTTAACTAAGTGTATTCGGAGGCAAAAATGCTGGCAAAGAATTTCTTAATGCTCGCTTTTGCTATGGAATTTTTGTCTGTTGTTGATTAGGAGTCGCAAATTGATTTTGGAAAAAAATTAATCCTTGAAAATGCATAAGAATTTTATGTTTGGCAATTTTTACTTCATATCAAGGTAAGTTAATTTTCTCAATTCCAAACAAAAATATATATATGAAATATATGTATGTAAAGTAATATATTCAGCCAAAGTTGTGCTTTATCTATATATCATAATCTGTATGTATTACAACCTAGGTAATATGGAATAATGCTTAAAGCTGAAACAGAGTCGGACAGAGTTTCAATCATCAAAGAAAAGGTAGCTATCCTGAAGGGGCCAAAAATTTGCCCCATCCTGTATAAGTACATTGACATTATTGTATATTTTTATCAATTAACTTATTTGACATTTTGTTATGAAATTTAATTTACACAGCTAATGTAATTGGTTTTTTGTAAATCGTTTTAATTGTTAATAAGAAATAAATAATATATGTAAATAATAATAATATGTACAATCCTGGAGTCTTCAAGTCGCGAGTGAATAGGTACCTTCTAGGTTTGCGTGCTAAATCTTAGACAACGTCATCACTTAACATCAGGTGAGACAGTTGTCAAAAGCAAACTTATAATAGAGTTAGAGTTTACAAACTTATAATATGTAAAAAAAATTAAAAAAAATGGCTCGTTGTGCTACCTTGAGTTTGCTTCCAAAGCCCATAGTAAGACACCACGTTTCAGTTACATAATAAAATTAGCATAGCTATATTTGTTCCTAATTACAAATAGAAACCTAGATCTAGCTGTTCCATCTGCCACTCCAATTTCGGGATATATCGATTCATGGACTCTATTTTCAATCCAAACAAAACAAACATAATGATGAAACGTATCATCATCTCGCAAACAGATCGCGAAAAGGGGCAATTCTGCAATCTTAGCCTTTTTAAGATTTCATTTGAATACTCTAGAAAAGTAGAAGCACGGAATAAATAATCAAAGATACGGTTGCTAGTAAATCAGTCGATTTTATTTACTACTACTAGTGCCCCGCGTGTATTACGGTTTTCCCGCTACCTCAACTATCCCACGGGAACTATACTATTTCTGGGATATAAGTAGCCTAAGTGTTAATCTAGAGTTTAAACTATCTCCATACAAAATCTCATCTAAATCGGTGTAGCCGTTTGAGCGTGAAGAAGTAACAAACATACACACACTTTCGCATTTATAATATTAGTAGGATAATACAGCCGTTCTATTATCAGTTTGATTGAGCGAAACGCCTGATTTTATTACGGAATAGATAACACACAGTAGTCGAAAAAAAAGACTTAAATCGAGTAAAATAAAATAGTACATTCGTTGAAACTTTTCTATAGCCTAGTACATCCAAAGCAATCTATAGAGATATGAAAAAAAAAATCCAGTTGCAGTAAATTGCATTTGCTTTGACTCAAAAACTCAAATTTTGCAAAAAATATTCAACGTTAAAATACAAGGAAAAAACGTTTCTCACACATTTAATAATTCCTCTAATTATGTTATTACAAAATCTTATTATTAATTTCAATTAGATGTCTAGTATCTTAACAATATTGTTTAGTTATGTTCTAATAAATAATAGTTTGTGTTTAACTTACGTATCAAGTTTTTATTTACTTTCCTCATATTTGAAATGAAAATAAAAATGTATCTCAGGTGTAAACTTCGATCAAGAATGATCGAAGGGTGTAAAAGCTGTTTTGGCATTTCAACTTATTTTTTTTTTTTTTTTTTTTTTTTTTTTTAACATTCACACAAGGTCTTCAGGTCCCAAACTAGGCAGAGCCTGTGCTATGGTAACCTGATGACTGATATATATACTTATATACATATACACACCCAGACATAGGTCAAACAGACATGTTCATGCACACAAATGTTTGACCTGTCCGGGAATCGAACCCGGGACCAGCGGCTCAGAAGGCAGAGTGCTACCAACTGCGCCAACCGGCCAGTCTGGTATACTATTTTGGTTATTATGGCGCCCTCGCTTTGTTGTGACTAGTTTTTTTTATTTAAGGTGCCCATGAAAAAAGAAGTAGAATATTAATAGTTCAGATAATTTGCAAATGATTCTTTGACTTTGATTTTCTTGGCTAATATTATAGGAGGTAAGAGGTAAGATTTGATTGTTTGTTTGTTTGCATTGAATAGGCTCCGAAGCTACTGAACCGATTGGAAAAAATATTTTAAAGTTGGGAAGCTACACTATCCCCTGGTGACATAGGCTATATTGTATTTTCAAAAAAGTTAAGGATCTTTATAATTATTATTAATTTGAAATTGTTATCCGTGAAAAACCGAGACAGACCGCGTATTAGATATTTTACCTTTTTAACCGACTTAAAAAATAAGGTTACTCAATTACCCCATATATTTTTTTTTTATGTGTGTTCGCGGATAAGTTCGTCATTTATTAACCTCTTTCATGATAATTTTTTTGTTTTTTAGTTTTTAAATAGAAGTTTACTCTATCGACTCTATCGAGTATACTTCCGTGGAGGTCCCATTTAAATTTCATCAAAATCGGACAAGCGGTTTTCTAGTTACACTCCAAGATTTGAAAAATGCTACGCATAACTTGACGATATTATCGCTTCGGTTGAAGACATCGGAGAACATACACAATGACAGTTGATCGCGTGAGTAGCAAAGGTCACTAAAAAGGGTAACAATTTTTTTTTACCAAAAACTGGAACCGACTTCAACACTCAAAAGTGTGAAATAACTTGTGGAAGTCGGTACCATGAGCACAATATTTTAATAAAGTTACTTTTGAACTATCGTGGTACTAACTTCAACAAGGTATGTAATAAAATAGAGTATACCTAAGTGGAAAAACGACACAATAATAGTTGTAAACTCTAAGGCTTTCACGGCCGGCGTTGCATGTTGTACGTATTGCAGTGGTTCAGGTCCGAGCGGCGACAAGAGCGCTCTTGTCGCCGCTCGGACCTGAACCACTGAAGATGTTGACCGCAGTGATCGACGAAACGTCTGGAACAAAAGTTTCACTTAGACCACGACCAAACAGCCCCGAAGCAATACATACAACAATAATAATTGTTATTGGCTTTTACAGAATTGCCCCAATGCTCTATTGAGTGTGACAGCAACGAGCCAGATTAGTCAACACAATAGACAAGCGAATTCTGTAGATACATTCGGAAATGGTAACAAAGCGAGCCCGCATAGCATTCGCAAGGTCAATATTAGGAAAAGGGTTTCAGGTCGTATTTTAATGTTCAATGGGTGATAAATCCGTTTAATGGTTTTGTAACCAAGAGATTTTATTGTGTATCGCATTAACGCTATGCTAGGCAGAACTTCAGTTCAAATATTTGAAGGAAAAAATTCGGCTGCTAGTGGGACTTCAAATATTTGAACTGAGGTTTTGTAATCAGTTAGATTGATTCTTACTACGTTGATGTTATTTTATTCAGTATATAAAGTAACTTGAATTTGATATTTCTGTGTTTATTCTTTTTTTTATGAGTACGACAGAAAGAGGCTTTATGATTTTCGATTTGTGGCAACACTCTGTATTTTAGATTGATGGATTTGAGCTTAAGCATATTAAAATTATAAATGAATAAACTGGTGCATTTTTGTTTTTGTTTTTTGTATAATGCATAAGTTTGAGGAAAAGTCTTTTCTTCGAATTCCATCGAGTGGGAGGGGTCAAAGAAGCATTCAAGAAAACTATTTAAAGATAACAATTGTAAGAATAGGCAGTCTTATCGCTATCTGCGACATCATCCAGACAACCTTTCGAAGGAGAGAAAAACGCCAACGGATGAATGTATTTATACGTGAGTAATTTGGAATGCGAGATGCTAAATATCCATTTATTTTATAGCCTTTCAGTAGTTTTTATGTTACCATATTTTTTCACGAGGTCGGGTTTTATTTTTTTCTATTTATAATTTCAATAGTGTACCTATATGTTTATTTTCCTTTTTATATGAATAAGCTTACTACGCTAGCTTAGCTAATTATGCTGTTCCAATTAATTTAATTCTATTTAATCCATCTTCTTTAGTTCAAATCATTTATTTGCTAGAATACAGGCGTATACAGAGATATTATTATTACTTTTGTGGTTTTGTGTTTGGTCTGCAAACAGACGTGCAAATCTAATTTTACTGTAACTTGTAATATAATATAACACACTAGCTGCACCCCGCGGTTTTACCCGTGTACATTGGAATGAAAGTAAACACCATTTCAAAAACCTTCTTTGGCTTATGCACTTTGCTAAATAAAAATCCTCACATGGTCAAATGCATATGTTATTAAAACTGACGTGGTTTTGACACATTACAAATGTATAAAACACGGGAGTTACTCACGTAATAAGTCAGAGGGTTCCGACTATAGTTTCAACCACATTCGGTGGTCTTTTTCAAAGAGAATACGGGGCGCTCGGCGGTCGCGATTCGCTTAGTACTGGGCGAATCGCGACCGCGTCCGCGAGCGCCCCGGAGTAGTCGGAACCCTCTGACTTATTACGTGAGTAACTCCCGTGTTTTATACATTTATAATGTCAAATGCATAGTTTACGATTCTATAAAGAGCATATAGACAAACATTCATTTTTATATGTAAGATTTATTGCTTACAATTTACTCTAGTACTCTAGTTAATCGGGTATCTATGTTACATCGGCCTGGGTTATAGCTAGTGCATGCTAATGCAGGCCGATATCCTCACAATCTAAATGTAAATCTCTTTACGGGCTAATTACAATCAAGATTATTTTGTTGCGCTACTGTTCTGCGCGATTAAACGTTCATAGTTTTGTTCTATGTTTAAACGGGAATTTATTTCACTGGTAACCCACTACCCCGGAAAGAATAAGAGCTGGATTGGAGTGAAACTGAGTGACAGAGTAAAGAATAGTGTGATCTCAATCTCAGTCATTTTATTATCTTCGCTTACACTACACCATTCCCTGGTGTAGTGTAAGCGAAGATATAAAATGCAATACAATACAGTACAGTACAGTACAGTACTGTAAATCTGTAAATAAATGTAAATAAATTTTTTTTTACCAAAAACTAGAACCGACTTCAAAGTCGGTTCCAGTTTTTGGTATAAAAAAATTTTTTACCCTTTTTAGTGACCTTTGCTACTCACGCGATCAATTGTCATTGTGTATGTTCTCCGATGTCTTCAACCGCAACTATAATATCATAGGTGTGCGTAGTACTTTTCAGTTTTTGGAATGTAACTCAAAAACCGCTTGACCGATTTTGATGAAATTTAAATGGGACCAGCAAGGAACTGTATCAGATAAAAAAATAATCATAAAAATCGGTTCATAAACCATATACGGTCGAATTGACTAACCTACTTTTTAAAAAGTCGGTTAAAAACTTGAAGGCAATGAGTAATTCTAAATGCAATGTGAACACCCATCGGTATGTACCCACTATACAAATACAAAACAGAAGCTCATCTAGTTTCAAGTAGCGTTTCTAATCTACGTTTTGTGCAGTTGCAATACACCAGGGTCCCATAAATACGTGGACTCTGAATACAAAGTTATTTATACATATTATATTGTTAGAATGGATTTTTTTTTAAATTTTTTTTATTGGGAATAGGCAGGCGTTTGACCACTACCTCACCTGATGTTAAGTGATGATGCGGTCTACGATGGAGCACGCCTGCTTAGAAGATACCTATTCACTCGTGACTTGAAGATACCCAGGTCGTATTTTTTCGGAAATACAGAGTTAGGCAATGAGTTCCATCAGTTTACACTCTATAAAGCTTTGTTCAGACTACTTTGTATTTAAACTACTGCGACCGTTACGAGAGGGAAGTGCTTCTAATTTTATAATTTCGCGTGCTATTTTGATTTTAAATTAGGAAAGGAGGATGTTTTTTACGTTTATTGGGTTAGAAAACGAGGATATCAATCAATCAATCAATCAATATTCTTTATTGCGAAAAAATGGTAACTATGTTGTCCATATAGTTAGTTACATCCACATACGTAAATTTAAATTACTGTAATGTGTAATATTTTTTACTTTTATTTATTTGCTATTAATAATAATAATAATATGGGACAACATTCACACAAGGTCTTCAAGTCCCAAACTAGGCAGAGCCTGTACTAATTATTTATTTTGTACTAACGAATTGTTTGAGTTACTAACGACGGACTATGTTTGATGAATAAATAATTAAATTAAAAAGTAATTACAAAATTAAACTATTATTTTTAACTTTTTTACCCGGGCGCAGCCGGGCTATACCGCTAGTATTCTTCTCTCAGCCATGTGCGTCCACTGTTGGACGTATGCCTCCCCCATATAGGGGGGATTTGCCAATACTCGCCACGCTTGGTAGGCGGGTTGGCGAGCGCAGTATGATTTCTAACATCTAACGTCTCATCTAACGTTATCTAAGAGATGGGGGAGTACTATTCTAGGCCGGTACCACCACGGCTATTATATATGTATATCTAATATTAACACGAGAATAAGCATAATAAAACAAACTGTCTACTCACGTGAATGAGAAATAGGCCTCCGCTAGAGTGTTACATAAATCTGAAATACTCGTCATGTGTCTCGGATGAATTAAAATATGCGTAGAGGAAGCGAGGTAAGGGTGGGGTGACATTGTGAGCGAGACCCTAATTTACATATTTCATTCGTTTATCGGACAACGGGGGTGGTAATAGTATTATGTAATTCATGAAATGGGAAATTTTTTATAGAATTGCGTGTTTAGGACAAAAATAATTACGATACGGGCTTAGGGTGGAGATTTCACTCTGATATAGGATAGGCCTAGGCCCCTACCCTTTACTAACTGCAGTGGGCAGCGAATTTGTCTACGAGTAAATGGTCAACTTACTCCTTTGTCTCTGCGAAGGCCGTTTTGCAGTGAGAACATAATGGGCCAGCTTTCTCAATGCAATACGGCCTTTTCTCAAATGTTTTTGACGTGATAACGTTTAATAAATTGATGAATGCCAAAATGAAAAATAGTAACGTTCCGCGTAACGGTGAATGGTCAATGGTCAATGGTCAATGGTCAATGGTCAATGGTCAATGGTCAATGGTCAATGGTCAATGGTCAATGGTCAATGGTCAATGGTCAATGGTCAATGGTCAATGGTCAATGGTCAATGGTCAATGGTCAATGGTCAATGTCAATTTCAATGTCAATGTCAATGTCAATGTCAATGTCAATGTCAAAGTCACAGTTATACATGATTATGTCGTTATCACGTAAATCTATCGTCCGTAAACCGACTTTACAGACAACCAATTTTTTTTTTTTTAATGCTGTAAGCTTACATATGACCGCTGTCTCACCTGATGTTAAGTTTATTTTATTTCGTATGCTATTCCCTCTACCAGTCGGTACATACCTCATCATCAAGCCGTGTCTCACAGAAGGGCTGCCTGCAATCCGCACGTATAATTCTAGCAATTTTCAAGCTCATTGACCGGGAAAATATGAATTCGCTGGCTATAGTTCAAAGAGCTTAGAGAATTAACTTGATGAGCGTTCTATGCGCATACTTATGTCTACAGAAGGCATAATTAAGATGTTTAATTAGTGGAACATGGCTTATTCCGTTTGTGTTTCTAAATAATATGATGAAAAAAACTAGTTCATTTGAACTAGGACATTACGTACATATGATATTTTTTAATTGTTTTTTTCATTTGTCATATATAATATGAAAAAAATCTTTAATTATTATTCACGGTGCAACTGTGATTTGTATAGATGTAGTATCCGGCTTTACTCACGTTTGGCACGACCGCGATCTGGCAGCGTAAACTCACCTGATGATGAGCATCGGACATGCTCGAAACCTAGGTCGAAACTTCGATTATAAACGTGAGTAAGGCCGGATACTACATCTATATAATAATGTGTCAAGCTCACGAGAATTTCCAATCAAAAAGTGATTTGTGTAATTGTCAGTAAGTAAAATACTAATGTAAACTCTAAGGCTTTCACGGCCGCCGTTGCATGTTGTATGTATTGCTTCCGGGCTGTTTGGCTGTTTAATATAGATGTTATAATTTAAAATAGTATCAACAGCCTGTCCAGGTTGAGCATTCAATAGTGGTCTGTAAGTATTATAATTCTTACTTAAGTATATTATAAATGTTACAAATTTTTGATACATTAGTATTTTGTGTTGTATGTATAGCTTCCGGGCTGTTTGGACGTGGTCTATGTGAAACTTGTGTTCCAGACGTTTCTCAGTATCAGAGAAAACGCCGCGAAGGAGAGTTCTACGCTCTTGTCGCCGCTCGGACCTGAACCACTGAAGATGTCGACCGCAGTGATCGACGAAACGTCTGGAACAAAAGTTTCACTTAGACCACGGCCAAACAGCCCGGAAGCAATACATACAATAAGTAGAATATTATTTAAGTAGGATGTTTTTAATAGTGTTTATTTCTCTAGGTCTACTGTAGTTCTTTATTATGCTTGAGCAATAAATGGATGTTTTATTTATTATTTTATTAAACAGTTAAAGTTTTGACTTTGATCTCCCATCATGTTAAGTAATGATGCTGTCTTCCATGGATCACTCTCATATTTCGCCAAGACTATACAGTAAATTATCATTTCTATTTTCTTTATTTCAAAACATAGATATCTAAAATAATATTTTATGAAGATATTGTGCCGTCAGCAGTGGGTCCGGAGCTAAACCACCGGTTTGTTAGGACAGCAAAGTGAGGAACCACTCACCAGGTTAAACAAGTTATTATACGCTAGTCTTACAATAATAACTGTCTCTCAAGGACTGCTGCCTGAACACAAAATGTGTTTGGTGACAGTTTTTCAAACTTGAGGGTAGTAGCTAGCCAGGCGGGTACTCGGAATTACACCACCCTGCTGTTATTTTGATAACGGTGTTACCTTCACCGGACGCTCAAGCCGTTGGTGGGGATCGAACCAGCGTCCGTCAGTTTGACAGCCGACGTTCCCACCTCCGAGACGTATCAACATAAAGATAAATACTACTACTGTATTTTTAATCATCGCCGTATGTTATCATTTTTATTTACTAATATTTTTTAAATTCATTGCATCACGGTTATTTGACTAACATAGCAATTTCCAATGCTTTTTAATTTTTTCCTTTTTTGTGCTGGCAGCACAAAAACTTTCATTTTAATTTATGCTCACATGGTAAATAATGATAATTAGTTACCCTATTCATAATACAAGTGTTACTTATACATATCGTGTTCTTACCTATTATACGTAATTACAGCGTCATCTAATTCCATTTAGTATAGAATATACTGTTGTAAAAAAATCCTCCGTGACGTCACGAACCGGTCCCAACGGAAGACCAGGGTATCAATTCTACTAACATATTGCTCATAGATTGTCAAGGAATCGTCGTTTTTTCTAGTTTTGCTATTCTACTTGGAGTACAATTGTAATGGCTACACAGATCTAATTTCTACTGCAATTAAATTGTCTACAATGCTATCAAGATGCAATTGTTATTTTAGCGAAATATCAAGTGTATTTATGATAACGTTTTGAACGACTATTGCTTTGTTTATGAATGGATTGTCTTAATAAATAAGAGAATTGGCACCCAGCGCTGGTTTATAATCAGCATTGCTGAGTTGGGGTCGATTTGTAACATTTAGAATTGTATTTTAAGCTATTTTATTTTTGTATGCTTTAAATGTTACAAATAAAATTATTTCATTCATTCATTCAAATAATAAGTAAATTATATATACGTGGTTTTTCGCTCGCCTTTTGTAACGTAAGTTTTCCCATGGAACACAATTCAAGCATCAACCCAAAAAGACAAAGCGCTTGTACAAATTGGCGTCACGGGCAGCGTATCCCATCACCCCGCTGACATTCACTCATTATGCTCACTGCATGCTGACTGACTGAAGAATTTAAAGTCACGATCACACCCACGCTCATCTGAAAAAAAATTCGCAACAAGAAATGTGTTTAAATTTATAAAGTCACTACCATTATACGTTGCTTTCCTTTGATATATAGTCTTTGTATAAAAAAAAAATTATTTGACCAAGCAGGAGTATCGGCATATCAGAGTTAGAGGGATTTGAACCCGCAGGACGGTATTTTGTAGTCGTGGGTTCAAATCCCACGAGTATCCGAATTCCTTCAAAATTTGAACTTAAGTTCCACCTAGCATGATGTTAATGCAGCAAACCATAAAACTCTTCGAATCAGGGTGCCTTCGATCGATACGTTACTAAATGTTATGTTGGTGTATCAGTCTTATTAATAGTTCATACAATTAAAGATAGATGGTGGTAAGAAAAACATGTTAATCTTGTTGCAGATGTTAATAGAGAAAGAAAAGATTTGGACGGCTATAGCGTAGTGCTACTATAGCTTATGCAAAGCAACAGAATTGTATTCTACAATCGTGGGTTCAATTCCAATAGTGGCCTAATTTAGTCCTCTAATAATTTATGCTTTGCGTATACAAATTGTGGATGTTCATAACTTGTCTGTTTAAAATATAAAGGTCAATTTAAATCGTCAACTTTGGTCAAGGGGATTTAATGCATTGGGCATATAGCCCCATAGCGACACAATGATATATTGCAAAAATATGTTGTACTTCATTTGAAAACACAATTTATTTTATACAAATACCAGAAATTTCAAAAAGTTACCTTATCTATCAGTTCACTGCTACCTTAAACAACATCTACACAAAACAATAGCTGCTAATAGTCCGCTATGCAAAAGGTTAAAATAACAATATTTATATTTTCTTCTTGTAAAGATTTTCATATAGATAAAAAATGAAAAAACAGTATGTTTGTTACTTCTACACGCTCAAACGGATGAATGGATTTGCATGACATGTTGTATGAAGATAGATTATAGCCTCGAATAACACAAGGACTACTTTTTATCCCGGAATAATGAACACGTTTCGTCTATTGAACTTTCAACGGCGCGCTGTGTAAATATAAGAAGCCACAGATTTTTTTTAAACGATATGGTACTATCCTACTAATATTATAAATGCGAAAGTTCTTTAGTATGGATGTATGTTAGTTACTCTTTCACGCTAAAACTAATCAGCGGATTTTGGATGAGATTTAGTATGTAGATACTTCAGGTGCTAACATAACACATAGGCTACTTTTCATCATCATCAATCATCACCTCGCAGGCAAAACCGCGGGGCGCAGCTAGTCGAATACTGTAATCGTCGAGTAATAGAATTTACTGGCCGGTTGGTGCAGGTGGTAGCACTCTGCCTTTTGAGCCGCTGGTCCCGGGTTCGATTCCCGGACAGGTCAAACATTTTTGTGTATGAACATGTCTGTTTGACCTGTGTCTGGGTATGTGTATATATATATATACACACACACCCAGACACAGGTCAATATATACTTATATATATATACTTAAATACATACTTATATAAGTATGTATTTAAGTATATATATCAGTCATCAGGTTACCATAGTACAGGCTCTGCCTGGTTTGGGACCTGAAGACCTTGTGTGAATGTTGTCCCATATTATTATTATTATTATTAATATAATTCCTTCATTAATCTCGCGTGAAAGCGCTTGCGTGTGAAATCGGCGCGGTGCATACGTGCCGAGTGCTGACTGACGCATTGGATCGTGCAGACACGTGCTGGTGACGTCATGACGCGCGTCGCTCCATCGGTCGCGCGACAAATTGTGCAAAAACGCTTGACTTGGCGTTTGCTCTATCCTAATGAGGCAAGCTTTGGATGGTGACTTTTGATCTTTCATTGTTTTGAAAGGAAGGAAATTCGGACGGCTAGTGCGACTACAGCTTAGATGGCAAAGCAACAGAGCGGTATTCGACAGTCGTAGGTTCAATTCCAATAGTGGCCGAATTAAATTTTTTTATGCTCCCCACTGTTTCACCCGCGAGGACTACAATTATTAAATTAGTTAATTATCCAACGGGATATACCTATACTTTTTCTGGGGTTAAAAGTAGCATAGTGTTATTCCGTTCAGCCGTATCAGCGGAAGTAGTAACAAACATACACACATACACACAAACTTTCGCATTTATAATACTAGTAGGACTAGCTGCGCCCTGCGGTTTTACCCGCGTGGTGATGATCGATGATCATGATGAAAAGTAGCCTATGTGTTATTCCGGGACTTGAAGTATCTACATACCAAATTTCATCGTAATCGGTGTAGCGATATCATGTTCAACCTGATGAAGTAATAAACAAACACAAATTTTCGCATTTATAATATTAGTAAGATTAGTGTGAACGTTCATTTTTGGAAACTGAATATTCGAACTGTTGAAATAATTGATTTGAATAAAGTAATGGTTATTTAACACGACGCTGTCACGCTGAGCTGACAACGTCGACTGTCAAGCTGACGGACACTGGTTCGATCCCCACCAACGGCTTGTGCTTCCGGTGAAGGTAACACCACTATCAAATTCCGCATGATTGTAGGGTACTGTCGAGTACCCGCCTGGCGAGCAACTACCCTCAATTTTGTTATTAAAACTTACGTGGTTTTGACACATTATGAATGTATAAAACACGGGAGTTACTCACGTAATAAGTCAGAGGGTTTCGACTATAGTTTCAACCACATTCGGTGGTCTTTTTCAAGGAGAATACAGGGCGCTCGCGGACTCGCGATTCGCCTAGTACTACGTGTTTGGTGACAGTTTTTCAAAATTGAAGGTGGTGGCTAGCCAGGCAGATACTCGAAAGTACCCTACCACTATCCAGTTTGATGACGGTGTTACCTTCACCAGAAGCTCAAGCTGTTTTTGGGGATCGAACCAGTGTCCGTCAGTTTGACAGGCGACGCTCCCCCCCGCTGAGCTATCATCGCTTCAAAGCTTACATCTTCTTCTCAGCTATGTGCGTCCACTGCTGGACATATGCCTCCCCCATATAGGGGGGAATTGGAATTTGCCAATACTCGCCACGCTTGGCAGGCGGGTTGGCGAGCGCAGTATGATTTCCAATCCTCAGAAGGCGCTGCTGCCCACCTTCTGGTACGTGGTCCCTTAGCCGACTTTTACGGCACCCACGGGAAGAGATGGGGGAGTACTATTCTAGGCCGGTACCACCACGGCCACCAAAGCTTACATACGATATGCAAACCGTTAAAAAAATTTACCTTCATACACCTGAAGCATCTCATTATGTAAATTTTAGATACGCCTTTGCACGAAGCATAAATAAACTGAAAGAAACCTTTGACAAACTCTTTTTCAATACGCAAGCGCATGTAAAAATACCTTTGATTCGTCGCCTCACTGTTTTTAATCCTCAAAAGGCGTAATATTTCCAACTGAATATGAATTCTTTCATATTTGATACAATCTCTGATCTATCAGGCTGTGATCACAAGGCTTGTTAAGGCGACGCGTGCGCCGCACGTGATCACAGCAAAGTGTCCTAATTGATAATGCTCGCCCTTAATTGTACCCCTCGTATAGTTTTAGGGGAGCTTAATTGTGCTGTAATTGGATGTGACGCGAATAAAATATGTAAATGGTAAAAAAAAGTAAGGAATAAAATACAGAAAAGGCATGTTTTTTTTTTTTTTTTAAAGATTATAAGCTTGCGTTTGACCACTGTCTCACCTGATGTTAAGCGACGACGCGGTCTAAGGTGGAGCACGCAAACTTAGAAGGAACCTATTCACTCGCGACTTGAAGACTCCGGGGTTGTACATAACGGGAAACACAGACTCAGGCAGTGAGTTCCACTCGCTGGCAGTACGCATTATAAAAGTGGAAGCAAAACGCTTCGTGCGTAACGGTGGCATATCTACCATGTAGCGGTGGCGCATAGTCGTACGTCTGGTTGACCGATGATAGAATGTATACATTTCTTTACCAATTTTAGATTAGATCAAACTATTCTTACATTAAAACTGTTCTCTCTGGCGACCCGACAGACGATGCCACCGTTTGCCAACATCTCACGAAAAGGTGTTGGATAACCTATAAAAATATTTGATATTGAAATATTTGAGTGTAACTCAAAACCCGCTTGACCGATATTGACAAAATTTAAATAGGACCATCTATTTGCTTCCCGTGCCACCGCAGCTCAAATAAAAAAAGAATCATCAAAATCGGTTCACCCAGTCGAAAGTTCTGAGATACACAAACAACAAACATAAAAAAACGGATCGAATTAAGAACCTCCTCCTTTTAATGAATTAAAAATAGAAAAAATATTTAACTGTTTTTCTGATAATATTCTTAAAATAAAGTAAAGTAAAACTCATTACTAAACATCGATAAATTAATGTTTCAAGTAAATATTCGTTACTTATACTCGTAGTAACATTATGCGTTCAAAAATAAAAGAAAATATAGATACATTTAAAAGAACAAATATTTCTTAATAGTTTTTTAATGTATTTTGTATTATTATCATCTGGAAATAAATTATTCTGTCAAAAATAAACTTTAAAAAAGTAATTCAATGAAAGAGTTCACACCTTATAGGTGAACATAACAAAACATTCAATGTTTACTTTATACTGTTTCTACGGGTATAACGTGACACTTACGCGTAGTCGATATCACAATCGACAATTGTTTCGGTTTCGTCCGGAAGCCTCCATCAGGATCTTGAGTGCGGTGCGTTCGTCGAAACGTCCCGTCTCGCACTACCCAGGCTAGCGGTAAAAGCCGAAATCATAATTGTCGATCGTGATATCGACTACGCGTAAGTGCCACGTTATACCCGTAGAAATTGTATAAAATAATAATGAACTAGAGTTTTAACAATCCATGTTTTTTATCACCAAAAAACAACCAAATTCACATATTTTTTGACACGGTAAAAAACAATAATAATTTATTTTCTCTCATCAATTGCCTTAGAAATGAATCATGTCTTATAAGAGGTAATTACAAGTAAAACAAAGGAATGTTGTAATCTGCCTTTAACATACATGTTAAGCCCCTTTCCTATCAAAGCGTGTCGCTCGGTACAAAATCTTCTTGGCATATAAAATATTTATTAAGTTTCCAGTAAGCTTGTTCTTCATTTTGCGACCGCAGCGCCTTCGGTAACAAATAGGATTTCCTGAGAGGCTTGAATCTGGACCGCCATCTGTGCCCAAATCTTTAAGCGATACTCACGGACGGGATGTGTATCGTGCAAAGTAGTCTTTTAATTTCTTTGAAGATACTTTGTCGCTAAGTCAACACTTATCCTTGCAAATTTATTAACTGTATCTAAGGCGCCATTTCAGTATGCGTATCTGTGTTGCCTGGTTTTTGTTGTATATTTAAGGGTTAAATTCTAGTTTACTATTTAAATATACATAAGGTATAGGTATATATTATCACTGCTTGTATACTTGCAACGGTATCCCGAAAATAGTTACAGCAATGTGGAAAAAAATTATACTTACTAATATAAACTTTCGCTTTTTCTACATAAGTATTTTCCCTTAGGAAACGTATTGTATTTGAAATATATTTTTTTTTTGATTGAGTCGACGTATTTTAATCATAATATCTTTACAAACGGAGGTTAGCAGGTAATAAATACTAGTTTTCTTACAAATAAGTAATCTACGAAAAAAAACCTTACTAGTTTTTTTTAAACTACTTCAAAAAAGAAGGAGGTTACTCAATTCGACCGTATATATGTTTTTTTTTTATGTGTGTTCGCGGATAACTTCGTCATTTATGAACCGATTTTGATGATTCTTTTTTTTTGTTAGATAGAGTATACTTCCGTTGTAGTGCCATTCATCTTGTCCGATACAAGCGGTTTTTGAGTTATACTCCAATAATTGAAAAGTGCTACGCGTATTTTGATGATATCACTGTCGCGGTTGAAGACATCGACATCCCGTGAGTAGCACAGGTCACTGAAAAGGGTGAAAAAAAATTTTTTTAACAAAAAATGCAACTGACTTCAACACTCAAAAGTGTGAAATAACTTGTAGAAGTCGGTACCATGAGCACATGATATGTGATGATAGTTACTTTTGTGTGAACTATCATGGCACCGACTTCAACAAGTTATTTCACACTTTTGAGTGTTGAAGTCGGTTGCATTTTTTGTTAAAAAAATTTTTTTTTATTGGAATGTTTCGTGAGTTTGACACATTATTATAGATGTAGTATTCTGTAGACGTGGGTTTAAGTCCCACTGGTAGCCGAATTTTTTCCTTTAAATAATTATTTATATTTGTTTGACAAACTTTGAGTCTGTGTCCCGCACGGTTACGAGGTCGTTAAAATACAATTGTTGCATCCCTCCGTCCACCTCAGCCCTCTATTGATGTAATAAGTCCATTGAGACTGCATAATTGCAAATCATTTGAGGGTTTTTGCGGGTTTTGTCGCGTTTCGACCCTATTGGGGCCTCCGAGACCCCCTGTTGTGATGAAACGCAGTTTTTTGAGGAATCGATACATCTGTTAAATATCCTTTGATGAAGAGATGATACTGTAATTAAGTTGGTGGGAAGTGAAGCAAGCGGTAAGATGCACCCTTTTTAATTGTTTTCGCGAAATGAAAAAAAAAATTAGTTATTGATTTGTTGATAGTTATAACTTTTGACAGATATCACCCTTGAATGGTTAATGAAGATGACCTTTTGACATCATCGTCATTTTCTATTCACTTTAAGTGGTAATCAAGGTCAGACGACTTGACGCAAATTTCTATTGAATCCGTTTCTGCTTATTTTCTTATGACTCACCGATGAATCTCACCCCCTTAGGTTATCTCAATGTCAATACACAAGTTCACCACAGTTACCAACGTTATTATATTTCTGCGGCATCATGAGGAGTCCTTATTATCTACTACCTAAGATCTATAATTTGCAATTATTCAGTTTAATGGCAGAAAATGTAAAAGTGTGTGGGAAGACTAAATGGATGTCTAATGGGAGAAACATGGAAAATTTTATTGAAATCCAAATTGCTATCCAATATGGTAACAGCCGAGACTGTCTGCCTGAAAATTGGCTTTTATGTACTACTAAAAAAAAAATTGGTTGTCTGTAAAGTCGGTTTACGGACAACAGATTTACGTGATAACGTCAAAATCATTTATGACTTCGACTTTGACTTTGACTTTGACTTTGATTATTTTATGTAATACAAAACTCAGGTGGAACGTTACTATTTTTCATGAGTGTTGCTGGTATTCATCAATTTATAAAACGTTATCACGTCAAAAAATACGAAAAAATGGAACCGACTTCAACAAAATTGTTAAATAACTTATTAAAGTGGCTAGTTCAAAAGTAACTATTATCAAAATATTATGCCCATGACTTCGACAAATTATTTCACACTTTTGAGTGTTGAAGTCGGTACTTTTTTTTGGATTTTTTTTCCACTCTTTTCAGTGATCTTTGCTACTCATGGGATTAATTGTCATTGTGTATGTGAACCGATTTTTTCACTATCTTTTCACGCTGCCAATCCTTTTTAGACTCAGTTAACTACCCTTTTAAAGAATGCAGCATTGTAGCTACTAAAAAATACCAATGGAAAAATCTCGTTTCAAATTTTGCTGGTGTATGGCAAAAAAAATAGGTTTAATCGCACGTATGTGACTCCCACATGAGAAGATCAGTCAAGTTGCAGGCAACCTTGTTTGGGCTCACAGTTTACATAATTTTGTGAAATATTTTTTTTTACCATCCTACTAATATTACAAATGCGAAAGTTTGTGTGTGTGTGTAAGTGTGTATGTTTGTTACCTCTTCACGCTCAAACGACTACACCAATTTCGATGAAATTTGGTATGGCGATGGTTTAGACCCTGAATTAACACATTAACACATGGTTAACCGCGGGGCACTACTAGTAATAAATATTTAAAAAAAGTTTTAATTTTATGTTCATAAACTTTCAAGCGATGGCATCTAGTATGTATGTTTAATGTTAATGACGATATTTTAAAAATGAGCTGTCTTTGAGAGAAATATGCTAGGTCTAGCTTTTACCTTCGACTTCTTTAGTCGTCGCCAAATGAACTTGTGAATCACAAAACCTCCAAATATATATAAAAAAACATATATTCGGTCAAATTGAGTAACCTCCTTTTTTGGAGTCGTTTAAAAAAACATCGAAGTTGGTTTTAGAATATATTTTACTAGTAGCACCCTACAGTTTCACCGCGTGGATTACGGTTCCCGCTACATCAATAATTCCAAGGGAATCATATATTTTACCCGGGATAAAAAGTAGCATATGTGCTATTCCGGACTATAATCTACCTCTGTGCCAAATTTCATCCAGACCCGTTCAGCCGCTCTGGCGTCACTGATTATCAAACATCCATCCATCCAAATTTTATCATTTATAATATTAGTGGGATTTTTTTAATTTTTTAATTTTATTTATTTATTAACATTCACACAAGGTCTTCCAGGTCCCAAACTAGGCAGAGCCTGTCCTATGGTAACCTGATGACTGATATATATACTTATATACATATACACAGGTCAAACAGATATGTTCATACACACAAATGTCTGACCTGTCCGGGAATCGAACCCGGGACCAGCGGCTCAGAAGGCAGAGCGCTACCAACTGCGCCAACCGGCCAGTCGAATTGATCTATTGTTTGACTACTATGTCATTGACGACGTGGTTGAAGGTAGAATCAAATGGAATGCTAACTGGCTCTACCTGATCAGGGTGGTAGCTAGCCAGGTGAGTTCTGTTAAATACGCTTGCACCTTTTAATGGATTTGATATTCCTGTTTCCATTCCATCGTTACTTCATCTCTTCATTCATAACTAAGTATTAAAAATGTTCCTCTTCTAAGAATAGATATGCGAATTCAATTCTTAATAGAAGAACACAATGACTACATTCGTATAATTATTCAAATATTCGCATTTCGCACTGCAATTAATCGAATACGAAGTAATAGCCCTTTGCCCTAAACATAGGGTGTAAAAAAGTGCCTTAATTGACGGTCCGAATTGGACCCCCTACAACTCGACCCATACATTTTGATTCGCGTGCAGAACTATTTGTAGATACAGAACTGCCTATAGTTACTTCAATGTATTGATTCTCTTGACGCATTAACTATTGTCTATTCAATCACTTCGCATAGTTCTTCAGAGAACATTTTCGCGTGAGCTCTACTACAGGGGTGTCACTAGGGCAATTATCATGGGGTCTTATTCCGAACGTGCTTAACCTCATTTGTTCGGCTTATTTAACGACTTAGTTGGTATTAGGCGGCTATGGTGTAGGATTAAGGTATTAACGTCTTCTTATGGCGATCATTTAGGGGAGTTGTGTTGGTGCCTATGGCAGTTTTTTCAATTTTGCTGTGGTAAAATCTTACATTTGTTTCTGGTTTCAGTAACTTAAGGAACATTTTTGGTTCCATTGTTTAGACACGTTATGCCTGAAGAAGGAGTAAGTTGCGTTACAGTCCGAATCAGAATAGTATAAGCAATTGAATAACACACGTACTGTCCGGCGTACAGACTATCATTTTTCTGTGTCACAGTTGTTTAAGATAAAGTAGCTGCGTGCCTCAATTCTACATAAAACGTAATCGTATCAGCATACGTATTTTACATAAAAATGAATGTGCATTTTCATGAAAAATACGTATACGTATCAGCATACGTATTTTTCATAAAAATGCATGTGCATTTTCATGAAAAATACGTATGCTGATTATTGCTGATGCTGATGCTGAACGTAAGAATGTTGTGTAATCCAAAATAACGTAAGACCCTATCTAAACGTAGGTACGTACGTTAATAATTTTTTTTTTGTTTTTTATTTATTTACATAATCCAACAGCGTCACATTAAACACGTATGTAGTAAATCTAAGCATAAGTATAGCCAAAAAAGGATTACACATATGACAAAAGTTGTGTTTACAGTGCTCGTAAGTATAAAAACAAATAACCGTGTATGTTTTTATATCAGGTGAGGCTGGTAGTAGAGTGGAGGGTTGTGTGTGTGGGGATGTGAGAGAGGGTGAGTGTGTGTTTAATAATACTCTTTCCTTTAAGTACTTCTCCAGTAGCCGTATCTGGACTCATCTTTACGCATTATGAAATGTCACTTCATGTCGGTTCTTATTGGAGCTACAAACACGATTCACCAATGAGAGCAGAGATGAACTTCATTTAATGAGATTCGTTGGATAAATATTTATATATAGGTACACTTTTTTTTGATACAGCTTGTCTAACTATCCATTTCTATATAACATAACAACTGCTATGCTGGCTCAATAAAAATACATACATAATACAAAACCGTATGGATAGGTATAACAAAACTCAATAAGTAATCAATTTATTTTAAATAAGATCAAACCTACTAGACAGAACAGTTATCAGTCTAGACAATCAACCATTTAAAAGACACAAGATGTTGAACCAACATACTATCTTAGCAGTTAATCAGTTAATAAAAGATAATATATGTTTATTTTCAGCATGGGGTAATGCACTTAAAACATAATTGTCAAAGTTTTACTCATTAGCAATGGTACTCTATGAAAGAGTTCGGCCGGGGAAGTACTGCCACCATATCTATTTCTACCGCCAGGCAGTAGTGTTTTCATTACTGTGGTCCGGGTTGAAGGGTGTGATTTCTGGTGAAATTACAGGAATATGAGACTTACCAAGAACTGCTGACGAAATACACTATGTTTTTGGTGACCGTTTTTAAATCTTGAGGGTGGTAGCTACCCAAGGGGGTACTTGAAAAGGTTTTTTTAACTTATTATAAGTTTGCGTTCGACAACTCTCTCATCTGATGTTAAGTGATGACGTTGTCTAGGATTTAGCACGCAAACCTAGAAGGTACCTATTCACTCGGGTCTTGAAGACTCTAGGTTTGTACATATCGGGCATATATAACACAGACTCGGGCAACGAGTTCCATTCCTTGGCAGTACGCATTAAGAAAGTGGAAGCAAAACGCTTCGTACGTATAGGTGGTATATTTACCATATAGCGATGGCGAATTGCCGTACGTCGAGTCGATGATAGAAAGTGGACGGTGAAATCAGATTATTTGTAATTCCAGTGCACATTCTTGCGGCTTGCTACTCTGCCACCATGATGAGAATTTGATAAGTGATGTTGAGTTTGATGAGTGTTACCTTCACTGGAAACTCAAGCCGTTGTTGGGGATCAAGTCAGCGTCCGTTAGTTTGAGAGCCAACGCTCTACCGCTGAGCTATCATCGCTTTAGATAGTTTGCTATGAAGATTCCTTTCAAGCACGTTCTTGATGCAGATATGAAAAAGTTCTAAAACATAATTTAGAATGGGTGAAGGTTGGTACTTTGATGTGGCGCGCGTCGACAATCGACATAGTAAGTAGATTCTCACGGTTGCTGTTCCACTTGGAGTCTCCACAGCGATGACGCGCCGTTTTCACGCTTGGCGGAGCGTGCGACGAGGACATGGTGCTATATATAGTGATTGGCGTGAAAGACAATAGTATTACTGATTTTCTTGTACACGATTTCAAACACTATACCTACTAGGTACACTTTTTTTATCACACTGAGAATCCTAAGAATCCGCACTAGGATTCCCTGTATCGCGAGGCATGGATATACACAATCACAGCACACAAACACCCAAGACCCAGGACACTCGTTGGACAAATGTTTGCCCCTGCCGGGTTTTGAACCCAGGGTCCCGGAGACACAGAAGTCATGTCAATGACCACTGCGCCGCGGCCACCGTCCAGGCGATTTTTCCATTATGCATCATCGGTTCTTCTATTTTCAACCAACGCAGTAATCCGTTCGACCCAGACACTGCATCTATGTGACTGATCTGACTATCTCTCCAAACATTGTGTAGTCGAAAGGAAGTGTATTTAAGAATAAATATATGTTAAAAAAAATGTGCCGTGGTGGTACCGGCCTAGAATAGTACTCCCCCATCTCTTCCCGTGGGTGCCGTAAGAGTCGGCTAAGGGATCACGTACCAGGAGGTGGGCAGCAGCGCCTTCTGAGGATCGGAAATCATACTGCGCTCGCCAACCCGCCTGCCAAGCGTGGCGAGTATTGGCAAATCCCCCCTATACGGGGGAGGCATATGTCCAGCAGTGGATGTTTAAGTGCTGAGAAGAAGAAGAAGATATGTTAAAAATGGCTACGGAAGGTTTGACGTTTTACCTTAATAAATATATTCTTTAAAGAGGCTTTAGTTTTTTAAAATATAAAAGCCCCATGATAACTGACTTGTCCATTAAAAATACATATATTTACTAATAAAATAGTTTTTAAATAAGAAACAAATTATTTTTCAGTGTCAGTCGGTGTCATCGGTATAGTTTTATGTAGCTGGACCCCGCGGTTTAACGGTGATGATTGACGATGGTGATGGTGATGATGAAAATAAGCCTATGTGTTAATCTAGGGTATAAACTATACCAATTTCATCCAATACCACTCAGCCGTTTAGGCGTGAAAGAGTAACAAGCGTAAGTACCTACAATTTTTGATTATATGTAGGTACCTAAAAATTTTTGATAATATGTACCTCCAAATTTGTACGGAACCCTCGGTGGGTGAGTCCAACACTAACTTGTCCGGTTTTTTTCTTGTTGCGTTTTGTATGTGTACAGCTCAAATTCAAATTTGTATCTCAATAATCAAAAGTGGCTTTATCCGCTCAACGGCGTGTCTACGGCTCCACCTCAAGCCTAACGAGCAAAAAGCCGTATTTCTGTTGTGGAATTACCCCGAAACCCTGATTTCGGTAATTACAGGCATCTCTGCCGTGAGCACTATGTCATCGTGACGTCGTTAGCAGCAAGCGAAATTACAAGAAAGGTGACAATGAAAATGATAATTACTTGTGTACCTACTGCTACGGCCCGTTTATTGATCTTTAGTTAACCAATAGTTAAAATAAGTAATAGCTTGTAGGTTTTTTTAACACGTTAATTGATCCGCAGTCTGACAAACAGTTGTCAAGAAATTAATTTTTTTGACGTGATAACGTTTTATAAATTGATGAATGCCAAAATGAAAAATAGTAACGTTCCGCGTAACGTTCCACCTGAGTTTTATCTAGATCTAGATTATATAATCAAAGTGAAAGTCAAAGTCAAGGTCAAAGTCAAGGTCAAGGTCAAGGTCAAAGTCAAAGTCAAAGTCAGTCAAAGTCAAAGTCAAAGTCAGTCAAAGTCAAAGTCAAAGTCAGTCAAAGTCAAAGTCAAAGTCAAAGTCAAAGTCAAAGTCAAAGTCAAAGTCAAAGTCATAAATGATTATGACGTTATCACGTAAATCTATCGTCCGTAAACCGACTTTACAGACAACCAATTTTTTTTTTAAGATTATAAGCTTGCGTTTGACCACTGTCTCACCTGATGTTAAGCGACGACGCGGTCTAAGGTGGAGCACGCAAACTTAGAAGGAACCTATTCACTCGCGACTTGAAGACTCCGGGGTTGTACATATCACTGACATATCGGGAAACACAGACTCAGGCAGTGAGTTCTACTCTCTGGCAGTACGCATTATAAAAATGAAAATCGTTTATGTCACTGTACACAACAACGACTTAATTAACAACAAAAAAAACATTATCATTCATATTATTTATGTATAATTGTCTGGATCGCTACCATTTACAGTGCATCAGAAATGTATTTATTTAGTCAGAAAAGGCCAGGGCTCAGCATTATGCTGTAGACTAATCTACAGTGCTGATTTTCAGCCCTAACCGTAAGGGACGCAATGGACGATGCAAGTATAAATAAGTATAAGGCATAAAAAATACAAAAAAAAAAAAATTGTTTCCTTGGCTGGCCGGTTGGCGCAGATGGTAGCACTCTGCCTTCTGAGCCGCTGGTCCCGGGTTCGATTCCCGGACAGGTCAAACATTTGTGTGTATGAACATGTCTGTTTGACCTGTGTCTGGGTGTGTATATGTATATAAGTATATATCAGTCATCAGGTTACCATAGTACAGGCTCTGCCTAGTTTGGGACCTGAAGACCTTGTGTGAATGTTGATAAATAAAATAAAATGAAATAAATATTATATCTCAATTCCATGTATATTGATTTATCTAAATACATTTCAACGCTGAATTCATAGATAAAGGTTTATATTTAGAATAAAATTCTAAATATAAACCTCTATAGAAAACTTCTATCATGAACTAGACTTTTCTATTAATGTATATTTTTCTTAATAAATAATTTATTTCACGTTTTTCAGTAAAGTATGCTAAACTTTTCCCATCAACTTTTGTTTTGAAAACAAAAGAAGTTACAAAATATTAATTAATAATTTTGAAAAACCCACGCCGTTTAAAAAGTAATGGAATAATTGTGAATTGTGTGGCACTCTAGAGGACGTTTACCATATTCTCGTGGAATGTTTGAAAAGGAAAATTTGCTAAATCCCTAGACTTACGTTTATTTATTAATATTTTAGCTTCGCCTGCGTGCGATGCGGCAAAGGCTTTATTTAACATATTTAAGAAGTAATATTTTTTTTATTTGTGTATAATTATGAGTACGATGGGGCTGGTATACCATGTTGGGATAAGCCAAATTTGATTTGAAAAAAAAGTAAAAGAAAAATTATAAAGTGTTGTAACAGTAATACCTATCTAAGAATATGCACCAATCAAACCTGAACCCATAATTGAAAACTGCATCAAAATCGGACTAGTAATTTTGAAGACAAATGGCAACATGGATTTGCACAAACAATGTTTGTTACAACACCCTCTAGTGAGACGTCACCGTAACACCTTTCTAAGAACTGCATCAAAATCGGACTAGTAGTTTTCTCTCACCCCAAACGTATATACCGTCTCTGTTCCGTCGTGAGTAATAAAATATAGAATAGAAACTATCACTTATTAATTATAATATCCTAATGCTAGTAAGATGAGATAGGTCACTACCTAAGATATGTCAATATTCTAGTCGGATGTTATAGGATTTTTCTAATCTATTAATTAATGTTCCATCTTTGAGGGAGGTGGTTTGTTTTCATTAATGTTAGCGTGGGACGGCTTTTCTTACATCTAAACAACATGAAACTGAAGTTTTTTATAATGATGATGGCTTGGATACAAGTCCCTTAGCCAATACTTATTTTATCAGTCACTTTTGAGATCAGTATTTCTGTATTCAGTGTCAGTGTCAACTTCAATGGCTGGATTCACTTTCATCAACGTTTGTAACTGTAGTTAATTTAGGCAGTTTTGCCACAAATTAAATTCTGTACATTCAAACTAGACCTACATTATCTTCAGTCCCTTTTATGGCATAGAGAAATAGTTAAGGGGTGAGGGGTGGGTAATAAATCTAATGCCGTAGCGATAACGCTTCCGCCGCTATCGCATCACTTGCAACACCCTTGCATACAATTATCTGGACTGCCCAAATTGAATGTGATATTTATGAATTTTAGTCTAATGTATAGAACTAGCTGCAACCTGCGGTTTTACCCGCGCGGTGATGATTGATGATGATGAAAACCAAAGTGAAAAATCTTGTCCTTTTTTACAAGCTTTTTTTAGTTTCACCTGTTCCGATGTTTGTCATCAAGTCTTGCAAATTATATTTGATCCACTTCCCGGGTACCGACTTAGCTGAAATTGTGCATACATGTGTAAATGGCGTGAGAATGCAATATTATGATGACATGGTGCTAATCTGATGATTGAGCTGGAAGGTAGCCAAAGAAACTTGGCCACTCGCAATGAAAGGACTTGACGAGTAGTTTGTCTTTCAATGGTAACGAGGGTCTGGGGTTCTAAACTAAAAGAGATAAACCCGTCAAGTTTGTACTCATCTAAAAGGGTTTGCTGCAACGATGATGGTGGTTATATTTATTTATACTTATAAAAGCTTGTTTTATAAATACTTTTTTTTAATAAAAACTTGTTATTACTCTGTTAAAAATGTTATTCTTCTCTGCTTGGTTCTTCACTCTAACTCAGCTCGAAATAAAGCGACACTCCACTTCACTTCTCTTCAGCTGCTTAAAGAAAATCAAACATAATTTATAATACAATTAAATCATTTTTTAAGGGCCGTTGCTCACTCCCAGTGTAAACCGTTTACGATAAGAGTATCTTAAATCTCCGAGAGGTTTCCAAACAATAAGACAATAAACTTACCGTAATGGCTTAATCTACAAGCGATGCGCTGCCCTGGTTTGTCAGTTTGTGGTAGACGAGCGATTAAAAACAGTTGGATGTTTTTTCAAATTCCCTTACTTGTAAATATTGTTTAAGCTCCAAATGGGAATTCAGTGTTTTGTTCCCTTCTTTCAACGAAAAGCTGTCATATTCGTGGCAGAGACAAAACACAGTATAACTATTCAGATAAACAACTATTTTAAAAGTTAGTAAAAGATTACAATATGAAAAGTATTAAAAATATTATAAGAGATTTATGGTTTATTGCATTCACAACATAATAGGCGGAACTTACGTTCGAATATTTGAAGAAAAAATTCGGCTGCTAGTGGGACTTGAACCCATGACTACAGAATACGGTTATGTCGTTTTGTCCAACTAAGCTATAGCAGCCCATACAACTAGGGCCGAATTACTTCCTTCGTTTTAACATCTGAGGCGATGTTGTTATAGCGCCATCTACCTTCAATTGTATGAACAATTAATTAATAGGACTGATAGACCAACATAACAGTTGATATCGTATCAAACGAAGGCACCTACCCTTTTCTTAAGAGATTTATGGTTTATTGCATTCACAACATGCTAGGCGGAACTTACGTTCAAATATTTGAAGGAAAAAATTCGGCTGCTAGTGGGACTTGAACCCATGACTACAGAATACCGTTATGTCGTTTTGTCCAACTAAGCTATAGCAGCTCATACCACTAGGGCCGAATTACTTCCTTCGTTTTAACATCTGAGGGGATGTTGTTATAGCGCCATCTACCGGATGTTATTATAAGAGATTTATGGTTTATTGCATTCACAACATAATAGGCGGAACCTACGTTCAAATATTTGAACGTTGAAGTTAGAACGTTTGAAGGTATCCGGCTTTACTCACGTTTATAGTCGAAGTTTCGACCTAGGTTTCGAGCATGTCCGATGCTCATCCTCAGGTGACTACTGCCAGTGGTCGCCGCGATCTGGCAGCGTAAACTCACCTGAGTACTTCATAATCTATACTCTATATGAGCTCGTGGTCGCGGTCGCGGCTCGCCCCATATTCTCCTGGAGAAAGACCACTGAATGTGGTGGAAACTATAGTCGGAACCCTCTGACTTATTACGTGAGTAATTCCCGTGTTTTATACATTCATAATCATTTTACCAATAGAGAGCCTCGTTATTTGTGAGAGTTATAGGCTTCGTCATCATCAAAATCATCACCACCGTTTTTCATCATCACACGAGTAAAACCGCGGGGCGCAGCTAGTATATTATAATCCAAATTGCATTATATTTATTTTCTCGTCTACCGATGTCAACGCTTTCTGTTTAAGCGGCCTGATTTCGTAGAAATCTCCGCAACCGTCATTTGCACTTTTCGACTGAAGAGGGCGCCTTACGGTATAGAAAAATGAAATTCCAGAAACAGCTTTCATATAGATATAAGATTAGGAGTTAGTTAGTTAGTATTTAGCAGATTTAAAGTGGAACGAATTAATTTTGTAATACTATTTTGGCCTCATGAAAAGAAAATGTTTATGAAATGTATTGTTTTGACGGTCGCCGTAGCGCAGTGGTGAGTGCCAGTGACATGAATTATGTGTCTCCGAGTCTGGGTTCGAATCCCGGCGGGGGAAACATTTGTGCGATGAGTGTAAGTGTTTGTCCCGGGTTTTGGGTGTTTATGTGCTGTGATTGTGTGTGTCCATGCCTCCCGCGACACAGGGAATCCTAGTGCGGGGGTCTGAGTGTGATATAATAATAAAAAAATGGCTAATAGAATACTTTTTAACCGACACTCAAAAATGGAGGAAGTTTCCCATTTCGACCCGTATGCTTTTTTTCATGTTTGTTTCCTCAGAAATGTCGACTGTGTAAACCGATTTTGATGTTTTTTTTTTATTTGAATGCTGGTACAGCCTGTGCGGTCCCATTTTAATTTCAAAAAAAATTTAACAAAAAATGTAACTGACTTCAACACTCAAAAGTGTGAAATAACTTGTCGATTCGAGAGACTTGATATTAAAATTTAGTGCGCATATGCGCACAATTTTTTTTGTCTCTCATGTCACGTGTGTTACATCATATATATTTTGATAATAGTTACTTTGAACTATCATGGTATTTCACAGTTTTGAGTTTTGAAGTCGGTTCCATATTTTGGTATTTTTTTTAATACCTTTACTAAATAATTTTTCTTCGTTATGTGTGTTGAAAGGCGATTGACTGGGTTGGTATGGGCATGTCATGAAGAGGGATGACAAACGGTCATCCCTCAAAGAGAGTAATGAGCATGAATGTGGATGGATATAGAGGTAGAGGAAGGCCGAAGGTATAGATAAACTCCTAAAACAAAACAATGATAGTATGTGTATCCGGGCACTGAGCCGAGAAGTCGAGAAAAGAAAAATATGTTGTGCTGATCCCGCCTAACGTGGGATAAGGACAAGAAGAAGAAGATGCGTCTGTATTTGTTGAAAAAGAGTAGGTAAGCTTTTTATAGCCAATTACCAATGATGTTTTACTAAAGATGACGTATATTGATATTGCGCGGTGCTCAGATTTTGTTCCTTAACGACATAAACATGCTTACTGCGACAGATAATACGGTACAAATAATATAGAAAAGGATAGCTATATGTTTAGACTTGCGCTTGAAATACGCGTCATAATGAAAATTACTACAATTGACTTAATTTTGCCTCCTCAGTTTCCGCGCGCTTGTGCGACATCTACCTCATATAAACATATAATATCATTGGCCAATTAGAACGTAATAATCCTTGTTCCAGCCTCTGCTTGCTCAGCTAGCTGTCATGTTCAAATTTTGAAAAACATGGGTGCGTTAGCCAATGCAAATAGCAAAAGCATGGCAGGAAAAAGAATTTATTAAAATAGTAGTAGTGCCCCGCGCTTTCACCCGCATGGATTACGATTTTCCCGCTACCTCAATTAACTCACGGGAACTATTTATTTATTTATTGTGATAAATACGCAAGATTACAATTACCACATTTTATTACATTGAGTACATAAAGTTACATAACGCAAAAGAACAAAAAAAGAAAAATAAACTAAGTCAAAATTATCAATTAATAATACATATAATGTCAGAGTGAATTACTGTTTCTCACAGTATGTCAAGCATACTTTACTTTACATACTTATATACTTTATTTTACTAAGCCTATACTTTTTCCGGGATAAAAGTAGCCTATGTGTTAATTCAGGGTTTAAACTACCTCCATAGCAAATTTGATTGAAATCAATGCAGCCGTTTGAGCGTGAAGCAGTATCAAACATACACACATGCACACAAACTTTCGCATTTATAATATTGGTAGGATTTATAATACCTACATATTGATCCGAAGACAACCTTATGAAGCCTATTTCTTTCTTTTATCTTTTCTAAAGTCCCGATACCTTTCACGGTTCGGAAACCGCACCAAACTTTCGTTTAACACCGTCGCCACTCCCGATATTTGAAAACTGGTATTTGCTAACAATAGCAGGGGAAATGCACCATTATTGGCTATTGACAGCAAGATGGCGGATTAGAAAGCATGGTCATGTCCGGAAGGGGGACCTGTCTGCTTGGGAAAAAGTTTTGTAAGTTGCACCAAACTTGTTTGTGCTATGGGTGGGTAATCTGCAAAAACGAACTTTATTTGGTAACAAAATAAAAAAGATCAAAGACTTGTATATTTCCTAACGAATAAATTCAAAAACGAATTGATCAATGTAAATCTAAAGCTTTCACGGCCGGCGTTGCATGTTGTATGTATTGCTTCCGGGCTGTTTGGCCGTGGTCTATGTGAAACTTTTCATCAGTATCAGAGAAGACACCGCGAAGGAGAGTTCTACGCTCTTGTCGCTCGGACCTGAACACTGAAGATGTCGAGCGCAGTGATCGACGAAACGTCTGGAACAAAAGTTTCACATAGACCACGGCCAAACAGCCCGGAAGCAATACATACAACATAATTGATCAATTTTGAAATTTCTTGCACCATTAGAATGCTACACTATCCTTGAGTAGGGTAGGTTATATTTCTTAAAAAAAATAGGGATCACTACTAAAAGTTTAATAATTCAACCATGCAAAGTCGGGACGGGCCGCTAGTGGTATACATATATAAGCAAACCGATGAATATATAAACAAACTAGTACCGCCCCGCGGTTTCAATCGCGTTGATTACGGTTTTCCCGCTATATCAATGAACCCACACATTTTACCGGGATAAAAAGTAGCCTATGTGCTATTCCAGACTATAATCTATCTCTGTGCCATATTTCATCTAGATCCGTTCAGCCGTTCTGGCGTGATTGAGTAACAAAGATCCATCCATCCATCCATCCATCAGTGCAAGCTGCCATTTATAATATTAGTGAGATTGACGGTCGCCGTGGCTCAGTGGTCATTGATATGTCTTCTGTGTCTCCGGAGCCCTGGGTTCCAATCCCGGTAGGGACAAATATGTGTGCGATGAGTGTAAGTGTTATCCGGGTCTTGGATGTTTGTGTGTGTCCATCTCCAGCGACGCAGGGATTTTGAATGTGAACAAAAAGAAAATTAATATTATTTTTATATAAAAAAAAAAAAAAGTAACTGGATAAGCAGACCAGAAAATCGAACTCAGTGGCGCATACTGGAAGAGGCACATGTCCTGCCGTGGACGGATGCAAGCTGATGATGATAATGATGATTTGATAGCGGTGTTATCTTCACCGGAAAATCAAGCTGTTGTTGGGGGATCGAACCAGTGTCCGTCAGTTTGACAGGCGACGCTCCCCCCGCCGAGCTATAAACGCTTCGAAATATTGAGAAGAGAATCGAGAAATTCAATACAGAGACTATTTCTTCTGCCAAGTGAGTCATCCATTCGCCTTACTGTCACTGCATTTTATGTCAAACGATAATTTTATTTGCAGTAGGGGTCCTTTCGGTCCACTGCCCATCTGAATTATAAGGCAGCCCTAAATAAAGCGATAGAATTTATGAGTAATCGTAAATCTAGATGAGTTTCAGCATCCTGTAATTAAATTGCAACCTGTAATAGTTGTTTTATTACTTTTACGTCAAATTGTCAAAGTTATTGCAAAATTTTAACGATTCTCGACGTTAAGTGAAATGTAGGTCACAGCTTTCAAACAATGTCTATTTATGTATGTATAAGCTTTGTATTAGCTATACTTTAGCACTATTTCAGTACATGGAGGATTTAATGCTGAGTAGCATTTTCTACCATTCATCCATAAAATGAAGGAAACGTGGAAGTGGTGCGATAGTAAAATAAAAAAAGTAACAGTATTAATCAATGATGTTTTACTAAAGATGGACGTATATTCATACTGCGCGGTGTTCAGATTTTGTTCCTTTACGACATAAACATGCTTACTGCGACAGATAATACGGTACAAATAATATAGAAAAGGATAGCTATATGTTTAGACTTGCGCTTGAAATACGCGTCGTAATGAAAATTACTACAATTGACTTAATTTTGCCGCCTCAGTTTCCGCGCGCTTGAGCGACATCTACCTCATATAAACATATAATATCATTGGTATTAATAGTAAAATGTGGCGTATAAAATCCTACTAATATTATAAATGCGAAAGTTTGTTACTTCTTCGCGCTCAAATGGCTACACCGATTTCGATTAAATTCGGTATGGGGATAGTTTTAACCCTGGATTAACACAAAGGCTACTTTTATCCCGGAAAAGTATAGTTGCCGTGGGATAATTGAGGTAGCGGAAAAATCGTAATCCACGCGGATGAAACTGCGGGGCGCTACTAGTTTAGTATAATTTCCAAATAAATAGTCTGTAGACTTGTCAGTTTAACTTTTTTATTTGAACGCTTATAAAATACTAGCTGCGCCCCGATCATGGTGATGATGAAAAGTAGCCTATGTGTTATTTCAGGGTGTCAGCTACATCCATACCAAATTTGATTAAAATTAGTCCAGCAGTTTGAGCGTGAAAGCGTAACGAACTAACTCACATTCAAATTTATAATATTTGTTAGGATTTTTTATAAAAATAGACACAGTTAAAAGTAAACACTCAAATCTTTAAAAAAATCGAATACCTTCATCAAGCAAGTTTTTAATTTTATTATTATTATAAGTTTGCGTTTGACAACTGTCTCACCTCAGTGATGACGTTGTCTAGGATTTTGCACGTGAACCTAGAAGGTACCTAGTTATGCTGCCACCCGGTCGTCAGATAACAACCATTTCCAGCTACATCTGTAGAACACCTTACTAAGCATAACAACGTCTCGGAACTCCGAGGCGATGCGTGGGAAGTGTTGTTGTCTGGCCCACAGTGTTCTCGAGCATGTCATTCTGCTTAGACGCATTAGTTATCATTTTATTTATTAAATAGTTTTATTTTAAAATCAGTCTTTTTCAAAAAGCTATTTAGCGCTCCCGTAAACTTGACTACCTATTCACTCGCGAATGTATGTAATAACAATAATAAACATAATGTACCTATTCATGAAGCAATTGACACATCCTACGCATAACACCGTCCTATCAAATTAATAGTGTTGCCCGATCATGACAAAACGGTTACCGTAACCGGTTTCTCTCTGCCACAAAAAGTTCCAAGTCTATTCAAAACGTTATCACCCTATAGACAGGGCCAGCGAAGCCGGGTGATTGATATTAATGGCGACCCGCCTTATCTCTGCATTGTCACCAAGACTGCCTTTTCAAAAAGATCTCCCTTTTGGATTCGACTAAGTTGAGCAAAAACTAGGTCGAACGCGGTTATAGGTTGAAAGTTTCAGGGGTGGGGCGATATAACTTTGAGTCTTTTCAATTTTTAATTTGTTTTTTCTTTTCAAATTTCTACTCCACTATCTCGATGACTTTCGTTCGTAAATGTAGAAACGTTTCTCCTCATTTCTGATTCGATCGCGTACAGAAACCCCGAGCATAGCCCTCTCCATAGCTCGTTGTGCGAGTCTGAGCGTGCTCACAAGTCTCATAGTCAGTTTACGTAATTATGTTAAACCTAAATAAGCAAATGAGTAGATTTTATATATTTTTAAAATAATATGTCTACTCGTTAAGGCTTCAATTATGTTAGTACCTAAATAAAATTCTCGAAACGTTACTCGTAGATTTACGTTTAGTTACTCTTGAACGCCCTACCGCTGACTTCACAACCGAGCTACATTTTCGTTCATTGCAAGTCGCAAAAGTATAAAAGTTGATCGGGAATAAGTATTCAAACGATTTAGGACAAAGTTTAAAAATATTCAAAACTTGAAATAATATTTTCACCGCTTCGAATGGAAAGTTACAGTAACAATTTTATGGTTACTTCGAAAATTGTTGTCTGTTTTCTAGTTGTAATGTAACAAACCGACTAGGACTTACGTGGTAAACACTGGAAAATTACTCTCCGACCAGTTTCGAACTTATTTGCAGTTATTCATATGGGAGTTATGATCGTGCCAAAGGCGGGCGCGAGCCTCAGCACGTAACTGTTTTCTAGTTGCTCTGGTAATGGAGATTTTAGAATACTCAGATGCTAAAGTTTAACAAGTGTTGCCATATTAGCAGGGACTCAAATCTGACACTTATTTTTTCTAATTTCAATTTATTAACAAAATTCACAGCGCTATTGTGCAAGTAGCTTACACCTTTGGCCAATAACGATTTTAAATTTTACTAATATAACATTTAAGTATTTATAGACTGTTATAGTATGTGCACTAGTAGGTTTTAGGTGCATTAGTGCTAAATTTATTAATTACATGCCGTAGTGGTACCGGCCTAGAATAGTACTCCCCCATCTCTTCCCGTGGATGCTGTAAGAGTCGGCTAAGGGATCACGTACCAGAAGGTGGGCAGCAGCGCCTTCTGAGGATAACAAAACCATACTGCGCTCGCCAACCCGCCTGCCAAGCGTGGCAAGTATTGGCAAATCCCCCCTATATAGGGGGGAGGCATAATGTCCAGCAGTGGACGTCTTATGGCTGCGACGATGACGATTAATTACATTTCCATTTTACTAAAATGGTGTTAACAGTGTTACTTTTATACGGGTCAACAAAGTCTACATGTGTTTGACACAGAATGATAATACTAAAATTCAACCTTTGTATGAAAAAAACACGTTTAGCGTTAGGTAAAATAAATTTTATATTAATAGTGACTATTTGTACTCCGCTGGTAAATATTAATTGCGTACTTATTTTCATGCAACCATTTTTAAGGCATTCCATATATTCCTTTGCCTACCCATATTTTCAGTATAATTTTAACAGCTCTGGAATTTTGCAATTATGTTCAAACTCTAAGAGTGTAAAGAGGTCGCATGCCTGCGGTATGTAAAAAGTTGCGACATAGCCACGTCAAAGAAATAATTTGAATGCTCCCAGAGGTTTATAGTCCCATAATTTTTAAATCTGTAAAAATTCTTAGCGAAGAATCTGGATCTGGTTGGTAGATATATAGAATGTATAATAACAATAATGAATTATAAAATAAACTTACCGGTGTTGAACAACGACCCAGTGATGAACGTTTTTGATTTTATTAGAATTTCAGCATCATTCTGAGGTTTGGCAACACTTTACCATAGAAAACAGAGATTGAACTGACTAAATATGACACTAATGAGTTTCTGTTTCTTATTTGTCGAACTACAAAGGCTTTTTAAAAATATGTAATATTCGGGACATATTTAAATATTAATTATATTATATAGTTTCCAAGATTGTTGTTTGTCATTTATTTTATTACTAAGGTTTTTTGCTATTCAACGTGACAACTGCTGCCAGCATTGTGTGAACTGAAAGTGACTCAATTGATACTATTTTTAATAATATTGTATTTCTAAGTGACTTATTAAGAGTCTTTTCTATGAATATTTAATTTATCTTGAAATGTAAACTTTTTTTATAATTAACATAATATATTAAATTCTGGCACTTTTCAGGTGGTGATGGGTAGCAACAAACTATTCTAATAATGTAATACTATAGGCATAGTAGTTAATATACAAAATATACATTCAAAATAAAAATAAAATGTCTTGAAACGTCTATTTCTGCCAAATGGGTGCTGTTTGCGGACACCGGTCTGCTCTGGATGCTTACGCAAATTAGACATAAATAAAAAATACTTTATTGATAATATTGTATTATTTTAGCTTAGTTTATACGGTTTAAATTTTTTCAAGTAAATTATTTAATATTATTGTGTATATGATCCTCATTGTATATAAAAAAATTGGTTGTCTGTAAAGTCGGTTTACGGACGATAGATTTACGTGATAACGACATAATCATGTATGACATTGACATTGACATTGACAATTGACCATTGACCATTGACCATTGATCATTGACCATTGACCATTGACCATTGACCATTGACCATTGACCATTGACCATTGACCATTGACCATTGACCATTGACCATTGACCATTGACCATTGACCATTGACCATTGACCATTGACCATTGACCATTGACCATTGACCATTGACCATTGACCATTGACTTTGACTTTGACTGACTGACTTTGACTTTGACTTTGACTTTGACTTTGACCTTGACCTTAACCTTGACTGACTTTGATTATATTATCTAGATAAAACTCAGGTGGAACGTTACGCGGAACGTTACTATTTTTCATTTTGGCATTCATCAATTTATAAAACGTTATCACGTCAAAAAGTTTTAACTATGAATTTGTGAATTTATCAATTGAGTTTAACGTTGAAAAATGGCACAGACCCTGTCTATGGAGAGTAATGTTTTTAATTTCATAAAATACTGAAATTGATTTGTTACAACTATTAATATTAATATGTATTCCTGAAACACTAGGGGGTTTTTGTTATTCTGATTTTATATAGAATTCCCGATTGTTCGACTCATTGTTACAAGTCCGGGCAAAATCGCTGGGAACCTAGCAACACTTAATCTAATAGGTATAGAACTAGCTACTTGTAGCTACTATTATAAAACTCCATATAAGTATTTACTATTTTGAGTCTTAAAAACCAGGAAGCCGTAAAGGTAATAAAACACCGCCTTTGGTGTTCAAAGGGGAAATTCTCGAAGCAGCCAACTGAAAATGTAAGAATATTTTACCGCAACAAATTTCGTGTAAAACATCGTCGGGTTATGTTGATGGGAAGAAAATTGCAATTTTTGTGGCTGCTTGTTATGCTGATAGGTTCTCTTCTGTAACAATAACCTGTAACTTTATGGTATAAAAACAAAATATGTTCTTACAGCACAGCGCCAAAAATGAATTGAAACTGTTTAATTTGGGTACCCAAGATATAGCCCTGCATAGTTTGGGGCCCGTTATATATATATATTTTATTGTGAATAGGCAAGCGTTTGACCACTATCTCACCTGGTGTTAAGTGATGATGCGGTCGACGGTGGAGCACGCCTGCCTAGAAGATACCTATTCACTCGTGACTTGAAGATACCCAGGTTGTATGTTTAATTCGTCATATAATGGCTCTAGAACACTAGCTTCTTTTATATAGTATCGGAATCGCGTGATTCCGCGACTGTATCGATGTTGTGTCGCGTTTTGGCGACTTTGTGCGTTCAATCGCAGTATTAAAATCGCGCGTTTTTGAGATTTTATGAACGCTGCATCGCAATTTCGCCACTGTAGTCCTGCGTTTGTAGGCAGGGACGCGCTAGCGCTGGCGGAGAGGGGAAGGGAGGGGGAGAGCGGGTGGTGTCATTCGCGTTTGCGTTGGGTGTTTGTTCACGACATGAGTTTTGACTCGGAGCGGATTTATATTTTCGCTTATTTTTTTTTTATAATAGGCATGCACCTTAATGTATGCCTGTGATATGTAGGATCCATTGACATCCGAACTAGTCATTATACTGTATTTCAGATGCCAAAGCCCTGTGTTGTTGTGGAAACTTGGATGGTACATAAATGTTTTCTATTTAAGGTCTAAAGTGTGATTAAATGTAAAAAAAAGTATGATTTGACAGAGTACGTCAATGATGTTTTACTAAATATTATCATTAGAGTACGTGTGAAACAAAAGACTTTAATTATTTAAATAAAGGCGAGCACATATATACGTGTGGGGGTTTATGTGTATGAGTGTATTCGTGTGAGTTGCGAAAGAGAATGGGTGCGTGTGTCTGCGGATGCATGCGGGTGAATGTGAAGGGTGTATTTATGTGAATGATTGTGAGTGTTGGTAATACACCTTAAATTCGACGGTCGCCGTGGCGCAGTGGTTAGTGTCAGTGACATGACTTCTGTGTCTCTGGGACCCTGGGTTCGAATCCCGGCAGGAGCAAACATTTGTGCGATGAGTGTAGATGTTTGTCCTGGGTCTTGGATGTTTGTGTGCTGTGATTATGAATGTCCATGCCTCCCGCGATACAGGGAATCCTAGTGCGGGGGTCTGAGTGTGATAAAAAAAATAATTAACACACACAGTTACAATATACACTTTATCAATAAAGTAAACAGTGCAGCTTCATTACAATCCATGGTTAGGGTGTGGCTTCGTCAAAATCTAGTGCAAAACTATCGTGTTCCGCAAATGGTAAATGATTGCAAATGGCGGCGGCGCGGCAAAAAAAAAAGCTTCCGGAAAGCGACTCAAGCGCCCTGTTTTGCGTTTTTATGTGCGCGGTGTGGAACTTTCGGTCGCTGCGTATAGCTTCTAACTAAAAAGCGGTCTCCATTCGGTTCTCGAATGGAAACCACGGACTGGCAAGCGCAGCGTAGGACGGCCACCGACCAGGTGGACAGACGACCTGACTAAGATCGCAGGCAAGGGCTGGATGCGGGCCTACAACCGGTCCTGGTGGAAATCAATGGGGGAGGCCTATCAGCGCTTGGCGATGCTAAAGTAGCTAGGTAGTCTGCTATAGCCCTAATAGGTGAGGCCCTTAATACTCTAGAGGCTTACAATTCTTTGTTACAGTTTTTATGTATACTTTGCAGTCAACTATAGGTCAAAGGCACTAACCCTGGCCTGAATGGAATTTATATATAATTACTTACTAAGCCATTTTTTTCATCATTCTGACACCCCCCACACTAAAATTCCCTGTGTCATGGGAGGCATGGACACACACAATTACAGCACACAAACATTTAAGACCCGGGACGAACATCTACACTCATCCAATGATGTTTTACTAAAGATGACGTATATTCACACTGCGCGGTGCTCAGATTTTGTTCCTTTACGACATAAACATGGTTACTGCGACAGATAATACGGTATAAATAATATAGAAAAGGATAGCTATATGTTTAGACTTGCGCTTGAAATACGCGTCGTAATGAAAATTACTACAATTGACTTAATTTTGCCGCCTCAGTTTCCGCGCGCTTGTGCCACATCTACCTCATATAAACATATATAATATCATTGCACTCATCGCATAAATGTTTGCCCCTGTTGGGAGTCCCATTCTGAAAACCCAGAAGTCATATCCAGTCCATAAATAGGATAGTAATTTATAAGTTTATATGATTTTTTATTTGTAATATGTCACTCGTGCGTTCGTGATGCCAGTTGATGAGTTCCTACTGAAAAACAGCGCGAAGGTTGTCAAACCCTCGCATATGCTGAGTAGGGACTCATTTCTGGCATCGAGCATCACTGCAATACCTATAACGTTTTTTTAATTTTTTGCTTATTTTATGTTTTTTTTTTTTTTATATTTTTTATATGTCTGTTTGTAGGAGTCTGTAGGTTTAAGTGTCTATGTATGTATGTGTATTGTAGTGTTGCGTTTTGTCAGAAATAAATGTGTTTTCTTTCTTTCTTTCTTTTTCTTTCTATATCACTGACCACTGAGCCACGGCGACCATCTGGTTTCTACCATTTCAACAATCTTCCTTTATTAAATACACCTATTTCTTATACACTATTCCTCTCATTTTCAACTAAAGCTTAATTTAATGAACGATATCTAAAACCAAAACTACCCACGCTGTAACATTTCTAACCAGCCATTACAAATGGGGGTGCACCCCCCCGTTTATCAGCAAGAAACATCGCAGACGTGTCCAACCCATGGAATTGGACTTTACGAGATATACAAGATAACAGACTAATTGAAACTGACTTGTGTTTTGCAGGGTGACCGGATTGGATTATGGACCTTCATTCAGCTCTGCCATAACTGGGTGGTTGTGTACAAGTTTCATTTTTTACTAGCTGCGCCCTGCGGTTTTACCCGCGTGGTGATTATTGATGATGATGGTGATGATAAAAAGTAGCCTAAGTGTTATTCCGGGAACTGAAGTATCTACATACCAAATTTCATCCGAATCCGTTGTACCCGCGTGGTGATGAAAAGCGGTGATGATGACGATGATTAAAATAAGCCATAAGGAAATAAGCGTTAATCCAGAGTAAAACCTATCTAAATTCCAAATTTCATCTAAATCAGTTTAGTAGTTTTTGCGTGAAAGAGTAACAAACATACATCCTTACTCACAAACCTTCGCATTTATAATATTACTAGTAGCGCCCTGCGGTTTCACCCGCGTGGATTACTGTTTTCCCGCTACATCAATTATTCCACGGGAACATACATTTTACCGGGATAAAGTAGCCCATGTCCTATTTCAGACTATAATATACCTCTGTGGCAAGTTTCATCCAGATCTGTTCAGCCGTTTTAGCTTGTGTGAGTAACAACTAACAACTAACAACCATCCATCCATACATATGGTAGTTTTGACTGGCCGGTTGGCGCAGTTGGTAGCACTCTGCCTTCTGAGCCGCTGGTCCCGAGTTCGATTCCCGGACAGGTCAAACATTTGTGTGTATGAACATGTCTGTTTGACCTGTGTCTGGGTATGTATATTTATATAAGTATGTATATCAGTCACCAGGTTACCATAGTACAGTCTCTGCCTAGTTTGAGACCTGAAGACCTAGTTATATCACCAACACCATCCAATCGTCCCGTCTTTTTATCTTAGTAAGCATTTTGTCTGTATTCCCACGAATGCATATCACGCGCCCACGCGCCAGACGGTGAACAATTTGATGATGTTGCATCCGTGTTCTAATACCTTTAAGCTAGATAATAAGTCAGTCTGTAACCTGTCTTCAACTTGATCACTCGTAATATATTAAATTTAATTCAACTTTAATTAAATTAGTATTTTTTAAAAACATTACCACGGCATTTCCCAGTTTGACTGGCGCAGCCTTGTGGATTTTTCGCGAATTTTCCGACGTATACTATCGGAAACACCGAAATCGGTTTCGCGAGTATAGTACGTTAGTCGGAGGTGCGGAAACACGAACCAAATAAATTTGTCTCCCTCGGGAAAACCGTGTGTGTTCGAGTGACCAGACCAGGCTCCGGAGGACATGGGATCGAGCGGCTTGTGAGTAAACCTTTTCACTTCCCGTATTTCATAGTCCCAGTCTTTTCCACATATTTCTCCTATACTACATCTATAGGCTGATATACATTTATCTGATTTTGTTTGCACTAAAATTGGCATACTTCGTTAGATTAATAATTTACTGTGTAATAATAATCTGTGTAGTAATAAATTGTGTACTTATATGTGTATAATTAAATAAGTTAACGTAACGAAATGGAAGGAATTCAAACAGTAGCGAAAGAAATCTTGTGTATTATCCCTAAGTTTGATGGGGATGAAAAAATCCTTAATCTATTTATTTCTAAATGTGAGTATGTGTTAAGTGGTAGCCGCGTTCGTGGAAACGCAACACAGGAATTATATTTGTTCCACACTATTAGTAGTAAGCTTGTTGGTAGAGCCGCCGCCTTACTTAGCGACAACCCCGGTATAGTAACATGGGATCAATTAAAAGAAATACTTACGCAGCATTTTGGTGACCCGCGTTCGGAAGAGTGTATAGCGATCGAACTCGAGACACTAAAACTTAAGCAAGGTGAATCGTATATCCAGTTTTGCCAACGTATTCAGAATATTAGAAGTGCATTATTCGCGAAGGTTAACAGGTTAACCGACGAAGGAATTAAGGCAGCTAAAATGATCATATATAACAATACAGCTTTGAACATCTTTCTGTACAATTTACCGGAAGACTTAATTCGCATTGTGCGCTTAAAGGGTTGCTCTAATCTTGAAAACGCGTTAAGTATTGTCACCGAGGAAGTTAATTTTCAGTTCCAGTACAACGCTAAAAATAGATCAGTGAAACAAAATTTACTACAACAACCAAGCTCACATAATGCATTGAGGCCCTTGCCCATAGGTCAAGGCTTTAAGCCTCCATATAGTACTCTACCACCGCAAAATAATAATTTTAAATTTGGAATACCACAAAATCAAGGGTTTAGGCCAAATTTTGTACAATCAAATAGATTCGTGCCTTCTCAAGGTCGTTTCGTAGCGCCTCAAAACCAAACACAACGTAACTTTGGTCAGGCACCTTTTGGTCAACAGCGCGCGCCTTTCCAAAACGGTGGATTTAGGTTCGGCATCCCACAACAGCAAGGTTTTAAGTTCGGCGTTCCGAATCAACCGTATGCTAACGCAAACCAATATAAATTTGGCATCCCACATCAACAACAGGCACCGAGACTACAGGCAACTGATGTGTCGATGCGCACAGCCCCTGTACGTCAAAATATGATCACAAACGATTTGTATTACATTGATCAACCGAGTTATCAGGAGTACACTCCCGAACTTCAATACGAGAACGACTATAGTATAAACGAAATTCGCGTAGATAATGAGTATGAAACACCACAACCGTCCGAAAATAATCCATATATAGAAAACTTTAACTATGATGAAATCGCGCTACAGAAACAGGCCCCTGAGGATTTTCAGGAAATAGCCTCGAGCAGCACAGTGAGATAATAAACCTCAACTACTGTGATAGCATATTGAAACTACCGCACGTAGAGATTCCGGAAATAAAGTCAAAATTCCTTATAGATACCGGCAGCAGTCGCTCTTTCATTAGCCCTGCTAAAGTCGCAGAATATTTTAGCGATTATAAATATTACGAACCATTCACAGTCGTCAGTACACATGCTCAGAGCATGCATAACGAAGTAATTTATATACCGTTATTAAAAACATTTAAAAGCACACTCCCTCATAAATTTTACGTTTATGATATAGATGGACGATATGACGGATTGATAGGAGCTGATTTGCTAAAAAAGCTAGCAGCTAATATTGACATGCAAAATCAAATTTTACAAACGCATAACACTACAATCCCTATTATCTACAATCCGCCGTATGAAATTAACATACCACCCCGAACTGAAACTCGAGTTAAGATTCCCACAAATCTCCAGCATGGTGACGCTATAGTAGATTTTTTAAAATTCAAAGACGGTGTGCGTATGCCTACCGCTATTATTAAATGTGACAATTTCTTTGCCGAAACCATTATACAAAATGCTACGAATGTAGAAGCCACAATTACCTTTAAAGAACCCTTTGAAGTGACAGTATTTAACAATGAAGAATGTGAGGTGAATGTTGCCAGTGACGATTGTATGATAGACGAAATTCTGAGGGAAAATTTAGTAAAGTTACGTATGGATCATATGAACAAGGAGGAACGTGACGCCATCTCTCAAATTTGCTATGAATTTCGAGACATATTTCATAGTGACAAAATTCCTTTGTCATTTACAAACCAAGTGAAACATCATATTCGAACCACTAACGAAGATCCGATTTACATCCGACCTTACAGACACCCACCTTGTCAGAACGATGAAATTCAAAAACAAGTCGAGAAGCTTATGGATAATAATGTTATACAAAATTCCCACTCACCTTGGAGCGCACCTGTGCACCTAGTCCCTAAAAAGTTAGACGCATCTGGGGAGAGAAAGTATAGAATGGTAATCGACTATAGGCGTCTCAATCAAATTACAGTCGACGATAAGTACCCTTTGCCCAATATTACCGACCTCTTCGATAAATTAGGCAAATCTCAATACTTCAGTACCCTCGATCTTGCAAGTGGGTACCACCAATTAGAAATTAACGAAGCAGATATACCCAAAACTGCGTTTACAACGCAGACCGGACATTTCGAGTTCAAAAGAATGCCGTTCGGGTTAAAAACAGCACCTGCCACATTTCAAAGAGCTATGGATAATGTGTTGAGAGGTCTACAGGGTATACACTGCCTTGTGTATCTTGATGACATCATAATCTACTCATCGAGCCTCCAAGAACACATAGATAAACTCCGAAAGGTATTCGAACGACTAAGAGCCACGAACCTAAAAGTAACACTAGATAAATGCGAGTTCTTAAGGAAAGAAGTCCTTTATTTAGGTCACACCATAACCAAGAATGGCCTTATGCCCAACAGCGATAAAGTAAAAGCCGTATTAGACTTCCCACTACCACGCACAACTACCGAAATCAAGAGCTTTCTAGGATTAGTAGGTTATTACCGAAAGTTCATAAAAGACTTTGCCAAACTAACTCAACCAATGACGTCGTGCTTAAAAAAGAAAAATAAAATAGACCATACCAAACGAGAATACATAGACGCGTTCGAGAAATGTAAAGAACTACTAACCAATGCCCCACTATTACAGTATCCCGACTTTTCGAAACCATTTGTCCTTACAACAGACGCATCCAATTACGCGATGGGCGCTGTGCTCTCGCAAGGCCCTATTGGAAGCGATAAACCGATAGCTTATGCGAGTCGTACGCTCAACGACGCAGAATCACGATACAGCACGATCGAAAAAGAGCTTTTAGCCATCGTATGGGCTACAAAGCACTTTCGACCGTATTTGTACGGTAAGAAGTTCACAATCTATACGGACCACAGACCATTAGCATGGCTCAATTCATTTAAAGAACCTAACAGCAAATTAACGCGCTGGAAATTACGTTTGGAAGAATTCGACTATAACATTGTATATAAAAACGGCAAACAAAATTGTAATGCGGACGCCCTATCACGAATAAAACTTAACGTCTTAGGCGAGAACGATGACATTTCGATGAAAGTTAATTTAGACAGAAAAGAACAGGAACTTCAACGACACTTGGACGATTTAAATAAAGAAATTATGCGGTTAAGCAAAAATAAAAATAATACACCTGTAGTGACAACACACAAACGACCACCAACTCCTATTACAATAGATTTTTCTTCAGATTCAGAAAAAACAATGAGCATTCCATCAGTGTTGGGTAACGGTAGACGATCCCCCTATTCTATTCCATCTACGGAAGGTACCATAACTGCATCAGAGAAAGATAGTACTGATAGCATAGGCACAGTTCATTCAGCCCGCGATTTAGACACAGGTGGTATACTTATATTACAGGAAGCCATCGATACAAAGCCAAACCAGGTACTTGTACATACCTGGAATAGGAATGAATTATCAGTCAAAGACTTATCTAGAGCAAAACAAAAAATACTGGAAATACATCTACCAGAAAACAACCCCGACATAATAAAACGATTCTTAAAAGAATACATCCGCCCTAAAATAAAATACTTCTTTTACTTTGAAAGTGAAATTCATCGCAAACAGTTCTCTGAAGCTACCGTAACACTATTTCGAAAAGGAGCAGTTAAATTTTATGAGTGCACTAAGAGAGTAGTATATGTTGACGATGAAAATGAGCAGCGAAATGTAGTTTTAAAATATCACGTGGGTAAGAACAGTCACAGAGGTATTAAGGAAACTTTGATTCATCTTAAACGAACCTTTTATTGGAACAATATGGACCAAATAGTCGCGAGTATCATCAATGCTTGCGAAATCTGTAAACGTATGAAATATGACCGCAAACCTCTCAAACCAGAGCTCCAATTGTCACAAACACAAACCAAACCGTTTCAAGAACTTTTCATAGATACTTTCTCGATTGAAGGGAAACATTATCTCACTATAGTTGATGCCTTCAGCAAATTAGGACAAGCAATCGAAATCTCTACTAAAAGTACACCTGAAGTTATAAGAGCTCTATTAAAGTATTTTTCAATGTATGGCATTCCTAGTAGAATCAGTGCAGACCCTGGTGTTGAATTTAATAACACACTTATCAAAGAAATGCTATCATTTTATAAAATTGACTTACACATAAGTACTCCGCACAACCCCAACTCCATGGGAATAGTTGAAAGATTTCATTCAACTATTATAGAAATTTATAGGATTGCAAAATACGAACGCAAAGTGACTGACGCTTCATCTGTTATGACTTACGCATTAATGTCTTACAATCATACAATACATTCTGCTACTGGCCTTACGCCATTTGAAGTTGTATTCGGTCATACCGAATCCAATAACGCCTTTCATGTCGACTTCAACAAACAATATACACAACAGTTAGTCAAAGAGCATGTACGAAAGACGAAATACTTGTATCAGTACTTGACGGATAAGATGATAGATAAAAAGATGTCTGTAAGAGAGAAGCGTGGCGGTGAAAGAGAGTTTGATTTAGACGTTGGAGATACAGTATTTATGAAAGGAGTGAATACGAGACGTAGTAAGGATAAGCCGCGATACCAAAAAGCTATAATCACAGGAGATATCCAGAGAAATACCGTGCCCGTGACCACACAAAATAGAAACACTAGAGTAACAATTAAAGACATTAGGCGTCCTCCACAGGTTAGTACTGTTGGCAGCCCAGGTGATCCACAGCCAGGCCCTTCATCTGCAGGCAATTGAGAAGAACCCGGGATTGCTACCCTTGAAAGAAGGTCAAGCAGTTATTAGCCATGATAGATGGACTCTCATTAAAGTTCTAGATTTAAGATTACTTCACGACCAATTAGAGATAAATGTTGAAAATTATGTAAAGTTGAAAGGTCAAATTCAAAGCTGCATTGATACGAAAGCCTTCGATTCAGACTATGCTGAAGTCGAATCACAAACAGAATATGCTATGAAAACCACCATTGAAAAGTTTAAGCAGTTAGTTCCCTCATTAACTAGAACAAAGCGAGGTCTCATTAATCCTCTTGGTTCTTTGATCAAGATGATTACCGGTAATCTGGATAACGATGATGCCTTAGTATATGAACGCTTATTATATAATTTTAAGTCAAAACAAGATAGGATGGCTCAAAAGATGACAGTTGTTACCGAAATGGTAGGTACAATTTCGAATATAACGAATGGCACTATACGCAATTTTATTCAAATAGATGATAGCCTTAAAGAGATTGATCGTAGTTTGAATCATTCTAAGCTTCTGCAATCTAGTAATAAAATTATTCACATATATAACATTCTAATTAATAATTTTCAAACGCTTTACATCCGATTGAATGAAGTTGAAACTGCCATTGCTTTTGCTAGACTTAAATTATTACATCAATCCATTGTCGACACAGATGAACTAATCTTATTGTTACAAGATATTGAAAAGGTTGATAAATTTGTATATCCGGTTAACATGGAAAATATTCTAAAAATAGAGCAGTGTATAGAAATGAAAGCCTATGTGAAACAAAATCAGATAAAATTCATTATGCACATTCCTTTAATACGAAATGAAATATATAACTACTATAAGCTTATTCCTTTACCTGTGCATACTAGTAATAACAGCCTAACTACTCTAATCCTACCCAAATACCCTTACCTCCTTGTGAAAGGTTTTAATATCAAGTCGCTCTCCCAGCCATGCCGTGAAATAGACGAGGACCGTTTCCTGTGCATTGAGAGTGATGTTATGCCACTAATTGAAGATGATTGTATCACCAAACTCATGAAGTTTTCTACAAATATTACAACTTGTCATGCAGTACCTGTTACCATCGACGATGTAAAAGTCGAACTTATTCAACCCAATCGCTGGATAGTTTACGCCAAAACTGAAACGTTACTTACCAAGCATTGTGAAAATGATATAATGCAAGAGAACATTTGTGGAACCTACCTATTGACAGTGGATGACGATTGTCAAGTTAAGATAAAACAGTTTACTTTAAAAAGACAACAAAACCAAGGAAAAGATGTCTCTTACGAGAAGTTTCCTGCTATGAACCTGCCCAAAATAGTAACCAAAGCATCCGATATAAAAATGAGACCCGTTGATCTCAACGGAATAGATCTTGCCGATATTCAGAAGTTAAATTACTTAATTCAGAAAAGTGAAAGTGAAATTATTAGTGATAGTGAAGATTATAAAATCTTTCGTGAAAAATTTAAAAGTGTTAACATAGGAAACCTATCTATGTATACTATAATTATAATTTGCCTTGTACTGTTAGCATGTAAGCATAGAATTAAGAAAATTTGTGAAACCATGAAAACTCGAGATAATCCTCCTCCATCGGATAATCTCGAACTTACGGAGGGAGGAGTTATATCACCAACACCATCCAATCGTCCCGTCTTTTTATCTTAGTAAGCATTTTGTCTGTATTCCCACGAATGCATATCACGCGCCCACGCGCCAGACGGTGAACAATTTGATGATGTTGCATCCGTGTTCTAATACCTTTAAGCTAGATAATAAGTCAGTCTGTAACCTGTCTTCAACTTGATCACTCGTAATATATTAAATTTAATTCAACTTTAATTAAATTAGTATTTTTTAAAAACATTACCACGGCATTTCCCAGTTTGACTACCTTGTGTGAATGTTGATAAATAAAAATAATAATAATAATACAAACTTTGACATTGATAATATTCGCTGGCATTCAAGACCACAAAACTGGAAATACATTGTAACATATAATTATGTTAATTCAATTATGTTAAGTTTAAGGAGTTTAGTGAATCTTGTGTGTGATTAAAGAATTATGTTAAAAAACTCCGCATCCTACTAATATATTGCGAAAGTTTGTGAGTATGTATGTTTGATACTCTTTCACCCTCAAACCGCTGGACGGATTTGTTTTAAATTTAGTATGTAGATACTTCAGGTCCCGAAACAACACATAGGCTACTTTTCATCATCATTAAATTTGTCATCAATTTTAAGTTTTATGAAATTTTAAGTAGATAAATGATGTCAGCTTTTTCAGGCAATAAGTGGAATATTTTACACAAGGTTAGGTAGTTTTTAGAATCATATTCGATTGGCCGGTTGGCGCAGTTGGTAGCACTCTGCCTTCTGAGCCGCTGGGCCCGAGTTCGATTCCCGGACTGGTCAAACATTTGAGTGTATGAATATGTCTGTTTAACCTGTGTCTGGGTGTGTTGATGTATGTAATTAAATATATAAGTATGTATATAAGTATATATCAGTCATCAGGTTACCATAGTACAGGCTCTGCCTGGTTTGGGACCTGAAGACCTTGTGTGAATGTTGTCCCATATTGTTATTATTATTATATGGAATTTTGAGCCAGTAACAAAGATACTTTACAAATTTCTTATGAATCTTGGTCAGGTCCTTGAGAGCTGAAAGAATAATGAAGACAATGGTACACCTACAAATTATTCAACGGTCTCCGTGGCTCAGTGATCAGCGACACTGACTTTGAAACCTCGACCCAGGGTTCGAATCCCGGCCGGGGCAAACATTTCTGTAATGAGCAAAGATGTTTGTTGTCGGGTCTTGGATGTTTGTGTATTGTGATTGTTGTGTCTAAGCTTCCCGCGACACATGGTATCCTAGTGGGGGTGTAAGAATGTGGAAAAAAATAAAATAAAACAATTACTGCAAATGCAACAGCTAAAAACAGCTGACATGGTACTACCATGGGGCATGCGATTAACTCTTTGTGGTACTGTGGAAACTGCAACCAATTTCTGCCATTTTCAACAACTGCAATTCATGGTGAACGCATTGCTACTTCGTTTTTCTATCAGTTTCGACAACAAAGAGTAAACTTTCGTTCAAAATCTTGGCACCGGTCTCACAGACCAGCCAGTAATTAGTGGCCAGCAAAACTTCCGCGCCATTAGTCGCCGTGGCTCGTTACACCACTAATTGCGGTCTGCCGGACCCACGGCCCCACGGACCCCCTTGTTTTTGCACCCAATTAGTTTGCTCCACGAAATATAATAGTTTTAGGACCTTTTGAAACGGGGCTAATGATGCTGACGTTGCGGAGCGAATTTGCTTACCTATCGTGATAGCGTATCGGCTTTGTTATTTTTTTTATTTTTTAATTATTTATTTATTTAATTGGTTTCTTTTCCTTTGGTTGGGCATTACAGTTTCCCAATTCACCCACCCAAGTTTAAACTTAAGCTCACTAGAATAAAATTAACAATACTACAAAATATACAAACAATGAGATATTCCTAATCTTTACTATTATAAATTTGTTTTTACGCACAATGTTTGCACGTAATCCATTGCCGCTCTGTGAAATTCCAAAACTGTGCAGCGAAATATCCTCCTTATTATCGAGCTAGTTCAGACGGAATAAGAATCTTTGTACGTGATTACTTATTATGATGCCGTGGTGTTATGGCCGTGGTGGTACCGGCCTAGAATAGTACTCCCCCATCTCTTCTCGCGGGTGCCGTAAGAGTCGGCTAAGGGTTCACTTACCAGAAGGTGGGCAGCAGCGCCTTCTGAGGGTTGGAAATCATACTGCGCTCGCCAACACGCCTGCCAAACGTGGCGAGTATTGGCAAATCCCCCCTATATGGGGAGGCATATGTCCAGCAGTGGACGCACATGGCTGAGAGAAGACTTATTATGATGATGATAATGATAACTTATTATGATAATCATGATTTAAAGTAAGTCTTTGCGGCAACTTTTAAGTTTGATAAAAATAATATTAATAGTGTGATATGAGTGTGATAAAAAATTGGTACAAAGTGAGATGTTTAGATAGTAATTATGAAGCAAAAAGAAAGAAAAGATTTTTTTAAAGATACTTAAAGAGAAAATGATACAGAGGCCTAAGTCCAGTATTAAATGAGTCTCCCATTATTAATTTGTTCATATTGAATGAATCTTGGTTCAATTCTTAATTGACGGTCGCCATGGCGCAGTGGTTAGTGTCATTGACATGACATCTGTGTCACCGGGACCCTGGGTTCGAATCGATTTTGTATCATCGAATTTGTGCGTTAAGTGTAGATGTTTGTCCCGGGTCTTGAATGTTTGTGTGCTGTGATTGTGTGTGTCCATGCCTCCCGCGACACAGGGAATCCTAGTCCCGGGGTCTAACGGTAATAAAAAAATTGGTTGTCTGTAAAGTCGGTTTACGGACGATAGATTTACGTGATAACGACATAATCATGTATGACTTTGACTTTGACATTGACATTGACATTGACCATTGACCATTGACCATTGACCATTGACCATTGACCATTGACCATTGACCATTGACCATTGACCATTGACCATTGACCATTGACCATTGACCATTGACCATTGACCATTGACCATTGACCATTGACCATTGACCATTGACCATTGACCATTGACCATTGACCATTGACCATTGACCATTGACCATTGACCATTGACCATTGACCATTGACCGTTACGCGGAACGTTACTATTTTTCATTTTGGCATTCATCAATTTATAAAACGTTATCACGTCAAAAAAAAATGGTTCTAGCAATATAAAAGAGCACAGTCAAAACATCCCAATTCATTAGACGGACCCATTCCCCGCATAATACAAAGAGATCACAAGCAATAAAGGCGTAACATGCATCCATTCACGGGTTGTTTGGAGAGATTTGTGGTAAGTACTATCGGAAGAAGGTCAAAGGAATATTGGCGCCGGGGAGACGTCTCTCGGTTGTTGTGAAATACAGAATCAAATGTTACTAGATGGGACGGTTTTAATTAATGTAATCTATTATTATGTAATGTAAGAATTGCATATGATTAAAATAAAAACCCAAAAAATGGAACCGACTTCGACACATATAAGTGTGAAATAAAATAAATAAAAAAAATAACTTGGTACCATGACAGTTCACAAAAGTAACTATCATCACAATATTGTGCGCATGGTACCGACTTCAACGAGTTATTTCACACTTTTGAGTGTGGAAGACGGTTCCATTTTTGGTAAAAAAATTTTTTTCACCCTTTGTCTTTGTATAATATGTTTATCTCACATGTTGAGTTACCTTCTTTTTTTTAGTCGGCTAAAAACAGGTAGTGTCGTCTTCACAGATACTATGTAGTTTCTCTGTGGTCATCCCCACAGATTGTGGGATAAGAATACTTGTCCTTACGAAGGAAGGTGATCCTTCTTTCGGAGAAAATTAACTGTTTATTTTATAACCATGACCATGACCATAAGAATATAAAATATAATCATATATCAACGCATGGGCTTCCAACCAATGATGTCTTACAAAAGATGACGTATATTCATACTGCGCGGTGCTCAGATTTTGTTCCTTTACGACATAAACATGCTTACTGCGACAGATAATACGGTACAAATAATATAGAAAAGGATAGCTATATGCTTAGACTTGCGCTTGAAATACGCGTCGTAATCAAAATGACTACAATTGACTTAATTTTGCCGCCTTAGTTTTCGCGCGCTTGTGCGACATCTACCTCTTATAAACAATATCATTGGCTTCCAGCACATCCAGCTTTCACCACATGCTCAGTAATGCCACAGATGAAATATTCGTTACTACGTGTAGTACTGACTGGTACCGAAGACGGTATAGACACCGGACGCGCTCGCGGGCACTACGCGTGTAATATATCGCCTACGTCGGAAACTCCGCGCCGCCAGGGCGCACCCCTAATGTATTGCCATCTTACAAGGAAACCGCATGTAATGAATGTAGATATTTGATTACTGTAGCGTGGCAAGAAATAAAAGCGATACATCTGTATGCTCTCTAATAACTATTGGCTGGTAAGTTCTACTTTTAAAAGTATTAACCAATAAAACTTTGTCTTTGATTTAGTTAATGTAGGAAACATTTTGTTTCATTGTGTTGTTAAATGTTCATGTTGGAGTTGACTAAGTATATTAAATTGTCTCTGAGGCAATGGATCGGATTTAATGACTGATTTTAATTAATGAAATGGCAGCATAACATAGAAGGATGGCAGAACCAGCCTTGCTGACGAAAAACGAAATGAAAACCCGTTCATGTATATACATGTTACGAAATACAGAATCAAATGTTACTAGATAGATATGTAATAATAATGTCGATAGAGAGACGAGCTAAAAGGCTCATCAACAATGACTCTCTGTTCAAGAGGAGACTCCAAAGCCTGCAGCATCGACGTAATGTCGCTAGTTTATCGGTTTTTTATCGGATACATTTCGGGGAGTGCGCTCTGGAGTTGCATAATTTGATTCCGCCATCCCCATTCCATCTTAAGACGACCAGACGGCAATGCGACATCCATATATGGTGGACGTTCCAACTTGTCGCACGAAGCGGTTTGCTTCCTTTATATATAAGAAATTTAGATTATATTTTTGTGGATTCCGTAAATAATTTGCATCATTTATAAAGTTGGTAATCAAAAGTTATTTTATTTAATTTAATTCAAAATATCAGAAATGTTGTTTGTATTTTTCGAACGCACCCTATATATCATAAATGTTTGTTGCGTTCGAACACTTACGCTCTGAAATTAATTGTTAATGTTACTCAATAATCTGTAGTCAGCTGTTCTGTAGACCTGGGCTGCGTTCATAAACTTCGTCGGCCAAATATTGATCGATTCTAGAGGTAGAAAGATTAAGGTCTAGTCGAGCATAATTTGGTCTGACAGGTTGCCGTGAACGGTCTTGATCAAATATTAGGTGGAGCAAATAATGCTCTAATTGAGTTCGTGAACGCCGCATATCCGCTGTCAGAGCAAGATATGGCTTGGCTGATGGAGCTGACGAACGTACACTCGAGCTGTTGAGTTACTGACTTTTTTTAAGTAGTTGTATCACACACTAAGGTGTACATTGTGCGCTTGTATACATAGGTATCCACTACTACAGTCGTATTACCCTTCTCAGCTGTCGGAATCTATCCGGTAAATATAACGTTAGTCCCAGCCGGGTGCCTATTTAGTAAGCTATATTTACTATACTCTGTTTGTCAAGTTAATGTCATACCTATCATAACTATTCTAAGAATGTCGACTAAAACATCGGTTCTTGGATCGACTATATCATTAGCTAATGTTATATTTGAAACTGGTCCATACTTAATGGCCATAAAAATATTCAACAAATTACCTGACAAAATTAAAGAAGAAAAAGAGTCGAAATTCATCACACATTTAAAACAATTGCTTTTAACGAAATGCTATTACAGCTTGAATGAGTTTTTCTATGATAAATTTGAAAACTAATAAATAAATCGGTCGCTCCACATTGCTATACCCTACCAGGGTCATATGTACGCTTGAAAAAAATGTATAAGACCTGCATGTAACGCCATATGAATGCAATAAACTATTGAGTATTAAACCGTTCGATTTGTGGGGTTCAACATTCGATCCACTATGATAAATCAATCGATGAAAAAAAATATTTTTATTGGTAATTAAAATCGATTTTCCTATTTATCGATTGAAATTGAAATGCCACAGACAAGCTTAGTTTCATCATCATCATCATCATCTCAGCCATAGGACGTCCACTGCTGGACATAGGCCTCCCCCATTGATTTCCACAAGGGCCTGTTGGAAGCGGCCCGCATCCAGCCCTTGCCTACGATCTTAGTCAGGTCGTCTGTCCAGCTTAGTTTGTTCCAGACTATAACAAGTGATCTGTATCTGTATCGCGATCCATGCTTTATTGCTTTCTCTGTCTACGATGCTACAAATGCGGGTACCGATAGATGATTTTCCGTGATAACTTTGTACTCCCAACTTCTAGGAAAATGATTGAATATACAATATACAATGTATTTATTCTAATCATCATCAATATACAATTCAACAAAATAATATCTATTGCTATTATTTTGTTGAATTGTATTCCGCTTATTTTCTTGAAAATCCTACATATCATACAGAAAAAAATATATATATATATTTATATATATGTATCTATAAGTATAAGGCGTTCTGTTTTCAAGCCAGTTATTATTATTGAAATTTTAACACATAATTTTCTGTATGATATGTAGGATTTTCAACAAATTAAGCGGAAAATACTGAACTTTGTCTATTTAGCAAATGGTAAAGCCTTAACAGGACACCTCTTTTGAACAACGCTCAGTTCGCATTCCCCCGTGCAAATGTGCAGTCCCCAAGTTACAGTCGATACGTCATATTTAGGCGCGCCGATCAATCAGAGTGTGCCATTACTCAATTAGCTACATGATGGATGCGGTGGGGACGGTTACATGGGACCACCGTTTTATACGGGGACAGTTCGTTTTACATTACATATGTAAAAGTTTGTTTTTATTACACGACTCGTAATTGTAGGTACACTTATTATAAAATGAGTACATGAATCAATTGCTCGGTAAGCTGTATTTCGCGGTTCAATCAATATTTTTTTATAATTTTCAAATTGGCCTTCAATATTCTATAGGCTTTCTTTGCAGAGGTGGAGAAAAGATACTTTAATACTTTTGACGCTCTACATTAAAAAACTCTTTATACAAAAAAAAAACAACTTTTATCCCAAGATTTGATGTATTTGATGTATTCAAAATATACGGTATATACATAATTTTAAATTTGCATGAGTTAGTGTACAGAAAAATATCACTCTTTTTGTATAAATTTTATGTATTATATCACAGAGCTTTTTGTTTATCAAAACTTCTTCTTCTTCAGGCGCCTCTCCATCATTGAAGGTCGGTGGTTTTTGACTGTTCCCTGTTCAGGGCAAACCTTAACAGATCTTCGACACTTGTTATTCCATCTCATCCACATTCAAAGCTCATCCACATATTATTGAGTCATGGGAGTCACATACTGAGCGATTCCATACACCTTTCAAACTTTCTGCCATACACCTGCAAAATGTGGAACGAGCTTCCTCCCTCGGTGTTCCCGAGTAGCTACAATATGTGATACTAGTATAGTATCGATAGTAGTATAGTAATAATATATATATTTTCTTATTATAAATTCATTTCTTTCCTTTGCTCAGAGGTTGGTACTGTGGTAGCTGTGACACAGGGAATCCTAGTACAGCTACCAATGGCCATCCTAGGTATATATTAGCTATTGTATTATTTATCCTTTATCACAAATGTTTTGTTAGTTTATTACTTAGGATTAGTTATTTTGTATTCGATTCTGGTGTAAATAAATAAATAAATAAAAATACTGCAAAAGGAGAGTTAACAGAGTCTTAAAAAGGATTAGCAACGTATCGTTATACCCCAAGTGTTACAGATATCGATAGGCGCGATGATCGCTTACCATCAGGCGGCCCGTCTACGGGTTTGCCACCTATTACATAAAAAAAAAACAACCGTTGCACACCGGGAGTGCCGGCAGAAGTGAAAGCTTCAACATGATTTTTTTTAATCACACTCAGACCCCCGCACTAGGATTCCCTGTGTCGCGGGAGGCATGGACACACACAGTCACAACACACAAACACCCAAGACCCGGGACAAACACCTATCACTCAGAGATTACTCATCGCACAAATGTTTGCTCCTGCCGGGATTCGAACCCAGGGTCCCGGAGACACAGAAGTCAAGTCACTGACATTGACCACTGCACCACGGCGACCGTCAAAAAATTTGTGATGATGAAAATTGATGATGATGGTGAAAAGTAGCGGATGTGTTTTTCCGGGACCTGAAGTATCTACATACTAAATTTCATTCAAATCCGTTCAGCCGTTCTGGCGTGATTGAAAAATCCATCCATCCATTCTTTTGGATTTATAATATGAATTAACATTATGACTTTTTTTTTCAACAATGATCTTTCCTTTTTATAATATCGGCGTTTTGATAACCGAAATCAATAATACTTTTCACAAAACGACTTAAAAAAACTACGAACAAACGCAAATGTTCGTTATTTGCAACACATTTAAGTTTAAATTTCAACGGCGGTACTGACGATCTGACGATCTTACGATCTAACGAGAGTTAAATTGTTTTCCCATACAAAAGTGCACAATACAGCTAAAGAAGTTTTCCCTTAAAAAAACTAATGCCTAAAGTATGAAAATGGCGAAGGTATGTAGGTAGGTAAATATGTCTAGGTCATGTTTGGTTAGTCTCTGACCATGTTCTATTTGTCAGAACACTACTCTTTGTACACGTGACATCCTTCCCTAATGGCTCATTAACTGGCCAGACTCAAATTACTTGTACCAATGCATAGTACATAAGGCGGCGACGTAAATTTTTTTTTTTTTGTTTTTGTGTGTATATGTATTATAAGTATATATATCAGTCATCAGGTTACCATAGTACAGGCTCTGCCTAGTTTGGGACCTGAAGACCTTGTGTGAATGTTAATAAATAAATAAATAAAATAAATTCTACGTCCCATGTAAAACAGGGCGAGGGCAGATCAAGTATATACCTAATTGAATTTAACCATATATGTACATGTTGACATTCTTAGTCAATGACAGAGACCTTTTTTTTCTTTACATTTTATAAGTTTGCGTTTGACAACTGTCTCACCTGGTGTTAAGTGATGACGTTGTCTAGGATTTAGCACGCAAACCTAGAAGGTACCTATTCACTCGCGACTTGAAGACTCCAGGATTGTACATATCGGGAAACACAGACTCGGGCAACGAGTTCCATTCCTTGGCAGTACGCATTAAGAAAGTGGAAGCAAAACGCTTCGTACGTATAGGTGGTATATCTACCATATAGCGATGGCGAATTGCCGTACGTCGAGTCGACCGATGATAGAAAGGGGATGGTGGAATCAGATTGTGTAATTCTAGTGCACACTCTCCGAAATGCACCCATAGACCTCTAGAACTCTATAGGCCGCCAATAGCTAGTAGATTGCTCAAATGTTATTGTAGTAGCTGCAGTATTGTAATTAGTTATTAGTGTTTTATTTTAAAAAAGGTATGACAGAGTGATCGAAAGTTTAATAAAGCTAGACCCCAATTTCGTCCGGCATTTTTTATACAAGGCTATTTCTAAAATTCTTTATTTATTACATTACATAATAATATATATTTATTTATATAATAATTTATCATCTAAATAAAACGGTTTCGCAAAACTAAAACTCTTATATGCTTACTATGATTGAGTCATGTACTATGCCTATTTTGGGGAAGACACTGTCTGCTGCAACACAGTGTATACTAAAGCAGCAGGCAGGGCTTTCAATGTGTATTTTGTTTTAATTTTTCCGTGAATAAAGAAATTTGTATTTGTAGTGTATACTTGTATCTACTTATTGATAACTGATAAGTTTGATTCGACCCGTGATAATAATATAGTTGGTTTTGATACATAGTTATGTAATGAAATTGCCAGAAATGGCAGCAGAAAGTTCTAATTCTAATTGACCCGATATTAATAACATGAAGTTTGTTATATTGACTGGCCGGTTGGCGCAGTTGGTAGCACTCTGCTTTCTGAGCCGCTGGTCCCGGGTTCGATTCCTGGACAGGTCAAACATTTGTGTGTATGAACATATATGTTTGACCTGTGTCTGGGTGTGTATATGTATATTAGTATATATATCAGTCATTAGGTTACCATAGTACAGGCTTTGCCTAGTTTGGGACCTGAAGACCTTGTGTGAATGTTAATAAATAAATAAATACAAATAATTATGTTGCATTGAGTTACACTTATAATCAAGGGCTATTGGTTAGTCAACCTATTCCTGCTAGGAGGCTAACCAGATGTCTTTCTTCGATTATAAGTTTGCGTTTGACAACTGTCTCACCTGATGTTAAGTCATGACGTTGTCTAGGATATTTTTTTATATTTATTTTATATTGTCTGACCACTATCTCATTTGATAGCCATGTGGTAAAATACAATATTCATTAATTGCTCTATCGTAAACAAACATGACAATAAATCAAATCAAATCAAATCAAAAGGTTTTATTCGCAAGAATACATCGTATTGTACAAGGTCTTAAAAGTATATTGGTAGTATGTATTCAGCCTGCAAGCAGGCGTGCAAATATTATAAAAAGTTACCGTGATAATTAAAATTGTCTACATAAAATACAATGTCAAGTAAGAACTAAAGCGTCTACATACAATACAATGTTAAATGAATGTCAATGTCAAGATTATTTAAAATTACATATTACAAAAATGTCAAGAAATTAATAATTAGAATTTACATATAATTGTCATGAATGAGTTAAATATTCTTTCACACTATAAAAATTTTTTTCCGCCAGCCATCTATTTAATTTAGACCTAAAAAGATTACCGTTCAGGATTTTTAGGTCATTTGGTAATTTATTAAATGTCACAATGCACATATTAAATACGTTTTTTATGTATATATCTTTACGACAAGGAGGTTAGGAGGTTAGGAGAATAGGTATCTAAGTGTATCGATTTTATGTACCTACACATACAGTAAGGGCGATAGAGCATACAATATAGAATGAAGTTAAAATCAACATGTTAAACGGGCGAGCGAGGTGAGCGAGGTCTGCTTCATAAAGGTCGTATTATACCTATCAACAAACGAAAATGTTCCTTATTCGTAACCATGGACCAGGTTACTACAGTAGGTATTCTAGTATTTTGTCCATGTTCGTAACACATTTACGTTTAAATTTCAACTACTCTCCCTCCGTCTTACGAAATTTCGACGTCACGTGCCTCAAGAATTTTGCGATCAGTGTCACGTGTTCTGACGCGAAATGTCATGACGCGAGTTTAACATTTTTTGCCCATACAAAAGTGCACATCGCCATCAAAGAAGTGTTCACTTCAAAATAGTCTCCTAATTGTCACTAAGCTCTCGGCAACAGTTTAGGCGGAAAGCTCTCCTAGTTAGGGGCTGTCATTCATATCTACTGCTAATCTCCTGAGGGTGGCAAGATGGCCCAACTCTTGAACTTTGTAGATCTGAACAGCAATGGTATACCATCTGCGAATAAGGTTGCATTTGGTTTACGAAAATAGCGGAATCGGAAAAACAAGCAATTCAACTTTTATTCCAATTTTAAAAATTGGAACTAATTGAATATTCAATAATTGGAAAAAAAATCACTACTATAACTGAAAATGTTAGTGGGTTCTATAATATAACTCTCTTAGAAATACTGATTAACATTATTAGTCTTATTGTTAGCAGTGTATCTACAATGAATATATTTTTTTACACTAATATTATAAAGAGTATAAAGTTTGTGAGTTTATTTGTTTCTTGGTTTTGTTCAGTTTGTAGTTTGTTGTGTGTGTAAAAGCATTTTGGAAAATAAGTCAAATCATAAAATGAATATTAACTTTTACATTATTTTAGAACCAGCTGTGATTCGCGGTTTTACCCGCGTGCACGCTATCTCAGTTATCCCACGGGAACCATACTCTTTCCAGGACAAAGTAGGGGAATTCGGGAACAAACAAAATCGAAATTTTGACTTGTGCGAAGCCGGGCGTATTGCTAGTATTATATAAAGACAAAGACATAATTTAATAAAGTGACCAAAATGCTTGCACAGATTTGGCTCAACGAATCAGCATTGCAATTCAGCGTGGCAATGCTGCTAGCATTCTGGGCACGCTGCCGGCCGGTAGCGGGTTAGAACATTTGAGTTATCTATCGGCTACCAATAGCTAGTGGATTGCTCAAATGTTATTGTAGTAGCTGCAGTATTGTAATTAGTTATTAGTGTTTTATTTTAATAAAGGCATTTGCCCTTTAATAAAGATGCTTTCAGTACATACAGCCTACAACATAGTTATTACACAAACAAATTTGTTTGCGCTTGGTAGTTCAGCATCTGTTACCACATATTAATTAACAGTTTATATGACCCGCTACGCGCGCCACTTCCACCACATCCCAACCCGATGCAAGCGGTCTTAGCAAAGTCAATATTTGCTCGAGTAATTACCGAGTTCCAAGCCACCGAAGTGGTCCCGCGCCAGGGGAGTTGGGTCCTGGCTATAATTGTTGTTGTTTGAGCTTATAAACAATGCTGTAGAGGATTTTAACCAAGTTCAAAAAAGGAGGTTTCCCAATTCGACCATATATATACTAGTTGCGCCCTGCGGTTTTACCGCATGGTGATGTTTTTTTTTTTTTTTTTACTATTATAAGTTTGCGTTTGACAACTGTCTCACCTGATGTTAAGTGATGACGTTGTCGTTGATTGATGATGATGATCAAAAGTAGCCTATGTAGGGTCTAAACTTTGACGGTCGCCGTGGCGCAGTGGTTAGTGTCAGTGACATGACTTCCGTGACTTCGGGACCCTGGGTTCGAATCCCGGCAGAGGCAATCATTTGTGCAAAGAGTGTAGATGTTTGTCCCGGGTCTTGGTTGTTTGTGTGTTGTGATTGTGTGTGTCCATGCCTCCCGCGACACAGGGAATCCTAGTGCTGGGGTCTGAGTGTGATATATATCTTGTATATTATTATTTAATTTATCGACCACATCGTCACTGAACATTTAGTTAGATAGTTGTCAAACTTGCATGATACACGTAGTCATGTGTAGTGTAGGTACCAATTAAATGAATCAAAACATACCTACCATTAATAATTTTACAGTGCTCTTATCCTCAGAGCTTGTTTTTTTTTCATAATAAAGCGGCTTAATGTAACAAAAGATACCTAAAGATACCTACCCGCTATCCCCACTTTCCAGTTAGGCTAATCCTAGCTGGAAAGTAGGTGGATATCTTTTATTCCTCTCTTATCTTTTGGTCTCATGTTATTTCTTGTCAAAGGTACCATACTTACTTATATTTTAATATTAAAACTCACGTTCATAATTACTTTACACTGTTTTTTACGGGTATAACGTGGTACTTACGCATAGTCGATATCGCGATCGACAATTGTTTCGGCTTCTTCCGGAAGCCTTCATCAGGATCTTGAGTGCGGTGCGTTAGTCGTAACGTCCCGTCTCGCACTTTGCGTGCACACTGTGCACGCAAAGTGCGTAAAAAACCCATAATTTAGGTAATGATTAGGTACAGATGTATAGATACAGTATAAATAAAAAAACTCCTACCTTATGTAACAGACAAAGATATAACCAAGAAGGCAAAAGCGTAGCTTTTTTGCTGTCGAAGCCTTATTGGAAAGCCAATATCAATATCTACGCGAACTCATCAAGGAACTCGCAGATCGATTGGGAAAGTTCGATCGTTAAACAGTTTCAGAAAACGTGGTAGATACTGCAAACATTCGAACTTGCTCATCGTTGGTGTGAAATATTGACAAATACAGTTACATATGTAGCACGCATTTATGATGTTATGACTTTACAACGGACGATTGTGATAGGACGCATGTACTTAGTTATATATGTAAATCTATGCAGTATATAAAAAACCTTTATGAAACATATTTCTATTCAAATAATAAATAAATAAATAGATCTTGCAAGACATGCTTAAATTGATTAAATAAGTATCCCTAGTAGGAGAGGATTTTCCTTTCCACGGACCGCCATTTTTTTTCTAAAATCGTACGTGAAGCGATTGAAATCAGGAAACATAAAAATTTCAATCGAGAGGATGGTCTTAGTTTGTCTACATCTTGGAACACAGTGATTTATAGATGTTCGCGTCGTGGTGGTTTTCACTCTGAGAAAACTAAAGATACTGTCAGTGTTGTGTGTCGTGACAACCCTGTGCTTTCTCAGGGCTGTGACAGTCCTACAATTTAAAAAAATCAAGTAGTTGAGGAAACTACGCGCTCTCCTCTACATTGCTACCCGCATTTCTCCAGCCTTCTCGTGACCACGACCAATGCAACTTGGTCGAAACGTCGAGGTAAATAGATTACTAAATGTTTTTCTCGCCCCCCCCGCTTGATTTATTAACAATAAATAAGTATCAATGGCAAAAGAGATGGCCTCATGTTCCCCCAAACGTAAAGACCATAACGCTGTTTTACAGCCTACGTCTAAGCTCGGAAAAAAACAGCAGCTTAGTAATTCCAGAAAAGTAAATAAGCTTTTTACAAACAGAACAGCCTTGGCATTGTTTTGAGAATGGGCAACTCGCCCATTCTGTCGCCAAGTGTGTGTGTGTTTGGATGAGGTGTGTGTATTAACGTTGCATTTTTTTTTGACACAATGAGTTTCATGTATGTTTCTGAGGTGAGTCTTTGCTCACACTTTGATTCAGTATCTTTATTACAATTTAAACATGTACATACGTGGGTTGTTCCAAAAATATTTAGTAAAATGAAAAATAGTTTCAATACCAAAAAGTTTAATTACGGGTTTTCAAAATATTCCTCGTCAACCCATATGCACTTTTATGCATTAGAGTAAACCACTTAATAAAACATTATAAAATTGTATCTTGCGGGAGGTGAATAAATAAAATAATAATAAATAAATAAATAACCGCGGATTTTTTTCGATGACCTCGCTTAAATTTTCACCTGCTTATCATTGTTTTAATGTGGGAATTTCAAAAATCGCACGGCGCTAAATCAGAGCTGTCCAGAATGCATGCTAGAATAAGATTCGTACCCTAGAAGTTGTTAAATAGTCCGTGGTTTTAACAGTTGCATGAGTGGGCGTGCTTCCCACGAGACGAGATGTCCATTGTACAAAGAAAAAATTGTAAGAAGGAGAATTAAAATATATTTATATATCATAGACCACGCCATCATTTAACATCAGGGGAAACAGTGGTAAAAGGCAAGCTAATAATATTTTTAAAATTCAGATGAGTTCGTTCTCATTTTTTGAACCGACTTCAAAAAAGGAGGAGGTTCTCAATTCGACCCATATGTTTTAATGCAAACGTCTCTTTTCGCCCACTGGTATTTTTCACCAACTTTATTAACTGTTTTACACTGTATACTTGGGACAAAGGTGCGAGATTGGCCCAATTTGGTAAAAGCACGTTCGTGGAGAAGTTCTTACTGATAAATTGTTGTGATTATATTATTATCATGGTGACGTTTTATTCTTTAAATATAAAAAAAAAACATATTTGGAGTGTTGGGTAGGTATATTTTTCATCATTTGGATTCATATATCTCTATCTTATATATCTAGATCACAGCTCCATCATTTGATGGAGCTGTGATTATGCTGCCTCGTCGATGGTCGGTGACGATGTGGTCGAAGATATTAGCAAGCTAGACCTGGAATTCTTACTGGCTCTCAAGGACTACCTACTGCCTGAATACACTATGTGTTTGGTGACAGTTTTTCAAACTTGAGGGTGCTAGCTAGCCAGGCGGGTACTCGAAATTACCCCACCACCATGTTTTTTGAACGTAGGAATCTTTAATATATTTAATAAAAACGAATACAGCTCTCCATACCCCTTTGTTACTATTTTCAGACAATCTTTTGTGATCCACAACTGTTCATCGTAGTTTTAATAAAACCAAAACGACATTAAATTTTGCTCCGCTCCATACAATTGTTAGTTCTTTCGCACTATAATTTTATTGTCAGTTAAAATCAAATAAAAACGCCGTTAAAAATTTTATGGTTTCAAGGAATTTATTGTCGTTGTCTAGTCGGTAAAAATATAATCTGTCTTGGATGCGGAAATATGAAAATGTTGAATTACACTTTCCATATGATTTTTATGTATGCATATTTCGCATTTTTAGGGTTCTGTACCTCAAAAGGAAAAAACGGAATCTTTATGGAATCACTTTGTTGTCCGTCTGTCTGTCTGTCAAGACCCTCTTTCTCAGTTACTCGTAGAGGTATCAAGCTGAAATTCATACCAAATACTCAGGTCTACTGAGAAAAAATCAAATTTTTAAGGCAACGCAATCAAAAGAGTTCAAATCAATAATGTTTAACGAGAGCTAATGTGGGTATTTTTTATTTACTATGCCGTCCGAAAACTCTTTAAAAAAACATGCTACTTTTATTGTAATCATTTAATATTTTATTAATCATACCAATTCTAATTTTAACAAGGAAACATTAAGATAACTTAAAAATAATTTAGAATAGCAATAAAATAATCTAACTTAAAATAAAAACCTTAAAAATGTAATAAAAACTAAATTAAATCTAAAACGGGCCCCTGCGGCATTGTACCCAAGATGCTGGCAGCGTAATTGATTATTAATTAATTTATTATTATTAATTTATTGTAATTGATGTTGAACTTCCTTATTTAGTGTTCATTTCTATATAGGTACTATGACCAAGTTTGTATAGGAACGATTATATCCATATTATGTAGCAAAATGTAAATATACCTAGGTACCTTCTAAAACCATTTGTTACTTGTAGAAGTATTATTAAGTAAAGTGAATATCGTAGCTTATAATGCTCACTGTACAAAGTGTGCATAAATTTTTTATCTGTTTTCTAGTAAATGAGACAAAAAATGAATTTAAAAAAGTTGAAAAATAACATAATTTTGTAATTTTGTCACATGACTAAAAAAGGCGCGTTAGCCTGAGTAGTCATCATAAAATTAAGTTTATATATAATATCTTGACTGTGTCTTGTTTTGTATATATTTTAAAGTTAATGATGAATAAAGATCTTTTAAAACAAACAATCAAAAGATACAGCCGTTTTGAAACAGTTTTTTTTTTAGTAAGTTTCTATGTGAATAAAAGTTTGGGCAGCAACCTTGTCCTACCTTGTCTAGGTTGCTTCAGCGTCCAAATTTGTCCATCACCTCATCAATTAATTCAGTATCCTCGCCCCCGTCGTCGTTGAAACGAATGGTGAATGGAAATCGTTCAAAAGTTCAAAACCGTCCATGTTGACTTTTTTGATGTGTGTATTATGTGTTAATGCAGATACACTTCCCTGAAAGTAAACCTAGCGCCGCCCATGCTCTCGTGTCTACAAGCAATTGAGCTCAATGTCTCGTGCAAAGCGGGCGGCAGGCCGCAGTACGAGACGGGACGTTTCAATCCTGATGGAGGATTCATAGTCATAGTCACAGTCATTTATTCATAACAAATAAGTTACATGTCAAGTAAAAAAATATTATATTAAGTAATAATAAAATTAATCATAAAAAATTAAAATAATAATAATTGCACAAGAATGCAGCAGAATTAGATACTATATTATCTAAATATAAGTATAATATAAGTATAAGTTATCTATTAGTCATAAAAAATAAAATACAAAATAAAT